>JAVLUX010000040.1:12141673-13341673 GCA_032164185.1 Moxostoma hubbsi
TTGCACAGAATAACAGAAAAGGAGAAAATGACAGCCTTTCACCCAATGAGATCAAATACGTTTTCACCAGATGCAGATATTGTAAACAACACGATACACATTCAGTGTCAAAATAAAAGCTAAAGTAAATAGGACAGAAATATGACTTCTATACAAAACAAATCGAATCCTCTAATAATAATTCTATGTCATATTAATAAAAATTGACCGGGTCCCACATTAATAATTTGGTAAAATACAGTATGTAAAGGTTCCAAAAAAATGTGTAGTTTTAGCACACTTTTACACATTAACAAAAAATATTTTTGGCAAATTATTTGAAGGTAAATTATGTCTTTTATTAAGCTATTATGTATCATTGTATATAAAATATAATTATAAATCTTAAAGTGCATATCAATGAAAAAAATAGCTATTTCCGTTCATTTTAGGGATAGTAGAAAATTATTTTTAATCACCCTCATACCATCCCAGATGTGCATGATTTTCTTTCTTCAGCAGAACACAAATGAAGACTTTTTGAAGAATATCAAGTAGGTTTATTCAATGCAAGTGTATGGTGATCAGGCCTTTTTGTAGCTCCAAAAATCACAAAGAAAGCATACAAGTAATCCATATGACTTTGGTGTTTAAATCCATATCATATGTGTTTGGTAAGAAACCATATTGAAGTCTTATTTACTTTAAATCTCCACTTTAATTTTGTAGACCTGCATGTGCATAGTGAGCACTTACATCTGCCACAAATGTTCAAGTGTTTTAATCACTTTCTTTGCACCCCTGATTTAAGTGGAAATCTGGGAAATATGCCCTTTTTTATATAGATTTTAGTCAGTGCCTTCAAAATATTTAATCTGCCTGGCTAAAATGGCTGTTTAAATAAAATGGTGGTTCTGGTTTAAAAAATAAATAAAACCACTTGAGCTATTTCAGAGCAAATACAGTGGACCTAAAGACTACACGCCCCTGTTAAAATGCCAGGTTTTTGTGATGTAAAAGAATAACAAAGATAAATCATGTCAGAACTTTTTTTCCACTTTTAATGTGACCTATAATGTGAACAATTGAAAAACAAACTGAAATCTTTGTGGGAGAAAAATGAAAATGTAAAAACCTTACAATAACCTGGTTGCTTAAGTGTGCACACCCTGGGGATGTGGCTGTGTTCAGAATTAACCAGTCACATTCAAACTCATGTTAAATAGAAGTCCTTACACACCTGCCACCATTTAAAGTGACTGATTTAATCACAAATAAAGTTCAGCTGTTCTAGTTGGATTTTCCTGACATTTTCTTAGTTGCATCTCAGAGCAAAAGCCATGGTCCGCAGAGAGCTTCCAAAGCTGGGATCTCATTGTTGAAAGATATTAGTCAGGAGAAGGGTACAAAAGAATTTCCAAAGCATTAGATATACCATGGAACACAGTGAAGACAGTCATCATCAAGTGGAGAAAATATGGCACAACAGAGACATTATCAAGAACTGGACATCCCTCCAAAATTGATGAAAAGACGAGAAGAAAACTGGACAGGGAGGCTTCCAAGAGGCCTACAGCAATATTAAAGGAACTGCAGGAATTTCTGGCAAGTACTGGCTGTGTGCTACATGTGACAACAATCTCCCGTATTCTTCATATGAATGGGCTATGGGGTAGGGTGGCAAGACTGAAGCCTTTTCTTACAAGGAAAAACATCCAAGCCTGGCTGAAGTTTGCAAAAACAAACATCAAATCTCCCAAAATTACGTGGGAAAGTGTGTTATGGTCTAATAAAATCAAAAGGTGCTTCAACAAAGTATTAGTTTAAGGGTGTGCACACTTATGCAACCAGGTTATTGTGAGTTTTTTTTATTTTTCCCCCCCTCAAAGATTTCAGTTTGTTTTTCAATTTAATTGTTCACATTATAGGTCGCATTAAAGGCGGAAAAAGTTCTGACATGATTTATCTTTGTCTCATTCTTTTACATCACAAGAACCTGGCATTTTAACAGGGGTGTGTAGACCTTTTATATCCACTGTACATAATTATCATGGTATTGTCGAATATTGTCAAAAGGTTGAAAAAATATTTAAATTTTTTATTTTTTTTGTAGCCCAGTCCAAATCGCAGTAGATATCCTTCCATGCCTATATTTGGGGTGGAAAACCATAGTAAAAGTTACAATTTTATAACTCTGCGATTTTTATTTATACTGCCCACCCCTAAAAATCTGGCCTCATTCTTGTATTGTTTTTTTATTATCACAATTTACTAGATGCCCCATTGTTTCCATCTAAAATTTGTAGTGTCTTCCTATGAGTGCCATTTTCATATCAATGTGTTAGACTTTAATGATCTTATTGTTCGTCAAGGTCCTCTGAGCACAAGCTTGACTGGGATTGGCTCAGGTTTGGGCATGCCATCCGTCAGCAGTGACCCCTTCGGCACCAGGAAGATGAGCACACCAGGCCTGAACCCGTCTACCTTTCAGCAGAGTAAGATGAAGGCCTGTATGTTGTGGTGTGATGGAGTGCCAGGCACCTCAAGCTGTATTTCCTCTCAAAAACAGGCCCTCACAAAAGTGCTTTTGAAACTGTTCGGCATATATCATAGTCTCTCTTTAATCGAAGTGCAATATTCATCTCCAGGCCAAAAAAAAAAAGTAAAAAAGTAGTATAATTTGAGTCTTAAGTGGAAATACAGGTCAGTCTACATTACTTCGAGATGTTCTTGGCAACCAGCTTGAGTCCTTTGGTAAACATAATCAGTCGTCTTCCATCAGACTGATCTTTGAAAGGAAAATAAGCCATTTGCTTCAGTTTTTATTGCATGTGGTTTGCTCCTTAAAATTTTGTAGATGGTTTGTAGTTTTAAAATACAAAGTATTTAAAATCAATATGGTTATTTAGCTTTTTTCTTTTTTTTTACAAATTTAAAGGGATGATTCACCCCAAAAAAATTATTCTCATAATTGAACTACTTATTTTATCCCAGATGTGTATGACTTTCATCTGCTTAACTCAAATTCAGATTTTTGGAATTTCTCAGCTTTTGGTTCGTACAATGCAAGTGAATGGGTGCCAAAATTTTGAAGCTCCAAAAATCATTTGTCATCTTAAAAGTAATCCATATGACTACAGTGGTACTTAAATATTGATCTGTTTCTCACCCACGCCAAACATATCACTTTTAAAGATATTGATTAAAACACTGGAAGCATATGGATTACTTTTGATGCCTTTATGTGCTTTTTGAAGTGCCAATTTTGGCACCCATTCAATTGCATTTTATGGACCTACAGAGCTTAAATTACTTTTACATTACACTCTGTGTTATAACAGGTTTTTTTTCCCCTGTTCTCTGTGTTAGCTGACCTCTCTCAGGTGTGGCCCGAAGCAAACCAGCACTTTAGTAAGGAGATTGATGATGAGGCCAACAGCTACTTTCAGCGCATCTACAACCATCCGCCACACCCAACAATGTCTGTGGATGAGGTGAGAACCTGACAAGATCAGCTAAAGGAATGAATGAGTAGAGTGGCACCTTTGCACTAAAACAAGCAAATTGATTTGGATGGCAGTGAAGTCAACTCTAGATTAATTTGTCCATATGTATTTTCCCCCCAGCAAATACTGTTCTCTCTCATTCAAAACATCAACTCAAAGTGCTTTGGTTCACACCAAAAGCTTTAGTGTCAAGAGTCCATTTGATGTCAAAGTTTGGTTGATGTGAAAGCTGTTTTTAAAATTCGGGTGCACACTAGTCGAACCACACCCCGTGTTTGATAGAAAAGGTGGCTGTTATTTAGAAGAATATCTCAGCTCTGTCTATTCAATGCAAGTGAATGTTGGCTAGAACTTTAAAGCTCCAAAAAGCATATAAAGGCAGCATAAAAGTAATTTATATGACTTTAGTGGTTAAATCCATATCTTCAGAAGTGATATGATTGGTGTGGGTGAGAAAAGATCAATATTTAACTATAATTCTTCACTTCACTTTCCTAATCACTCTTCTCTCCTAATAGTTATTTTGTTTTTGCTGATTTGCATTCTTTGTGCATATCACCAACTGGGCAGGGAGAAGAATTCATATAAAAAATTTTTTTTTAAAAAGTACTTAAATATTGATCTGTTTTTTTACCCCAACCTATCATATCACTTCTGAAGACATTGATTTCATTAAAATTTTGGGGTGAATTATCCCTTTAATAATGTTAGTGTAATGATGTAAGTTTGCACTCAAAAGTACAGTATGAATTGGAGACCGGTGGGGCGAGAGGCGGAATCAAACACTGCTTCAGACCAAGCAATCAAACAAAGCACAGAAGCTTGTTTTCTGGTTCAGATACAGATTTCAAACTTGTGGTTCTTTTCCTGCAGGTTCTGGAAATGCTACAGAGGTTCAAGGACTCTAACATTAAGCGGGAACGGGAGGTTTTTAACTGCATGTTGAGGAATCTGTTTGAGGAGTACAGGTTCTTCCCCCAGTATCCCGACAAAGAGCTGCACATCACCGCCTGCCTCTTCGGAGGAATCATCGAAAAGGGCCTAGTTACATACATGGCGCTGGGCTTGGCCTTACGATACGTCCTGGAAGCCTTACGGAAACCTTTCGGATCAAAGATGTATTACTTTGGGATCGCAGCACTAGATAGATTTAAAAATAGGTACTGTCAATTAGTTTTTCTTGGTTACACAGTGCATTGAAAATGTCAAATGTTTTCGAATGAAAATCAGATCTGTGTAGCTTTGTTACCTGCTAATTCCATTCAAAATAAAGATTTAACATGGAGCGTTTCTTGATTGAAATCATTTTTGGGTATTTAGTTTAAACTTGGACTATTCCTATTCCTCAGATTGAAGGACTATCCCCAGTACTGTCAGCACTTGGCATCTATTGCCCATTTCCTTCAGTTCCCGCACCATTTACAAGAGGTAAGCTGTTATTAATTTTTTATTTTGTCTATTTTGGCCATGCCTACATCTCATTCATTTCTCTGCACAAGTCACTAGTCATCTAGCAAAATAAGTCTTCTGTTCTGTGTTGCCCATTTACTTTACAGTATATTGAGTATGGCCAGCAGTCAAGAGACCCTCCTGTGAAGATGCAAGGCTCCATAACCACCCCGGGCAGCCTGGCTTTAGCCCAAGCTCAGGCTCAGTCCCAGACCCCCAATGCCCCCCAGCCTGGCCAAGCCAGCACCCTGGTGACCACAGCCACCACGACCACCACCGCTGCCAAAACTACCACCATCACCAGACCTGTACCTGTTGGACTCAAGAAGGATGTGCCAGTGAGTAAATTGTGCTGTAAAACAGTGTTTTGCTAATGAAAGCTTAAGGTATTTCTTCCTATCAAGAATTGGCCAAGGAAGCCAAAGAGTTTATTTTATTATAATTTTTTTAAAGTTATTTTCAGAAACCATACTACTGGTTTAACCCTTGTGATGTGTTGAAATGTTTTACCTTATTTTGTGTCCCCGGTCAAAAATGACAGGCCAATTAAAAATTCCTTAAGTCTCTCGTTATGTGATGTTATCACTAAATATTGGATTAGATCTTTTGTAAACTTGTTTTCTTTCAATTAGCACAGGTTTTGTTTCTTTTTGGGACTTATTGATCATAGGCCTCATTGACCTGAGCTTGTGCACCTCTGTTTTTGAGTGGGGGAAAAAAGCATTATTTCTGGATATTTCTTTACATTATTAAATAAAATATGAAAACATTCTGTATTTATCGCACTAGTGTCCTTCCATTTAACCAGGAAGCTTGTTTTGAAATGCTTTTGTTTTGTACAAATGGCAAAAATTAACGGGGGAAAAAAATTGTGTGTTCAGAGCATATTATTTTTCTTCCTATTATTATTATTATTATTATTATTATTATTATTATTATTATTATTATGTGCAAGTGTGCTTGCAAACAAAGGCCTCGGACCTGTGAATGTGCACGCACACATCCATGCTCACATACACGCTTGAACTGAGTATTACATGCTTGTTTTTTCACAGATATGAGCTTTATATTACCCTGAATTGCATCCAACATCCATTCATCCATCCAACATTAACACACGCACACACATGCATGCATAGTACAGAATGTTTTCATATTTGATTTTAATATTGCCAAAATTATCCACACATTGTGTTGTTTTTTTTCACTCAAAAATGGAGCAGTTGGTGAGGCCTACAATCAATGTTCCAAAAAGAAATACAAAACCTATGCTGCTTGAAACAAATTGCCAAAAACATCTAATCCAATATTTGGTGATAACATAGCATAATGGTTTATAAGCAGTTTTTTTTTTTACATTAACTAGCATTTTCAGGCAAAAGACGATCCTCTTTGGGTCAAAATGACTGGAACACAATATGAGGGGTAAGATGATGGACTGGTGGTATCTGATGTTTTCTATTTCTCCCCAGCCTTCAATCAACACCACAAACATTGACACACTGTTAGTAGCCACAGACCAGACTGAAAGGATTGTAGAGCCCCCTGAGAACGTTCAGGAGAAGATTGCTTTCATCTTCAACAACTTGTCCCAGTCAAACATGACACAGAAGGTGCCTGATTTTATATTTGAAGATGTATGTCCTAAATTTGTAAATGTTCTTAACCCCCAAACATCTATTGATCTGTGTTAAAAGGTGGAAGAGCTGAAAGAGACAGTGAAGGAAGATTTCATGCCCTGGGTGTCTCAGTACCTGGTCATGAAGCGTGTCAGCATTGAGCCCAACTTTCACAGCCTTTATTCCAACTTCCTGGACACACTGAAAAACCCTGAGTTTGTCAAGATGGTTCTCAATGAGACCTACAGAAACATCAAGGTAAGATTGATGAAATATGAAGTGTTGAAGGTTGTAATAACTTTTTACAGGAAGTAATTGCTAGGAGTATACCTTTTATCATGGTTAAGAATTGTTCTCCTTTAGGTCCTTCTTACCTCCGATAAGGCAGCTGCTAACTTTTCTGATCGATCCCTGCTGAAGAATTTGGGTCACTGGCTTGGAATGATCACCCTCGCTAAAAACAAACCCATCCTGTACACAGTGAGTTCAATTTCATAATCAGTTTTGGTGGACACAGGAAGTATGACTGAAAAAAGCCTGAAATAGACATCATTGCATGATTAAACATTAGAGATGAATAGTTTGATTTTACCTGCAGTATGACAACACTATTGCTCTGCTTTCATGTAGGACTTGGAGCTCAAGTCTCTTTTACTTGAGGCCTATGTAAAAGGCCAGCAGGAGTTGCTGTATGTTGTTCCCTT
The DNA here is from genome assembly GCA_032164185.1 of Moxostoma hubbsi. Lineage (NCBI taxonomy): Eukaryota > Metazoa > Chordata > Actinopteri > Cypriniformes > Catostomidae > Moxostoma > Moxostoma hubbsi. The sequence continues at coordinate 12,148,931 of JAVLUX010000040.1, forward strand.
TGTGGCCAAAGTCTTGGAATCAAGTCTGCGGAGTGTGGTAAGGATTACTATCATACAATTTCCCTCCCAATCTTGGCTCAGTTTTTTTAAACCCCTTTTAAAATTTGCTGCCCTGTTTTGTAGATCTTCAGACCACAGAACCCTTGGACCATGGGCATCATGAATGTACTGGCTGAGCTCCACCAGGAACATGACTTAAAGGTAAGTGAATAATTCACCAGCTATTCCCCTCACTGATTTGTAATAACCATCCAATGGAATAGTTTTCACTCACTCCAACAATTCTCTTGTTAAAGCTCAACCTGAAGTTTGAGATCGAAGTGCTCTGTAAGAACCTGTCTCTGGACATCAGTGAGCTGAAGCCAGGATACCTGCTGAGAGACAAAGAGAAGCTGAAGAACCTGGAGGAGCAGCTCTCTGCACCAAAGAAAGAGACTAAGCCTCCTGAAGAGATGCTGCCTATAGTTACTACGGGTAGATCACATAAACCCAGCTTTGTCCTCTGGCATATTTCAGTCAGTTTTGTAATTTTGAATCTTATTGAAACTACTTATGCTTTCTGAATCCTTTTTAAACCAACAGTAGACTCGGCAGTCCCCTTTTCAGCTGCTCAGTCAACTCCAGCCACCACCACTACCTGTACAGCCACTGGGCCACCCACACCACATTTCAGCTACCATGACATTAATGTCTATGCCCTTGCTGGTCTGGCCCCTCATGTCAGCATCAATATCAACGTGAGTCTCTCATTCTACCAAGTAAACGAGCACCATTGCAGTAGCTCAACTTCATACTCTTATTATGTGAAAATCTGCAAAAAATCCCCTTTGTCTCCTGTCAGAGACCACTATCTTGGAAGCATGTTTCATTTGATTGTGGTGGTTTTAATTCCATTGAGACATTGTTTTATTAGGTTGTCACCTTTGGAAAGATTTTTTAACCAAGTCACACATGATTCAGTGTTGGAGTAAAAAACTTTTTTTAAACTTGCATGTTTCTAATCACTTTGCCTTTATTACATTTTAGCTTGGTTATCAGGGATTCAAACTAATCACCTTTTAGCTATACAAACTAATCTCCTTTCAACTAAAGTCACCTTTTCTGAAGCAAATTTGCTTTAAGCTTAAACACTTAAGTATTTTAACACAACAAAAAGTTTAAAATTCAACAAACAATCAACTGAAAATATGCATTCACTGAGGACTTTATTATGAACACTATACTAATACTGGGTAGGGCCTCCCTTTGCTCTCAAAACTGCCTCAATTCTTTGTTATGGATTCCACAAGATTTTGGAAACATTTCTTTGAGATTCTGGTCCATGTTAACATGATTGTGTCACGCAATTTCTACAGATTTGTCAGCTGCATGTTCATTCTGCAAAACTCCTGTTCTACCACATCCTAAAGGTGTTCTATTGGATTCAGATCAGTTACTGGGAAGGCTACTGAAGAACAGTGAACTCATTGTCATGTTTATGAAACCAGTTTTAGATTAATTTTGCTTTGCAACATTAAGAAGATGGGTAAATTCTGGCCATGATGGGATGTATATGTTCAGTAGCAATACTCACAGTGGCATTCAAGTAATGTTTGATTGGTATTAACAGGCCCAAATTATGCCAAGAAAACATTCCCCACACCATTAAACCACCGCCACCATCCTGGACTTTTGAGACAAGGCATGTTGGGTGTAGATAGACTGACAAATAGTGTCAATGTCAACTTATCTTCACATGGCCTTGCTGAATGGCTTCCCATGGTGATGGAAAACCTGAACATATCAGTAAAATTATCATGTGAGAGTCATGGAAATTTCTAATCATTTTTCTGTAAACTTGCCATCAATAGCGATATCCAATTTGTGAGTAAGTCATTCTCATAAAGGAAGTTTTTCATAATGAACAAATTAGTTTGATTCATTTGTAAATTGGTCTGAATTAAAATTATTTGTTTAAGTCCTTATCCAGTAATCAACTGGAAAGGTCATGTAGAAGTCATTGAAATTCATTGTCAAAAAGTGTGGGAAAGTTTAAAATGTTTTTTTGTTTCTTGTTCTGTTCGAACAGGTCCCCCTTCTGCAGGCCCACCCTCAACTGAAGCAGTGTGTGAGACCGGCTATCGAGCGTGCCGTTCAGGAGCTGGTACACCCTGTGGTGGACCGTTCAATTAAGATCGCCATGACCACCTGCGAGCAGATCGTCAGGAAGGACTTTGCGCTGGACTCCGAGGAGTCTCACATGCGTGTGGCTGCCCATCACATGATGCGGAACCTGACTGCTGGCATGGCGATGATCACTTGCAGAGAGCCACTGCTCATGAGCATTGCAACCAACCTGAAAAACAGCTTTGCTGCAGCTCTGAGGGTAGTGAAGCACCTTAAAAAAAAAAAAAAAACTAACCATTTTCCAGATTTTTGCCACAACAAACATGCACAAGATTTTAAAACAAATGTGAAATTTAATTATTTATTTGGTGGTCAATACATTAATTATAATTGTTTGTTTGCCAAACATCTTGATCCTGTGGAAAATGTTTGAGAATATTCCTGCTATAATAAAAGTCCTAATTTCAAGTCATTGCACTGGACTTCACCTCTGTGTTATACTCTGATCCTGATTGAACTTGTCCATGACAGGCTCCCACACCCCAGCAGCGAGAGATGATGGAAGAGGCGGCTGCTCGCATCGCTCAGGACAACTGTGAGCTAGCGTGCTGCTTCATTCAGAAGACAGCAGTGGAAAAAGCCGGACCTGAGATGGACAAGAGACTGGCAACTGTGAGTCCATGCACACACCACCCCATAACATCCCTGCTATTAAAGCAATAAACACCACAAAATCAGCAATAACTGCTCCTGTCAAGTGAAAGATTATTCTAATCAAGCTGAAAGAACAAGACTGATTGGAGAAACAATTCCTCTGTCTTGTAGGAGTTTGAGCTGAGAAAGCATGCTCGCCAAGAAGGCCGTCGCTACTGTGACCCGATGGTGCTCACTTATCAAGCTGAGCGCATGCCAGAGCAGATCAGACTGAAGGTGAGAGCTCTTCACAGCCTTCTGAATTGTCATATTTTTAAGATAATGGGCTACTGCTATAAATGGATATGTGGTGCTGCAATGACTTCTGCTTTTCAGGTGGGTGGAGTAGATCCTAAACAGCTGGCTGTTTATGAAGAGTTCGCCCGAAATGTTCCAGGCTTCCTACCCAGTAATGACCTCTCTCAGCCCACTGGATTCCTTGCCCAGCCAATGAAGGTACAACCCTCATCAATCTTGATTAGTCTAAGAAGCCAGTGCTGAAATGTGTTTTTGTTGTATTGGGTATGAAACTCAATTGGGTTTTTTTTCTGTTGCAGCAACAGGCATGGCCCACTGATGACGTAGCTCACATCTACGACAAGTGCATTTCAGACCTGGAGCAGCACTTGCATGCTATTCCACCTGCCCTGGCCATGAATCCACAGACCCAGGCCTTACGCAGCCTATTAGAGGCCGTGGTTATGGCCAGGAACTCCCGTGATGGTATCGCTGCTCTGGCACTTTTGCAGAAGGTCAGAGAACATCTAAAAAGAAATAAGACGAAATAGACCAGAAAAACATTGTGCTCAGTCTCTGCTCATGTCTGACCTTCTATCTATCTATCTCTATCTATCTCTTTGTCAGACTGTGGAAGGCCTGCTGGATGCCACCAGCGGTGCTGATCCTGATCTGTTGCTAAGCTACAGAGAGTGCCACTTGCTGGTGCTGAAAGCCCTACAGGATGGCCGTGCGTATGGCCCACAATGGTGCAACAAACAAATCACCAGGTCAGTGTCCGCTACCTAAAGAACTGAGATCTGGGAATCCTAAAATTTTGAACCATATTTTAAAGGATCTTAACACTCCACTCTCATATTGGTAACGAGCGTGTTAAACTGTTGATACGCAATTCCCCCTCATGTGGTGGTGACGTCACTCTGCTTACCTTTAATATATAATTTACTGTCTATAAATGTTATTACTGTCTATTAATGTTAACAAATTATACATCTTTTCAAAGGTCTAAGGGTTCAACATTGATATCCGATCTCTGTTTCACGATAGCAATGGTCCAGAAACAGCAATTTAGTTATTTGCCAGGGGTACAAATGAAAACATGCAATATTAAAACGGGACTTCATACCTTTATGAAAACACGATTGCCAGATGAATCCAGTTTACCACACTTGGGTCAGTTGTCCATGACAAGTGTTCATTGAAAAACATTTAATAGCACTTTGTCCATACAAGTGATACATCTGACAAATATTGATATATTCTCCATTGTTTACATGAGATCTCGCCTGAAAGAATTACCCTTCGTTGTCGTTATTCAACAAACTATGCAATCTGAGCAGCATTCATGTTGTAAAACTGTATTTTATCTTGTATATTAGAGTCTCAAACAAAATGAGCCTGTCTACAAAGTCTATTTTTAAAAATGCGGCTTAGTTTTATTCATAATGTACAAGCAGTGCAGTTGAAAGGCGGAGCCTTAATTTTACTCTGTACACCGGCAGCGACTTTACAGAGAAAAAAGCTTGCAGGAACCTCATTTTTTGTTAGATCATCTTCAAATTTGAAACATAACTTCTTTAGATGTGTGGCTTGGAGGACATTGTATTTCTGGGTTTTCTTGGCACTGTTATTGTTTTTTTTTTTAGATTTATAAAAACATGTTCCGCACAAAATATTTCCATTGCTATTAACAGATTCTCTAACTTTAAAAAAAAAGTATGTGTCCATACTCCAAAGGGTCCAGTAAATACAACCATTTAAGTTCAGGTATGTCATTTTCATGGTTTGTGCTCAAAAAGGTGGTGCATATCAACAGGTTAACCTCCATGGGTTCAGCAATATGCTCGGGGCAACATTTAAATAAATGTCTGAATTAAACACACTGGACACTTTGTCCATACTGCGTGCAAATGCAAGATAACTGGGTGTAACCTCTCCGGTTGCTTGAAATAAGAGAGGGGGACATCTACAGGGAGAGAGATTGTAGCATGTAGTTGATTTTTGGAATACAATTTCATTTTAACATAAACCTTCCCAATCGCAGATACATGTAATAAGACCTACCTGCCAAAATTGCTCAAACCTTTTTATTAAGGTGTCAGAATTATCTCAAACTCAGACAAGTTTTCTAGGAATAAAATACCCAAATACTTAATGCCCTGTTTGGGCCACTGGAAGGCATCCAGCTGAAAAGCTGTTACTGGGTAGTACGCTGTCAGAGCCAAAGCTTCGGATTTAGAACAATTGACTATCCTGAGAACTTAGAAAAGGAATGAATAATTCTGTGGAGGCAAGGCATAGGTCTAGTGGGGTTGGAGATTTAATAATAAGATATCATCTGTTTAAAGCAAAAGCTTATGTGCCATTCCTACTGCCACCCCTGAAAAATCATCTTCCTTTCTTATCACAGCTACTAATGGTTCCAGGGCAAGACAGAACAATAATGGGGAAAGAGGGCAACCCTGCTGGGTGCCCCTATCCAGAGTAAAATGATCTGAAATTAATCAATTTGTTTGTACCGCTGCTACCAGGTGTCTATATAGTAACTTAATCCATCCAATAAAAGTATTCTCAAACGCTTTTTTGGCATCAAGTGAGATGGCAGTGACTTGGAGTCTGATCATTCACCACTGACCACATAATACTGATGATACGCCTAATGTTATCAGAAGAGCTGTGGCCCGAATAAACCACACCTGAGATAGATAGATAGATAGATAGATAGATAGATGGATGCCCTTTGTTTTCAATTGTTTACATTCAGCACATGTGTACAGTAATGTATTAAGTAACCTGGTCAACCAATAAATTTAAAAGATCTCCGGCTGCAGATTCCTTCCAGTAAAAGCATTGATAAATCTAAATATCTTTCAGCCAGTGAGTTCTTGTTTTATGTAAAGAGTGCACAATGGACAACACAACAACAGAGCAGGGAAGTCCTTACCTTGTTTCTGTTATGGCAATGTAGATTTTGATCCAGCAATAATGACATCCATCTGTTTTGACTGCTGTTGTCCATTACACGATATCCATTTTACATCTTTGCCCAAAAACATGCAAACTTGTATAAAAATCCATAGAACTTCCATTGTTTACATCATGAAATCCAGTAAACCCGATGATGTCATCCTTTTTATTCGGCAAACTATGCGCATCTAATGTGCCCCTTCGATTAAAACAAACCGCATAAATGTGTTCATTCAGTATAGTGTCTGGAACAGAAGTATCTCACCCCTGATGTTTTCTGAATAAAACTGGCTTCATAGTTTTAGAAAATACCGCATGAGAACAGCCAACATCTGTGCATGCATAGGCAAATATGTTCGATTAAAAAAAAAAAAATCTAACAATAGCTCTCTAGAGGATTGTAATTTATGACGATGTGTAACCATTGAAATTACGAATATGGCAATATGTGGGTGTTGATAGTTCGCATAAATTATCACGTCATTTCATAAGTAATCATTTTAATTTATTTCATAAGTGTGAAAACAAGATTTTAAATCTCGGTTAGTAACAGATTGAGTAAATTCATAGTAAAGTCTCAAGTGTTAGTTTTCTGAAGATACCTTGATTATGTGTGTAGTTATTTTGGGTATGTCATTTACCCCGTTCCTCTCCAAATTGGAGGGGCCAGGAAACCGGTTAATTACCTCACCAAGCTCTAAGTTTATCTCAGAATCAAGAGGTTTTTTTGCTCAGTCATCAGTTTAGGGAGTTCTAATGATTCCACAAAGGTTGTAATATCTTCATCAGTTAAGTTCACCAGTCTACGCTCATCCCCTGGTGCCGCATGAACGTGTTACCATTCCTTAAACAATAGGAAACTTATCGACGGCAATGTCTATGAAGTGGAAAAAAGTCTTCCTCCACTTCTGAGTTTTTTGTTGGACGTCATAAGATTTAATCATTTGGTCTGACCTATCAACACCGCCCATGTTATTGTTATAAACCCTGATGACAGTGGGTTGGAGGGCTACTACTTTTGTCCAGTCTCCATAATTTCGATAAGACGACCTTTGTAAACATTAAAGTCGAGAGTATACCCCGAGTCTGTTGAAATTAACCATAATTTAAAACCCCACCGAGTAAGCTTGCCTTTCATTTATTGTTAAAATCCTGACCGATCTTTAGACTTGACCATATGTTCATCTATTGCGAGATTTTGGTTAGGCTGAAAGAGCTGCTGGCATTTTTGTTTGAGGTGGTTCATAAGATAATGCAACTTCCTATGGCAATCCTGATTATCCTCTGTGATAGGGTCTACAACATGTAGAGCTACTAAAAGTGCCTTGTAGCAGTCACGTGCCATAAATCCACGAGCCCTGAAGTAACTTGGTTCCCCAATGACAATGGGAATCCGTGTAAATGAGCAACCCAAAAAAAATGTAAAATTCATTGGGGGTCACCTCCATCCAAGCTCCTTGTTAGCTGGAATATGACAGACAGTTTAGGACAAGCTCCCACCCCTGATGGTTTGTAAAGCTGCAGATCACAGCAACTGCAGCCAGAGTAAAAAAAAAAAACGCATGGAAGTCAATTTCTGGCAAATTTCTCATTACTTTCACAAATGGAGACAAAAACAATTATAAATGTAAAAATAAGAATTATAATGATAATAATCACTGAAATATAAATCATGGTTCGAGGTGAATGTGTTTTTGTATTTTATACATTTTGTATTTAAATATAGTTTGTATTATTTTACAGGCTGCAGAGTTGTGTTCACAATAACCTGCTCTGTGGCAATAAAGTGAACTGAACTCAAAACACCTCCTGAACTGAGATGAAGGCAGAAACAAAATGCGAGTTCCTTAGATGCACGTATTCCACGAGACTGCATGCCTCTATTAGCGCGTCATATATGCCCATATACGGCTTTTCTGTCATCTGTACTTAATAATATAATAAAGTGTGTGTTTTCAAACGCGTGTCTGTCTACGGGCAAGTTATTTGGAATATTCATTTGATGATGATGATGATGATAATAATAGTCTAATGATAATTTAATAGGTTAATGAGAAAATTCGGTTGGTGCCTAAAATGTATCAAAGCATTCATCAACATTGCAGACACATTCAACAATTCTCTCAATCTCTATCACTTCTCCGTCCAAATCGACTCCCTGGCTCGAGGCCTCCGGAGGGGCATCAGTTTGAGCTTTCAAGTGTCTTTCAATGTCTCTAGAGCCTGAGGATTTTGTATTCTTTGAAACATTATCTTCCTAGAACAGTTATGGTTCAGGGTGTATCAAATCTCACTGGTTTATAACACAGTATCAAAACTAACAAAGTGCGCAGAGCTCGCAGTTCACTCGTCCGAACATCACATGGCTTCACATGACTCAACCCAAACACTCTTAAAATGCCTTGCCTAAATGTTGGTCAAGCATTGGCTGGTCCCGAAGGTACTGACGTTTTCTTCTATGGCCTGATAGATGCCTGATTGAGTGCAGAGATGAATACAAGTACAACGTTGAGGCCGTGGAGCTCCTGATCAGAAACCACCTGGTCAACATGCAGCAGTATGATTTACACCTGGCTCAGGTAAATATTGTGTCTATAGGACAGGGCTAGCCAATTTTACTCCTAGGGGGGGTCACTGTCCTGTAGATTTTAGCTCCAACTGGAATCAAACACTTCTGAACCAGCTCAATGTCTTGAGGATTACATGCAGGTGTGTAAAAGAAAGGGTTGGAACTAGACTCTGCAGGACGATGGCCCGATGGAAGTTTAATAGCTCAGCCATAGGACGGAAATAGGAGTGTATGTGAAATGGTTTTTCACTGTTGTGTGTGTGTTCAGTCAATGGAGAACGGGCTCAACTACATGGCTGTGGCATTCGCCATGCAGCTGGTGAAACTCCTCCTGGTTGATGAACGCAGTGTGAGCCACATCACTGAAGCTGATCTCTTCCACACCATCGAGACGCTGATGAGGACCAGTGCCCACTCCAGAGCCAATGCACCTGAAGGGTAAGGCAACACTGTTACTTCTAATAGTGTTACTATTATGCTGACGACAGCTGCCTTTTCTTGTAACTTCTAATACTTCTATCATGATGAAGTCCGCCACTATGATTGAAACTATTACATTTACTGGTGCTGCTACTAAAACTACTACCAGTAATACTATGACGACGGTTGCGGCTACTACTAAAACTGCTATGCCAGCTGCTGCTGCTACTAGAACAACTGTTACTACTATCAAAAATACTATACTAGAAGTACTAGAACTATTATGACAGTTGCTGCTGTTACTTCAGAAACTACTAGGGCGACAACACCAACTACTACCACAAAGTATTACGACTGCTGGTACTATTTCGACAATGGCTACTATTAATACCTATGATAGCTACTATTACAATTACTACTAGTAGTGCTAAAACTACTACCACTAATACTTGTTCAGCGATGCCAGCTGCTATTACTAAAACTACTATGATGACAACTGCTACTTCTATTACTACCAAACTACTACTACGATAGCTACTACTAAAACTGCTATGACAATGGCCACTACTACTGCTAATTCTGCTATGAGAGCAATTATTACTACCATTACAAATACCACTATTAGATGCACTAAAACTACTACAATGATTGTTGCTACTGTTACTTCTAAAACTGCTATGACAATGGCTACCACTAGTACTGCTACTAGAGCAGTTATTGCTACTACTAGTTGAAGTACTAAAACAAATATGATTGCGGCTGCTGCTACTATTACTTCTAAAAGTGCTACAACAATCTATCTACTACTGCTACTACTATCTCGAATACTGGAACGACAGCAAATGTTTCTACAATTACAACTGCTACAATTAGTAGTTAAACTACTATGACAATGACTGCTGCTACTACTAGTAATACTAAAATTGCTACAATGGCTACTACCACTAATACTGTTATGAGAGCGAGGTAGATTTCTACTTTTACAACTAATACCAGAAGTACAAAAACAACTATGATGATTGCTGCTCATACTACTAAAACTGCTATAACAATGTCTACTACTACCACCTCCTAATTCTAATATGACAGGAACTATTTCTACAATTTCTACAGAGGTTTTTATAAGGTGTGGCTAATTGGTTTCACGTGACAATGTCACATGGTCTAACACAATTACTTTTTTAAAGGTGAAGACCATGCAAGATATACATTCACACAGGCATATAAATACACAACTATATGTTAGACCATGTGACGCCATTAGCCCCACATTGTAAAAACCTCCAACAAGGTAATTTTCCTCACCCTGATGAAGGCTTTGCAAACTGCAACCTCTCGGTTTGTGGTATGTTTTAATCCAATAGGCATGACTTAAAGCCTTTTTAAAAACGTTAAACCTACTCTGAGTGCCTTGGAACACTAGAGCTACTGCTGTTACAATTACTATTAGTCGTGCTAAATCTACTAACACTTATACATCCATAACAATGCCAGCAGCTACTACTAAAATTACTACTATGATGATTAATGCCGCTACTACTTTTACTAATACCGAAACTACAACGATAACTACTACTATTAATACTTCTAATAATATTGACTCCAGCCATGTGTCCTAAGCAACCAAATTGGCCCGGTTGCTAGTTAGGGGTAACCTCCTCGTGTTCGCTATAATGTGGTTCACTATTGGTGGCGAGTTGTGCGTGGATGCTGCGGTGGATGGCATGCAGCCTCCACATGCACTGTCTCCGTGGTAATGCGCTCAAGCCACATAAGATGTGCAGCTTGATTGTCTCAGACGCGGAGGCAACTGAGATTCGTCCTCTGCACCACCCGACTACATGACAGCTTCTTCCCACAAGCAATAAGACTTTTGAACACATGATCTCTCACGATCAACAATCAGCACTGCACTTTATTAATCATCACTCTGTCAATATACAGGTGAAACTCGAAAAATTAGAATATCGTGCAAAAGTTCATTAATTTCAGTAATTCAACTTAAAAGGTGAAACTAATATATTATATAGACTCATTACAAGCAAAGTAAGATATTTCAAGCCTTTGTTTGATATAATTTTTATGATTATGGCTTACAGCTTATGAAAACCCCAAATTCAGAATCTCAGAAAATTAGAATATTGTGAAAAGGTTCAGTATTGTAGGCTCAAAGTGTCACACTCTAAACAGCTAATTAATCCAAAACACCTGCAAAGGGTTCCTGAGCCTTTAAATGGTCTCGCAGTCTGGTTCAGTTGAATTCACAATCATGGGGAAGACTGCTGACCTGACAGTTGTGCAGAAAACCATCATTGACACCCTCCACAAGGAGGGAAAGCCTCAAAAGGTAATTGCAAAAGAAGTTGGATGTTCTCAAAGTGCTGTATCAAAGCACATTAATAGAAAGTTAAGTGGAAGGGAAAAGTGTGGAAGAAAAAGGTGTACCAGCAGCAGGGATGACCGTAGCCTGGAGAGGATTGTCAGGAAAAGGCCATTCAAATGTGTGGGGGAGTTTCACAAGGAGTGGACTGAGGCTGGAGTTACTGCATCAAGAGCCACCACACACAGACGGGTCCTGGACATGGGCTTCAAATGTCGTATTCCTCTTGTCAAGCCGCTCCTGAACAACAAACAACGTCAGAAGCGTCTCAAGCGCTCTCAAATTCCAAATTTGAGAGCAAATTTTGCATCTCATTTGGAAACCAAGGTCCCAGAATCTGGAGGAAGAATGGAGAGGCACACAATCCAAGATGCTTGAAGTCCATTGTGAAGTTTCCACAGTCTGTGTTGGTTTGGGGAGCCATGTCATCGGCTGGTGTTGGTCCACTGTGCTTTATTAAGTCCAGAGTCAACGCAGCCGTCTACCGGGACATTTTAGAGCACTTCATGCTTCCTTCAGCAGACAAGCTTTATGGAGATGCTGACTTCATTTTCCAGCAGGACTTGGCACCTGCCCACACTGCCAAAAGTACCAAAACCTGGTTCAATGACCATGGTATTACTGTGCTTGATTGGCCAGCAAACTCGCCTGACCTGAACCCCATAGAGAATCTATGGGGCATTGCCAAGAGAAAGATGAGAGACATGAGACCAAACAATGCAGAAGAGCTGAAGGCCGCTATTGAAGCATCTTGGTCTTCCATAACACCTCAGCAGTGCCACAGGCTGATAGCATCCATGCCACGCCGCATTGAGGCAGTAATTAATGCAAAAGGGGCCCAAACCAAGTACTGAGTACATATGCATGATTATACTTTTCAGAGGGCCGACATTTCTGTATTTAAAATCCTTTTTTTTATTGATTTCATGTAATATTCTAATTTTCTGAGATTCTGAATTTGGGGTTTTCATAAGCTGTAAGCCATAATCATAAAAATTATATCAAATAAAGGCTTGAAATATCTTACTTTGCTTGTAATGAGTCTATATAATATATTAGTTTCACCTTTTAAGTTGAATTACTGAAATTAATGAACTTTTGCACGATATTCTAATTTTTCGAGTTTCACCTGTATTCTCCCAATTCAATTAGTGTTTATATATATTTATACCCGTATCTAGTGTATGTGTATTCTACATTGTGTGTATTGTGTTCATTTGTTATGTAAATTGTTGTGTAAGTATGTGTACATTTGTTATGTAAATTTGTTTTGTGTAAATATGTTGTTTATTGTAAAGTGGTTTGTCTCGTCACTGTTATTACTGCAATGTTACTCGGAACTGCACACAAGAATTTCACCTAATGTTGCACTCGTGTACACAGTAGTGTGACAATAAAGTGATTTGATTTGATTTGCCACCCAGATTGAGGCGAGTCACTACACCACCACAAGGACTTTGAGCGCATTGGGCATTCCAAATTTGGGAGGAAAATCTTATGTTTTCTAATAATAAATTACCACACAACTGCTAAAGACCTCAGTGATACATTTATAAGTAACTGGAAATTGACTAAATTTCTAGTTTGCCCCAGCTGATGGATGTGGTCCGCTCCAACTACGAGGCAATGATCGATCGTCATCATGGTGGGCCAAATTTCATGATGCACTCTGGGATTTCTCAGGCATCTGAGTATGATGATCCACCAGGCCTCAGAGAGAAGGCAGAGTACCTGCTTAGAGAATGGGTAAACCTCTACCACTCAGCAGCCGCTGGCAGAGACAGCACCAAGGCCTTCTCTGCATTTGTTGGACAGGTTAGCCAAGGCTCCTTATTCTGATCCTCACCAAGTTTGAACAATCACATGTGAATCCTTTGTTCATCCAAAGGCTAAACATAAACTATTGTTTGATACTACTGACTTGATATCTGCATGTTTTCTGTCTTTGTCAAGTTTTCTGCATATCCTCTGTTCTCCTCTTGCAGATGCACCAGCAGGGCATCCTGAAGACCGATGACTTGATCACTCGCTTCTTTAGGTTATGTACAGAGATGTGTGTGGAGATCAGTTACCGCGCTCAAGCCGAACAGCAGCACCCGACCACCAGCCCAGCCATCATCAGGGCCAAGTGCTACCATAACCTGGACGCCTTTGTTCGGCTCATCGCCTTACTGGTTAAACATTCTGGAGAGGCCACTAACACGGTCACCAAAATCAACTTGTTAAACAAGGTCAGGATGTTTACAGAGCTTTATGGCTAATGTTGAGATTGCTAACACTTGAATAAAGTTCTCTAGTGCAGAAAAGTTCATTTTGGTTTTCTGGAATTTAGAAATGTTGTTCCAGCTGTCTGTGAAAAGTGTTTTTTATCAGTTTATCTTTTTTTTTTTTTTCCTGGTGCAGGTTCTGGGCATTGTGGTGGGTGTATTGATCCAGGATCATGATGTGAGGCAGACGGAGTTCCAGCAACTGCCATACCACAGAATCTTCATCATGCTCTTACTGGAGCTCAATGCTCCAGAACACGTATTGGAGACTATCAACTTCCAGACACTCACTGCCTTCTGGTAAGCTCACAGCTTTAGAATTTGACCACCATTGCAAGAATACCAATGTCACAGTCTATGAACAGACATATTAAAGGACATTGCCTTTTTTTCAGCAACACCTTCCACATTCTTCGGCCGACTAAAGCTCCTGGATTTGTGTATGCTTGGCTGGAGCTCATCTCTCACCGCATATTCATTGCCAGGATGCTTGCACACACCCCACAACAGAAGGTCAGTTTGCTGTTAGAGACAGGAATAGCAATCTTTTATATCCAATATTGATACCATTCCTCAAATTGATTACTATGTCCTGTGCCTTCAATGTCAATTTCCTCTCTTTCAGGGATGGCCCATGTATGCTCAGCTGCTGATTGACTTGTTCAAGTATCTTGCACCCTTCCTAAGGAATGTTGAACTCAACAAACCTATGCAAATTCTCTACAAGGTATTAGTGTCATGAAACCCTCTATTTCAGCACTAGACGTTCACACGATAGATACAAAAAAAAAAAAAAAAAAAATGAAATGGGCATGAAAAGATGTAAAAAAAAAATATATATATAAATAAATAATGGGAGGGACACCCATGTGCTTTTGAGAATGTAGTGAGAACAGCACTGAAAGTAGGCATTGCCATCAAAACCAGGACTGCTTATAGAGATTTTATATTAATTCATAGATATTCTTACAAAAAGTGTTTCAGGTTTAATTCAAGTTAACCTCTATTGACAGTGTTTTTGGTATAGTGTTATTCACCAACAAAAATAATTTTGACTTACCCCTGTTTTTCTAAAGAAAACAGTGTTCAGTAAGGCAAATAAAATGAAAGTAAACGAGTCCAATACATAAAACATTTACTATACATTTGCAAAAGTACAGACGCAATACTTAAAACATACGTGTTAATATGACTCTAATGTGATTCAAATAGTTTTCTGATCTTGAGTGTGTAAAGATTTCCAGTATTCCGACTTCACTGTCATGATGACATAGTAGGCCTAAATCCCAGAAGTTTTCTCATGATGTAAAGCATACCAAAAAAAAAACAGTTGACCAGACAGAGTTTTTGTTTTCATTGTCGTCTTCTGTTTTTGAACAAACCGTCGTGTTATCTTGTCCATGATCAGATGTATGGAGAATGGAATACATGCTTCTAAACAAACAGCAGATTATTGAAGTATGTGTAGCAAGAACCATGCTGTTCCTGATTACGGTGTTTAGTGCAAAAGTTCACACTCATATCTGTTCCACGAGTGCTGTTGAACATGTCACATCCATTACGAAAGCATTCTTGTTTTGAACTCATGCAGAAACAACTCTCACATGAATAACGTCCATTCTGTGAGATTTTGAATTCTCTACTCTATTGCGATCTCATGCATAAATGATTGGAATGGAAGCGTTCCTTCTCATGAATAATGTGGAAAAGTCATCAGAACCTAGACCTGTACTCCCTAACCAGTCACTAGCAGACTATATGCATATACCTTACATTTTGCGACATTGCTTTAGCTTTTTATATTTAAACCGGAACATAACTGTTAACACTTAAAAAAAAAAATGTGTTTTGGTGTTTTATGACCCTGTAATTTCAGATGTGTGTTCAAAAGCTCATTTGTGTTTTGTTTTTTGTTTTTTTTTGTCAAGGGAACACTCCGTGTGCTGCTTGTCCTGCTCCATGATTTCCCAGAATTCCTGTGCGACTACCATTATGGCTTCTGTGATGTCATCCCGCCAAACTGCATCCAGCTGAGGAACCTGATCCTGAGTGCCTTCCCCCGTAACATGAGGCTTCCAGACCCTTTCACCCCTAATCTGAAGGTATTGTCACATGTTTTTACATTTCAGTCAAAGCTCTAAACTCACTCTGTCCAGGTAAAAGGGCCATGAATCCAAGACAGTTCCACTGGCTAGACCCCACCATTATGCCTGTAATATTCATTATGAAATGGACCATTTTTGTTGGTTCACCAGGTGGATATGCTGAGTGAGATCAACATTGCTCCCCGCATTCTCACCAACTTCACCGGTGTAATGCCATCCCAGTTTAAGAAGGATCTTGACTCATACCTGAAGACCCGCTCTCCTGTCACCTTCCTTTCTGAGCTGCGCAGCAACCTGCAGGTAGGGGGCGTCACTCTGAATCTCAAGAACCATTCGCCTCAAGAACCATTCACAACAAGAGTAACATCTAACAAGGTAGCTTTGTATAATGATGCTTTGTGTAATGAGACACATCAACACAGATTTAGTATTGCCGCTATTTTGATACAATCTTACTCTACCTCCAGGTGTCCAATGAGCCAGGCAACCGCTACAACATCCAGCTGATAAATGCTCTGGTGCTATATGTGGGCACCCAGGCTATTGCCCACATCCACAACAAGGGCAGCACTCCCTCCATGAGCACCATCACTCACTCGGCACACATGGACATCTTCCAGAACCTCGCAGTCGACCTGGACACTGAAGGTGCAGTTTTGATTGTTTGAGCATAATGGAAACAATCAATTGACTTTGCCTTTGGTTGTCATGAATTTTGCCTTTGTGCTCTAGCATTTAAGATTTAGGACTTATTTTCTTTTGTTCACAGGCCGCTATCTGTTCCTGAATGCGGTAGCCAATCAGCTGCGTTACCCAAACAGCCACACGCACTACTTCAGCTGTACCATGCTGTATCTGTTTGCTGAGGCCAACGCTGAAGCCATTCAAGAGCAGATCACCAGGTACGGCAAACCCCTCCCTCTCCTGTGCTCAGTCCTTAAAGGAATTGGTCACCCAAAACATCCACACCACTGTTCTTATTTACTTGCCCTCATGTTGTTCCAAAACCATATTACTTATTTTCATGAGGGAACCCCAAAGATGCTAGTGAGAATAAGAGCCTGAGTCAAAATTAACTTTTTCATTTTATAACAAAAAAGATGCAATGAAAGTGAATGGTGACAAATGCATTCTGCCTAACATCTTTGGTGATCCACAAAAGACTGTCAACAGTTTTGGAACAAGGTTGAGTAAATGACTAAATGTTCTTGTTTTGGTCAACTATCCTATTTTTAAAGAAATTTTACTCCATGCCCAAGTGGCTAATAAGTGTGATTGTGTGTTTCAGGGTCCTTCTGGAGAGGCTGATTGTGAACAGGCCACACCCATGGGGTCTGCTCATCACATTCATTGAGCTGATCAAGAACCCTGCCTTTAAGTTCTGGAGCCACGACTTTGTGCACTGTGCCCCAGAGATCGAAAAGTGAACACAATACTATTTTCTTGCTCGTTGGTTCTGTTCCAAAACCTAGTAAGCTGTCTACATAGGCAGCTGCGTTCTAAAGCCCAAAGTATGCTTCGGTTTTATGTGAACGCTTGACGTATGTGTACAATCAAACGCTTGCTTTTCAAAGTGTACTACTTTTGATGCATGTCTGCGATGACTGCTATGAGATTTGAGAGGGAGAAATGGGGCGGCAACAACATCAGACTGAAAGGTGAAATTTAGCATTATGGTAAGGTGGATTTACTATTTGAATACCACCAATTTATAAAATATTTTCACTGTCAAGTTCCAAAGAAAATGATTAAGTTTTTAATTAAAGATTTTAATAATTACTAGATTTTTCAAAAATAGGCATTACAATATGATGTACAATATTAATGCAATTTTCTCACACACACAATCATGTCGTAATCAACATTTATGCCACAAATGATGTTGATCGAGCTTAACTTGTATTGAACCCAGAATATTCCTTTAAGGCAGCATCCTTTTGTACCACACAAGTAAATGCTTTTGAAATGTACTTGGGCAGCAGCTCTGTGCAGCACAGAAATGGTGCTCTATATAGGAGATTGGACTCACAGTGTGAAAAATACATGTGATGCTGTCTTAGAATTTGGTCAAAATAAGGCATCTTGGAGGCAGACTAACAGTTTTCCTAATGATGCCTTGCAAATCCTATGTAGGCTGCTCACAAGGTTTTGAAACAACATATAACACGAGTGCACCTTTCCATACACTTACAACTTAAAATAAAAAACATCAATGACTGCAATATATCTTTGTCCCTTCTCTCAGGTTGTTCCAGTCAGTGGCGCAGTGCTGCATGGGGCAGAAGCAGGCCCAGCAGGTGATGGAGGGAACAGGTGCCAGTTAGGCTGCAGGAACCTCTTCTGTGCCCAGAGAGAGAGAGCCCTCCCTCACCCCTAACCAACACCCTGCACATGTGATCGACACACAGCTGGCACTGGACCACTGTCCGCCTTCCACCGGATGAACTCTGATCTGAGGATTTTTTTTTCACCCCCTGGACAAGATAAAATGTAAATATTTAAAAAGGGACATTCAAGAGCAGAATTTGTGTAATTTTGTCAAAGGTGAGACACGCTTGAGCACATTTAACTCCTGGCTGTTTGGCTTCTCGCCCCCCCATCTCTCCATAAATTTATTTTTGCCTTCAAGACTGATTGACTTTTGTTTGGAAGCTTGGTAGTGGCTAAGGAAGCCGTCTTGTTTTATTATTTTTATTTTCTGGCGTTTGGTTTTTAAGGGGAGAGCTATCAGTGTGGTGAGCTGATAGGATCGGACAGATGTCCTGGACTGCAGGGGGGGGGGGGGGCGCACTAGTTTGCACCTGTGAGGAAACCATTATTGGTTTGGGGGTTCTCCCTGGCACTTGTACAATTGTGGAAATATTCAGAAATTTGTTGGTAAATTGAATCTTCGGAGTTTGTACAAAGAGATTCAACTTGCAGAACATAAAAGGACCAATACAGCTCATTTTGTAAGGATTTTGAATGTTTTGTAAATGTATTGGTCCGTGTGTTGTATTTTGTAGTACTTTATAGTTGCCTTTAGTTCCCGCTACTTATTTTCCTGTATGTATGCATTCTGTAGTTACTGCATTAAACACTTGAACTGCATCTTGGCCTACAGTCATTTTCATTTATTGGTATGTTGAAATGTTTCATTTAAAATGCAGAGAAATTGGGTCATGTAAAACTATGATGCAAAATTCATGTCTTACTGAACAGATTTGCTTAGAAGACATGTGAGTAAAATGACCCTGCAGTTTAAAACTGAAATGGCCCAACATGAATAAATAAAAATATGGTTAACAAAAGAGATTATGGGTGAGAGTGCAATGAGCGATTTACTCTCTCTTCCTCCTCCTCTTCCTCCCTCCAGTGGATTATTCAAATAGTCCCAGGCCTCGTTTCCCAATAACGATTGATCTTAGCGGTTAAGAGCTTTTTTTTTACGAGCGATTTTACGAACATTCTTTATTTTTACGTGCATTTCCCACAACTGTGCTTAACAAGAACGCACACTAACATAAACATGAAGTGCTGTAATGTTACCATATAGTCATTATATTTGTTGCGTAACTAACATTTTTGTAATTTACCTTGCTGGAAATGTACAACTTAATTCGCCACATAATTGCATTTTGTTTTGTGCAGAATTACCTATTTCTTTTACACAATCACTGCTTCGCTCATCAGATGTGCATTTTAATATTTCAATAATAGCAATGCTACACAACATAATGCCTTTTTTTTTATACAATAGTAACAGTAATTTCCATATAGTAACCTTACATGGTATTGTAACCATGTTCATTTTATGGTACTATGATTACTACAAATATGTTATAAAACCATAGTGATTTGTAGTGAGGGAAAATCACTTGGAAGTGTCTGTTACCATATAGAATATATTTATATTGGGTTTGACAGTAATATTTATTTTTCTGACCCTAAAACTGTGATACAAACAGAACAGTTAGAAATTTGACGTGTTAAATTTGAAGCAGTAAATCCAACACTGGATGAAATCTCCCGGGATATCCCCTCTGTCTTTTCCCAAGCAAATGAAGGATGAAGATACATTATTCTTGTTCAGTAACCCCTTAACCAACCAATATGTGCCTTTTATCTTATATTGTCATTGGTATCTGTCAGTTTTCAGAAATAAAATCGGTGATTGGAGGACGATGACCATGAGACAGGAACCATGGGAATAATTGTTCCCAAATTTGAACGCTCATGCTGGAATAGATTAAAGGTTCTTATCCGTTCATATAAAACTACGTTTTAACTAACAAAGATTGCATCCGCACCTCAGTTGATGTATATAATGAGTGGGGACACATTGTTTTAATTTTTTATGAGATTCGACTGCAAAAGACCTCAACCAACTCATGAACTCAGTCCCCGCCCAGAACTGGATCTGGATCTGGACTCAGAACTGTTGGGAATCAGTCAACAATGGAGCTTGGATGCACTCTATTGGACATTTCTTGTAATTGCCAGTAAGAGAATTAACAGACTGGATTAGACATGGATTTTCTTGTATTTTTCATTTCAGTTGATGTTTTTACTATATATAAAATCTAATACATTTGTTTATTAACATTAAACTTTAAAATGCAATTATGGCAAATATCTCAAAACATGTGAATATGCACAAAAAGGAATCATGACATTTAATGCATTGCCATACCAACAGTATTTAAGATATCAAGAAACCCTTCAAGAAATTAAAATGTGAAATGCCTTTACATTCATCTGTATTTTTTTTAAGCAATTAAGGCTAACATAATAGGGATTTTTTTCAACGTCTGTTAAAAGTGACACACGTCCTTCCGCCAGTTGGTGGCGCTATGACCGTGACCCACAACAATGTGATCAGCCTGTAAGGACAAACATTCCTCAGCATGTATTTTTCAAACAATACAAAATGGCCAATTTCCTTTTGGGCAGAGCCTATGACTGTGAGCACAAAAGTTGTCCAGCTTGATGAAAACTATATGTGTACACAGTTTGGTGACTGTACCTCAAAAGGGATGTGCTAGATATCCCCCCGGACATGCCTAAGTTCTAGGTTTCGCCGAAGAGAACCTTCTACCCCCCCCCCCCCCCCCCCCCCCCCGGTCTGGTCCCAGCCAAAGAAACCAAACTTTTGATCCCCTTATGATGCACATCGTGTGCATTCATGTTATATGCATTTTATTTGTTTGCATCGCCCATTAATCTCTAGAAATATGAGAATTAATACATTCGTGAAACTCTGTCTTACTAAAGCCATCATGAATTATGTAATAGTTCATACATTTCGGCGCCTCAACAATGTTACAAACAACCATGTTTGTCAGTATTTCCACTTTGTTTTCATTTTGAGAAGAAAAACTCCTGGACACAGACTGGAAGGCTACTCAGCCTTAATGGCTCCATATGGTTAGGAATGGGGTAATCATGCTGCCTGCATCTGCATGGAACAAACAGAGGCACCTTTGTACAATGTTCGAAACTTCACTAATGCTTTCCCCTCTTTATGTGGATAATTGGCATATAATACATTTTTATGAGGTACACACTCGACACAATTGCACATCCTAGCACAAAAACTAATGGTGTGGTGCAGTGCACGTTTCGTTACACGTGACACATTTCCCGGGCATAATAAACAGGGTAGCGGATTGTGCGAAGAATGAAGACTTCGCGTGAACATGCTCGCGAAAGATATGGGCAAAGCTGTTGTAAATGCGCAACTACTGTCATCTGAACCGGTTTCAAAAGTGGAACCGCGAAAAAGACACCATGTGTGCGCGTGTTAGAGACTGAAGTGTGTGTCCGTTCAGCAGACAGCTACTCTATACTTGTAGACACTGAACAGCAGCCAGATAGAAAATAATACAAACTTCAGCATTCAATATGCTTTGTATCTGCATCTATAGTGTCTAATAATGCAGTGTACAGTACACTTGTTTCTCTTGCCAATAAAGCTCGATATGAATTGATTCTGCCCGTTTGATCCTATTATTAATCAAAGTCCACTGGAAAACGCCAGTGAGGAGCAATCTCACGAACACAATAACCCTAAGCTGTCAAAATGTCCATTGATTTTATGGCATGTATATGTATACTTGTATCGAAGATTAATACCTGTAATATTGTGTCTTATTAACTTAAAAACGTAACGTATTTGTTTTTTAAATAAATGACAAAGTATAAATTAAATATATTTATGGTGATTTTCTTAATGTTTGTAATGACCATCAATATGTTTGGAGGAAAAAGGGTGATGCTTGCAAGCTGAAGAACACAATCCCAAATGTGAAGTTTGGGGGTAGCAGCATCATGTTGTGGGGGTGCTGCGCTGCAGGAGGGACTGGTGCACTTCACAAAAATATGGCATCATGAGGAAGGAAAATTATGAGAATATATTTATGTTGTGTTCATGTGTTTATTAAAAGTTTACGTTGACTGCTCAGCTGGTTCCTGCCGTCTCCTTACACATCTAAAGTACCTTGTTACACTGACAATTCACATTCTTTTTTTCCTCCCCTTTTCTCCCCAATGCGCTCTAAGTCCTCCTGGTGGCATAGTGACTCGCCTCAATCTGGGTGGCGGAGGACGAATCTCAGTTGCCTCTATGTCTGAAACCATCAATCCGTGCATCTTATCATATGCTTGTTGAGCGCGTTACCATGTAGATATAGCACATGTGGAGGTTTCACGCTTATTCTCTGTGGCATCCATGCACAACTCACCACATGTCCTGGGAAAGTGAAAACCACATTATAGCAAACACGAAGAGGTTACCCCATGTGACTCTACCCTCCCTAGCAACCAGGTCAATTTGGTTGCTTAGGAGACCTGGCTGGAGTCACTCATGATGCCCTGGATTCAAACTCGTGACTCCAGGGGTGATGATCAGCGTCTTTACTCGCTGAGCTACCCAGGCCCCTGACATTTCCCAACCTTAAAATAAAGTGATCCTAACTGACCTAAGACAGGGAATGTTTTCTATGATTAAATGTCAGGAATTGTGGAAAAAGTTTAAATGTATTTGGATAAGGTGTATGTAAACTTCTGACTCCAACTGTACTTGCATAACAATGCTTTTTTCTGGTCATTTTGACTTTATTCTCAAAATATTCTGACTTTATTTTCATAATGCTATGACTATACTCTCAAAATTTTGACTTTATCCTCAATCTTAGATTATTCTTTTTTTTTTACGTTCTATGACGCTGTTTTAGCTTTTCAAACAAGCTTTATTCTTTCTTATATTCATAGTCGGTAGTTTCACAAAATAAAACACCTTTTCAATTTCAGTCCACATGCACAAAACTGGTGATCAGAACTGCATTAAGATGTGGGTTTGGTGAGCTGCTGCAAGCGATGAAGGATATTCTTCTGACCGTAACGCACATGCAGAGCTCTCCTCTCCCTGCTGTTGAGTTTAGCCAGAGCTCCTTGATCCTCTAACAGTCTCCGGTCAGTGTCTACATCCTCGGAATAAGAGTCTAGTGTGAAGCCTGCCGCTGCATGCAGTAGATGTTTCCACTCGGATGATGATGCCGTCAGCTTGTCAAAACTCAAAGCCTGCTCCATTTTATCATCCTCGTCCTCTTCATCTTCCTCCCAACCTTCGTTTTCACAGAACTCCTCGAGTTCTTGCGCAGACATGCACAGGACCTACTCAGAATAGCACAATGGTTTAGTTTTTGGATGTCCTGCTTTTTCACTGCAAATTAATGCATTTGAAAAAAATTTCATAATTTACACACCTTCCTGCCACCCCAGATTTGTATGACTTTCTTTCCTCTACAGAACACAAATTAAGATATTCAGTTCTGTATGTCCATATAGTGCAAGTGAATGGTGGCCAGAATTGCATATAAAGGCAGCATATAAGTAATCCATGTCTTAAGCGATATGACAGGTGTGGGTGAGGAACAGATAAATATTTAAGTTCTTTTTTACTATAAATCTTCACATTCACTTCCAAATTCTTCTTTTGTTTTTTGGCGATTCATATTATTCATGCATATCTCCACCTGATGGTCAAAGGTGGAGATTTATAGTAAAAAATGCTTAAATATTGATCTGTTTCTCACCCACACCTATTATATTGCTTCTGCTGATATGGGTTTAACCTGTTGATAGCGATTTCACAGAGAAAAAATATATTTATATTACATCTTCAAATTTGAAACATAACTTCTTTAGACTTGTGGCTTTGAGAACATTGTTATTATTGTTTTTTTAGATTATAAAAACATCTTCAGCACAAAATATTTCCATACTATAAACTTGAGCTTCTCTAACTTTAAAAAATAACATATATTAATTGTGAAACTTGGGAAATAAAGCCTGAAATGTCTTCTTTCAAAAGATACTGCAATACTCCAAAGGGTCCAGTAAATACAACCATTTAAGTTCTGGTATGTCATTTTCAAGGTTTGTGTTCAAAAAGGGGGTGCGTATCAGCAGGTTACGACCTTGAGTCATATGGACTGCTTTTATGCAACTTAATGTACTTTCTGCATTTTCAAAGTTCTGGCCACCATTTACTTGCACTGTATGGACCAACATTTGTGTTCAGCAGAAGAAAGTCATACACATCTGAGATGGCATGAGAGTGAGTAAATGATTCAAATTTTCATTTTTGGGTGAACTATTCCTTTAAGAGCTTGAAATGCCAGAAAAATTAATCTTACCTTGAGTGTTGTATGGAGCTCATTGTAAGTGAGGGCGCCTGATTGGCCAAAGATGAAGACCCCTTTATCTCCCAAAATCTCCATTTCACACAACATGTTCCACTTGTGCTTTATAAGCTGCTGATCTGCCTCACTTTGTGTCTCTGTAATTGGGAAAAAAAAAACAGTTTCTTTAAATGCCATGGCACTGTAAGGAATTTATATTTCTGGTATAAATATGCTTTAAATATCTTTAGTTCTTCAGCTTTTATTGACACGTTTTTTTGTTTGTTTTTTGAGCACCTTGCAATGCAGCTTTGTACACACTGGACATCTGGATATCTGCGGTGTCATTGCTGTTGGTTGGAAACGGCTCTGCAAAGCCATACATGTGCAGGAGCTGCCAGTTTGCCATCTGCCCGTACGTGTTAAAGACCTCCTCCCCCTTTTCAATACGCCGTACGGCCACCATCTTCAGACACTCCTGTGATAACATAAAATATAGACATCTAACACAATAGAACAATAAGCATTACAAGCGCAGAACATTTGCAAATATCTATCCCCCACATACAGGTGTATACTCTAGATTGGCATTGTGCTTGGAGACGTGATTCAGCATGTCAGCCATTGGCACCATCATTGGAGGATTGGGCTCTTTTTCTTCCTCTTCATCCTCATCCTCAACAGGCTCCTGAAAACTAAGAGAAAAGACTATTGAGAAACATGAGAAAATGTTAATGGAATATTCGGTGTTAAATACAAGTTAAGTTCAATCGACAGTGTTTGTCTTATAATGTTCATTACCACAAAAATTTCATCCCTCCTTTTCTTATTTTTTTTTAAATTTTTTTTTTAAATCAAGGTTACAGTGAGGCACTTACAATGGGAGTGAATGGGGCCAATTTTAGTAGGGTTTAAAAGGCAGAAATATGAAATTTCTAATTTTATAACCACATTAATACTTAATTCTTAAAAAATCTTGTGTATTATTTTAAACTGTGAAGTTGTTTAAATCATAATTTTTATGGTAATTTTAGGGTTTACAGCATTTTGTTAGCATGGCAACAAATTTGTAAAATTCTGGATAAAACTTTACACAGAAAAGTTTAGGAAGTGATTTATCACACTAAAATCATGTTAACATAGAAATAGCTTACATCTTGTGGCTATACTTCTGATATAGCGCATGGTATTTCAGAGCAAAAACTAACCACCTGTAATCTAATTTAAGCAGGCGCAATCAGCACTGAAATTACGCTCCATTTTGAGTTTTTAAAATAAGTCATTGGCATTCCTTTCCACACAAACACATTCTTTATATTAGTTTATGCTTTTTAAGATTACGCTTCATTCACAAAAATTGTCCGGTGCAATTTACATCATGCTATTACCACCAGATGAAGCAGGCGGTAAAATTAACTTAATATAAAGAGATGTTTGTGTACATTTTCAATCGATCATATCAGCAGTAATTCATCAAGTAATGATCAAATGATGCGGAAGAGAGTTATAACCAGGCATATATCCAGATGCGTGGTGTAGTCAAGTGCTCTTTTGTTTTATAGAGATGATTTAGGTGTCTGGATCACATTAGTCAGTGATGCTGTTCGGTTCTGCCAAAGTGTGTCAGATAATGGTGGTCTGCTGCATCCTCCACTATATAGCGCAATGAATTGGCCCACAAGATCAAAATTGCATGTGCATATTGCATTCAGTAGCTATTTAGTGGGTGCATTTGCGCCGTTGCCTGAAATGCATGATTCCTTTAGTGAATTGGGTGCTAAACAGGCAAAAAAAAGAGTGCAAATAACCAGTGCTTTGAACGGGTGCAATTCATTCTTAGTGAATCTGCCCCAAGTATTTTAATGTTTACGGATTGGCCCCATTCACTTTCATTGTAAGTACCTCACTGTAACCTAGACTGGTCCCTATCTAGTAGGGACAAGTCAAAATAATTTTTTGTGATAATCAACATTCAAGCTGAATTTTAATTGATCCCCAAATATTCCTTTAAAGAATATTCCTTCTGCTTGTTGCAAAAAATTGCATGATCTGAGATTTCTGGTTCTGTACAACCAAAACAAGATGTCATTACTGTGATGTTAAAGTGCCATTTGTGTTCCACTCAAGTTTGGGTTTTTATGGGGAGAGCTACTGGTTAATGGGTTGAACATCCTCAGATGGCAGATTGGTAATTCATTCTGGCAAAGTGATTTGCTGCAAGAATATACCTGAAGGAAATCCTCATTTTCATATTTGTGTCAGAAATGGTTAAAAAGTACCTGAGCTCTATACATGAGAGGAGATTCAAAAGATGTCTCACCTGTAGGCCATGACAAATGCTACCAGACTCTTGTAGAGCTCCAGGGTGTGCTTCTCAGGGTCCCACAGGTCAGGATGAGACTTTATGAATGGAAGGACGATGTTATTATATTCAGCCTGGAGTTTTTTCAGATCAGTGTCAACAGCCTCAGGAATTCCAGTGCCTTGAAGGAGTTTATCTCGCTCTTCCTCAGACCTTCAACACAGAAACAAAAAGACATGTAGTATTCAGACATTCTGAGTAAATTCTAGAGATTGGTGTGTGTGGAAAAACCCAGGAGATCAGCAGTTACAGAAATACTCAAACCAGCCCATATATATATATATATATAAAACTAAATAGACTATATATTAGAGGTAGAATGTTATATTGGTTTTACCAATTAATCAATGCCTATAGATGTTTTATGGAACTATCGGTTATCTGCAAAAATGGTGCCAATAGCAACCAATATTTTATATTTTTTTATTCCTGCATGTTCCTGTGTGGCTCCCGATGCTGAAGGACTCTACAGTTAATAAACAGGAATCATTGACACCTCGTGTGGATTTGCTATATTTAAATCTTTCATCATAGACAATATTCCTCAACATTAAAGACAATATTATGCTAGGGCATTAGGGCTGGTCGATAACAAGATGTAATCGGATACTGACGATGTCTTGCATCCTGATGCCGATTACGAACAGACAATGATTGACAATATTGAGAAACGGCAAAACCATGGATCTGGGAAGTCCCAAATATATTAAACAGTGGCCAGGTTTTGAAACTAGCAGCCGCAACCTGCAAAATGCAATGAGGCTGAATCCAGTTCGCAAGCTCCTTGTCCAAATATATTTCATTTTATTCTATTTTTAAGAACAGAAAAATGAAAAGCCGTCATTGCTCATGTCTGATTCGCTGTTTGTTTCTAGGCGTGCAGCCTGATGAGCCTGTCTTGTGGAACAAGCGCATGCTTTTTTTCTGTATCATTCACCTGAAAACTGTTTACAAAAATAATGTCGTCTATGAGCACGAGGACCTACTAAGTAGTGTGAATTGGGCATTCCAAATTGGGAAAAATGGGGCATGCAAAGAAAAGCAACTTAATAGAACTGTGTCTCCAACTTCATATCTTGAAGCATATATTTATGAAACATACTCCCCAATAAACATCATCCAGTAAAATAAACAAACAAAACCATTTTACATATATATAGCCAATATACAGTATATTTATTTGGTCCCCTACCAAAACATGGGATGATCCAGCATCTTAAAGTCTGGCCAGAGGGACAGGTATGGTTTCCAGTAAGACTGTGGACATGTGTACTCATACAGAAGAGTCAGAAGAAGAGGAACCCATCCTGATCCGCTCTCCAAAGACTTCTTCCCTAAAGAAATTACCATTTAAAACACAGAACACTGGGTCATGATTGAAAAAGTTTATATATGAGACCAGGCTGTTCTCTTACCGTCTTCAAGCACCTTTTTGATCTTAGTGGTGCCCTGATGCAGAAGTGTATCTCTAGGTATGGAGAACACCACGTGTCCCTCTTCGATATCCTCTTTGGCAAGCATGCCATACATTGCAACAGTGCCCTCTTTACTTAGGTACACCTATTGCAGTGCATATAGTTACATATCTCGAAGTTTTAGTTGAAAGGATGAACAGTATGCTATTTCATCATGACATAAGCTGTTATAATCATGTATTTATTATTCAAGTTGGTCATAGACGTTAAGATTAGTTCTGACTTACCTTATCACTCAGATTCAGGTTCACACAATCACACCAGCACAAGAAGTTCTTCAGTGGGTCAAACACACAGCACTCATCATCTATCTGAAACCACACACACGATAAGACTGTCTCTGTATCAAAGCCATGCTGAGGGATCGTGAGTATTACAAGCACAAAGCTCATGTGAGACGTGAGTGCTGTAAAGGTTACATGTATTTCATGTGAATTAATAATTGGAATATCTTGCAAACGGTCAATAATATTACCTTTGGCCTTTTTGCTTCTGTCGCCATTTCTTCAAAACGAAAGCTGAAAAGCGATGTTAAAATATTTATATTGTTTATGATGAACACACTAGAGTACTGTAATAACTGTATTCCATGTACTTCCACGTGACGAGAATTGATCGCTTCTTCGTCTTCTGAATTATTGTAGATGGTAAAGTGATTAAGTGTTTTAGCGCCACCTACTGATTCGTTCCTCAAAGCAAAAAAATAAATAAACAATTAAACGTGAAGCTAAATCAACAGCATTTGGATTACCACAGAAAATAGTTGTCCCTCGATTGATAAAATATGCAAGTCAGACACTTCCATTTACAATAAAATACACACTGTTTTAAAACAAAACTTTATCCAGGAATATTCTGGGTTCAGTTCAAGTTAAGCTAACAGCAGTGAAGACAGTGAAGCACTTACAATGGAAGTGAATGTGGCCAATTTATGGAGTGATTAAAGGCAGAAATTTGAAGCTCATAATTTTATAAAAGCACTTGCATTTATTATTCTTTTATAACATGTGTATTATTTGAGCTCTGCAGTTGTTACAGTCATTTTAGGGTTTGTTGACATTACATCATCGTGCAATGAAGTTGTAAAATTGGTTATATCTTTACACAGAAAAGGTTAATAAGCGATTTCTTCACACTGAAATCATAATTACATGCATATTGTTTATGTCTTGTGGCTATACTTTTGAAATAGTGAGTATTTTAACATTTAAAAATTGGTCACACTCACTTCCATTGTTAGTGCCTCATTGTAAACTCGATTTTTGCTTTTTTAAAGAAAAGTTGGTGCAAGTCACACTTAATTGTTGTGGTAATCAATATTACACCCCAATGCTGTTGACTGAGGAAGTGAATGGGTACTGTTGTGGAAAATGTTTGAAGCTTCTTTTCCTCCTTGCAAGAAATCTCTCAGAGACAGGGGTTCAAGATGTCAAAGGTAAAAGTTTATTGAGTGAACCAATAAACCTGAGAAGGCCAGCTGTCCACTCTACTATGTTTTGAATGTCATTAAAATACTCTAAATGGTCTCCCATGCTAACATACACAAATTCAGTGAGACTGAAGTGTTTATTGTGTTAAAATACATCAAATACACAACACAATATTCAAAAACACAGTCAAATTAACATTTTTTAATTCTATATAATTCACTCACCCTAATGTTGTACCAAAACCTTATGACTTTTTTCTTCAGTGAAAAACAAAATAATTAATTCATAGTTGAATGTCCCTGATCCCTATCTATTATCACAATATGGTAGAAAGTAAGCTTTTCATTTGGTGTTCCGCGGAAAATATGGCGGCGAGAAAATTATGACAAATTTTTCATTTTTGGGTAAACTATGCCTTTAAGATCCTATTGACATCATATCAAACATTGACGGTTAACTCTCTCTTAGCTTCACTGCCATCCTGTATGGTCTGGGTGCCTGAGTTACTCCAAACACAGGGTTGAAGTCTGGTTCACCCACGTCCTCTGGCCAGATAAACTGGAACCGGCGCAGTAGAGAGACTAAAATTAAGAACAGCTCCATCCGAGCCAGTCCCTCCCCAAGACAAGTGCGAGGACCTGGAAAGAAATTGATTATTGTACATCACTCATGGCAGACACCATAAATCTTGCAACCTTAAAAGGAACAATGTTATCACACCGACAGAGAACGGCATAAAAGCTTCAGGCTTCTTAAGCTGGCCCTGTTCATTCAGGAAGTTAGCTGGGTTGAACTCATGAGGAAACTTCCACTTGTCCTCCTCATACAGTACAGAGGAGAGATTGGGAATTATGAGAGTTCCCTGCAAGAAAGGAATAAATGGAGGTGTAAAACTAAAACAGCAATAATCATGTGTCCCATACTTAAGGCCTTTGAATACCAAATGCAAATTTTTAATCGAAAGGCATTCACACCGGGAGCAAACATTCAATCACCAACAAAGCAAGGGTTTTTTTTCACTATGAGTGTTTCAAAAGAAAAACAATTTCTTCGCCAGGCGAGGGCATTACCAATAAAATACCAATAAAAAGTTTTAGGCCAAATAAAATCTCTATTTTCTCTCCATTGAAACTCGTTGATATGATCTCAGTGATCTCAAATGTGATTTATCTTATTTGGGAGTACATGTGAAATTTGTTTCAATACTACACACTGTTCCAAGATATTCTAAGATTTTCACCTTAGGAATGTGATATCCCATGAGCTCGGTGTCTCTGGTTGTACAGTGGAAAACACTGAGAGGAAGTGTGCTGGCCATGCGCTGAGCTTCATGAATCACAGCCTGTGTGTATGGCATTTTGTGTCTGTCTTCAAAAGAAGCTTGAAT
The DNA here is from genome assembly GCA_032164185.1 of Moxostoma hubbsi. NCBI lineage: Eukaryota > Metazoa > Chordata > Actinopteri > Cypriniformes > Catostomidae > Moxostoma > Moxostoma hubbsi. Next base: position 12,179,992 of record JAVLUX010000040.1, read on the forward strand.
TTTATCCATCAAAACACTATCAATTTCTTGTTGACATCTTTCTGGAAAAGAGATGAGCGGACATGTTTACACAGAGGTATCACAAAAATATATTGTATGACATATGCAATCTTTAAGACCTTGAATTTCTGGATAAGCCATAAGACAGAGGACTGTGTATCGGATGGTGTTTGATGTTGTATCAGTTCCAGCAAAGAGAAGATCAAGCAACAATACTAGCATCTGGCTGTCATCAAACAGGGCACAGGTTTCCCCTCTCTACTATTAAAAAGAAAAACAGTGAATATTAATCCAAATTTAAAGGGATGGTTCACCCATAAATGAACATTTTGTCATCATTTACCCTCCATACTCCTTATATGTTCCATGGAAGAAAGAAAGTCTTACAGGTTTGAAAAGACATGGGAGAAAGTGAATCATGACAGAATTCTTACTGTAGTGTGAACTATCCCTTTAAACTAAACTGCAGCATCTCCAAATTCACATCTGCTATTTGAAGCAGGTAATGCTGATGATGTAATCAATAATATTAATTATCATGAATAAACAAGCATTGTTGCAAGAAAGACAAAACCTTTTCCATTTCATCCAGATAGCAGTCAATCACATCACGTGGTTCTCCTGGTACTCGTGTTGCTCTGTGCTCATCTACAATGCCCGATGCATACATTTTAACTGTATTGTAGTCCCTAAGAGCCCTTTGGAAAGGCAAGGGAAGATTCCTCAACAACGGCATGGTGTCGTAGACCTGAAGGAAGTAAAAGATCAGTCAATTTGCAATGGCTCTTTCTGAACCATCCACTTACATACAGTAGAGGTAACAGAGAGTATCATGGTGTTACCATGTTGGTAATACCATGGCATTCTTTGAACAACCTTGGAGTAACATACTGGAGTAAATACTGTACCATGATATATATGAAAATAAATGGCATATATATCAAAGTACCATGGTATTGCCATCTGATATCATAATTGTACCATGGTAAAAGAGACAAACATGTACCATGCCCCATGGTCCATTGGCAATCTTCGAGTTCTCTGCCATCATTTTTATCATGGTCTGGAAAAACTCATGTTCATACTCGTACCGAGAGCCAAAAAGGATTGAGCAGATGATGTCACAGGAAGCATTGTGGAACAGAGTCTGAGGATCAATAGGTTTTCCTGGCCACAGAAATGAATAGAAATCAGACCATGCAGATTTTGAACACATTTAGTACATCACTAACCAAAAAGTCTTATGGTATCAACATAGATTTATGGACATGTACCATGGTAATAACAGGGTGTTCTTTAAGTGCCATATTGAAGTACCAAGTAAATACCATGATATATCAATAGGGCAATCATTCAGTTCTGTAGTGTGTATCAAAGTACCATGGTATTATCATCAGATACCACCATGTTATTACCACAGTACTTTATTGTAAGGAATTAAACAAAACACGTTAGCCTCAGGCACCTGCATTGGCTTCTAAATAAGCACTGACATAAGACGTCTCTTCTAGGATCCGTTCTTCCATTGAACGCTTTCCCAGACCGAAGTTCTTCAAGGTCATCAGGGCAAAGCGACGATGTTCTCTCCAACTTGGGCCATAGTCGGCCATGATTACACCTGAAAGTATATATTTCGCAACATAAACATTGTTTAAACATTATTAGCATGCCACCTAGCGTAACCAAACGGAATGAAAACAAAAACGATTATTTCCAAACGTTTCTCAAACACTCTCCCTATCTGTCGTATGTTGTAAAATAGATAGTACTGCTCTCAAACTCACACCAATGGTTGAGTTTGCTGTGATTGGCTGGTCAGAATGCTCAAAAAAACAGATGAATGTTTTTGAAAGTGAAAGTGTTTACAATTTTTGGGAGAATCAGGCTCAGAATAGCTTAAGTATTGTTGTCTCTTCATATTAAGAGTTCTGACAAACTTGCCGTAAATTTCCCACTTTTTTGCATGCAAATGACCTTGCGATTCGCCGCAAATGTTTGCCAGACATTTGCAGCTCTTCACCATAGTAGTGAACCTGCAGCAAACTTTTGCAGACAACGAGGAGTTTCCCACAAAGCTCATTTGAATGTGAAAATAATGAGTGGCAAGTTTGCAGCAAGTTTGCCAGAACTATTAACTTTTTGTAAGGGTAATGCTGTAAGCTTAATTTCAAAATAAAAGCCACATACCACCTACATCACTTAAAAAAAATATGCATTGCTTCAGTTTTGAGGACTGCACCAGTATACCTAGTTTCAGGTAGAAACATTTTCTACACTTTACATTAAAATATTTTTTAGATTTTTTAACTTTGCCTTTTCCATGTGTGAGATGATTAAGTAACAGGCCAAATGGTCTTCCACCAAAGTCTACCCCCTTGGTGACAAGTGCTTCCTTCATCACTTCTGTTCCAGTCAGTATCACGGCTGGTCTCCCTCCAAAGTAAAGACTGAAAACTCGTCCATACCTCTCTGATAACTGCCAAGAAAGATATAACATGCAGTAAAGTGGTATTAAATACAATATACTGAAACATAGACTGGTAATATTTTCATATTAAGCTGTTTTTTATACAAAATATTCTATAATTTGTTATATACCATTACAAAATATCTAGAATTGCTGCAAATCTGCCGCAAATTTACCACTCATTATTTTCACATGTAAATTAACTTTGCGACAAACTCTTCATTGTCTGCAAAGGTTTACTGCAGGTTAACCAATACCGGTGAAGAGCTGCAAACTTCTGGCAAACATTTGCGGCGAATCACAAGCTCATTTGCATGTGAAAATAATGAGTGGTGAATTTGCGGTAAGTTTACCAGAACTCTAGATTTAAGGTAAATAATATACAGTATAAGACATAATGTAAAACACATTATAAGAAAATTAAAATCGAGAAAAGTATGTATAAATAGTGCATGGCCTTATATATTGGGGAAATGTGTAGAATTTGTAATTATATTGAGAGAAGCATTTCAAGCCTGGCCTATCAGAACATGTGTATAATACTATATTAATGTATTTACATTCCTTCTTTTAAAGCTTACATTGAAAGCCATTAATCATTATTGATGTGCTGAGTCAAATACTGAAAGGAATGTTCCGGGTTCAATACAGGTTAAGCTCAGTCGACAGCATATGTGGCATAATGTTGATTACCACGAAAAGTAATTTCGACTCGTCCCTCCTTTTCTTAAAAAAAAAAAAAAAGCAGAATCTGGGTTACAGTGAGGCACTTACAATGGAAGTGAATGGGGCCAATTTTTGGAGGTTTAAACAGAAATGTGAAGCTTCTAATTTTTTAAAAGCACTTGCATTATTTCTTCTGTTAAAACTTGTGTATTATTTGAGCTGTAAAGTATCATAATTTTGCAGTCATTATAGGGTTTATTGACATTACATCATCATGTAACAGGTTTAAAAAAGTTTTGTGATTTTATCACACTAAAATGACGCATATCCTTTATTTCTTGTGGCTATACTTTTGAAAAAGTGAATATTTTAAAGTTCGAAAATTGGCCCCCATTCACTTCCATTGTAAGTCCCTCACTGTAACCCAGATTGTTGCTTTTTTTTTAAAGAAAAGGAGAGACAAGTCTAAATACATTTTTGTGGTAATCAACATAATGCCACAAATGCTTTCGACTGAGCTTAACTTGAACTGAACCCGGAACATTCCTTTAATACATTTTAATGTTAAATGAACAATGACACATTTAGATTGAATTCACTTTCTTAATATAGCACTGGTAAGCTATGTTAAGTGGTTGAGGTTAATTTAATCTCTAATGTTTAATGCATATTTTCATCTTTCCACAAACAAATTACTTTACAGTCAAACAATAACCGACAAAACCCCCAGTTCTGCAGCGGACCCCCTAGTTTTAAGGAAATACACTCTTACAGAATCTTGTAATCTGTGATATCAAGTAATTTAAAGTAACTCACTCTTTTAAGATCTGGCATGGGATTTTCCAGATTTAGTTGTAACAGATTGCCAAATATCGGGAGGGGTTGTGGCCCGGGTGGGAATTTTTTGGGCCGACGGGTCCGTATGAGAAAGAATAGCAGAGAAATACATATCCACAGCAGAATCACTGAGCCCAGCATGATTACTGCACTCTGTTCCACTAGATCAATAACATGACACTTTCATGGTCATGTAACACTGCATCTGGATAAGGTAATTGGTGGTAGAGGACCCTTAGCATAGATGTTGTTTATAGCTAGAGTTCTTAAATAGGACACTCATGATAGGTCTGCAAACAAAACAGAGATAAGTCTAATATGAGACCTTCTCACTACTTTTTACCTATATTTCACCACTGAGAAATTCTAATTTGAAACCATTACTAGTTGAAACCATTAAAATGTAATTTTCTTTTTTGTTGCCTTGATTAATCAATTTATAATTTAGCCATTTAAATGAAAAGATAATGTCTATGTTATGCTGCCTATGGTTGATTAGATGCCACTACACATTAAGCCAACCTTGGGATATCATCTCTAAACATTTTAATCTCAATTTATGAAGAAAATAATTTAATTTGAAGTTTATTTCATAAAACTAGGTTATTTGTATTAAAAACAGACAGTACAGTTTTCAGTCACATTTTTCACCTTTAAATGATTGCATTTGTGGAGGGTAGACACAGATTTCTTCATTTCTTTGCACATGTTTCATAATGATTAAACCAGTAAAACCTTGTCCTAGATTTGACATTTGAGTTCGTTCAAAGGACAGACTGATAGATAAAATGTACTTTCTTCCATTGCAGATTAAAGAGATTTTGCATATCTTTTCTGATTCATTTATTTGTTTATAGAACAAATTACATTTGATAGCTCTATACTCTTACTGAATGGTCAACAATTTTCTCAGTTGTGACTATTTTTATTTATCCATAGAAAATTGAGACATTTTGAGAAAGAGAAACATCTGAGAGAAAAATTACTTCAGTGAACCATAACTGAGAACATAATTCATTCTTCTGATCTATGAAAGATTGCTTTAATCTTTGCAATACAATTGTCATCTGGGCTTTAATAAACTACTCATTACATCACTATAGTGAACACAACATTGTTGTTTTGGTTGTCTTGTCACGAGATGTTATATTAATCAGTGATTTATCATGTCTTATTGATTAAGTTCAATTTTGTATACACTATACACCATCACGAGTTAAACATCCCATTACAATTTACGTATCTCTGACTATCTCTCTAAATTTGATGTGCATTCTGTAGGGTTTGGGTGTAAGTGTGACTCCATACACTGGGGTGTAATCTGGTTCTCCAGCATCTTCAGGCCAAACAAACTGGAAGCGGCGCAACAGCGTCACCAAAATCAGGAAGAGCTCCATCCGAGCAAGACCCTCACCGAGACACACACGGGGACCTGTAAACAACATGTGTACTTATGTTGGTCACAGAATAGCCCTTACAAAAATCGAAAGTTCAAGGCAAATGGCAGGATCACCACTAATTGGCGAAGAGCTACAAACATCTGGAAAACATTTGCAGCAATTCACAAGCTCATGTGCATGTAAAAATGATCAGTGGTGAATTTGCGGCATGAGAGTTCAATTGCCACGAACTCTAGGTTTTGCTAAAGGAGGTTCAAACAAGCTAAAATGCAAACAATGTGACTCCATGCCATGTTTCTATGGTTACCTGTAGAAAATGGTATAAAGGCCTCAGGCTTCATAAACTGTCCTTGATCATTCAAAAAGTTGGTTGGATTGAACTCATGAGGAAACTTCCACTGGCCCTCTTCTTTCAGTACAGTTGTAAGGTTACAGATAACAACAGTTCCCTGGATGGGTGTTGACAGGAGAATGAGTCTAAATTGATAAAGCATGGAAAAACTGTGGTTTATAAGCAGGTTTCTTCACCTTTGGGATGTTGTAGCTCATCAACTCTGTGTCTTTGGTGGTGCAGTGAAACACACTGAGCGGTACAGTGTTAGCGACACGCTGAACCTCATGAATCACAGCGAGTGTGTACGGCATATTGTGTCTGTCTTCATAAGACGCCTGATCTTTTCCATCCAGAACTTCATCAATCTCTCGCTGACATCTCTCTAGAGAAATGACAAGGATAATGCTTATCTGTTTAACCTATAGGACAATCCTTAAAATTGACTGATGAACCAAAATACACACCCTGAACTTCAGGGTGATTCATGAGGTAGAGAAAAGCAGTGAGCAGGGTGTTGGAAGTGGTATCAGTCCCTGCAAAGTGCAAATCCATTATATACATGATGAGTCGGGCTTCAGCAAAGGTGGAACCAGATTTTTCTTTCTGGGGACATAAAATATCTTTCAGTTGAGACTCAATGCATCTGTTAAAGTTGCAAAGCCAGACTAGCACACACAAACACACACCTTCTCAAGCTCATCCAGATAGCAGTCAATGAAGTCTCTTGGCTCTCCTGGAACTCTCGTCTTCTTGTGTTCAACGATCAGACTCAAAGTCAGATTTTTGATCTTTTCTATATTATCAAAGGCTTTTTTATAGGGCAGAGGCAAACTTCTCAATGCAGGAAATGTGTCATAAATCTGTAAGGAAAGCAAATGTTTGACATATTCATACAATCAAAAATTTAAGCAAATTCTGCAATGATTTTATTTCAGTGACATTATTTTTTCCAAAGACAAATGTCAAACATTTCAGTGTTTTTCTATTAAAAGTTTAGTTCATAATTTTATGTTCATCTTGGACTTATACTGATACCTAGTGGTGTGGATGCAGCGTCATGTAGAAATAGGCAATTCGCTGCAGTAAGAGCACCTTTAAAGCCTTTAAAGTCTTGACTTGACAGTCACAGTTTTCTTTTCTTGTGTTGATATATAAGAGCCAGTTGAAGGCATGTACACGTACATATTACACATGCTATGCTACACTTGCATATTAGACATTACTTAAGGTGGTGCTGATGTTTCAGTGATTGTCTTGATTTACAATTGACATTGCTATTTGATGAAGAAACAACATGGAAGTAAACTATAGGAAGTGTAACACATGAACAGTATGAAATGTCTATTGTCAAGTTGTGGATCTATTTAGACTCAGTGAGTGCCTGAGAAAATTCATATGTGTAGCTTATGTGTATCTAATGTGTTATATGCAGCTCAATATGTGTTTGACAGCCTGTTACGTATCATGAATTTCCCGTGTGAAAGTGTTGAATCCTTTTCCAGATCTGTCCTGACTTGTTGCATTATCTCTTTTTGATATATGAGAAATAAAACCAAAATATATATACAAACTTATTTTATTCTATTATTTTCTAATTGTCTTGAAAATATTTAGAAAAATGTTACACTATCTGGGCATTTTGTAGATCTCTCTAAAGTCTCTAAAGACCCGAATATGTAAGAGTGTTTGGTGAAATTCCCATGCATTTAAGCGTTAAGGTAACTGATTTCATGTCTTACTATGTTCCATGGTCCATTGATGATCTTTGAAATCTCTGTAATGAGGGGAACATAGCACTTGAGGAATTCTTCGTTGTAATCATAACGGTTTCCAAACAGAACCAAGCTGATGACATTTGATGCAGCATTATGGAACATAGTCTGAGGATTCAGAGTTCCTCCTGTAGAGATACAATGCATGTCTTTTTTAGAGTAAGATGAGTGGGAAATAAGGTGAAATTTAAAGATATGAGATTATGAAATTAAATTTCAGGTAAAAACACAAATACCAGCATTTCTTTCCAATTTGTCAATAATGTGTGAAGTCTCTCCCAGAATTCTCTCCTCCATGGACTGCTTCCCGAGGCCAAAGTTTCTCAGGGTCATAAGGGCAAAGCGTCTATGCTCCTTCCATGTAGGGCCATAATCAGCCAAAATCACTCCTATGGTACAATGGTGATGTCACTTATGACCTGTGGGCTGTGGCTATTCAAACACTTTTTTTTTTTTACATAACTTCAAACAGCTTATATTCAGCCACTTAAACAGCTGTAACATACTGATCAGCTACCAGAGATGGGAGCAAGTCACCATCAAGTCTTGAGTCAAGTCTCAAGTGCAGTGTAGACAAATCAAGCAAATCAAGTCAGTGACTCACCTCAAGTCAAGTCGAGTCAAGCCACAGTACTAAAATAAATATTTATTTTTGCTCTGAAAAGATTAACTTATATACATATCTTTACATTATTTTTTGCAATATATATATACTGTATATACTATATTAGTAAATTGCGTTAATGAATATGCACTGTATTTTTATCGAGGGCACTTAAAAATAGTGTGAATACTTCTAGATACCTTATTATCCGAATTGTTTAGATTTTTAGAATTAACCGGTTAATATGTGTATGCTGGGTATCGGTCAGATTTTCACATTGATCTAACAAAACTTTCGACGGGCTGAATGAAAATGCAAATTTGCTCTCTGACAGTAGGTGGCGCCTATGCAGCAGAACTATAGCTGTTACCCTGGTAACGCCTGTACACAAAGCAGCCCTGTGCTTATAAACAATAATTTATTAGGCAATATACGTATGTAAGATGAAAAGAAAATACCATTGAAACTTGAAGAGAGTCAGTTCCCTTCAGAGATACATTTATATAAAGTAGTCATAAAATTATTGCATTCAAGGGCTTTAGTTAAAGTCTTCAGAAGTCATAATCACTATGAGAGCACTTGGATTTCGTCACAAGTCATTCTGTTTATTTTATACTACTTGTCATGTTTTAAATAAAGTGTTTTGACTGCAAATCTGCCTGTTATGTTTTTACATTACCAACAAATGGTTATGATATATTGTTGACTATTGAGAAGGTTTCGAGGCAATGTCGGGTAATTTCCAACTTGTCGTGCTACAAAACACGAGATTAACTGTGAATCATTTTAATTTACTGACAAACCTCAAACATTTGAACAGTAATTTCACATATGAATCTTTCTGGATAATGAAATGATAATACGATTTACTTACATTTCTTTGTGGTTTTTGAAATGTCGAATTAAATTCGAGGTTGTGGTGGTTGTATCGGATATTTTTGCATCTGGCAAAACTTTTTTTATTCGCACAATCCAATTCTAAATCTTTATATCCAAATTAGATTATTTTGGGAACCCGACAATCATCTGGTGTTGTGAGCGCAGCGTTAACTGCGCAGATGCAGATCAGTGGTGCTGGTGGGTTTACATTTTTTGCATATGAATGACTTAATGTCACAACATATTTTAAACACATTTCATTACTGTTCATAATAAATATTCAAGTCATTGTCGAGTCATGCAGTTCAAGTCAAGTTTCCAGTTGCTGGTTCTCAAGTCAAAGTCAAGTCATTTTCTTCATTTAGTCAAGCAAGTCATGAGTCCTTAAATTTGTGACTTGAGTCAGAATTGAGTCAACTCATGTAACTCGAGTCCCTCACCTCTGTCAGCTACACCTACTGCATCTCTCAGTTATATTCAGATTTATGTTCTTAGCAGATACTTTATTCCAAAGCATCTCTGAAAGTGAACATATTGTTTAAAAGGCAATTGGTGAACATCAATTAAAAGCTGTTGCATGATACATGGTACAGGTTGCATCATAATGCAAAGTACATTAATCCTGGGTAATGTGTATTTTAAATTATTTGCCAAAATTACTTCTCTCCCAGTCAAGTCTAAGAGTTCCTCTTTTTTCCTCTAAGTGTTTTTACAATTTTGCACAAATGTATAGTCTCAGTCAGTATTGAAATTATAATATTTTGTCAATGGTTTGAAGAAGAATTATGAGTAGAAACATAATAGTTATGTCATTAAAAAATGGATCCAATTTACGGTAGGGACAGGTCACATATTATTGAACTGATATCTAGGATAGCTGTAATTGTTGGTAGCAGGATTTACCTTTATTCTCAGACAAATGATTGACCATGGAGTCTGTTGGTCGTCCTGCAAAGTCTACAGCTTTAGTAACCAGAGCTTCCTTTATAGCCTCAAAACCGTGAAGAACCACGAATGGTCTTGATCCCCAATACAGACCATAAACATTCCCATAGCGTTTTGCAAGCTGCAAATATTGTAAATATTTTAAGAAGCAAGAAAATAAATTTTTTTTAGAATATCAATGAACTACAACCAAAAATAAAACAATACTTTTTCAAATGTTTTCAATGGATTGTTTATGCTCAGATCAAGCAGATTCCCAAATATTGGAAGAGGTTGAGGTCCAGGAGGGAAGTTCTTGGGCCTCTGGATCCGGATAAAGAGAAAAACGAGGAGGACGCATATCCACAGCAAAATCAAAGATCCCAGCATACTGACTGATGACCAACTGCTACAAGCTCTCTTTTTACAAAAGCAAAAACAAGTCAGTGAACTCAAACCACCTACTAAAACAAACGTAATTTAGACTAGGCATGCTGCCTTATCTGATCAGATATTGTGACCATATTCCAAGAAATATAAAATGACTTTGGTTGAGCAGACCTTCACCTTAAAACTAAATGTAAAATTCCTTTAGTACTGTATAAAACAACAGAATGCATGTCTCTATTGATAGATAAATCAGAATTAGGGCCCAGTTTATATTTAATTTTATTATAATTAATGGATGAATCTGTTGGAAATGTATGGACCACTTACGGAGTTAAATATTCACACACTTGAGCACCACCATTTTTGGTCATGTCCGAATCAAAATGAACTTGGATGTTTTTAGTGAACTCTCAGCAGTTAAAATAAAGGTGCACCTCCATGTTTTCCACTTCATGACACCTGCAGGTTTTAATAAGAATATGTTGACTAACAGCCAGGAATAATGAATAAAAGCAACATGTATTATTGTAGTTATTTTGACTAGGTTTTAAAGAATAGTGTTAATAGAAATTATAATATTATAGCATATTTGTTGTTTGTTGATAGTTCCATCTGCCTTTAACACAGACACTGTTGAAACATCAAATATCATGTACATTTAGTAAATTTAAGACACTTTTGTCCAAAGAGAACATTAGCATATATTGGATTAATACAAAATAAAATAAAAAACAGAGAAAGGACTTTTCCTCATTTCAGGCATCCAACATACACAACTGATTTCAACCATTGATCAAAAGGGTTCTTTTGTTTAATGCACCATGTGAAAATAATATTAAAATACAAGATAATAGCATATTTTTTATTTAAAGGAAACATTTTAAAATTATTTTTATTGATGCACTTAAAATGATAGTTCAGCCAAAAATTAAAATGATCTCATGATTCACTCACACTCCTGGCATCTCAGATGTGTATGACTTTCTTTGTTCTGCAGAAAACAAATTAAGATTAATAGAAGAATGTCTCAGCTCTGTAGGTCCTCACAATGTGAGTAAATGGGTGGCAACATTTCGAAGCTCCAAAATCCATATAGAGGGGTCATAAAAGTACTCCAAAGACTTCAATGGTTAAATCCATGAGTTCAAACACGATACAATAGGTGTAGGTGAGAAACAGATCAATATTTATCAGTCAACTTCTCCTCCCTGTCCAGTAGGGGGCAATATGCACTTGAATGTGAATCACCAAAAACAGAAGGAGGAGAACGTGACGGTGAAGGAAAAAGGACTTAAATGTTGGCTGCATCTGAAAATTCAGGCAGCTAACATGCTGCCTTGCTTAACAGGTAGTTGTTTTGAATTAATTGAACTTTTAAGGAAACTGGTCTCTGAACAGTTTGATAAGCACCTTATTTTCATCCTGTCTCCGTATACAGCCTCTGAAAGCAGAATTTTCCTGTTTTAGGATTCAGAATAGACTTGCAGTCTTTTGAGTGTGCTGTACAACAGTTTGGATTGTTCTAGGAGCTTTATACAGCTTTGTAACATTTGTGCCATTGAAGAGATGGTAAGTCTATCCCTCACAGCCTCCTTTCCATTCCCATTAATAATCAAAGATGGCGCTAGCATGAATAAGGTCTGTTTTTGATCTGTTTCTCACCCATCATATTGCTTCAGAAAATATAGATTTAACCACCAGAGTCATCTGGAGTAATTTTATGTTGCCCTTATGTGGATTTTGGAGCTTCAAAATGTTGGTACCCATTCACTTGCATTGTATGGACCAACAGAGCTGCAATATTCTTCTGATAATCTTTGTTCTGCTGAAGAAAGATAGTCATACACATGAGGATGAGTAAATGATGAGATAATTTGTAACATCTAGATGTGTTTTTGTTCATGTTTTGTTTATGTCCTTTATTTTGAAAAGTTTGTTCATTTTCCATGCCATGTTTCCTTGTCATGTGAACTTCATGTTTCCCTTCACATGTTCATGTGTCTTGTTGTCATTGGTTCATTGTTTGATTACTTTGTTATCAGTTCTAGTTTGTCATTGGTTTTAGTTCATTGCCTTGTTATCGTGTTTAGAGTTCTGTTTGTTCATTGGCATATGTTTCCCCATATCCATGTATTTAAGCCCTCATGTTTGCCATTGTCTCTTGTCTTGTATTGATGTTTGTGTAATTGTTCATGCCATGTTCATAGTCTAGTCAAGTTTATGGTGTAGTCAAGTTCATGGTTATGTTTTTTTTTATTCACATTTTTAGTCAGGGTTTTTTGATATTACATTTTGGAATAAACTTCACTTGGGTTCTTCAATTCATCGTGTCATTGCCAGCTACATTGTTACAAAATTGTCATTTTTGGGTGAACTATCCTTCTAAATACAAACTACGTCAACAATCCATTACATACATAATGTATTTAATCTTGTTTGGACCTTTTAATGCATATTATATTACATACCATTTTACATGCAGTCATAATACATAACATAAATTATGGTCTCACTATTTCTCTAAGTATGATGTGCATTCTGTAGGGTTTGGGTGTAAGTGTGACTCCATACACTGGGGTGTAATCTGGTTCTCCAGCATCTTCAGGCCAAACAAACTGGAAGCGGCGCAACAGCGTCACCAAAATCAGGAAGAGCTCCATCCGAGCAAGACCCTCACCGAGACACACACGGGGACCTGTAAACAACATGTGTACTTATGTTGGTCACAGAATAGGCTCAAACTAAATAAAACTAAATGATGGAACTTCATCCACCTCTCTTTATTAGGAAAATGGTAATGTATCTGAAAGATTACCTGCAGAGAATGGCATAAAGGCCTCAGGCTTCACAAACTGGCCCTGATCATTCAGGAAGTTGGCTGGATTGAACTCATGAGGAAACTTCCACTGGCCCTCTTCTTTCAGTACAGAAGTTAAATTAGGAATTATGAGAGTTCCCTGGATTAAAAATGTATTATTATTTTACAATTATTATTTTAAACGATTATTATTTTAAAGGGACAAAGTATAAAAAAACTAAAATTTCTTAATCATTAAGTGAAATCAAAGTGGTCAGAATCTTGCAATGGACCAAAGCTGCAAGTTGTATTTAAACTTTCAATTTCAGTGGACTGTTTTTTTCACAGTGCATCCAATTTCCTCGCCTTTGGGATGTTGTAGCCCATCAGCTTTGTGTCTTTGGTGGTGCAGTGAAACACACTGAGCGGTACAGTGTTAGCGACACGCTGAACCTCATGAATCACAGCGAGTGTGTACGGCATATTGTGTCTGTCTTCATAAGACGCCTGATCTTTTCCATCCAGAACTTCATCAATCTCTCGCTGACATCTCTCTAGAGAAATGACAAGGATAATGCTTATCTGTTTAACCTATAGGACAATCATTAAAATTGACTGATGAACCAAAATACGCACCCTGAACTTCAGGGTGATTCATGAGGTAGAGAAAAGCAGTGAGCAGGGTGTTGGAAGTGGTATCAGTCCCTGCAAAGTGCAAATCCAGAACATACAGTACAAGTTGGGCTTCAGCAAAGGTGGAACCATCATTTCCTCTCTGGTAAGATTAAGATATCCACTGATTAGTGATAATAGAGAAGACTTCATCCTAAAATGCAGCCCTACTGTCATTCAGTTCTATTTCAACCTGTAGAAATATCATCACAGATACACACACCTTGTCAAGCTCATCCAAATAGCAGTCAATGAAGTCCCTCGGCTCTCCTGGGACTCTTGTCTTTTTGTGCTCTTTGATCAGATTTACAGACATTTGTTTGGCTATAAATGAATTTTTGAAGGCCTTCTTAAAGGGCAGGGGCAGATTTCTCAGCAAAGGAAAGGAATCGTATATCTGCAGAGAAGTAGAGTATTTTTTAGTGTAAGATGACTAGTGGAAGGCTTGCATTCTGGTTTATAGTAAATCTTTTGTGGCTAAGGATCTCTAAAACTCTGGTTGAACATTGTCTTACGGGGTGCCTGCCTTGGTGCCCCTATGCGTTGCATACATTGCCTAAAATTTTTACACCTCTGCCAATGCTAAAAAAATATTTTAAGATGTACATATTTCAGTTTCAAAACAAAATTCCATCAAATTATATTGGGTAATCTTTTTTTTTTTAATTAACTAATTTTGTTTTATTTATTTTTTTATATTAAACAATTAAATTAGATGTAATTTTGTGATGAAATAGAAATGCATAAATCTTAAAAATAGGCAAACATTTGTTTTTTGTAGAAGAATCAAGAATTTCTTCTTCATTTTATGGCACTTTTTTAAATCCTAAAACTTTCTATTTATTTCCTGATTTATGCCAGATATTTTAATATGGTCTCATGCTTTTGGACTCCATGTGATTGAATAACTGTGTGACATACCAAGGCCACAAGGACAAAACAAATAAAACAAACACAATGTCTCACCATGGCCCATGGTCCATTAGCAATCTTTGCATTCTCTGTGTACAGGTGAATAAAAATCTTGAGGAATTCATCATTGTAATCATACCGGGATCCAAAGAGAACAGTGCATATGATATTAGATGCAGCATTGTGGAACATAGTTTGAGGATCAAAAGAGCTTCCTGTAGAGACAAAATGTGTTTTGATCAGATTGTCATTTCAACATCTTGAGTGAGTTTATTTGGATGTAATATACAGTGTGGTCTGTAACAGAACATTGATTAAATGTATTTTTATATATATATATATATATATATATATATATATATTATTGTAATAAAATCACTTATGTAAAGTTATAATTAATATTACAACTCTGTTGTCATGACGACATAATGCCAGTAAACCATGTAATCTGTTAAATCCCTTAACGCCTTAAAATCCCAGATTTTATCACACTAAAATCATGTTACATGTAAAATGTGTTATGTCTTGTGTTTATACTTAAATAAACCATTTGTATTTGAACATTAAGTGACTGTCCCTATTCACTTCCATTTTTAAACTTTGCACTGTAACTGCAATTTTTGCTATTTTAAAAATACGTAATGAGAAATGATTTGAAATGATTGTTTGTGGTATTCAACAATATATGACCAATGTTTTCGATTGAGTTTATCTTATACTGAAGCTCATAATTCCTTTAAAAATAATGCAATTGTAACGGTCCTGCTCAACCAGCTCCAAGTGGGATTCGCACCAGTGTCAACCGTCATGGGAGGCGGGCTCGCTAACAAGAATGCTAAAGGCTACAGCCTCTAGTGTAAGTTGCTATTGCACCTGTTGAGGCCAGGTGAGTGAGGTTTGCACATTCCGGACAGCTATCATGTACCAGCTGGCTCCCCTTACACAATATTGACCAGTTTCAGGACTTAAGCTGATTCAAATGTTTTGCATCAAATACCAAATAACAAAATGAGCACACCTTACCAACATTTTTGTCCAATTTGGCAATTACATGCAAGATCTCTCCCAGAATTCTCTCCTCCATAGATTGTTTCCCAAGGCCAAAGTTTCTCAGGGTCATAAGGGCAAACCGTCTGTGTTCTTTCCAACCAGGTCCATAATCAGCTAAAATTACACCTACAACAATTTCTGTAGGTCAGTTATAACACCTATAACTATATCTGGATGTCAGTTATGGGTCACACTGATTCTAAGTGAGTTCACTTTTCAGATAAGCCTTCAAATTGCTCTTTGGGCTCTTTTTATTTGAGACAACAAGAGAACAGTAAAAAAAAATATTTATTAACCTTAGTCTGTACAGAGGTCTGAAAGTGAGGGTTCATTGTCAAGCTGATGACTGGCAACTGTTTGTACATTACCTTTTCCCTCTGTGACATGGTTGACCATGAGATCTTGTGGGCGTCCAGCAAACTCCACAGCCTTATTAACAAGAGCTTCCTTCATAGCCTCACATCCATTAATTACCACTGTAGGTCTTGATCCAATGTACAGACTATAAACTTTTCCATAGCGTTCTGCCAGCTAAAAAGTTGAACATTATCAGTGTTGGTTAAGTTACTCTAAAAAAAGTAATTAATTATTAACTACTAATTACATCTTCAACAATGTAATTATATTACTGTACTAATTACTCTGTCTGAAAAGTAATTGCATTACTTATTAGTAATTACTTTCTAAAACCCTGATCAACCTCGATCAGATGAAAAATACATGGATAGACATGAAACTGTTCTTTTAATTATATCAAATAAATCATATATAATCAAATAAATTATTCATGAACTGGCTAAACAATTTAAGGGGGCTGCATTGAATCAGAAAACATTTTACATTATACATTTTAACATTAGACATTACATTTTAATTTTAAATTCACTATTGTTTTATATAGAATTGTTCTAAAGTCTATACAGTATTTAACACAGTAATTAAATTACTGAAAAATTAAGAGTTTAAAAATTACAATTGAAACTACAATTACAATTTTCAAAGGAAATGTAATTTAATTACAATAAATAATTACTTAGTAATGCATTACACCCAACACTGAACATGATGATACTACACTTGAACTTTTCCATAATGCTGATTATACATAACACAATACCAGATATTTTAATAAAATTCAATGCAATATCTAAATCTTGAAAGCAACAAGTGAATATTGCACAGTAATTCCCCATGTAAATTTGTCAAAGAATGCAATACTGTACCCTATCAAAGTCATTCAAAGGATTGTTAATGTTCAGCTGGAGCAAATTCCCAAATAATGGGAGAGGATGTGGTCCCGGGGGAAAGTTCTGAGGTTTCGAGATCCGGGTAAAAAGAAAGACGAGAAAGATGCATAGCCACACCAGAATCAAGAAGCCTAGCATGCTGACCGTGTCCAACTGTTAACTGCTCTCGTTTTACACAAAATATCAGATACTCCTGCACCAAGCCCTCCCACTTCAAATACCATTCCTATGAATTAATCATGTTAATCACAGTGCAGTTATTACAGGGACAATCCTCCCGGAGCAACCTGGAGTTAAGTGCCTTGCTCAAGAACACTGGCTTTGGGGATCGAACCAGCGACCTTCTGATTAACAGTTATGTGCATTAACGTTGTTTCTACGGCAGCCCAAGAGCTCCAATGCTCACTCCAAATTCACTCACTGCTAATATATAGTGCACACACTGTCATTCACTAGATTGGAAATAGTGAACAAGTGAACGATTTCGGACACAGCATACATTTCTTACATTTTTTTTAAATGCATTTTAACAATAACAAAAATTACATACATACAAGAGTACATATAACCATACATGTCGAGGGTAAATAAATAAATAAATAAATATAAATGATCAAAGATAAAGAAAGTAAGAAAGGATTTTTTTTTAATACCTATTAAATAGCTGTAAGGTTTTTGTTGCTTTTAAGTTTTTACTTTTGGATATTGTTTCTAAATATATTTTAACATCAATTTTAAATTGTTCAAAATTTGCCATTTTTCCATTCCATTTTGACTTTATGAATATAATAACGGGCCATTATAATAATTAAATCAAATATATTTTAGCATAACATCAGCTTCTTCAAAGTTAACAAGAATCATAGCTTTTCTTTGTAAATAACTACTGAGTTCTTTCCAAAACATTTGGATCTTGGGACGCTCCCAAAATAAATGAATAATAGTCTCAGGGGAAATTTTTACAAAAAACACAAATATCTTCCGTGTTCACTTTAAAACGCTGCACATACATTTCTTACATGGCCACCTTTTTCAAACTGGAAACCTTATCGCCCCCTACAGGCCATTTGACAGAATGCAGAGGGATTCCTTTCCTTTTCATCAGGTCATCCCATGATGCACCGCTCCTTCAACGGCTTCAGTCATTCAAGCTGCTCAGCTTTGGTGCTGTGAGAGTGTCCGGTCGGTTAGGCCACCTGGGTTCGGGTAAACCTGCATCCTGAACGGACTGGAACCTGAACGGGAATCTTAACGCAGTGCGATACACTTTCCCCGTCCATGCTTCAGGAATCAGCGGCCGTTGACGGGAAGCGAACGTTTGGGCGGCAGAAGCGGCGGTGCTGTCAACGGAGAGTGGAGCTATTACAGCAGAAAGTGTTCAATATATAGACTAACACAGAGTGCGACGAGAACCGGGGGGGATTTATTAATAATTATAAAGCAACTTGATGGATTTAGAGACCGGAAGAAACGAACTGGGGGCGATGGGAGACCCTTTGCAGCCGCAGACCCCAAGTCGCCACGAGAAAAGTCTCGGGCTGCTCACCACCAAATTTGTGACTCTTCTGCAGGAAGCGAAGGACGGAGTGTTGGACCTGAAAGCTGTAAGCACGAGACATCATCATCATCATCACTGTTTTTATGCTTTCAGTGTCGCACTCGCACAGCGCCTGATGCAAATGCATCACTTTTTTAACGTTTGCATACAAACAGATGCACTTTACTGTGTTTTGCGCCTAAAACACAGAAAAAGTTGTTTAGAAAAGTTAGTTTTCTTTTTAAAAGGGGGGAAGGGGTGGCATACACAACCCTCTCAACTCCCCCGACAGCTTGGCTCAGATAAAGTAGTTCCTTCATAAGCCAGCTAACAGGTTGCATATGCAGTGCCACCACTGTCGGCAAGGCAAACAGCCCCTGGTGTTTGTTGTTTTATCCTGGAGGTTTGTGCGGTTGTGGAAGAATGAATCCGTCCGGGCTGCAATCTCAAACAAAAGCCATCAAAACAAGCACGTGCTCCTGAGTTGCTGCTACTTGGGATGGTTTAGGCCAGACTTGAGCTTTTTGCACGCTCAGAGTTGCAAACTTTGCATCCCTTGGGTTTGATATTACGCCTAAAAACGTTAAGAGCATTTGTACAGAGAACAACTTGCATTTTGTATTCAATTGTTGAAAGCAAACATGACAGTGCATTGTAGTCATTCAGAAAAGTGAGTGAGCTACTGGAACTTGATTGCATCAAGTTGCTTGTTCTGACTGTATTTGTAGATTTGTAAAATGTTAAACACTTTAGAAGTGGGGCCTGTTTTATAGTTAGTCTATTGACTTGTAATGATGAGACAATGAGAGGGATCAAAAATTAATCTCTGTTTTGTTCTTTTGGTGTAAATGTAACTTAGGCTGCAGATACTTTGGCTGTAAGGCAGAAACGGCGCATCTATGACATCACCAATGTTTTGGAAGGCATTGGACTCATTGAGAAGAAATCCAAAAACAGCATCCAGTGGAAGTAAGGCTGACATGCTCAATCATGGCTCATATTTTCAATAAGACCCTATATTCCTCCATTATTGGCCAATGTTTTGAATATTAAAGTGATTTGTAGAAACATGGTAAAGATTTTAGTGGGTCACTCTGGGTAAAATTAAAGGACGACCGAAAGAGGATTTTGCTGGTACGATAACAAAGGTGGTGGAAAAGGCTGGTAAGTTTTATAAATTGAAAAGAACAAAAAAAAAATCTCATAGTCTTTCCTTACTGTGATAGGCACAGACATAGAGGCTACTGGCAGTAGCGGTGTTAACCGCCATGCAAACCACCACAATTGCGTGGGGCCCCTGGACATCTGTGGGCCCCGGTCAGAAAGCTGACCAAAATGCTCAAGATGTGACCGATGACGCGTTGTGTGTTTATGCGTGGATAAGCTGTTCTCAGCTGTTTCGGAGTGGTTCACGTGCATTGTGAAGGCAAAGTGTTGCAGGTGCACCTATTCACGCAATTCCAAAATATTTGATGCTGCTTATAGTTATTATACAAATCTAAAAATGCAATACAGTGTCACAGAATTATAGGACAACAAAGCATGTCACCTGATTTGTAATAAGCAAACGGTCAAATCAAGTTTTACACTGGAGTGCACTACCATTCTGTCAAAAGCTCCAGGTGAAGTAAATACAACAGAAATATATTACTATTGTATTAAACGAGTCCTCACGATAATACAAATCAGTATTGCATTATAATAATACATTTGCAGGATATCCATTAATATTCATCTGGATTCCAAAATATTAGTGAGTGAGGTTGTAGTTTTTGCAAATCTTTTTCATTTACTAAAATGCTTTGTAGTAATATTTATTTATATATATATATATATATATATATATATATATATATATATATATATATATAAAATGTTATTACAATGCATTACATTCTTGTGGCAGAAGAGTTCATCATTAATAAGACAATACAAAAAGCGTCTTTAGAATACAATGTATTGTTTACTACCATATTATTGATCATAAGTCAGTCATTGACCTACAGTTCACAGCAATCCATTACACAAGTGAATTTATCAATCAGTTGGAGATTTATAATGAGGGCTTGTTTAAGGACCCATCAATGAACACCTGCGTCAGACATTTTTTTAAATTCACACTAATGAAACTTTTACATCTAGACCCAAGATGTATAAACAAACAAACAACAACAAATAGGAAAATAAATAAACAGTTTAAATAAAAATATCAAATTATTTACATATTTCAATACACTTTACAGCTTTCTTGTTACTCAAATTGGAAATTGTTCTTAGGTATTGATGAACCTCTGAATTAAAAATTAAAACTAATTGTTTATAACCACCATACTTACATTTATGAATACTAAACTTTGCCAACGAAAGCAGAAAATTAATAAAATAATATTCCTTATGAAGAGACATGTCATAGCTAAAAAAAATTAATAAAACATTTTCAAAACAAAGTTGAAAGCTGGAAATAATATGATCTCTTACAATCTTGCAGAAATCAGACCAAAAACAAGTCGAGTTGGGACAACTCCAAAATAAATGAGAAAATTTTCCACCTGCAGACCACAAAATGTACAGAATATATCGACATCACAATTAAATCTCTCTACAAGAAAATAATTAGTGGGGTAGTACTTATAAGTTTGAAGGAAATTTCTTTGATTTTATTTGTGATTAGATATTTATGGGGTAATTTCCGAATTTTGCACCAGCGTCAGACATGCTTGTGTCACGTCTCGGGTGTGTTGCATCATAAACATAAATTTTTAGGTCACTGTGTCAAGTTAAGTATAAATACTTAATCTTTAAACGCATCTTGAGATCCCTTAGTTCGCATTTGCGCTCCGAGTGTTTTGAACGCAAGAATGTAACGCATATTTGTGTTGTTCTGCCCACTGAAGTGTTTTCTTCAGTGTATAAACTGTGTGTTGCTCATACAGCTGAAATTTCACTTACTGCCCTCTGGAGTGGTACTACAAGCTTCCATTTCTCAGGAATCTTCCCAAATTATGATCTGGGGGCACTGCAATTTAAATGCGTAAAAACAATTTTACGCGTTATTTTTGTAAAATTCATCGCACTGAATTAACGTGTTAAATCGACTAATATATATATATATATATATATATATATATATATATAAAAAATTATTACTTTATTGGTGCATATAAATTATATTATGTTATAAATTAAATACAAGTCTTCCATGTGTGTATTTAGTGAAAAACATGCATTCATTGTCTTTCAGTTCATTTTTATTTCATTAAAGAATTAGTTCACCCAAAATAAAAATTCACCCTCATGCCATCCCAAATGTCTGTGACTTTCTTCTGCTGAACACAAATTAAGATTTTTAGAAGAATATTTTAGCTCTGTAGGTCCATACAATGCAAGTGAATGGGTGCCAAAATCTTGAAGCTCCAAAAGCATATATAGCCATCATAAAATTTTTCATAAGACAATTAATGTTAAAAGCTAGGTGTAAGGAATTGATTTGATGGATTTAAATATTTTTGTATTTTTTAAATAAAAATGTTTGCTTCCGGTCAATTGTGGTACGCACAGTCACAAGGGTGTAGTTCAAACTACCTCACGCTTGACGGATACAAATACAAATCTATTTCAAAACCAATTCAGCTTCTGTATAACGTGTTGTAAACAACACAGCTCTTCCGTATTACTTGCGTCAGTTCTCGTGTAAACTTTCCAACGTGCTTGCGGCACATGAGAGGAAGCATGTATTTGACTCTCGTGACCATGACTACCCCAGCTGGGTGGAAGAGAAATTTTATTTTTAAAGATTTTAATGTTGATCTTTTTCTTACTCACCGAGTGTTTTCTCTTCAGAAGACATTATTTATGATGGCTATCATTATTCATGATGGCTATGTGTGTTTTTTTGGAGCTTTAAGATTTTGGCACCCATTCACTTGCATTATATGGACCTACAGAGCTTAAATATTCTTCTAAAACTCTTAATTTGTGTTCAGCAGAAGAAAGTCATACTCTTCTGGGATGGCATTAGGGTGAGTAAATGATAACAGAATTTTCACTTTTGTATGAACTAATCCTTTAAACATTTTTAATGTGTCTTGGCTGCAGTGGCTGTTAGAAATTATTTCAAAATAATAATTTTATGTAATTTCACCCCGTTGTACGTCAAAAAAGGGCCCTTGGCTGGATGGTTGCTTGGGGCCCCGAAATTCATAAACCCACCCCTGGCTACTGGAGTCCAAAATGAATAAAATCCCAGATACAGTTTATTGTGGTGATAGACCGATATATCGATCAGGGTTTTCAAGTTTTTCAATTTTTTTTTTAGTTTAAGTGAATTTAAGTAAACTCTTTATTAAATAAGTATGCGTTTTGTAACCATATTTATATCAGTCAACCTGCTCTCTAGATATTGCTTTTTATTTTTTTTTGGAAACCCCATATCGGTCGACCACTACTTCAACTAAAATCCCAATATTTACCTGAAAAAAATTAAGAATTTGTGCACAGTGCGAGACTTTTAACTATAAACAAGCCCAAAATACAAGGGACTCTTATTTTGAAATGACGGAAACTCCATTACAATGCTCCATTTATAAGTATTTACCAAATTAAGTTTTTATAGCATCTACATTTGCCAGATGAATGGTTTTTTATAGATATATTTCACCAGATGAGGTTTAATGGTTTATTTAACTTAATAAACACATCACAGCACCAGACATATCTGTTTAAAAATAATGACTGCATTTAGATATATCTCTTTTAATGTAGATTGTAGACTAATAAATAAGTCTGTTTCTATTTTCTTTTGTTTGTAGGGGTGTTGGTCCAGGCTGCAACACGCGTGAAATTGCAGACAAGCTGATAGATCTCAAGTTGGAATTGGAGGATCTAGACCGAAGGGAACATGAGCTGGACCAGCAGAGGGTTTGGGTTCAACAGAGCATCAAGAACGTGACCGACGACTCACTTAATAGCCCATATCCTTCCAGTTATTCCTTGAATGTCTCACTTTTGGTTGTTCCACTGTTGCCAAGTTGTGTTCGCCCTAGATGCTGTTTTGAACCTTTTAAATTTATCCTCAAAGTGAAGGATCTTTCATGTCAAGGCTTATGTCTGTAGTATGTCCTTAACCTAAAACACATTGGCATATGTAACGCATCAAGACCTCTGCAATTGCTTCAAAGGTTGGTTTACTATTAACTGCAAAATGCCATGTTTAATGCTACAAATGTATACATAATTTTTTTTTCAATACATCTATGCTTGTTTGCCACTAGGTGACACTCTTCTAGCAATCAGAGCTCCCTCTGGAACACAATTAGAGGTTCCTGTGCCTGAATCTGTAAGTTTTGCGTGTACTTCCCTACTAAAAAGTAATGTGGCAGTACTATGGTAAGGTTATGGCGTCAGAAGGTCTTAACATGGTACTTTGACAAACATGATTGCCATATACTTATACCATGGTATTTACATGGTGATCCAAGTTGCTTCAAAGAATACTGTGGTACATGTCAGAAAACAAAGAAAAAAACATGGTAGTACTATGATACATTTTAGTACTGTTTTGTTAGGGTTATGTCCCTTTATTTTTATATATTTATTATCTTTGCCAACTGGGTGATTCCTAAGAAACCTGTCATAAAAATGTCTTGATCCTATTGTACACCAAAATCAAAACAAATGCATAAGAAATAGGGTTGGGTTGTATATAGATTTTAAATAAAACACCAGATTCTTTTTTTTTTCTTACTAATTCCAGGGTAATATAACAAAGCATAATCTTTTAAATTACACTCAATATTTAAAAAATGTATAATATAACATTTGAGATTTACGCTGATAAGGCAGAAACGCGTCATCACAGTCTGTGAAAAGGTCTACTATAAAAGATAAATGGCATAAAGAAATACAAATATAAAGGAGTGTATTTTAAACAGTCTTTTAACAACTCAAATATTTAAAAGATTGTTTCACTTTCATGGTAATTATGAATGATATTACAAACAGCATCTCTTTTAAAGAGAAAATAATGCTTGGACTAAATAGTTTTACACTTGTGTTCATCATCTAACGACTTGAGGGACTTCAGAAGACACAAGGACCATAGTGAGCAACGATGCACCCTGGTTTTTACAGTGCATACTGGGATTTTTAAGGGAGCGAACATAAACTGCAGTAAGAAGAGTGTTAAACTTCATGCTGCTGCTGCAAATCTGGCCGTGAAGCCTTTGCAGCACAAAAAGTCTTCTGCCCCGAAACAAAGTGTGTTGCAAGTTTCATTTACAATCTCACACGTGGCTTTGACGTACCAAAGAACATTTAGCCCACTTCATAGAAAATATAGATTGTGTATTGCCATTCAGCCTAAAAATACAGAGATATGATTTTTGGTCCAAATTGCCCAGACCTAATAAGAAATTATATTTTTCATGTAGAAGTCTAGTCTATTTTTGGTGCCATTTGATACATTTGGACATTATTTACATGAGTTATGCACGTTTTATCCCCCCCCCACCCCCCCCAAGCCTTATTACCGCAATGTGAAAACATTATATATTATTTACATTTAAGTATTTATAGTACATGTATAGTATTTATCACAGTAGTACTACCTTACAATTTTTGCAGTTATTATGGTAATGAGAAGCATCATTAAATAACTGGGAATTGGGAAGTATAAAAGTAAAACTTCCAGATGTGTTGCTGTAATGAGAATTGGAGGGTAAAAATGACTTTGGTAAGTGTCCTGAAAATAATGTCAAAGTGCAAATAATCTTAATGGTCCTAAATGTAGGCCTTATTTTCTCATCAAATGTTATTTTCTATATATTTTTTTCTATTGATTTGGGGTTAAATATGACCGCACAATATCCTTCATTATGTGGTACAATCATTTTTGATGGATTTGATGCAGATTTCAATTACAATTACAATGCACGAGCTTTCGATTCAATTTCGATTCATATGGTATATTTCAGTTATAATGTAAATTTTGCTTATACAATAAATTACCCATCATATAATGTTGTTGGGTATACAGGGAACTTGTGTTGTCAAAAGTTCTGATACTTCGGCACTAAGTCTAAAATAGAAAAAGATGTCAAGATAACAGTGTTTCTACAATACTGTTAGTACCGAGCACCGATTCAGTCTGATTCACGCACGCTGTCTGACTGACACACAACTTCTTTCAAATCCTCATACACTTAATTTGAATGTGTGCTCTGTTACTCCTTTTACATTGAAATGCAGAATTTATCAGATTAAAATTGTAATATGTCCAAGTGTGATAATCAAACCTCAAAAGACTGCAATCTTAGTCTGCATTCGAGCTGCGTGCTTTAAATTAATGTGTGATGTAGACCGCTCATACACTGGAAATTCCACAGACATTGAGAACCATTTGCGTTGTATGAGATGATAAAGCAGAGCACTAAACCACTGTGAAGTGCGCAGCACACGTGGCCTATATATTTATATAATTCATTCACAGCATTTGCGCTTTAACAATCACACTGTCCATGTAGCAAACTGTTTATCCATTAGAAGAAAAAGTGAAGCTTCTGTCAAAACCAAACATCAAAATAAAAGCTCATGTCAAAAAAAAGCTAGATGCCTAAAGTTGGAGAAATTGCTACATAAATATATTACAACTGTATTGTCAAATTTTTTTATTCACTGTAGTAATATTAATAATAATGATTAAGTAATATTAATAATAATGATTAATTAACAATAATCATTGAGCAAGAGTGTTGTTGTACTGAATAAAAGATTGTTCAAAATGTAATGGTATGTTGAAAAGTAATTGTTGTATTTTTTTACTTGTTAAAAGTTAAGAATTAATTTGATTAGACACCATTTTGATGATGAAAATAAATAAAACTTAAACCAAGAAGGATTTTACAAAAAATTGGCACTGTACAGTATGAAAATATTAATTGTACAAATATTTTTATCATCAGTGTTTTATTAGATTGGTCACATTTTAGCTTTTAAAAATGTATGAGTCCATGTATTCCATTGATAAATATAATGTCTTGAAATTTCTTATACATATTTTGTTAAATGTTTATTGATTACATGCATTAATATGTAGAACAATTGCTAAATCGGTACTGTGTCTTTAAGAATGCGGGCAACTTCTCACAGAAGTGTTATTTTGTTTTAATTGAGAGTGTACAGCCTCTTCGCGCATCCATGGGTATGTGTGATTTAGAATGAAATGCCAACAACTGACTGTAAAGAACAGATAGTAGACATTTATTCAATGACAAATTGATTGTGTGGGTCTCTTTGGACGCACGCACATTACACGGAACTAGTTACGCTTTTACAACATGCAGTGAATGGATCTCAATATACTGCTCAATCACTGGCGACTGAAATCTGATCATTTGCCAGCCAGTGATTGAAATCACGATGCATCGCAATATCGATATGTTTACCCATTCCCACAAACTAGTGTAAGTGTTTTTTAAAAGTTTTAAAAACCCCTAATCATCTTATCTTTTTATTTTCAGCAGGTCAATGGACAAAAGAAGTACCAGATTCACCTTAAGAGCTCAGCGGGCCCGATTGAGGTCCTCCTGGTCAATAAGGACCCCTCTAACTCTTCTCCTGTGGTGCTGCCGGTACCCCCACCAGACGATATGCTTCAGGGCCTTCCCACGCCAGCTTCAGCTACCTCAGCTGCTGACACACCCACCAAACAAGCAGCCAACAGTACGCCATCTCCTGCCTCCACCTGCCACAGTCCCACCACCACCAGCACTGTCCCGCCTAACACAACAACTGCCACTGCTGTTAATGCAGCCACAGGTAATCTTCTGAGATTAGTTGTTTGTCTGTTCTGCATTACTATTTGGAAGTACAATTACTTTGTCACATTTCTTACTGTTTAGCGTAGTAAAATATAACAAATTGTAGATATTTTGCAGTTAACAGACAGTTTGTGCTGGTAGACAAATTCTATGGTGTTTAACCTCTTCCTTTTTGAATTGTGATGTCTTTCTATTCTTGATTTTGTTCTCATGCAATGGTTGTGGGTTTTAGACATATCAAGCACAACCACTTCAGACACAACAGCCAATCTATCATCTTCAGTTGATACCCAGCAACTGCAGTCATCTGCTTCGTTGGACGGCAGCTCCTCACTTCCTGATTCCACAACCCTATTTGAACCAATCAAAACAGACCCTTCAGAATGTAAGTGCACTAAAAATGTTTTTAGTTTTATTAAAAGAATAATCTTCCTGTTATAAGTGGAGTGTGTAATCTATCATGCAGCATTTTGCAAGGGAATAAACATATTTGAACTATTCTGACACATTTTTTCATTTCTGTTCTCAGTGCTGGATTTCCCCAAAGATCTTTCAGAAATGTTTGACCCTAAAGGTGAGGATCTGTTCAACATACTTGACATTTGCGGTTCCACAATAATATGCTTGCTTACTTTTGTTATTGTCTGTTAAAGTAGTTCACCTACAAATTAAAATGCTGTCATCTGTTACTCACCCTCATGTTGTTCCAAACCTGTATGACTGACTGACTTCTGTGAAACGTAAAAGGAGATGTTTGGCAGAATGTTATTCATTGTCACCATTCACTTTCTTTGCATCTTTTTTTCTTTACAATGAAAGTGAATGGTGACTGATTCTGATCTGCCTAATATCTCCTCCTGTGTTCCACGGAAAAATGAAATGCATGAGGGCAAGTAAATTAATATATTTTAAACTATCCCTTTAGAGATTTAAAGAACACAAGGAAGAATTGCGGTTTCTTATTTTCACACTAGTTCCTTCCTCCATACAGAAATCATGAGTACAGATCTGCTGGAGGAGCTGATGTCATCAGAAGGTAATGCTCATCATGAATCAGGAAACCTGTACATTTTCGGTTATTAAACATGAAATGGAACTTTGGATGTTAAGTTAAAGTCACAATGTAACAGTTTATTATAGACAGCAAATAAGCATGCTTATGTCTATATTATCTTGACAATCAAATGAATTTACAAGCTGTTTTTAAACATTAGCTCATTGTGGTTGATTTCTGCAAATGTTCAATGACAACATAAGAGAATGCCCGCTAGATAACATCAACATTGAATTTGGTAATTAACTAACATGGCCACAATATCACCAATTCTCTCTCTTTCTCTTTCGTAGTTTTCTCTCCACTCCTACGTTTGTCCCCTCCTCCGGGTGACCATGATTACATTTACAACCTGGATGAGACTGAAGGCCTCTGTGACCTTTTTGATGTTCCCATTGCCAACCTTTGACCTCCACACACACCATGCAATAAGAATAGTGTACTTAAAAACTTTTAAACCCTTTTTCAAGGAGAAAAAAGAAAAAGTGTGGCTCTGTCAGATCCAAATGTATGATAAGCTGATTCTGTGTGTATATAAAGCTTTTATATATATATATGTATATTTACTCCTTACCAAAAGCGGCTGGCTGAAAAGGAACTTCCCTGCTAATTTTAACTGAGATATGAGTCTTTACCGGCCCTCGTTCAATTAATCTGATGAAAATATCAGATATCCATTTAAGCATCATTTCTGTCAAATCAATCTGTACTAGCGTGATGCCATTGTTTTTATACTACTTTTGTATAGACACAGAGTATTTCATGGTTATTACAGAAATAGACTAAACTCACCAGCAGTGGTTAGTGGTTCAAACAAAAGTAAATGTGAGCTAGAATTATTTTAAAATTGTCTTCCTGTTTTAAAGTAGTTCCTTTTGTCCAAAAGCATGGTCATGGCATATTTACTTAAGACTTATCTGAACACAGCTTGCATACAGATTATTAATAAGTTATTGTAACACTTAATAAGGTTCCATTTGTTAACTAGTTAATGCATTAGGTGTAATGAACTGGCAATTAAATATATATTTTTACAGCATTTATTCATCTTTAAGGTTAGTTTATAAAAATACAATCGTTCACTGTTGTTCATAGTCCATTAATTCAACTTTTGATTTTAAAACTATTGGTACATGTTGAAAAAAAAAACATTAACCAAGATTATTAAATGCTGTAAAATATTGTTAATTGTTGTTAATTTGAACAATTGGAACCTTATTGTAAAGTTTTACTAAAATTAAATTACTTTGTGCTAGCAACCATAATGCTTATCACATTCTTTTGAACAAACATAAGAGTTTGAAAGAATTCAACCAGTAGGATGCGGTTTGTTCTCATCTTGCAACAAATGACAATGCTTGGACGCAGACAGCGGAAGTAATTAAGTTACACTAACAACTGAAGTGGCAGCGAGCGTATTAGAGAGATTGAAAGTTCACTGGTATTGCAGAATAGGCTATTGTGTGGAAGCTTTACAGCCTTGCGTTATATAACTAAACATATTTATTGTGTCGTCAAGCTTTTCAGATATAGTGAAGGAACATGCTTACAGTGTTGGATAAACCATTCCTACTTCATTCTAAATGTTTTTGCTCATCAGATGTGAAATTGTGTTAATGCTCTGACTAACATAAAGGCTAGCTTACAGAGTTTCTGATGCGTTATGAAATTAATGCCTTACCTATACAACATATGCTAGAATTGATATTGGTATTATGAATTTAACAATTTTATCAGGAATAACTGCTGTGAAAATGTCATGTCTAAAACCCTGTACAAATGTTAAATTAAATGCCAATTATTGCTATTTTTGTATTTTGAAACAACCCTTCTTAAGTCAGTGTCCTATTCTCAACCCTTTTAAATGTGTATAGATTCTTTTGAAAGTAAGTAACATGTCTCCATTAGGTCTGTATATGAGAATAACTGTCTAAAGAAGGATGTGTGTTTGGTGGGGAATTAAAGGGCAGTCACAATATGACAAGAAATAGTGTATCAAAGAGAATGTTGTTCTATTGGCTCCTAAATGTGTGTGCACCAACTGATCAGAAACAGATAGTCATTTCATATATTGTTTTTTTTTTTACTATCTTATATTTGTATGGTTGTACACAGTAAGCATTTACCATTTATTTTATACTCCATAGATTTCTGATTTATCTGGTTTTCATTAGATGAATTGTCTGCCATTGTTTTCGTCTAACCTCTCCACATTGCACTTTAAAACAGTATGACCACACAGGTTACTTCCAGCCCTGTCCTTTAAAGGGGTTGGCAGATTCAATTCATTTGACATTATCCAGTGAATTCTGGCATTTTTTTTAAATTTTCACTGTTTGTGTCATTGCATTCATTAGTCATTCATCAACTGAGTTATTGGCCCCTTGAAATAAAGTTTTTTTTTTTTTACTTTGGTGTTCCTGGATGTAAATTTGTTGAGTGATTTTTACTGATTATTTTATTTTTTTTTTTTCATCTCATTCCAAAGGAGTCTGTCATACTGCTATTATACCTTACTCATATCCTGAACTTTCAGACATTCATGTTCAAGTCTGACTGCAATAAGGGTGTTGTAGTGATGTGATTAAAAATGAGTTACTGAAATGTATGTTCAAATCCCACAAGGGTAACTCTTAAAGGAATATTCTAGGTTCAATACAAGTTAAGCTCAATCAACAGCATTTGTGTCTTAATGTTGATTACCGCAAAAGTTATTTCAACTCTTCCCTCCTTTTCTTAAAAAAGAAAGCAAAAGTCCAGGTTAGTGAGGCACTTACAATGGAAGTGAATGGGGAATATTTTTAAAGGTTTAAAAGCAGAAATGTGAAGCTTATAATTTCATAAAACCATTTCCATTAATTATTCTGTTAAAACTCATGTATTATTTGAACTGTAAAATTGTTTAAATCGTCAGTCTTAAGTTGTAAAATGGGACAAATCTTTACACTAAAATGTTAACGCATATTGTTTACGTTTTGTTGCTATATATTAGAACCAGTGAGTATGTTAGCGTTTATGAATTATTCCCATTCACTTCCATTGTAAATGCCTCAATGTTACAGATTTTTGCTTATTTTTAAAGGAGGGACGCGTTCAAATTCATTTTTGTGGTAACGATCAACATTATGGCACAAATGCTGTCGATTGAGCTTAATTTGTATTGAACCCGGAAAATTCCTTTAATTTCAGGCTTCTACTCTATGTTGCTAAATGACAATGAATGATAAAAACCCATTCAAGCTGGTCGTTACACTAGCAAATAAACCTTTAATATTCAGGCATTTTCCACATATAATGATTTAGGGAACAATTTGCATATTTGTTTACGCGTTCTAGTTTTGTCGCGTCTCTAACGGTGTACACAGGATGTAAAGTTGACTTAAGTTTCAGGGGGAGCAAAAGGCAACCTTGTTGTCTACTTGTCCAACAATACTCGATCCTTGTTCGTACCTCAAGGAAAAGAAAAACATTTGGAGAGTGCTGGGTCTTCGCTCCCTCCTCAAGGGGGCGGGAGGGACATTATTCAACCCGGAACTGTGAATGTGATCGATTAGAACACTGAAAACTTTGAAGTAAATGCAACCGTTCGAATAGAGCTCGGAATAATAGATCAAATGTTTATGCAATCTCGCCGACTGTGAAACTTCCTCCGCTTCCAACAGGTAAGACCGAAGTCACAACAACAACAAAAAACTTTTGTTCGCAACATTTTGCCAACTTCTTCCCTGGCTCACGCAAAGCAGAAACAGACTTCACGCAAATGTTGACATGCATTTCTTTAATCGGTTCATTTTGTATTAGAGTCTTTCGCATATTGTTGTGTGTAACGAAAAAAGCTCAATGTTAAACTAAAAACGCACTTTTTGTTTCTGTTTAGACTTAAGGGTTATATAACACATTTATTATGTCATCTACAATTTAAATGAACAGAGTTTTGAATTAAAAATGTGTCCTTACGAATGTTGTGTATCTGATGCACGGCACAGCCGAGCGCGTGAAGTCTAAAAGCAAGTGTTTGAAAACCTCTCTTGCACTGTGGATTTGCTGAAGAAGGATATTATATAGAAGTCCATTGGAATTTGGCAGAAAAAGTATGTGTGATCTTTGATTTGGGGGTTGGTGGTGTGTCAGAAGGTGGCACAGTTGAAATTCCAGGCAGTCTGTTTTCATGCTCTCCCACTTTGACTGTATCAGACTCATGCACATGCTTCCAAGAGCAAGCACCATGGCGACTCTGAAGTAGTGAATGTGGCTTAGTTTACCTCATATTTACTGATTTTAGTGTGCACATTTTCTCCCTTTCTATCTTTATTTATGTCTACATTTTTTTTGGCCCAAAAAGGAGAGCAGAGGGAGGGCTGTGCTGTCATAACTCCCCTCTCAGCGTGCTGAGGCATGCTGGGAATGAAGCCTGGGAAACACAAACATTCGACCAGTGTCAGCAACTCTCATGCAAAATCTTAAACTTCTTGTATAATCTTCTAGAAGGATCCATGCACTGATCTCATTATTTCTAGGCTGCTCAGTCATCTGCCTTCGATTAGTCTGGAAATGTTACAGTATGTCTGAGTTCTCAGTTAGTAAGGTGATGTAAAGAGAGCAGTGATAAACTGGTAGAAGTTTTAGCTACATAGGTTGTATTGTGTTATTTGTGATAATCAAAATCCCGACTCACTTTTTTCCAATGGGAAGCCCTCTAAGGTCAGTACTAGATGGTCTGCACATATGGAAGAACTTGAGTCTGTTAAACAATTCGGCAGAGGCTCCTGTTGATAATGTCACCATTTGAATGAGAAGTAGGCTAATAGTTTGAGCCTCAGATAGCACTTTCACAGACTGTTCACAGATCGCCCACAGTCTGTCTGAAGCATATTGCAGACAAAAATAGAGAGAACTGGCTGAAATTACCAGTGTCAACCAGACTGGCTGGCTTCATGCAACTTTTGTGAATCAGGGTGCGCAGGTTTTTAATCAATGTGTTATCGGCTTTCTACTTACTCCAGTATAGGCTACGTGCGGCTCAGTCTTTAAGCAGCTTTCTCCACAGTGACATAATTTCCCTGCAACAAAAACATGGCATATGAGGAAGACATCACTATTTTATTCTCTATTGCTTGGCTTTATTTCCAGATATTGCAGAGTTGTTGCTGTGTTCGTTTCCTTAACTTTGCATCATGACCCTCAGTGGAATTGCGCTGCAATAGTGGGGGTTCCCTCTTATGTAAAACTTTGTGATTCCCTAATATACCAAAGCGCATAAACTCAAACGTGAGGGACAGTCAATATTTTATATTCGTGTGTAAATAGTTTATTTAGTATATGTTTTTCCCATTGTACTCCCAGAAATGTTGAATCCTTTCCACTGTGTTGACTTGTTAATATGATTTATGGCCTCATTCTATGACGTTAGTGGTCCAACAATTATATAAAGGCAGCATAAAAGTATTCCATAAGTCGCTAGTGGATAAATCAATATCTTCAGAAGTGATATGACGTGTGATTAAAAAAATTGATAAATATTAAATTCATTTTTCTCTATAAATCTACTTTCATACAACCCACCTCTGCACATTCACGAGAGTTATTTCTCTTTTTTTTTTTTTTTTTCTCCCCAATTTGGAATGCCCAATTCCCAATGTGCTCTAAGTCCTCGTGGTGGCGTAGTGACTTGCCTCAATCCGGGTGGCGGAGGATGAATCTCAGTTGCCTCCGCGTCTAAGACCGTCAATGTGTCTGAGACAGTGTGTTTGGCGGCTGTAAAGAGATTTGGACAGGCAAGGAGGAGGCGAGAACCGGCTGGACAATATAAATAATAGTTTAATGAGGAACTTAAACAACACAAACACACAGATGACGGTCAGCTGACCGCATTTCTGGGGGATGGCAGGGCACTCCTCCGCCCCTGGCAGCAGCTCCATCGCTCCAGGCGGTCGTGGGGTCCAGTCCCCACTCGCCTTGTGGACGGCGGCCATTCTGGGCGGCCGGGCTACTCCGTCCTGGGTGGACGGCAGTGTTGAGGACTCCGCGACGGGCATCCCTCCTCCTTCCTGGGTTTCGGCACCAGTGTAAAGAGATTTAGACAGGCAAGAAGGAGGAGAGAACCGGCTTGACAATATAAATAATAGTTTAATGAGGAACTTAAACAAACGAAACAAACACACACACATGATGGTCAGTTGACCGTAAACGATCTCTCTCTTGTCACACCACCCTCCCAGTCAGCCTTTATCCCTCTCTGATGATTAATTAGTCTGATAAGGGACCGGGTGTGTATAATCACAACCCGGCCCCATCCTCTGCCCTGTCTCAGAGGCCCATGCTATTTACTGCGGCATCCATCCACGCACAACTCGCTATGCGCCCCACCAAGAGCGAGAACCACATTATAGTGATCACGAGGAGGTTACCCCATGTGACACTACCCTCTCTAGCAACCAGGCCAATTTGGTTGCTTAGGAGAGCTGGCTGGAGTCACTCATTCAATCTCGTGACTCCAGGGGTGCTAGTCAGCGTCAATACTTGCTGAGATACCCAGGTCCCAGAGAGTTATTTATCATAATTTTTGTGCCCTTATGCTGCCTTTATGTGCTTTTTGGAGCTTCAAAGTTCTGGCCACCATTCATTTGCTTTGAATGGACCAAAAAACCTGAAATATACTTCTAAACATCTTCCAAGCATGTTTGTGCTCAGCAGATGAAATTAAGTCATACACATCTGGGATGACGTGTGTGAGAAAATCACGAATTTGTCTTTATTTTTGGGTGAACTAGCCTATCCGTTCAATCCCTTATCATTTCTGCAAAATCTGCATATATTATCTTTCAAATGGATAGAAAAAGTCCCCAATTTGGAATGCTCTCCAAGTCCTCATGGTGGTGTAGTGACTCGCCTCAAATTCTCTGACGAATCTCAGTTGCCTCCGTTTGTGAGCCAATCAATCCATGCATCTTATCATGTGACAGTTAATTGCATTACGGCAGAGACATCATGAGGTTTCATGCTATTCTCCGCGGCATCCATGCACAACTCACCACGCACCCCACCAAGAGCGAACCACATTATAGCTCCAATGTGACTACCCTCCCTAACAACTGGGCCAATTTGGTTGCTTAGGAGACCTGGCTGGAGTCACTCGGCACACCCTGGATTCGAACTCATGACTCCAGGGGTGGTAGTCAATGTCTTTGCTTGCTGAGCTTCCCAGGCCCCCGCCCCCCCTACATACATTTAAAAAATTTTGTGAGATTTTCCTGATTCCAAATGACACGTAAGAAAAAACACATTGTGCTTGGTCGCTATACATGTCAGTCAGATAATGCCTTTCAGACAAAGAGGGTGGTTCATGGCCTGAATAACCAGCAAAATTGACCAGACTTTTTGCAGATAGTTCATAATCTTGCTATACTTGTGTAAAAGCAGAGAAAGAACAAGAAAACATAGTGCATCACTAACACAAGCTTGCTTGCTTATTGTAACTTGAAACACAATATGAGCGAGGCATAAATTCTCCTTTAAAAGAGGAAGAAAGGGACATAGAACACAGTCATCCTGAAAATAGAATGAATGAATGACACAGTTACTGTCCTTGTGCCTTCTGTCCTAGTGTCTGTTGTGTGTGGTTTGAAATGTATAAACCTACTGTTGTGGTAAGACATCAAAACAGGATAAACCTATACTACAAACGTATACTGATCTTTGAACAGTTTCTCATTGCATGCATTTTAATTTAATTTTTTAAAAGTACTTGTGAATTGTTTTCTTGATCTCCTGCATATTATTTCTCTCTCTCAGGGTTATAGACATTCACCTTTCAAAATGCCACAGCAAAAGGATATAGTAAAGATTGCCATCCAGATGCCAGGCGCATACCCGCAGCTCATTCAACTAGACCAGGTGAGCCATCAAATGTTTACCACCCTCTTTGTCTGAAAGGCATTATCTGACTGACATGTATAGCGACCAAGCACTGTGATTGATCGACGTATTACAGCAACATCAACCATGTCCACCACGACCTTCGCCAGCATTACAGACATGCTGGACAGTTGACGTTTAATTTCTCCCGTCCAAACTGAGTCCCTTGTCTGTGGCTTGTCTGAGGCATCGGCTTGAGCTCATAAGTGTCTTTTAATATCTCCAGAGCCTGAGGAATTTAAGGATTTAAGCCTTAACGGTTTAAATTTTGTTTTATTTTGATAAAATCCCACTTAAATACTCAAACACACATTACTTACAATAGACTGTCATTAGAAAACAGGAAAAGCATGTTGGAGCAATGGCGGCAGGGCAACAGTTGCTAAGACAGGATTGGCCAGAAACGCCTTTTAAAGCAGGGTTTAGCAAAGGGTCAGTTGATTAAAATGTTCAATCTAATCAAAAAAATGATGTATAATTAATAGAATTTACTGAATATCAATATTTGCTGCAAAAGCCATGCAAGTACAGATGCTTCAATAGATATTAACCAAAATAAGTTTAAGTATAATAATTTTTATATTCAAAGACATTACATTATTGT
Organism: Moxostoma hubbsi; assembly: GCA_032164185.1. NCBI lineage: Eukaryota > Metazoa > Chordata > Actinopteri > Cypriniformes > Catostomidae > Moxostoma > Moxostoma hubbsi. The sequence goes on from JAVLUX010000040.1 coordinate 12,216,868, forward strand.
GGAAAACAACTAAAGCATTAATTAGACAATACAAAAAGAGTCTTTAGAAGTTGGAAAATTCTGGAATTTATGTACAGTCAGGTTGAATGATTAATTTTTAACTTTTATTAAATAAATCTCAAACATTGTATTAAGGCATTAAATTGACAACCTTAGTTAAAATATCTTAAAAGCCCTTGGGTAGGGAAAATTTGTTTACATTGAAAAAATGTACATCTCAAAGAGTGACGTAAATACATTTGTAAAGCAGGACCGGTACCAAGATTCAACCTATGGGGGCATTTTGAACTTTTGGGTCAGCAAGTGGTGGTCTCTTCTCTGGACCGGGAGGGGGGGTGCCAGTTTCTGTGAGGCCCCCCCTCCCCATAGACCTGGCCATTTGTAAAAGCCTACATTATCTGTAACAAACCATAGAGTTGATTATAAAGAAATGTTGTACGCTATAACAAAGTTTCTCTTAAGATACAAGCAACTTTGTGTCTTACAGCAGACTTTTGTTATTTAAATGTATTTGGTCTACACGATAAAGGGCTTTCTACATCTTACAAATCATAACCAATTAGCTCATTCTCAGTTGCTTTTGAATGAGCTATTATGGCATCTGCCCAGTCAAAACAATAGGGTGGTCAAGTGTTGTGCATATTCAATATCATCATGGGTTTTGATCACATTTTGGTCCCAAGATGTCTTAACAGGATGTGTTATTGTGAGTGAAGACTTCACAATATGAGGGATAGCCATTGTCAGAGGTCTCTGTGGGATCTTCTCACTATGGGATAACAGGGTTGACATATGAATGAACCTGTTGTGTGACAGTGATTGGTGCTTATGGATAACAAAGAACCTCAAACCCCCTAATGACCTTCCCTGCTTCACTTCCTCACTCTTCCAAATGCTTCCACATGGCTCGCCAGCCCATCGGCCACAAATTATAGGGCAGTGTTTGGTCAACCGCGGAACACTAAAATTTCTGATTGGTGAGCCACAGCAGCAGCCACAAATTACGAGCTCTTTCAGATGCTGACATGGGAGATGCTTTTCTCTCATATTTTGTCTTTTTGGTGAATAAAATCTCTGAGCTTTAAAGAGAGAGTTTTTTCAAAAGCGAAAATTCTGCCATTCACTCACCCTCATGCTGTTCTAAAAGGAGATGTTAGGCTGAATGTTCATCTTGGTCACTATTCACTTTCATGGTATGGAAATAGATGCAATGAAAGTGAATGGTGACATTCTGCTTTACATATTATTTTGTGTTCCATGCAAGAAAGTAAGTTGTAGAGGATTTGAAACATGATTGTGAGTAAATAATGAAAGAATTAAAATTTTTGAGGGAATTAATTTCAAATTAAGTCAGTCAAATGACTCGTTCTTGGTTGTTAGACAAACATTTAATCAAATTATGGCTTGTTAGCTTAATCTGTTGCTCTGCTGTGTTTAGCATCCAATGCGTTTAACATTTTACCCCCTTTTTTTTTTTCTTCAGAAAAAGCCCCTCACTGCTGTCATAAAAGAGGTTTGCGACAAGTAAGTCAGTATTCTTGAATACAGAGGTGTTTATTTCCATAGCTTAAATATCCATATTGGGAAAATATAAATTTTTGTAAAGGGTGTTGTATTATTTTTAAAGGTGGAATCTTCCAGGCCCTGACAATTATGCTCTGCAGTATGCAGATGGAGTCCAGACCTACATCACTGAATCTGTAAGCCATTTCCACCATTTCAAGTGTGTGTGTGTGTGTGTGTGTGTGTGTGTGTGTGTGTGCGCGCGCGCGCTTGTTAGCATGTGTATTGGGAGTTTAAGTCTAACCCACCGCAGCCATTTGCTCTGGTATTGTTCGGTTATCATACAGGGCTATATTCAGCTGTTGACCTTGGGCGTGGTCACAGATGGACTTCATGCTGTGGTTGTGTTTGCTCTAAATCGCAACCTCAGTTTCTGTCTGTCTGTAACCTGAGCAGAGGAGATGTGTCATGTGACTCTAAAGGCCAAATTATACTTCGGTCGTCCGCATTGCTGACCGCTCCAGATTTTTTCCAACATGCGGACTGTCCTCCTCTGTGTGCATTGTTGACTGTACTAAAAGAGTATCACAAAGCAGATGTAGTTGAAATGCTTCAAACTTGTTTGTGTTTACTTATGGTCAGAAGTGTATACTTTGAAAGAAAACGCGGTCTACCGGGCGCAATCTGGTCGGAACGCACAACAACGAAGTATACCCGGGCCTTAAGAGCTGACTGAATATTTGGAATAAGTAAGCTTTGATGTGATGAGTCTTTTTTTTTTTATGTACTATCAGTGGTATTTTTGGGACCATACACGCGTATATGCCGTATGCTTGCTTTTCCCCAGGACTGTTTGCATATAATGACTGCTAAGGATTAGTATTTGCGTATACCCTCGGTATACCCACTTGTTTTGTTGCTTCAGAAGTCCATAATCTACTGTTGTGTTAGTTTCCTTTTATAAATGGGTCATTCCTACAATTAGGTGATATTAAGTCCCCAGTACGTACGTGTGTGTGTGTGTGTGTGTGTGTGTGTGTGTGTGTGTGTGTGGTATTTATATTGTTAAATTTCACCCAATTACAATTGGCTTAAAGTTAAATTTTAAATAATTGAAATTCTTTTCTAAGTAATTTTCTCATGTCCCCAAATCTGCACATCAAACATATTTGACAAAAATAAGTGCTAAATCTTTGGATATCTATTGTTTCCCCATACAGTTAAGAGTTAAGTATTACATTCTCTCACTAACATGTATTCAATTGTGGTAAATGTGTAATTTTATCACTGATATTGAAGGTTTTTTGTGTGCCCTTTGATTTATTGTCCACCCTGTTATACTATGACATTTCATTGAAGATATATGTAATGAAATTACGTCTCACACACTGATGGTGACATCTGCCATTCTGCAAAATTACTTGGTGGTTATTTTAAGTTTATAACTCGTATATACAGTTTATATTTGCTTTCCTTTATTTTGTGGTGTTAGTTATATGTGCTCAAGCATAACATGTCCACATCGGTTATGGGAAGATATATGGGAAATTTATATAATTAAAAAAAAAGTCTATTTATTTATGTTTACAGAAATAAAATAAACAATATTAGTTTAGAAATATGTTTCCTAGATATCAATCACAGACCATGAAGTGGCTCATTTATCCACTGAATGTCCACCCTGTTATTGTCCACCCTGACGCTGCCCATTTTACTGGATGGACATCTGAATTTTATATTTATTTATTTTGACCGGCATGACTACTACAATCTTTAACATGTCCCTGTATTGATGAATCATGAAGATACTTGTAAAAGTATGTTGTATTCAAGTTTCAAAGCCAAAATGTTACAGATTTGTAGTAATAACCTATACGATATGTACAGAGTTGCAGTTCCGCTGCTCTCTTCACACACTTTTTTTCTTGCATTCTTTTCTGACTGTTTGTTGTTCTTTTTCTGTTTTGCTCTTTCTTTCTTGTGGTCTGTCTGTTGCTTTCTCATTCATGAGTTCTATTTTTTTTCTGACTGCCTGTCTGTTGTTCATTTTTCTGTCTTTCTTTCTCTCTAGCGTTCTATCTGTCTTCTTTCTTCCTATCCTTTTTACTTTCTGTCTATGTTTCTGTCTTGCTTTCCTTCTGTCGTTCTTTCTATCTGTCACTCAGTCTCACTCTTTTATATGAGCACATTGACACATTTCTGGTGGTGGTAATTAAGTTTAATAATAGCTTTATCACTTCCTGAAAACTGACAGTTGGCCGTTTGATGATCTTGTTCTAGAATCGCCTGGACATAAAAAATGGCAGCATTCTTCGTTTAACCAAAGCACCAGTGAGTACTTGCACTACAACCTCATGTACAAAAAATTGTTATTTTGCAACGAGAGTATGACACTGACAGTATATAACTTGTTAATTACATCTTATGAGTTTGCTCATTGTATGTGTCAGAAACAAATTTCAGTCCGCACGATAACATGTAATGACATTTATGCTGTATTAGTGAAGTGATTTACAGCATTGTATGTGTGCTTGTCAGGGCCGTTGTGCTGAAGATCTGTATAAAGGCATTCAGAGTTCAGATTCAGGAGTGCGCTGTGACTCTCTGAAGCAGCTAGCGACCGTTTCCACTGACATCACGTTTGCTCAAGAGTTTATCAGTCGTGATGGGCACTCCTTGCTTGTCAAGATTGTAGAGGACGCTCACGAGTGAGTTTCATGTCTGACTCATTCCACTCTTTCTCACGCAATAGTTATTATTGCAAGTGTATAGACCAAAGAACATAAAAGTTTGATTTCCTGTCTCCAGGGCTCCTCTGATAATGACACACACACTCACTGCTTTCATGGAGCTCATGGATCATGGCATTGTGTCCTGGGAGAATCTATCCAGTGTCTTTACAAAAAAGGTGAAATCCAGCTACACAGTACCCTTCACATTTAAAATAAAGCACAAACCTCAGACATATCTTTTATAAATTCTGGTTAGCATTCTGTTGTCAAATATATATATATATTTGTATAATGAACAGTTAAGGTAAATAATTTACAACTCAGATCAATATTTCATGTCCATTTTATTTATAAATTTTCTAATTAGCCATTATTTTGCAATAATAACTGGCTGACTCTACATTATCACTAGCGTAATACACAGCACTGTGGGATATTTAATTCTGATCGGTCAATAGCAATATTCTGTATTGTAATATATTTTGTATATTTGGCCATTATATCCTACATAGCTGTGCTAGTTTCAAGTCTCACGGTTCACTCTGTGGTCTCAATCTTCTCATATAATAAAATATTTTCTAATATATAATTAACTCAAATTAACATTACATGTCCATTAAAGTACTTTCTGCAGCTGTTGTACTCTATCCCTCCCACTACTCTGGTCTGTTGTTGTAATTTTTGTCATCTTTAATCGCTTGCCGTCCCTGTGTAAAAGTCTGTTTTCGTACATTTAATTGTGTTTGTTTTTTAGATTGCCAGTTTTGTGAATGCAAAGGTGCTGGATGCGTCTATCCAGCAAGTGTCACTGGCCATCCTGGAGAGCATGGTGCTCAGCAGCAATAGTTTGTTTAATGAGGTCAAACAAGAAATCACTCTGGAGAGACTCATCTCACATCTGCAGGTGTATGTATGAATGCTTGGTCATTTTTACCAATGTTTACCTTATGGGTGCGGAACAGGAACTAGATAGTTGTGAGTTTTTTAAACTGTAAAATACACCACAAAGATGGTTCTTAGGTGTAGTACACTAGGTTTATGGCATACTAAATGAAACCTTTAAAATAATTTGAATTATAATGTGGTATTTTGTTTGTTTGAGCGGCCCATCCAGCCTGGCACAATAACATTGACTTGACCAATAGCATGAGATTGGGGTGTGACTATTTGCTTGTATGACCAAGGGAAGACAAGGAGAGTTTTTTGGAATCTGTTTGTGATTATTTTTGCTATACCGTTTGCCATAGAAATTGCACACTTCACAATTAAATTCAAAATTAATTATTCTAACTTAATTGAAAGTTTTTACAAGTAATTTAATTTCTTTAGTTCAGATTTTCATTTTCATTGAGCCAACATAATTTAGTTTGATTCTGTAAAATATACTATAGTAGTTGTAACTCAACTTCATTGGGTTGATCAAACTCAATATGTTACAGTTTATTTAATACATTTTCTTATGTTGAGCCAAGTTAGTTTATTTTATTAATCCTTAGTATATGCCAGGTGAGCAAGTGTAAGGACAGCAAAACAATTTGGAAGCAACTGCTCATGAAGTTAAGCAGCACTCAATTAAAGTATCACTTGAAAGCGAAAGTCCATCCACAACCAAAGCACAAGTGCCATACTTCACCCCAATGGTAACACCAATAGCTCCAGCATAACAGACTCTCTATTTAAACGCCAATATAACAGAACCTTAAATATTAACAAATCTCTTCCTATTCTCATCTTGCTCAAAATTGCATAAAATAACTCTTGATTTCAACACTTTTCTTCCTATACAGTCCCATACAAAGCATGCTGGGAAATTTATATCGCCTGTCCAGTTACGTCAATGCTACATGAACACCACTAAATATGAATGTATTCCCAACTCAAATGAATTAATTAAACATCCACTTTACAGATTTATTAGAACACAATAAAATCAACTTGTGACAAAATGTTCTAGAATTGTGTTGCTTTAGTTCAGTTAAATGAAGTAAATTAAACAAGCAGCAAAAATCCTTTTTTGTGTGTATTTCAAAGTTTTACAGCAATTACTGTATATTGACCATAAATGGGAAATTTACTAGAGGGCAGCAGTTCACCCTTCATTACAGTGTCATAAAATGCAGGGAAGTTTTCAGTCAAAGTTTAGTTCTGCTTCATATTCTATGCAATAAACTTAGAAAGTGTCATTCTCTGAGATCCCCTTTTGTTTTTTTTATTTATGTGACTGAACTTGCAGTTCAAAAAAGAGGGCTTAGAAAAACTTAAGATTCCTATCTAATTAAACAAAACAAGTTCCTTTTTTTCTTGTAAGGCAACTGAACGTTTCTTGCTCCTCTTGGTTAGATAATGTCATAGAATAGATATTGATCTTATAGATCGTTAGAGTGCCATCTTCTCACCTCTATCTTTTTCTTTTCTCTTCGATTGTCCATTCTTACTGCAGAACAAATCAACAGCTGCAGACTAAGGCCATGGCTCTGCTGATGGCAATGTTACAGGCTGCTGGAGAGGCAGACAGACAGGTGAGCAGTAGACAAGTTGCGTTCTATCTCTCTCTGACATCATGGTGTTGCTGCCACTGTCTGTTAGTATTTAAATAGTGCAGGGTTATGCTCAAAATAAGAAACTTTTTAGTTCAGCATTTAAGTCGAATTACCTGGACCAAGAAAGTGGCCACTGGCAATTCTGCATTATTAAACTCAAAAAAGTCCTTTAACTTTTATTAAAAATTAATTGATATCAAATGCATACAAACTTATTGTAAAGTGTTACCAGAATTGCCTTTTTTGACAGAATTGTGAGTAAATAAAATGAAAGAGTTACTGGCTTGTTGTAACATAATACATGGTTTAAATCGCAATGTAAGGCCTAAGTCTTTTCTTCAGTTCTAACAATTTTTCCTCATGCAATATTTACATCATCTAGCTAGCAAGGCAAGATTTTTTCTTTATTATTGTACAAAAATTAGTTTTCAGTCATCTGTCAGGTTTCAGAAAATGCAATAAATTCTAGAATCTGTCAAATAAATTTGGTGATAGTTTGTTTTAAATGGTTAATGCACTTTATTTGTGTGTTTAGTGATGACTGAATATCAGTTTGTGGTGTTTTGTGTTAAATAATGTCAGTTTTATCTCATTATGATTTAAATTTGAAATGATTTGAATTGATTTCAGGAGCTTTTTGACTTTCTTGAGAAAAGGAATCTTCGCCAGTACATTCACAAGGTGGGAAAGTTGCATTAATTTGATACTTTGTTATAAAATCATGATGGAAAATTCTGTATGTAAAAATTTTGTAAAACTAATTTTGTAACCATGTCATCCCCTTTGTATTGCCATAGTCATAATATCAAACTTGCTAATTGAATTTGTTTCTTTAAATAAAAAGATACACTTAAAGTAACTTCAATTATTAGAACTGTGACTTTGTAACATGAAATTTGAAAATAAAATCTACTCTATGAACATATATTTAATTTATATAAATTCTACATTTACATAAATTCTGTCTGCTCACATGCTGTTTTCAGAACATCATCCACAGCTCTAGTTCAGCAGGTGATGAGATGGCGCATTACCTCTATGTGCTGCAGACTGTCCGTCTAAACCACCTGGAGCCCCGCATGAGAACACCTCTCGACTCTTACAACCAGGTCTTCTGTTCATTTGTCATTACTCTTTGATTAATCTTCCTTTCTGAGTTACCATTTGAGCTCTAAACTGTTTTTTTTTTTTAGCAAGAAATGGCTCTTTGTGTGCAATCTCTGTAAAATTATGTTAAAAATCCCTATCCAGTAATTACGCACAACTGGAAGAGTTATGGACATTGACTGGTCAAAAGGTGTGGGAACTCTGATTTCACTTTTCTTTCTTTCTTTCTTTTTCACAGACTCACACAGACATTCTGCCCCCCCCGCCCCCTCTCCAGCAGTCTAAATATACCTCTCTCTGTATGTGTGTTTTCTCTCCTTTCAGGAGCAGAGAGAGATGCTGCACATTTTGCGTCAGGCTGCTTTTGAGACGGAGAGCGAGAGCGGTCTGAGCAACGAGCGTCGACGTTCACTCTGTGCTAAAGAGTTTAAGAAGCTTGGCTTCTCGGTGTGTATGGCAAAAATTTTATGAAAAGTATTGTTTTCACAATAAATCATGCCATTACAGTTTACAGAAGTGCCAGCGACACACTAACCCTACTCCATTCAAGTCCTAATTGTGATTTTGTTCATCTGTTGTTTTTGTGTGCATGTTAGAATAACAGTAATCCTGGCCAGGATCTGGGCCGCTGTCCTCCGGGCCTCCTGGCATTGGACACCATGGCGTATTTTGCCTCCCGTTACCCTGACGCTTACAGCAGGGTGAGTGGGCCCAGACAGAGAAACATAAAAAACAACTCACTTAATGGACATGTTGTTCAAAGCCTGTATAATGAGAAGGAGAATTTTCGAAGAATGTATTTGTCACTCTTTTCCATGCAAATAAAATGAATGGGAATTGAAGCTTTAAAGCTTCTAAAAGATGCAAACGCACTGAAAAAGTTTCAAACATGTTCTGTTCGACCTGTGCACTGTGAATCTTCTGAAAATTGTAGTTATGTGTGAGAAACAGACTTAACAGTCATTATTCACTGATAATCTTCCTTTCCAGTTCGTTTTTAACTTCTTAAAAAGACCTTTGTAGACATCCCTGCACAGTATCTGGGTAATGGACATGAAATACCTTTGAAAAGTGTCCTGGGGTGTAACATGCTATACTCCATCTGAAACTATTTTAAACGTCTCTTTGCTCATTGTTTTACAATCATTATGCATGCAGTGTTCATAATGGACACTTAATGCATCATCTTGGCATCTACCGACCAATGACGTTCTCTCCGTCTCACTCTCAGTTTGTGCTGGAGAACAGCAGCAGGGAGGACAAACACGAGTGTCCGTTTGCACGCAGCAGTATCCAGCTCACCCTCATCCTCTGCGAGATCTTGCGCATCGGAGAACCTCGTGAGTGACCTGAAACTGTACTGGAGATGATCAGTGTAAATGATCAGAATTTTTAATGGCACATGAAACCGAATCCAAATCTCACTGTTTTGCCAACATATCTTGGCAATTCTAAATTTAGCTGTTCTGTTTTTTTTAATTACAAAACTTAGTCAGAGTAGAAGCCATTTTTAAATTGATGCAAGTAAAATACACCTGTTATAATGGTGTTTATAAAGTGCTTTACAGATTTTGTAATTAAGCACTCACATACATGTACTGTAGATATGGAAAGAGAATCAAGAAAACAAAAACAAATGACTGATTAAGGGGCTGTTCAGATCCAACCAATTCTTGCATTTAAAAAAAGGTAGCGACAATGCAATGAATAAAGTAGAACGCAGGTGTCTCAAGATTTTTTTAAAGTTAAAGTTATTTTTTTTCCTCATTAAAAAAAGATTTTAGTCCCAAAGAAATAATTGTTTTAAAACGTATGCATAAAATCATGAGTACTTGCTTGAAATGAAGACTCCAATCATATCAGTAACCTTATAAAAGCGGTTTTGTTCTACATGGAGAGGGTCCCTTCATCATGCAGGATCCCATGTTATGATTGCATGACCAGTTGAATACTACCGTACTTACTCTCAGTAATCATCCTGTTTTTGGACACTTTCACTCATGAATTAAATTAATTGTGTCTGACAGTGAATAATGAATCTCTACAATAGCATCAGTAACTGAAATGTATTGTGTTTGAACGATGCAGCATCCACGCCACTAGGTGTCAGTGTAAGTCCAAGATGACATATTAAAAAATTGCACATTTAACTTGGGCATGGCATCTTAAAAATGTGGCACTCCTGCACCAGATTCTGAAAAAACAGTGAGGTGCAACACATCAGTCAAAAACGGCTGTCTAGCTCCAGCACATTTTCATAGAAAAACGATTGAAAAACAGCGCAGATCGATGCAAAAACGCATTCAGTGTAAACTGCCCGTAAGTAAACAAATAAGAAAGCAAATAAAAAGAACAACAATGCAAAGCTAAGGAAGGAGAGGAGACAAGTGCTCATAGGTTGTCAGAGTTCTACAGCTTGGGTAGGACAACAACATGAAGACATGTGGATATAGACATGAAGGCAATATGTTGAACATGGAATGACATATTTTCAATACACTATACTGAAAGGACTGTACTTGTGTTCAAATATAAAGAACCACAAAAATATTACAAATACAGCCACCTGGTGTTCTCTTCTTGTATCTACATCTCAGATCTTCTCATACACTCATCCCAATTCATTCTCCCCTCTCTGTAGCCTCTGAGACAGGCTCAGACTATCACCCCATCTTCTTCGCTCAGGACCGACTGCTGGAGGAGCTTTTCTGTATTTGCATTCAGCTCCTCAACAAGACGTGGAAGGAGATGAGAGCCACGCAGGAGGACTTTGATAAGGTCAAGTTTCATCATAGTTGATCATTTTCAAAAGTCCAAGGAAAATGTTGGTTATGATCAATTTAAGGCTAAAATGAATTCATCTGTTCTTGAAAGCATTTTAAATGTGTCATTGTGGATTTATCTGAGAGGACTATCTACCAGCTGCAGCAGTGATATATACTTTAAAAGAACAAACAGATATTGATTGATTCATCTGGACATGTCTGAGAAATGTCAAGATAGTGAAACGATAAGCATGCCATTTCTCTTCCAAAGAGACCGACTTCTTGTATACAAAGTGCCTTTGTTATGTCTCCTTTTTTGACTTAAAAGAAAGTATCCTTCCACAAGCCCAAACAATTCAGTGTTGCAACAAAACAGACCTCCATTTGATGCAAACCTTGCGACCTTGTGACCTTTGTGATGAAATGAGTGTCCAGCCGGCCGGCCTGTCTTTTGTTTTCAATGAAAGCCTCCCTCCACCACGCCAACCCCGTGGGCAGGCACAATAAGGCGTATCTTTTTTTTAAAAGGGGTATTAGAACAACAAAAGGAATCCCAGTCTGTATCAGAAATACAGAGAGGTTAAAATTTGCATCCCACAAAGTAGTTAAATCAGCATTAAACCATTCGACCTGCCCTCTTTTTTTTCCTGTTATGGAAAGTCAACATTAACGTGTTAAGAAACAGAGTATCTATTCACTTAGATTCGTTTTTTTTTTTTTTTTAATAAAGAAATTTCTGTCAACATTTACTCACCTTCATGTTGTTCTAAGCCTGTATAATGAGAAGGAGAATTTTCGAAGAATGTACTTGTCACTCTTTTCCATGCAAATACAATGAATGGGAATTGAAGCTTTAAAGCTTCTAAAAGATGCAAAAGCACTCAAACATGTGTCAAACATGTGTTCTGTTCGACCTGTGCACTGTGAATCTTCTGAAAATTGTAGTTATGTGTGAGAAACAGACTTAACAGTCATTATTCACTGATAATCTTCCCTTCCAATTCGTTTTTAACTCGCGACCGGATCACAGAGTTAGTGAATAAAATCAATAGGTCTGAATTGTGAATGAATAAGTGAATAACAACTTAAATTTCAATCTGTTCCTCACACAAAGCTATCGTGTGGATGGAAAACTTGGACAATATTGCACCGCAGTCAGATGGACTACTTTTATAATACTTTAATAACATTTTATGGGGCAGTCGTATTCTTTTTGAAACTTGAAAACTTTAAACCATTAATTTTAATTGTGTGGAAGGAAAAAAAAAAACAACCAGCAAATTCTTCAAAACTGTTCTTTTTTTGTGCTCCATGAAAGAAATTCAAACGTTTTTGGAATGACATGAGGGGGAGTAAATTACTATAAAATTAAAGCGAATTTTAAATTTCGGGTAAACTATTTCTTTAACAGAGAATAGAGAATTGCATTAATTATGAATTAGAGGGACATTACTTGCACTGCTTCTGTATCTATTTTCTCATCACTTGCTCACTTCTGTTTTTTTTCTCCCTCTGCCCCAAAACACCCTGACTGTGCTGTTTCTCTTCAACAAAGTTAATCGTTGCTGGCATCATGCTTTTGCCAGCTGGTTTGCTTAGGCTCATGTGTTGTGTGTTGTGTGTGTGTGTGTGTGTGTGTGTGTGTGTGCGCGCTCTCTCTCTCTCTCTCTCTCTCTCTCTCTCTCTCTCTCTCTCTCTCTCTCTCTCTCTCTCTCTCTCTTTGGGATGGTGTTTTAGAGGGATGTTTCCAGTATTGAGAATGAGTATCAGTATAATGGGGGGGTATGTAGAGGGAGGGTCCATACACACCAACACACTTTATCTCTGTCACTGTGGTTGTGAGGGATCAGCAGCAGCATCTTTCACTGTGGCTGAGGTAGGGATGATGGCTTTGTCTCTATTTTAGGGCTAGTGATAGAATATAGATGTTCATTTAAAATGTATGAAATAGAGGGTGATGTAGATGTGGTGTGGATGTCAGAGTATATATTGGACTAAATAGCTGTTTGATCATATATGAAAATTTATTCTCACCAGCTCTCATCTTTCATTAGGAAGATCTATGCTGGGAAATTGTATTGGTTTCAGTATGATGCAAGTTAGTCTATTATCAACATGAGTGTGTTTTGAAATTAAAAGTTTTGTCTTAGCCATATTACATCACAACAGACTCGCGTGTGCTGATAGTGATGTACTTTAATGACAAAACATTTAGAAAAAATAAAATGAAATGGATGTCCTTTTTGAGGCATTTCTTTCTTTCACATTTATCAGAAAAAAAATTTAAGGACTGTTTAATCATTATCTAAACCAAGGATTTTCAACAGGGGGTCCGTGGCAGTACTGCTGCCCGAAATTAGATCAAAAACAATTTTGGGGGTTTTTTTGGAGGAAAAAAAAAATTTGAAATATGAATTTTAAACAAAAATTCTTCAACCAAAGCTTAATGTTTCATTGTTCCCCCCACATTAAAAATGAATATAAATTACGATGTAATGTACGGTACCACATCCATGCTAAAACAAAAGACACCAGTCTTTCAACAGTCAACATGATCACGGTAAGTTGGGATTTTTTTTTTTTGCGAGAGTTCCAGTGCCCTAGAATCTGCCACATTATGCTGACTCACTGACAAAAGCTATCTCCTATCAGATATTTTTGCATCAGCTCCAGCATGTTTACCTTCCCTTGTGGTGTGAGCGGTAGAACGTTGTGTCAGCAGCATGGAGGACCCGGGTTCAGATCTCGCATTGAAACAAGGAATTGATCACATTCGCATAATTAGTGATGAGCATGATTCAGAGGTTGCATTTTTCCCTCTAACATTACATTTTTACTCCACTGGTGGTTAGGTTTAGCGTTTGGTATGGGAGGTAAAGTTTATAAAATTTGCATTCCTCTTCACTGTATTACAGCCTGCACTGCTGAAAACAACTTGCTTTTGGTGCCCCACTGTGGACATTACTCCTGGAAAATGGCTCATTGAAAAATGGAAAAAAGAGCCCCAACAACACTTGCCACTTTGGCCATTGGGGGCAGTGTTTAGAATTTCATTAAGTACAGACCGATTTTAGAGAAAGAAAAGTCAACGTACAGACTCGATTCGGTACCCGTACACTGTCAGACTGACAGACGCCTGTTTTCAAATGCTTACATGCTTATTTTGAGTGTGTGTTCTGTCACTCATTTTCCACTGAAAGATCTGAAAGAGCTTGAAAGAGTGTATCATTGCAGTTCTGTCTCGTTCGCAGCTGGACATCCATCCGAGACATATTTTCATGGTCGTCTTCTCCTCCCCTGTTGTTTTACTAGGGTGCCCCCACCCCTCTTTCACTGCTCCATTCTCCTTAATTTCTCTTGACCTGAAACACAGTGATGTGTGAGGTCAAGCTCTTTGTGTATTTGTGCGAGTGTGGTCATCAGGGCATATTGGAGGAGATGGACACAGTGTGGGACCTTTTTAGGCAATCACATACACAATGCAAAGGGTAGGACAGGAATGCTTAGTTTTCTAATATGTATATGGAGCGCAATAATTTAATAATGTAACGGGTAACTGCTTTGGATTGGTGACCAAGGAAATGTGGTTGTCATTGAGCCAAAAGTAAAACTTTTGTTTTTGCCTGGAGTGCACTTTAAAAATGATTGTTTTCTAACATCTAAAAGTTCAGTTTCAGGCTGCAGATGATGTTTGAACCACTCAACGTGGTTGGCAGACATGGGACTATGGTGATCAGTGCTTGGATTCAGAATTTATAATGTGTAATTTTATTTTAACATGGTTGGGAGTGATTGGATGATGCTGGCCATTACTTTGAATTAGAATTAATTATGCTAATTTCTGATTGGTAAAAACCAAAAAGGGAAATGGAAAATGCACACAGCAGTCACACTCAGGTCTCTGGAGGTAAAAAAAAATTCAACTGAAGCCAATTTTTAGCGTTTTGTAGTACTAAGTAGTACTTAGTAACAGATCTCATAAAATGCCACGATCAACAATTTATAAATTTGTACTTATTAATAATTATTATTTCTTTTTGTAATTAAAATTAAATTGTGCCTTTTTTCTTTTAGATGTTAAAATAGTTTCTCCTATCTCATTTTAATGTGCATAGCCAACTAGAAGTAAAGCAATTGTAGATTGATTCCCCCAAACAGTGAAAACACTATGGCTCTTTGGTGCTATCCATAATTAATTGATTTATGGATAATCTCATTTTCTTTCTTTCTCTGAAGGTGATGCAGGTTGTCCGGGAGCAGATCACAAGGACTCTGTCCAGTAAGCCCACATCCTTGGAGCTCTTCAAGAACAAAGTGAATGCTCTGAACTACAGCGAGATCCTCAAACTCAGACAGACAGAGAGACTCCACCAGGAGGAGACGCTTGCTCCACCCGTGCTGTAAGTCACCAACAGAACAGAAATCTTATGCTCCATTCCACGTCAAGCCTCTCAGTCAGTGTATCTTTACCATCCCACTGTGCACGTGTGTGCGTGTAGTGAGCTGAAAGAGCGTTTGAAGCCAGAACTGCTGGAGCTCATCAGACAGCAGAGACTGAACCGGCTGTGTCATGGAACACTCTTCCGGAAGATCAGCAGTCGACGGAGACAAGGTGAGAGGTCAGGTTAAAGGTCAAGGTCAGTCACTAACAAGTTATATTACAGGATGCCTCAAAGACTCAAGGAAACCTAAGTATATAAAGCTATATGATCACTTTGTAAGTACTAAATGTCAGTGGCATACCCCAAGTCTTGGAGGCCCATGTGAACTAGGGGTGTAACGGTTCAAACGGTTTGGTTTGTATCACTGTTTTAGGGTCATGGTTTCAGTATGGTTCGGTATTTGCCATGTTCGGAAAAAGTTAATATTACTGCCAAATCCAAAGTAAGAATACTCTATTTGCTAACAAACACTTCAACAGTTTGCCCTTAATAAAAATCATTGTTTTACAGTAACCATATTACCTATACTATTTGTAGTAAAAACATGGTAGCCACAACATGGTTACTGTCATGTTTACAATATACAGTAATGTGTTACTATATGTAAACTACATTATTACTGTTGTAATTGCATCAACCATGAGTTCTGCAAAGAAAACCATGGTGACAGCAGTCACGGTTAATACAATATTACTATAAGTAAAATCATGGTTAATTTTCATTGCGCTCTTTAATAAAAAAATATTTTCTCTAATGACTAAATCAACATTTTAACTTAATACCTGCATTATTATGCTACATGCATCGACATACAATTCATTTCAAACTCTACTACACATCTATTCAATATTCGGAAGCTGTACATCACTATAGCAGAAAATTTGCTATCAAAATGGATATGAGGGATGTTGTGACGCGGCTCGAGTGTTTTAATCATATGCGGAAATCACTCAAACGGAGTAAGGAAACGTATCGTTGGGAATGAACAACCCAATTGCTTTGGCTATTGTCTTATGCTTGTTCGAAATAGCACTGAGTGCCTACTTAAAAACAAAAGATAGTGTGTGCAGTTTCGGGTCATCTGCGGCTTTCCCTGGTGATTTTCACATAATTACCAGTATACAGCACTCTGGTCGAGTGATGTCTGCAAACAAGGCCTGTTTTGTAATGTTTTTTGACCATCTGCTGTTGTAATAGACTGCAAAAAGAAAATGTTTCCAGAAAGGAGACCTGAATAAAGCAGGGGGCTTCTCTATCAGCAGCTCGTTTTCTCCACTTGCTATTTTCAACTACACACAACGCTTGCAGCACAGTGATGTCAAGTTGACCCACGTGAAACACAGGCGGAGAGGATCCATCTACAGATCCATTCAGGTGCATTAGCGGAGGTTGTAACTGTGCTTGTCTATCTGATGCTTTATTTTCTTAGTGGAAAAAACTTGGGTTCCAGATGTGTCCATAAACTTGAGGTGAACCGCGGTGCCTATGCTTACCGGACCTTGGGTGGCAAACCATATGGTTAGGTTTTTTACTGAGAACCATTACACCCCTAATGTGAACCATGAGATATGTCCCTGCCCACAAGTAGTGACATCATATACAAGCATTTGTATCCCAGTGAAATAGTATAGCTGATGGAGACAGTGGTATTGTTTTGGGTAATTTTGCTCGAAGAAAGGCACATTTCGACCCCAAAAAACATTCCGGGGTGTCCCGAAAGCCAGTGCTAGGTCTCTTGTTTGCTTGCTTGATTGATTGATTGATTGATTGTTGTAAAAATGTTGTGTTTTGAAAAGAACTTCTGTTTGGACTAATTGACTTCGGTGTTTCAGATAAGCTGTGGTATTGTCGGCTCTCTCCTAATCACAAAGTCCTCCACTATGGAGATGTGGAAGAGGAGACTGAGATGCCTTCCATTGAGACTCTTCAAGAAAAGAGTGAGTTCACTAAAATTACTGCTCTAGAATGAGCTTGTTCGTATACTCAAAATGTGGCTTTCTCAAAGCCTTGGGTGACCTCTGACTACTTTTTCAAAAAATGCTAATTTCATTTTGCTGTGCTCCTCTCAGTTCCTGTCGCAGACATCAAAAGCGTGCTGACTGGCAAAGACTGTCCTCACATGAAAGAGAACAAGGGAAAACAGACCAAGGTATGCTTCTAATCTTCGGCAATGGCTAATAATAATTCTTTAATTAAACATAAAATTAAAATAGTTCTTATTGTGAATTTTTTTTATTGTGAAAGATAGTCTTAGTCTTTAGTTTAGAGAGAAAAAAAAAAGGTTTTTGATCACAGAAGTTTTAATACTACTACTGTCTTGGGTTGTGGTTGGTTTTGCAGGAGGTGTTAGATTTGGCTTTCAGCATCACTTATGACGTTGAGGAATATAGCTTGAATTTCATCGCCTCTTCCAGAACAGATGTGAGTTTATGCATTTTTCCACTGTTGAACAGATTGAAGCCTTCTGTTATTCTACTTAATTCTGCTAGTATTATGACAGCACAAATGGCTGTTCTATTGGTATACCTCCATTTATAAAGCACTAATTGGTTTGTTGCCATTCAACAATATTCAGTCCAATTTAAAAGACAGTTTACAATCAGCTGATGCATGACAGTCTGTGCTACAGTGCCTAAAACAAAGGCTATGTTTGGAAGGAAGGCGTTTATACCCGCTGGTCATTCATAGTCCTTTTATGATGTACTCTTAATGAATCGCATATATAAATAATTGCTGAGAAAGACCCTCAAATAATGATTCAATACAATTAAATTATTATAAAGATTGTTTTAAATAATTATAAATATAAAGTATATTATAAATATAATAATTCAAGTAATTAAAATGCATTACATTACTGTGCCAGATGAGTAAAGCATTGGCAAGATAATACTTAAAGTGGCTTACTTTTGGTTCCATCGTGTCATAAACGCTGCATTTTAGGTCAGTGTTTCAAGTTAAATGTAGATCTCAATTCAATTCCGATTTTGATTCGATATCAAATCATATGGGTTTATTTCAGTTATAATGCCCATTTTACTTACAGATAAAAGATATTTTCTCCCAGCTAACACTGTTAACCATACAGGGAACCTTATAACTTACTAACTTCTAACGTACTGTACTTAAAGAAAATGTTTATTTTACTAATTATATTTTATTCAATTTTCATTATTTTGGTCTCATTTTAACATTTGAAAAGTGGACAAATCTGTATATTCCATCAATAAATATTATATTGTATTGCATATATTGTATTTTGTTACATGTTTATTGTTTACATGCATAATTTGTACTATTTTCAAGTATTTACATTGATTTATTGAACACGTGCTAAAACCCGATACTGTCTCTAAGAATACTGGCTTTGGACACACTAGAAAATAGTCAAACCACACTTTTAATCTCAACATGCAGTGAAAGGATCTCGAATACTTCACCACAATATTGTACAACACAATAACTGGTGAGTGAAATCTGAACATTTACCTGTCAGTGGCTAATCACAGACATTTATTTGCATAGCACGAAATTTGCTGACAAATGCGAGTGATTTCCTCACGATCTTTGGATTTATGAATCGATATCGAGAACATTCAAATGAAGATCACGATGCATTGAAAAATAGTTTTTTTTTTAAATGCAATCCTATTGCCTACACAGCTGGAGTTCTGCTTACTGCCCTTTGTTCAAAACAGGTGGTACTTCGAGCTTGCCATGCTCCGATTTTAGGAATATTCCATACTACGTTCCTGGGGACACGATTAATTACGTGATTTTTCTTTTTAATTTTACGTGTTATTTTGTATATAATTAATCACACAGTGTGATAATATGTTGTGATAATATTTATAATGGTGAGTTCATACTTCTCTGCTGTACCTTATCTTTTGTTTTTCTCTTTCTGTCTATCTCACAGTTTTGTCTGTGGACAGACGGACTCAATGTGTTGCTAGGCAAAGAGATGAGCAGTGAGAGCATGCGCAGCGAACTTGAGATTCTCCTCTCTATGGAAATCAAGCTTCGCCTCTTAGACCTGGAGAACGTCCAAATCCCAGACACGGCCCCACCCATCCCCAAACCACCCAGCAACTTCAACTTCTGCTACGACTTCAGCCAAGCTGAACAATAATGCTCAGGACACCCATAAATGTGTGGTCATCCGTAATTACTGCATTACTAAGATGGGAAACAACTGAATGCTGGAAATGGCCACTAACTGGCAGCACATATGTGCAGTAAGGTTTTACAATTGAGAGAGAAGAGACATTGAAAAATCATTTGAGGACTTGATATAAATTAGAGCACCTTGTACAATCATAGAGGGATTGCAGAACCATGTGCCCTTTTATAGTGTTGTGCTATAATCTTAAGTGCCTGTGGAGATCTTGCATTGGGAGATACTTTTTGTTGCCTTGTGGCCTGGCATATTGCATCTAAATGTGCCTTTCTGACACTTGTACAATAGACCTATGATATTCTCTAATCAGGTCTTTATGCACACCTTTTGTGATTTCCCCAAGCTTAATGCATCAAAGGAATTGTCAATCAATAGTTTACTATGAGAAATAACCATCGATATTCATCATTGTTGAATAAAATCAACAGTTGAATAGTTTGGAAGGTACATATAGCTCACCACAGCTATGCACAATAAGAAAATGTTATACAATCATGAGTAATGTATGGATGGCATTATTGCATTGGAGACATGTCTTGCTGTATATTTATCTATTAAGTTTTCATAAAACAAACTCTGTTGCATCACTAGATACACACAAAATGTAAGTGTTCTGGTGGAAGTTAAACCGGTGATCTTAGAGAATTGCTTTGGTTTGATCCTGAACTAGGTGTAAGTTCTATTAGGAAAATGGTTTGAATCTCTAATATTTTGCATGTCGTTATAGGAGTAGTTTGGCCAAGTGTGAGTTGACAACACTGCATGAATATATTTGTGTCTGATTTGTATTTTCACACTTGTAACTTTATCACAAAACACATGCATCCAGGTATCAACTGATAAATCAAGGAAATGTACAATTACACAATGTAAAATTATTTCATTTTTGGTCAAATGTTTTATATAGCCATTCATTTATCCATAAATAAATTATTTTTATTTTCTCTCACTCAAAATGCTGATTTCCCTGTAGAATTAATGCCAGTATTTTTAAGGGAAGATGCAGTGTATTCATGAAGATTAAATGTTTTAAATATTATTTAATGGTATTTTATCAAGAATAAGGTTTCCTCAACTGACTATACAGTATCTGGCTAAAGATCTGATTGTGGATTTAAGGCCACATAACAAGCACTTCTTTGTATGGTAATTAAAATACATATGTTTTTTGTTTTGAGATCAAAGAAATATGATTAAGGGTTCTGTGGTACCTTTGCAGTTGTTTGGCTACTGCATGAATGGAGCTGTGAAAAACTTGCACCATAATTCACTGATTTTGAGTGTTCTTTTGTGGTACTCACAAATCTAATGATGACATTTGATTTAGGAAAAAAAAATATCCATGTACTGTATTCTCTGTTCATCGCTTTCTGTGTAACGAATTTGACGTGACCACTTTACCACCTGAAAATGGTAAGTGACATTAAATTCAAGATTTTTTTTTTTCCCTTTGTATGGAATAAAAATATATATATATATATATATATATACACATACACATTGTGAACCTTAATTTTGTCTTTTTGGTTACGGTCACAAAATTAGTTGCATGTATGAATTGTTTCTCCTGTAGAACATCGCTCTTAAAACACCAAGGACATGAATTAGTTTCCCAGGAAACAGAGATACTGGTAAAATGTGTACTTTGAATGCACTCTAAGGGTGTGCTGTTTTTACTAATTATTTTGTATTTGTTTGTAAATGAGCTAAATGGATATCTTATACCATTGCGGCATGTTTTTAGATGCCGTGTAAAGTAAAAAGCACTTCAACTTTTAAAAATGTGTCTTAAGGCAGGGCCTGGGCAGCTCAGCAAGTATTGATGCGGACTACCACAACTGGAGTCGCAAGTTCGAATCCAAGGTGTGCTGAGTGACTCCAGCCAGGTCTCCTAAGCAACCAAAATGGCCCAGTTCCTTGGGAGGGTAGAGTCACATGGGTTAACCTCCTCGTGGTTGCAATTAGGGGTTCTCTCCCTCTCAATGGGGCTTGTGGTAAGTTGTGCGTGGATTGCAGAGAGTAGCATGAGCCTCCACATGCTGGGAATCTCCGCGTTGTCATGCACAACGAGCCACGTGATAAGATACGTGGATTGCCGGTCTTGGAAGCTGAGTCAACTGAGACTAGTCCTCCAACACCCGGATTGAGGCGAGTAACCGCACCACCACGAGGACCTACTATATAGTAGGAATTAGGCATTCAAAATTGGGGAGAAAAAGGGATAAAAATAAATGTGTCAAGACACTTGCGTTCTGTTATATACGTTGTGATGTTTATTCAGTATGAACGCCCCTAAGTAACTTTGCATAAATATCTGTCGGCTGCATTAATGAAATCGAGTGAATTAAAAAAGATATACAGTGTAATAACACGATTTTTAATACTCCTTTTTATTTTAATGACAGGTTGAATCCGTAAAGGTTTATAGGTTACATGGCAACAAATTATAGTATAAAAACACATCCAGACCTTTGAGCTGATTACTCTTAGACATCACTTACAAAGCCTGATTGTTCACTCCTATCTACTGCTGACAAAATACTGATTCGAATGTTAGAAGCAAGGTGTAACTGGACTATGCATGTTCAAATTACAGCAAGACAGAATAACTAATTAAAAGGACAAATAACAAGCAGAAATTTACATAAATTAGAAATTTGCTATCACAATAACAGCTATACTAAGACCACATCTTGGAGAAAGTGTGCATCTTCAACTTGTATTATATCTACAATAGTAAGATCAGTATTAGATCACCTATATAATGTAGAACTAACAGAATGATCAGAAATGAGTGGACACAGATAATACTCTGTTACATTCATAAGCAGTGATTTGTCACATTAAAAGTAAAATAAATGTCATGTGCAAAAAAATACAGTATTTTGGAATTGTTTTCTCTTATACCTGAGCTCAAAGTGCTTTAAATATATTATTTAATATGACTAACATTTCTTGCATTAGAGATATTACTCATAGAATCATAGTGAAATCTGCGCCATTGATAAAGCGACACTGCACTTTCTCGAGGAAAGGCAGGCGAGACTGTAGGTGGTCCACCTGGTGCACTGTTATGTCCTTACACATGGAGACATCGAGGGTCCTCAGTCTATCACAGTGCAGCGAAATTATAGAAAGAGTTCTGCAGGAACATAGTGATCAGTTACAATCAAGCAATAATTAGTAAGTTTGACATAACTGCTTAAAAATGTGTCCGGTGAAGGCTTAAAATGAACTATGATGGCTTTTTCCCATCCTCTAATATTACATAGTTTTAATGACAGGTTTTGTAATATGCCTAGGGTGATTTGGCTCATGCGTGTTTTTGATTGCTTTGCAATCAAATTACAGTGCAAACTGCATCCCAGATGTCTTATTTTTTCCCAGATACTTATTTTAGGGCCACTGTAGGTTGAGTCTAAGCAAGCATAAATATAAAAATGCCAAAACCATTTATAAAGATTTCAAAAGGACATATGTGAAAGCATATCTGTTATGGCAGCTTTTATCTATCCAAGACAACCAAAAATCATTTGTTTTGAACAAAAAAATAACATTGGTTGAGGTTACTCACTCGTTAGTTATGGCGTCGCAGCAGGCCAGGTACAGATGCTGTAGTCTGCGGAGGAGTGGGAGGGCCCGTGCCATGCCCTGGTCACTGATCTGGGGACAGTGGCTGAGGGCTAAACTGGTGAGGCTGCAGCAGTGATAGGCTACAGACACCAAGCTTTCATCACTGATTTCAGGCAGCATAGAAAGTGACAGATGCCTCAGCTCTGGAAAACGGAGTACCTGAGGGTGCCATGACAAGTGCTTAAAGAAATAGTTCACCCAAAAATAAATTGCTGTTATCATTTACTGACACTGTCATTCCAAACCTGTATGACTTTCTCTCTTTTGTGGGACACGGAAAGGAGGAGTCATTTATAGCAAATGTCCAAGCTGGGTCAAGTAAGATTTTTAAGTGAATAATGACTTAAATTGGGGCCCTGGGTAGCTCAGAGAGTAAAGACGCTGACTACCACCCCTGGAGTTCACGAGTTCGAATCCCAGGGTGTGCTGAGTGACTCCAGCCAGGACTCCTAAGCAACTAAATTGGCCCGGTTGCTAGAGAGGGTATAGTCACATGGGGTAACCTCCTTGTGGTCGCTATAATGTGGTTCTCTCTCGGTGGGGCGTGTGGCGAGTTGTGCGTGGATGCTGTGGTGGATGGCGTGGGCCTCCACACACGCTATGTCTCCGCAACACGCACAACAAGCAACGTGATAAAATGAGTGGTCTCAGGTGGAGGCTGAGATTCGTCCTCCGACACACGGCTTGACTTTGGGAATCACTACGCCACCACGAGGATTTGAGTGCATTGGGAATTCCAAATTGGGGAGAAAAAGGGGAGTAAATCAAGAAAAAATTAAAGCTGCAAGCAGCGATGACGGGCCCAAGCCGGTGGCACCGCAACCCTGGTGCCTTTAGTTACCGGGCTCATTTCCACTTGGTGGCTTTCGGAAAACAAAGGATGATGGACACAGCAACAACTCAAAAATATAGCTGCAAGCAGCAATGCGATTCCTCCTCAAAATGGCAAATCATTTAAAATTGATCAATAGAGGGTTGGGGTTAAACCCTCCCAATGAAAAAATCCAAAAAACATGTCTTTCTGTCTGAATCCTAAACTAAACATTTTCAGTGTACAGGAAAATCCATCATGCCGGACCTTATGGATCCTGTAGGGTTTTTTGTTTACAATGAGAAATGAGGTATGTTCACCAGGTTTCAGAAAAACTAAATAAATGGGGTGGAAATACAATCACTTTGAAAAATTGACATTTGGGCATGGCCTGTACCGCCCCCTAAGGGCGAATGTGAGCCATTCTTGGTTTGTAGGTTCCTGTTGGCCTGTAGTATTAATGTACCAAATTAGAAAGTATTTGACAAAAAAATGTGCAATTTGGGAATGTCCTTTAGCACCCCCTAAGGGCAAATGTGAGACATTCTTGGTTTGTGGATTTCTGTTGGCCTGTAGTGTCAATATACCAAATTAGAAAATTTTTGACCATAAAATGGGAATTTTGGGCATAGCCTGTAGCGCCCCCTAATGGCGAATATGGGCAATTCTTTGTTTGTGGGTTCCTGTTGGCCTGTAGTATCAATGTACCAAATTAGAACATTTTTGACCAGCAAATGGGAATTTAGGGCGTGGCCTGTAGCGCCCCATAAGGGCGAATGTGGGCCACTCTTGGTTTGTGAATTCCTGTTGGCCTGTAGTATCAATATACAACATTAGAACATTTTTGACCAGAAAATGGGAATTTTGGGCATGGCCTGTAGCGCCCCCTAAGGGCGAATGTGGGATATTCTTTACGCAGTACTTCAGAGTGATGTCATCTTTAAGTATATATATATAGGTCTATTTCTAACCCACACCTATAATATCACTTCTGAAGGCATGGATTTAACCACTGGAGTGGTATGGATTACTTTTATGCTGCATTTATTTGATTTTTGCAGCTTCTGAGTTCTGATCACCATTCAAGTCATTGAAAGGTCCAACAGGGTTGAGATAATCTTCTAAAAAGCTTAATTTGTGTTCACTAGAAGAAAGAAAACAATACACATCTGGGATGCAATGAGGGTGAGTATACGATGCGAGAAATTTATTTTTGGGGTGAAAACCATTTGTAGGCCTACTTTTTATTTACTTGGAAAATTGTTACTGTCTCTTTAAGAGGATTTTAAACGCATTTCATTCAAGGCACAGTCTGTGCGGCTTGTTTTAGTGAGTTTAATCTTTTGAGAACTGTGAAGTCTCATTATTTTCGTGCTGTTACATCTGTATTCATTTCAGAGATTACTTGATTGAGATTGTGAAACTACATACAACCGACAAACCTCCATGAAGATGCGAGTAAAAATGAGATGCCTCGCGCTGTCAGACACAACGCTGATAATCATTCTCGGAAGTGTTGATACTAGATTTCGATTCGCGATTTCTTCATCAACTGTTTATGTTCACTTGGGACAAAACAGACAATATATCATGTAATTTGACATTTTGTAGTATGAAATTGTCCGTTCAAACGCAAGAAGAAGCGAATGCGATCTCTCATCGGGGCTCGTGCGTTAGACGTGACGCTGCTCGCGGTTTCACACAAAACTGCTCACAAACATTTATTTGAGTTGTTTTGTCATTTTTTTCCAGAAATAACTAGCAATACTCCTACAAATAAATGCTTCGTCACTAAAACGTTTTGACTTTCTATAGAAAATATAGACAACACACGTTCTTACCTTGCAAAAATCGCCTCAGTATTTAATTTGAAGCAGTAAATCCAACACTGGAGTAAATCTCTCGTGATATCACCTTTCCATTGAAATGAAGGAAGACGGTGATGACGATACAGTTATTATTCTTGCCCAGTAACCCCTTAACCAATCACATGTGCCTTTAGCTTGTATTGTCATGAGTATCTGGGCAGACTTCAGAAATAAAATCGGTGATCGGACGACGATGACACTGAGACAGGAACCATGGGAATAATTGTTCCCAAATTTGAACGCTCTGGCTGTAAATGGTTAAAGGTTGTTAAAAATTGTATCCTCCACTCAGTTGATGTATATATTGAGTGGGGACACATTGTTTGCCTTTTTTCTGGGATTCGACTGCAAAAGAGCTCAAGCAACTGTTGAACTCAGTCCCTGCCCATTCTGGACTCAGCCTGTTGTAAATCATTGAACAATGAGGCTTGGATGCCATCTATTGGACATTTCTTGTAATTGCCACTCAGAGAATGAACAGACAGTGGATTAAACTTTAGTTTTTTAGGCTTTAGTTCTTTGTTGTATTCACCTGCTACGGCGTGTGTAACATTTTTCTGTCAACTCTGCATACAGGTGAAACTCGAAAAATTAGAATATCGTGCAAAAGTTAATGTAACCCATACTATGTTGAACACAAGAGGGCAGTATAGCCCTATGTATTACTTCACAAGACCCCCTCCCTTCCTACTCCTCACACACAAAGTCTTAGAGAGTGACTTGCAAAATTCTGACATTTTCTCCACATTCAAACCAAAATATCTGACTTTCTGTTGGTCGGAGCTAATGACTGTAAATTAGAAAGTTGTCCGGCTTGAGGAGAACTATATCAATACCAATTTTTGTACCTGTAGATGAAACTAACCCCCCACTTTTTTGTCAAAAGGTGGCGCTACTGAGCCCCTCACCACACCCATTTCTGAAACTTTGCACATGTCTACTGGCTAATAAATGTGACGTCTCTGTCGAGTTTCATGCAATTTCAAGTATGTTAAGAGTCTCAAAAGCATCAATAAAGAAAAGTAAAGTTTGAAGTGTTGCCACGGCAACAGTATCTAAGATATCAATAATCCTTTCACAGGTCTAAATCTGCCGTGTGTTTACATTATACACGTAAAGTTTGAAGCAAATCGGGTAAAAACAAGAGGGTGATTTCAAAGCATTTTGAAAGTGACACACTTCCTGCTGTCAGTTGGTGGCGCTATAACTTTGACTCACAATAGTCACATCCATGTGATCGGCCTCTTACAACGAACACACTGCTGAAGTTTCATCAAGATCTGTTAATTTATGCAGAAGTTATAACACACTTCCTGTCTCACTTTTCTCGCCATAAATTTGTTTCCTCGCCACGGCCAAACCGTTCGAGATATCAAAAATCCGCTGGCAATTTTTCATCCTCAATGTCTTGACTTCATGCTGACTGAGATTCGTGGCGATTAAATGATTTCTCTAGGAGGAGTATTTCAAATTCCATTGTATACGTTTTCCAAACAACCCTAAATAGCCGACTTCCTGTTGGGCTGAGGTAAAAAGTAAGAGCATGAAGTATATATGAAACGATGAGATCTATATGTGTACCGACTTTCATATTATTACATGCAAGTGTGTTTGATTTATGGACCATGGTTTCGGACCCCGTTCCAGGGGGCGCTGCTGAAACCCCCTGCCACGCCCGGGTACCATCTTCAGCCCAGCCCTGATGGCCGCAGGTTCTGACCCGTGTGCAAAGTTTCAAGAGTTTTAGAGCATGTTAAGGCCCCCAAAAGTGCCCGAATAGTCGATAAAATAATAATAATAATAATAATAATAATAATAATAATAATAATAATAATAATAATAATCCTAAGGAAAACAATAGGGCCTTCGCCTTTTCAGGCTTGGGCCCTAATAATGACTTAAATTTCAGCCTGTTCCAGACACAAAGCTATTATATGGCTTCTGAAGACAAGTCGTATGAACTACTTTTAAGAAGCTGTTAAGTCCTTTTTGGAGCTTCACCACCCCTGGTCATCATCCACTTTTAATATACGGAAGAGAACAGCTCGGATATACTGCTAAATGTCTCCTTTGGTGTTACACAAAAGAAAGTAATTTGGGTTTGGATTGATGCTGATTAAATTATGACAGAATTGTCATTTTGGGTGAATTATCCCTTTATTGCAGATCGAAAGGCCATTTGAGGATCTAAATATCACAGATTGACCTCTTGGCTCAATGCAAAGAATACAAACTTCAAATCATCCCTCACATGCATACAACCTCTCTATTATATACTGACCTGTGTAATGCTAGTGTCAGTTAATTTAGAGCAGGCTGACAGGTCCAGTTCCTGAAGACCCCTGAGGGCCAGCAGTGATGCTCCTTCCTGTTCCTTAAAGGCTCCCAGATCCTCATCTGTCACCAGCCGTGGTTTCTCCTGGAAAGGCAGGCTTGGAGGCTGGAAAAATCCCATGTTCCCAAATGTCCTGGTAAAACTTGGACCTTTGTCCTCCTTTACATTTAGGGCATTTATGAGTAAGTTGTATATTTTTTGTGCAATGATTATCAGAAGCAGTGTTAGGGAAAATTACTTTTAAAACTAACAGCATTGGAGCTAAAAAAAAAGGTAAATACATTACATTACAACTATGTAATCAAATTACGTTGTGTTTTGCAGAAAGTATCTTTTTCAAGAGAGGGTTTCACTTTACCAGTAAATAAATTAAAGGTGAATTGTGTAATTTCTTCACCACTATTGTGACCAAATTGCAAACATAATGACTGTTTTAAAAAAAAATCCCATTTAGTTTCTCCTTTAACCATTGGTCAGACCAATAGATAGTTCCGCCCTAAAGTCATGCCATTGGCTGAGCAATGTTGGGTTGGTCGGGATGCTTAAACAAACAGAGGCACAGTGTTTACACTTTTTTTGTTTCGGCCAAATCAACCTAATAATGCTTTACTTGTACTTGCCTTGGCATATTAAGAAAGTATTATAACAATGAAAAGTGACACACTTCATCTTTAAATAAATAGAAAAGTGTTACTTAAAAATATAGACTCAGAAATTGCGTTGTTAATCCGAAAAGTAAGATCTTGCTTTACTTTGAAAGTTAGAATAGTCTTATGTACACTGATAGTTTCGCAACACTGCTTCATGAAATAACTATATTGCTGGTGTCTGTAGGAATGTAATGTAGGAAATAACTTGAAAGGCCATAGAACTATCACAATCTTTAACAAAATGATAAATACAATAAAAAAAGAAGAATATAGTCACCACCAAAAATCCCACCTCTTTGTCTCTTGGTTCACAATCCTTGGTGGGCTCCACCATCCCCAGCAGCCCCCAATCTGAGATCTCTTTACACCAGCCAAGTCGCAATACCACCAGAGCAGGCAAGTAGGTTGCAATGGCTCGAACGCTCAGGTCAGTGAGGTAGACGCATGAGGTGAGATCCAGCTCTTTCAGGTTACTGCCTAGCAGCTGTGTCAGGGAGTATATGACTGCATCCTGTTTGAAAAAGAGATTTGTCAAGAAGGGGAAGAGAATAAATAACTTGAGTTGAAAAGGGGTTGGTTGATCCACAGCTAGGGATGGGTGATACAGCTCAATAATTATATTGACATTTTCAACCTTTTGACGATACTCAAAATATTTCTTGATATTTACATATCTGCTCTGAAATGGCTTAAAAGGGAGATTCATTGGTAAGAACTATAATTTGACTGTGCAGCCACTGTTTGCAAAGTAGATTAAAATGATTAATGAAGGAACTAAAGTAAACAGATAAATAAAGACATGTTTTCCATACAAAATGAACAAATTCCAATATTTTTCATTGATATGCTAAATTTTTTTAAAAAAAAATCAATAGTAAGTATATAAGAAGGGTAAATATCACTGTTTATTACTAAAATGTATTACATAAAGCAGCATGTAGTGACTTTCGGGAGCATTTCTGATTGATGACGCAAAACAAATCATTGAATCAA
This sequence comes from Moxostoma hubbsi, assembly GCA_032164185.1. Taxonomy (NCBI): domain Eukaryota; kingdom Metazoa; phylum Chordata; class Actinopteri; order Cypriniformes; family Catostomidae; genus Moxostoma; species Moxostoma hubbsi. Next base: position 12,246,427 of record JAVLUX010000040.1, read on the forward strand.
ACTTTTGAATCATTAAAATGCACAGTTTGTGAATTGAACTTACCAACTCTAATGCCATTTTTGCTACTGAAGTGTAAATAAGATTCGCTATTGAAACGAGGTTGACCGATAGTAGACTTTGCCAATACCGTTAACTAAGGTGGTGGAAATGGGCGATAACCCATTAATCAGCGGATAGTTTTTAAAACCAATTTATAGATTGTTAAAAGATTTTTATATTTCCTTACTAAGACACAAGAATCCAAAATGAACGAAATCCCAGATTTAGTTTATAGGCCAGACAAAATTCTATTAATAATTAGAAAAAAATTAAGATCTGGTGCATAACATGGGACTTTTAACAAAACACACCGGGGACTCTTATTTTAAAATGACGGAGATGACCTGGTTCTGTTACAATGCTCTATATTAAAGTGTTAACCATATTACATTTTTTTTATAAGAAATATATTCACCAGATGAAGGGCTTTGCAGGTTAATTATTATTTACAATATATGAAATTGAAGACAATGTATGTGCTGACAGGACACATTTCTATATAGTCACAAATTTCTTTGCATGCAAAGACACTTAATTATCTAATCAAAATAACAAAATATACTGTATACTGATATAAAGATAAGTATGAATATTGTCAATGCTGAAACATTTTGATAGAGCGGCAAATCCCTATGAAGGTGTCGGTGTATCTATTTTTTACCTCTAGAGGCCGCTGTTATACTGCAGAACCAAGTCAGTCGGAAAAATAAAAAACAAAAAAAACAATCTGCATATATTTTTGCCAATAACAATAGTTCCGAAAACATCTGTGTTAATGCTCTCATTCTCCCATGTCATGGGAAGTGTAGGGTTGCGAAAATAAAATTCTAATGACGGATTCTTCAGGAAATTTAATGGACTAATAAAAAGTCCACTAAAATCATTTCAATGTTGCATAATTTTATGTCGCCAGCAAAATCACTGCAAAAATGTATATTTATATATCGCCCAGTACTATACACAACTTGCAAATAAACCTCTTTAATCCAAACTTCCTTCAAATCCTCACCCTTATATATGTGCAATTCCTAAGACTAAGGGTCTCCAGCTGAGCCCTGGGCTGTGGAGAGGACAATCCCTTCACCAGATCTACACCACTGACATGCAGACACTCCGACAAGTCCAGAGCCCTCAAACAATGCAGTGCCATTAACTCGGCCAAGCCTTTATCCGTTATCTTCCAGTCCTGAGACAGGGTGAGCAGCTGTAAGTCCTTCAGCTCAGTTGCAACAGCCAGCACCGTCCTACTTGTTAACTCAGTACACGCACTGAGGTCCAACGTCTTCAGAGCATTCTGTTGCTTGCAGAGGATTTCCATGGAGTAGTCTGTCAGCTCTTTACAGCCATGAAGACTCAACTCCTCCAGACGGAGGCCTGGCACCTGGGCTATAGAGCGCAGGGACTCAGGAGTGATGCTGGTGCGACTCAAGTTCAAGCGGCTGAGAGTGGAGGCTTGCTTCTGTAAAAGACTCAGGACATTACGGAGAGAGACGAGGGCAGAGGAGCCAGACCCGACTGGACAACCTCGGTAAGGGTCGAATTCAAAAGCAATGTGGCATCCGGCTAGGGACAGCTGGCATAACTTGGGTGTGCAACTAGTTAGCCGGTTGAAAGAGAGGTCTGAGAGGTAGCGGAGATCAGACAGATCAAGTTCCTGCAAGTTCCTCAACGCGTGTTGGACCTGTGAATTGACAATGATAAAATTACACTTGGGTCCACAATTACATCTCACAAGCATCAAAAGCAAATAAAAAATAGCTTTGGTGAAAAAAAAAAAATGGAGCTGTTTACCATTGATCGTTAATTTCATAAAGAACTGCAGCATACTGTATATGGACTCATGTTCACAGATAAAATGAAACTGAAGGTAAAGGTGCAACCTGCTGACGGTGTTCCTCTCTGGACAGAAAGGCTCCAGACATGAAGAGGCTGTCCAGCCCCTGAAGGTCCAGTTTGTGCAGGCCAGTCAGATGTGGTAAGAGTCCCAACAACGACGACTCAGTGATACTACTGCCAGGTAGAGCCAAACTCTCCAAGCGAGGGCCTAGGTGAACACCAACCTCCACAAGAACCTGTCTTGACAGACTGGACCCATCAAGATGGCTGATGATTAAGCCACAACGAGGGCGCCTTGCAAGTGCCCGGATAAAGTCCAGTGAAGATGTGGAAACGGGGAACTTGAAGGTGACATTTTTCTGCAGTAAAGCACCCACAGGTATATGCAGTTAAAATCAGATATGGGTCAAATATCTTGATATTCAGATGAAAAAGAGAACAACCTGAAACTGATGTTCTTGGCTTGCTTCATACCAACTCTTACAGACCAGTGATGCCTCCCTGCGGTCCGTTGCTTGAAGGTAACCCAATATATAGGAGATTATCTGGAGCAAATGGGAGGAAAGTCACAGGTTATGGTCCCTTTGGTAATGCCTTTCAATTGATAGTGGGGTGAATGTCACGAAACCTGTCAAGAACATGTCCTAGTCCCATTATGTTTTCCTTAGCAACAAAATGAAGCCTGTTTTTGAACCATAAAGATTTTTTTTTCATCATGACATTATTTTCATGATAATTAAGCACATTTACCTTCTGCTTTTTATTACTGTAAGCAAAACATCTTATTTTCTTTCCTGTAATGTGCAAAAACGATACAGTATATATACACAGTAGAGTATTTATTCATCATGGTAGTAGTTGTTGTATTGCATTTAACTTGTGCTTTTTTTTTTTTAAATTTAAGAAATCACTTAATTGTAGAATTTGACTGTCATTCTAAAAAGATAATATTGTGAATTACCCCAAAAACTCGAAATTACTACATCTGGACGCATTACAACAGAGAATGAGTGGGACTGTCCTGAATATATTGTTCCTTGATCGACTGTCTGTAATGGATTAAACTGTCACAAAAAAAATAAAAAAACTTAATGGTCCAAAACAAATAATAACAATTAAAAATAATTATCTTTTTTGATATGGAAAATGGTCTGCACTTATATAGCACCTTTTAACCTTTGCAGTATTAAAAGCGCTTTACACTGCATCTCATTCACCCACTCACACACACATTCATACACCAATGGCGGCAGAGCTGCCATGCAAGCCGCTGGCCTGCCATTGGGAGCAACTTGGAGTTCAGTGTCTTGCCCAAGGACACTATGGCATGAGGAGTCATTGTGGGCCGGGAATCGAAACACCAACCCTGCGATTAGTGGACAACCCCCTCTACCACCTGAGCCACAGCCACCTGATTCTTTACCACAACAGATATTGTGTTTTTGTGTGATTAACCCAGGTGTCTCATTTTTAATTTCAGTATCTGCATATAGGTCTATTGTGTTTAATTTGGACCCGTTATCCATTTATCATCTACTAGACATAAACAGATGTTATGAATAGTCACTAGTGAGTTTACCCTACCAAAAAACTCAATGGCAGTAACACTGTACAGGTAGATGAAATTACCATGGCATTTTGATACCTTATAGTAACCAGATTCACCTCCAAATATATTAAGCTTAATCGACAACATACATTATGTCATTATGTTGGTTTCCACAAGGAAAATAAATAAATAAATAATTTCGAATTGCCCCTCGTTTATAAATAAATAAAAAATATCGCATTAAAAGCACGATGGAAGTGAATGGGGCCAGCCCATAAACGTTGAAATACATGTTGTCTCAAAAGTGTAGCCATAAGATGTAAACATCTAACATTTAATATGATTTTAGTGTGATAAAATCGATTACTTCCCTTGTCTGTGTACAGTTATATCAATATTTCAACTCCACTGTCATGACGAAAAAGCCCTGTAATCTGGTAAAACGCAGTGACGTTGGTAAATCCCTGATTTTATCACACTCGCACTAAAATCATGTTAAAACACAATGTTTTTCTCGTGGCTATACTTTTAAAACCGTGTGTATTTTACCATTTTATGACTGGGACCGTTCACTTCCATTGTACTGTAAACGCATTTCTTTTTTTTTAACGTGGGATGAATAGAAAATATATTTGTGTTCAACATTAAATCAACATATTAATCAACATCATGCCACAAACTGTGATTATGTTTACACACACGTTTTAAACCCAGAACACTCCTTTAATATCAGTAAACGAACAAGTTTTGTATCTTACCTCAATGGGCAAGTGTTGACCTTCCATGGCTATGAGCTCACCACATGCCTGGTTTTATGAATTATCAGTCAACAGTGGATCATTTTAATCGTGTTTATCATCAACTTCAACTGCGCCGTTAAAGCGCTTTGGAGACTGGCAGGTCTTGTGATCTTCGAGGACTGTCAACTTACTACGTTCATGACCACGGGACCGTCTGATAACAGCCTCTTGTGTTCCTCCACATATATTGTATTAACCAATGCAAGCAAACGACAACATTTATCATTATCATGTTCCCTTCATCCCAAAACCCTCAGAAATGTGCGTTCACAGACAAGCGAGCAGGAAAAAATGGGAAGAAAAACAAAATAACGAAGGACTAGCTCAGGGATATCATTTTACATCACGTGGTTGAAGCACACGCACAGAATGCTGGGAAACGTAGTTTATAGGACTATTCCGGGTTCAATTCAAGTCAAGGTCAATCAACAGCATCTGTGGCATAATTTTGATCACCACAAAAACGTATTTCAACTTTGTTAAAAAAAAAAAAAAGCACAAATCGCAAACGTGAGGTACCCTCAGTGGCCAATCCGCAAACGTTTAAATACACACTGTTTCAAAAGTATAGTCACAAGATGTTAACCACAGATCTTTCTATATATATATATATATATATATATATATATATATATATATATATATATATATATATATATATATATATATTAAATGACTGTAACAAAATTGTGATTTATACAACTTTACAGCAAATGATACACACGTTTTAACACATTAATTAATGTAAAGTTTTTTTTTCTAAAATTAGAATCTTCACATTTCTGCTTTTTAAACCCTAAAAACAAATTGGGCCCATTCACTTCCATTGTAAGTGCCTCACTGCTTTTTGAAGAAAAGGTGAAAAGTACTGCTATTATACTGTAATTACCTGAACATAAGTAACTTTGATATTTGCTTCTGTGCTTTCCTTAAATCCTATTATTTATTTACACATTATACTATACTAAATCACATTTAATTCACATGTAGCATCAGTTCATATTTATTCAAACCACTTGTGCATAGTCTACTTACCTCCTCTGCAAATTACATAGCAATAAAGATCTTTGATTATATTGTTTAAAAATATGATATTATAATCTGGGTTATATAAACTGTTTAAAGAAAGTCAATGTATAAATGCACAGAACGCACAAAAACTTTTTTTAATTTTTTTTTTAAAGTATGCACCAAATGTATTATTATTTTGAAGTAATGCACAGTAGGACTCTCCCTCAGTTGAATATAAAACCAATATATATATAGATTTCTTTTAACTCTAAAATTTTTAATTACAGTGTGCACAAAGCTTATAAATCCAACATACTTTAGATTCACAGATCACCTATTGAGCAAAAATTAGATAAATTATCATTAAAACTGTTCTGATTAAATAAATAAATTGTATAATCTAGATTAAGACCAGAGCTATTCATTAAAGAAATGTGTTGAATTGAGAGATGTTTTGCTAAATGTAATTTTTGAACATTAGTGTATATTATAAAATGTTCTTTAATCTTGCCTGTTTTTTTTTTTTTTTTTTTTTTTTTATAGTTTCAAACCCCATTTTGTAGCCTTTTTATAATCATGTGGGGAGTCAGGAAATAAGGCTGCTCTGTTGTCTTGCAGCATCATAAATAGAAAACCACAAAAGACAAGTCCTTCACGACGTGGTTGAAGATTTTTATTCTTATGTATGATTTAGAGGTTTTTACTCTAATATATAGAAATAAGACTTCCTCCGTACTACAAAGACTCAATCCACTCTTTTAGGGCAGAATCATTTAACATTTCTAACAATAGTCCTTTATAATAATAAAAAAGTAAATACAGCACTGTTCAGTAGAACTCTAATTTAAGGCACTCAAATTGACAAATGACATAAATATTGTCTTTCAGTGAGGTATTTCCCTAACCTCATTATCACAGTTGGAAAATAAAGATGCAACATAATATACCAATAATAAAAACACACTTGAACCAAATTATTAGCTTACCCTTGAACATTCTCCAAAAGTCATCACAAACTGAAATGAGGTAATGTAAGCAATGGGACCCAAGACTGTAAATATCAACCTCAAGAACAAGGTCAAATAAGAAATATTAAAGAGATATTCTTGGTTCAATATAAGTTAAGTTCAATCGACAGCATTTGTGGCATAATATTGATAACAAATTACTTTTGACTAATTGTAAATTAATGAAAAATAAATAAATAAAAAAAGCAAAAATGGAGGATACAGAGAGGCACTGATAAATTCTGGAGGGTTTAAATGCAGAAATGTGAAGCCTATACATTTTATAAAAGCACACTACATTTGTTAACACTGGTGTTATTTAAGCTGTAAAGCTGTTTAAATCGTAATTTTTATGGTTGTTTTATGATTTGTGTTTACAGTGTTACGTTGTCATGGCAATGAAGTTGTAAAATTGGCTATAACTTTACACCTTATTCTGTTAATATGCATATTGTTTACATCTTGTGGCTATACTTTTGAAACGATGAGTATTTTAATGTTTACGGATTGGCCCCCAATTCGCTTTCATTGTAAGTGCCTCAATGTAACACAGATTTTTGCTTTTTTTTAAAGATTAGGAGGGATAAGTCAAAAAAGGTATGTGTGTGGGGCAATCAACATTATGCCACAAATGCTGTCGATTGAGCTGAACTTGTATTCAACCCAGAATATAACTTAAAAGCTGACTCTCACCAAAGCTCTATACAGCCAAAAGCTCTTCACCTCAGATCTCTTCATTTAAGGGCCAATCCACAGGCAGAATTCTGAGATCATAGTAGCATTCAGTGTTGAAGAATGGAAACAACTTCTCTGTAAAATTGTGTGTGAAGGTGTGATACAGTGCATTGCTCTGAGGATAGGAGAACGACAGCTCTCCTCCACTCAAGTCCAATGTTACCCTCACTTGTTTGGGTTTTTGAAATCCACACAGAGGGGATGTTTGACTCCAGAGGATTCTTTGCTCTGTGCATTTCACCTTCACATCCTATACACCAGACTCCACTGGGAAAGCGGCCTTTCTTTCCACTGACTCTGTGGCGACACCTAACATCCAGGACACGTTTTCATCTTCCACCTCAACAACCCATGTGTGTGTGTGTCTGTGGTATAGCCCACACAGCCCAGAACACAAGGGCAGCAATCAAATCTCATAAAAAAAATGTGCAGAACATTCTGAGAATGTCATTTAGCTGACTTTATTCATCTATAGAACAGGGTAAAGCTAATTTAAGATTGAGAAAAGAAAAGGCATATATAGGTATAAAAAAAATAAATAAAAAAAATAAAAAAAACAGTTTGGTAATTATTTTTTTTAATGTAATGCTTTTTTTCGTTTGGTAATATACAGGGGATTTTGCTGGCATTTTTTCAGAACTAAACAATAATTTAATAGAATTGGGCTGTAAGTGTTCCCAAAAAAATTAAAAATACAATAAACATGCTGAAGCTTTTTTCCTAGTATTGTGTACAGGGCCGGCACAAGCCTTTATGGGGCCCTAAGCAGAATTTGATTTGGGGGCCCCTCGGTGCCGCCGATATGATTGAATGTTGTCAATGTTTAATTATTCGCATACTAGATATCTAACACACCCCTTATCAATTTTATTAGTTGTAGCTGTGTTGCTTACAACATACCAATGTCTGCCTGGCATGATTTTACCCTTCTACGGTTTTAATTGTAACAGTAGCACGCCTATATTTACCCAATCTTGTTGTCCCTCTGTTGCCAGTTTTGAGGACTTCCTAGAGATCAGTTTGCAGCAGAAGCTGTAGACTGCATCATTTCTTTTTGAATAAGTGAGCCAGCTCCACTTACATTTTTTCCCCATTAATTAATTTTCTGTAGGTGTAATGGAAGCTTCGGCCATAAGGTTTTTCTGGGAATGTGAAGTTTTCCTTTATAGGCAGTGGCCCTCTGCTTACCAATCCTTTCTGAGTCAGACAGGATAGATGACCACTCAGCTGGGTCAACAGGAGGAGCTGCTGATCCATAGTGTAGGCTGAAAGTTGCTAAGGAGGTAGATGTGACATCAATCCCAATGACCACAGAAGTAGAAGGACCTATAAGGAAATTACATTAATAATTATAATTAGAAATATTAATCTCAGGATATTGCAAATACAAAGGCTGCTATGCTATTAAATTGCCACATCCGCTGAGGTTGAAACAGATATGGAAGGAACAGTAGGATCAGTGGATGCACATGCTGGGTAGTGCTCCTCGCCTCCAGAGGATGGACCTGGTGAAAGATGAAAATAATAATAAAAGCTAGCTATGTTAGATGTCATATTAGAAGGTAATGCAACTGTCAATCAAAAACAAAGGCATGTTTTATCCAAAGAAATATATTGATCTGGGATTGTTGAAAAATCATCATCATCTGTAGCACTGGCACTTGGGGCAGGTGGCGTTGGTTGTGCCCCACCTCCAAAATATTTCAACAGTGCTCCTAGGGAAGTTTCATAAGAGTACATATTTGACAGAACAGAATGTTATTTTCTCAACACAAATTATTATACGCAGCAGCAAGCCATCTGTACACCTAAAACATTACCTGTTTATTCCGTACTAAATAGGACTAAAGCCTCAATAGAACCAGAAATTACTTTGCAGCACAGAGTAAGGACTTCATGAATTTCTTTACAGATACAATTGAAATAATCAGAAATAAAATTGGAGTTATGCAATCATCTGTCACAGCACCTCAGAAAACAGGTCTAATAATTTTCCTCACGTGAACTTCAATCCTTCACTGTCATAGGTCAAGAAGAGCTAACAAAACTAATCAAAACATCAAAAGCCACAACATGTTTGTTAGATCCAATACAAACTAGGCTCTTAAATCTCCTATAATTTTAGAACCTCTTCTTAATATTAATAATTCCTCGCTATCCTTAGGACATGTCCCAAGAAACTTTAAAATGGCAGTTATCAAACCACTTATTAAGAAGCCACAACTTGATCCTGGAGAACTGGCTAGATTTAAAATCTCCCGTTTATGTGGAAAATACTAGAAAAGATAGTATCCTCCAAAATATGTTCATTTATACAGAGAAATAGTATATATGAACAATTTCAGTCAGGATTTAGGCCTCATCACAGTACAGAGACTGCACTTAGAGTTACAAATGACTTGCTCTTATCATCTGACTGTGGCTGCATTTCACTTGTAGTGCTTTTAGATCTTAGTGCTGCCTTCGACATGATAGATCACAACATTCTCTTGAATAGGTTGGAGAATTATTATTATTAGCATGGTTTCCTATTTAGCAGACTGCTACCACTTTGTCAATGTAAATGAGGAATTGTCAAACCTAACAAAAGTAAAGTATGGAGTGCCACAGGGATCAGTTTTAGGGCCTCTGCTTGTATATGCTTCCCCTGGGATATATTAACACAGTTAAATCCCATTGGTCCAAAAGCATAGCCACATTGCTGTATATTAAAAATCTTTGGATTTGTTGTGCTGATATGGATTGCAGTCTTTATTTGGCAACAAAAAATACAGATTGGCTGAAATAATGTTGCTTCTCGCATCATTTTAGCATACAATTACTTGAATCCAGAAAATCGTTGTCACACCTGGTTGGGCGCACTGCAAACTTACCTCGGAAATATCAATAACAATTTGTGTCAATATCTATTGAGGAAATCTCAATCATGAATATTCAGAATAAACAACAGATTTCCAAAGTTACACTTTTTTCAATCTCACTTTAGAAATGCTTCCAATTTTGCTTTAAGTTGGCATCCATAAATGAGGATCACAAAGCCTGGACTCTAACGGAACATGGTTTTAAGTTTGTGTATGGTGTTTAAGTGTTCAGCGTTTATTAAGGCACTTGTCTTTTGGTTTTGGAGAGTGAGTACATAGAGAAGAAATCCTGAATATTGAACCCCTTTTTTATTTCAATATGGTATTTTATAACTGACAAAAAACAATAAACAGCAGGATATCCCATGTAGGCCTCAAACGCCTCATATTCTGTGTATTACTATGTTATACAAAAGTTAGTGCCGGTCCTCTAATCTGATTGGACAGGCAGAGTTCCAAGTGTGCTGATATCTATTATAACAACACTGGGACTATGTTCGCAGCGTTGCAGACAAAGGATGGTCTGTGCGTTACTCTGTGACAAACAACAGTTAATCCTGCTTTGGTTTTGCTTTGAACAATTTTTCTTAGCGGAGCAAAAATAGACAAAATAACTGGCCATATTGTGTCTAAAGTGTAAGTTACTGAAAATAAAAGGAATAGTTCACCCCAAAATATAAATTCTCTCATTATTTACTCACCCTCATGCATCCCAAATGTGTATGACTCTCTTTCTTCCGCTGAACACAAATGAAGATTTTTAGAAGAATATATCTGCTCTGTAGGTCCATACAATGCAAGTTAATGGGTACCAAAATTTTGAAGCTCCAAAAGCACAGAGGCATCATAAAAGTAATCCATGTCTTCAGAAGTGATATGATAGGTGTGGGGGAGAAACAGATCAATATTCAAGTCCTTTTTTACTATCAATCTCCACTTCCACATTTCATTTAGGCAATTCACATTCTTCTCCGTATCACCACCTCTACTGGACAGGGAGGAGAATTTATAGTAAAAAATAATTATTTAAATATTGATCTGTTTCTCACCCACACCTATCCTATGTTCTGAATACATATATTTAACCAATGGAGTCTTATAAATTACTTTTATGCTGCCTTTATGTTTAGTCACCAACAACTTGAATTTTGAGGACCTACAAAGCCAAAGTATTTGTCATTCACATCTGGGATGGCATGAGGGTGAGTAAATGATGAGAGAATTTTAAGTTTTGTCATTTTGTTTATAGAACAATCATGCTTTTTGTGTCCTTGCTCATGATACATTGCTTTATTCTATTGAGATTTATTCTGAATGAGAGAATCTTGTGTATATGGTATAGATGAAGAGACAGTTTTGTTCACTCCTAAGTCCATTTCAGAGACTTCTGTGAATGTTTCTGACTCACAACCCCTTTTAGACCCAAAACACAGAGCACAACTTTTAATGCCCTCTCAGCTGTCCAGAGATTTATTTGTTTCCTCCTCTCCTGGGCTGTCTTTAGCAAACAAATTCCCATCTCCAGTCCCAGTGGGGGTCATGTGAGTGTCTGTGTCTTCCTCTGAGTGAGGTTCATGTACTGGTGAGTTGGGTGCCACAGAAGAAGACATGGAGCGCTACAAGGTATAGAAGTACTTGGACACTTTATCCACTCTAAAAAAATTTTTATGAATGCCAGTTATCCTGCCCAGTCCTGTCAGATCCACCTCTCACCAATCATGATGGAGAACACAAACTCTCCAATAAGTCTTCACAGCAAAGTAGTAGCAGCGAATATAACTGAAAAGGTCACATATAGAGAATAAACAGACAAAAGGGACAAAACAGGAATTCATAGTATCTCAAATTGTACTCTTTGAGAATATTTTGAAGGAACAAATGTTTCTAAAATTTACATTAATTAAATGAAAGGAATTAAAATCTCGTAAGAATTTTCAAAAAAATTTGAAATTCATATTGAAAAACTACGTCTTAACCATACACCACACATTAAAGCAATACTTTAAGTGACAAATTGTATCTCTTCCATGTTAATCTAATTTGTGATGTAATCAGCCTTGACCGGGACAAAACAATTTGTTAGTCGGTTGGTTTATTTTTCTGAGTAGCTCCGCCCACAGTTAAATCCCATTGGTCCAAAAGCATAGCAACATTACTGTATATTAAAAATCTTTGGATTTGTTGTGCTGATATGGATTACAGTCTTTATTTGGCAACAAAAAAATACAGATTTGCTGAAATAATGTTGCTTCTCGCATCATTTTAGCATACAATTACTTGAATTCATTCATTCATTCATTCATTCGTTATGTCACACCTGGTTGGCGCACTGCAAACTTACCTCGGAAATATCAGTAACAATTTGGTGTCAATAAAAGCTAATAAAACTTCTTCACACCTATTGCCAGTCCCATAATAGGCCCAATCTGAGAAACCCAGACCTTCGTATGCTGAGCCCCAGTAATAGAGACAGGCATTGCAGTGGACATCATACAGCAGGTAGGTAGTGGTTCGAATCAATCTAACAAAATAAATTAGAGATAAGGGTCAAGAGAAACACTCCAAGTCAAGGGTTAAATGCCGATTAGACACAAGTCCTATACAAAGGCTTAAAGGACAGCTTACATGTAAAAATATCTCACATTACCTTGAATCATATAGCTTTGAAGTAATTATCTCTTATCTCCTTCTTGTCACTCTAAAAACAAACATTCCACAAAACAGGGTGTAGAGAAAGTGTTTGGGCAATGACTACTCAAATTGAACTGAATTCTAACAATATATATCAGCCTAAACATACGACAGTGTCCCCGTGTTGCACAAACTGCAGTCGTGAATTTTGTCCAGCGTTTGATAAGGAAATGCCCAACGCACTGGAATAATCCATGCATTCCAGTAAACACCAAAGATACGCATAACAGACAAAGTACATAGATCAGGTCAGCAGAAATTACAGAGCACAGTTACTGTTGCATCATTCTTAAATGGCAATGGAAACAAATGTTGACTCAATAAATCGTTTTTATTTAGGGCTTTAGTTTAATTCACTAAGCTGACCTAACTAAATTTGTTTGCAACCAAAATGACAAGACAGGACAGGACACAACACAACAAAAACAATGGAGTGAAGACAAAGGTTTCTATAAGTCACCTTTATGCATCAAATATGTTCCTTTTTACAAAGGGGTCAATGTCAATAACATCTGCTTCTTATAGCAAAGGACACCAGTATTATCCTCTTCGTTCTCAGCTGGGGCCTCCGGCACCTCCTGCTCTGCTTTCTGTCCTGCTGCAGGCTCAGAAGGCGCTGGAGCTTGCTTAGCTGGGGATGAAAAAAATAAATAAAAAATAATATATTATTACTTGTTATATACCTTTTAAAACTGCTATTGATGCTGTTTTGAAATTGTGCACGCTAACTTTCTTTAAAATAAATGTCACTTTCGAACATTATGCAATAACATTCAAACATTTTTGATGCTTAAAATGGATAGTTCACCCAAAAATGAAAATTCTCTCATCATTTACTCACCCTTATGCTATCCCAAATGTGTAAACGTGATTACATCACCCCGATTATGTGCTCTCTGCATTGGTTGCCAGTCAGATAACGTATTGATTTTAAAATGTTATCATTTGTGTACAAATCTTAATAATTTAGCTCCACAATATCTCGCAGACTTGCTATGCACACACAATCCTTCTAGATCCCTCAGATCAGGTAATCGCCAGCTGATATATGTCCAGGTTCCAGCGCAGAGGGGACAGAGCGTTTGCTGTGGCAGGCCTTTAAGCTTTGGAAGAGTTTGCCTGTGTCAATTAAAGCTGCTTCAAAATTGTAATTTGTTTAAATCTCTGCTCAAACTCATCTCTTTTCTCTTGTTTTTAATGTTTTTTTAATTGGTAGGACCCCCCCCCCCCCCCCTCCCTTTTTTCATTTTAATTTTACTTGGTCTACCAAGGTTGTTTTTAAATGTGCTTAAAAAAACTTGACTTGTGTTGTATGACTTTCTTTCATCTGCTGAACTCATGGAAGAATTTCTCAGCTCTTTTGGTCCATACAATGCAAGTGAATGGGTACCAATATTTTTAAACGAAAAAATCCACAAGAATGGTAATCCTCAAGACTCTATATAAGTGTGGGTGAGAAACGGATCAATATTTAAGTCCTTTTTTACAATAAATTCTCCTCCATGCTCAGTTAATTTCCACCTTAACTTTCACAGTTTTCTTAGTATGTTTTTGTTGATTCACATTCTTCATTGATATCACTCTCTATTGGGCAGGGAGAATAATTTATGCTAAAAAAAATTACTTAAATATTGATCTGTTACTCACCCAAACCCATCATATCACTGCTGATTATATGAATTTAAACACTGGAGTCATGTGGATTACTTTTATCATGACTTTGATTGCTTTTTGGAGTGTCAATTTTGGCACCCATTCACTTGCATTGTTTGGACCTACAGAGCTGAAATATTCTTCTAAAAATCATAATTTGTGTTCTGCAGAAGAAAGTAAGACATACACATCCATGATGGCATGTGGGTAAGTAAATGATGACAGAATTTTCATTTTTGGGTGAACTATCCCCTTTTAAGGCGCGTTCACACATACAATTTTGCGCAATGGACTTCCGGTGGTGAAGAATTTTCTCACACTGATTTTACCTCGAGTTCAAGTTTAGTGAACTTTTAGTGAGAATGTATACATGACCGCGTCTTAAGTGTCAAAATATATTTCAGGGCCACCGAAAATATTTCAATGCCTATATGTCTATTTGATAAGTTCCATGTGTTTGTGTGATATGCCTGTATTATTTCAGGTAGTGTATATTTATCCTTATCAATCTGTGTAACTGGACTCGACTCACATGCAGGCGGTGTCTCGTCGTCCGAGTTATCTGGATCAGTCAGTTTCTCTTTGACATGCTCCGTTCTCTCTTTGAACAGCTCGATCAGCTCCTGTAATCTCTCGTTTACCACCATACTAATCAGGCTGTCTGAAGAGGCTGGACGTTTGATTAAGATTGAAGACAATCTATAATTAAGGCATTAACATTAAATCCAATATTATGAAGAAATATAACAATTTATACATATTTATGCATACCATATCAGTAAGTGTGTTGGGCAAAATTCCAGCAACATATATTATATCCATATAAGGAACAGGGTAGGGAATTTCACGTTTTATGAGAACGTTTATATTACCCGTCATCTGCACTCGTAATGCTGGTCTGGCTTGGCCAGGCCCAGACAGTAGTTTCTATATCCTCCTATTCCTCGTCATCTTGAGAGTAAAGTCTCTTGCTAGGAGCAAGACAAAAGTAAGTTAGGATGGGGTCTACATGGCGGGACATAGATGAATAGGGCAACAAGTTACAATAACAGCATTATTATAAAAACTTAGACTATAGAAAGAGGAAATGATCATATGAAATCAGTGTAATCAGAGGTAATTTGCATGTACGTATATTTGACATCAAAGGTGATGAAAATGTAATTCTTAAAGGGATAGTTCACCCAAAAATGAATTGTCATCATTTACTCTCATGTTGTTCAAAACAAGTATGACTTTATTTCTTAATGCTAATTGCAGTCACCATTCACTTTCATTGCATCTTTTTTCCATACAATGAAAGTGAATGGCGACTGAGGTTAACATTCTACCTTTTGTGTTCTATAGAAGAAAGGTGAGTTTGGAACAACATGAGTGTAAGTAAATGATGACAGAATTTGGATTTTTGGATTAACTATCCCTTTGATATTTTAAAGGTGCAATCATTACATTTTTTACCCATTAAAGAAGTTTACTCCTAAAAATGTATTGTACTTTTGAAACGCATGTATAAAAATCATGACCACTCACATGAGATGAGGACTCTAGTCATATCAGTAACCTTATAAAAGCGGTTTTATTTCGCTTAATCTCAGTAATCATCTTGTTATTGGACATAGACAACAGAATAGTACAGAAACAAAAAACTAAATCAAAGGTTGTTATTCAAAATAACTTGTAATTAGATACATTTGGCCAATTCATATTTAATATTTCTCTATTGTTTTCCATGTCCAGAGTAAATGATAAACACAAGGTAGATTTACCTGATTTGGTTGGCTTTAGGGACACCAGGCACAGTGAGGGGTTTTGAGGTTGGGGTCCTGTGGGTTGATGATTGGGGTTATGGGGCGGGATCTTCTTTTTCCTTTCCCTCTGTCGGTATCATCTTCTTCCACATTCACAGCTGGGTGTATGCTCAGTATGGAGCTCACTGCAGATCAGACAGTGTTCAATATTCTTAATTATCAACATCTTACAATAGGCCTAAATATATTGAGAATAGCAGTAATGTATACTTTTGGCACCAAAAAGTAATTGGACACTTTTAGACACTTAAGCCACGTTCACAAATGTACTGTACGAATGTCATTGCATTAGATAGCAAAATATCAACCAAGCTGCATCTGCAATCAAATGATGCGTGACAATTTTGCAGAAATAACTTCACATTTTTCTCACTGATACTTTTAACCAACTGGTCAATCATTTTAGTGGATGTCTGAAATCAGTTCCCCTCAGGTTCACACAAGTGTCCTAGCAAAGTAACCACAGTTGATTACATTAATTATGAACACGTTTCACTATGCTTAACAACCAGAACATTTCCAAATACATTTGTCTTAATTTATATGCCACTTGGTTATATATTTAGCAATATAATGCAAATACATTGACTTTTTTTATTTTTATTGTAAAGTATCCAAATACTTTTGGGGGCCACTTTAAGCCATGCCAATACGTCAATGTTATTCTCTAAGACTCACCTTAAAAATAGGCCTTTAAAGAGTTTGAGGTCAATGCTTGGTACATAAAGAGGCCACTTTGGTCACTACAGGCACAGACATATTCTCTCGCAACCTAACCATCTCTAAGTCACACTTGGCAGGAAGGCATAGCACAGCAAAGCATAGCACTGCGCAGACTAATCTAACAGAAAAAGGTGACCGCGTGGATCACCTGAGGGTCTAGCGGAGGTGGGGTCATCTTCAATGTGTAACGCAGGGTTGGCGACCCCTGACAACTGCCTGGATGGTGTGTGGCAAGCAGGGGTAAGAGGGCACATTGGGCAGGTGCAGAACGGAAATTGGGGAGTAGGGTGAGAGGCTGCAGGGGGAGTGGATAGGAGATTGGTGGACTTGATGGTCCAGTTCCAGATCCCTAGTCTTCGGCAGTTGCTGCTTGTGCATCCTGCTCCGGCTTAAGTTTGTTTAGACGTTTCTGAATGTTAGAGTAGTATTGCTGAGCACACTGTGGAATGCTGGAGATCTTTTGTGGAATGCTGGATACCTTTTGTGGAATACTGGATATCGTTTGTGGAATACTGAAATGTTGCTGAGGAATGTTGGATTCCTGTTGTGGAAAGATGGAAAACCATTGTGGGAGGCTGGATAATTGCAGGGGGAAGCTGGGAAAGTGGTGAGGAGCACTAAAACATGACTCTGACAGGTTTGGGAATTGCTGAGGGATTTTGGAGATTTGCTGGGAGATTTGTTGGCGTATCTGAGCCAGTTGAGGGGGTAGCGATGGCAGCTGTTGGGTGATCTGAGCCAGTGCAGGGGGCAAGTTGGGTATGGAAGGCACTTTGGGAAAGGTGATGTTGTTGTCTTTAATGAACTGGTTGAAGCTGTCGAGGGCCTGCGGTGCATAGGGGATGCGCATGAGGCAGCTCTTCAGAGCATCACATCTGGAAGGAACTGTGAGATGAGAAGCAGATCAATAATTGTCATATATCATCATAGTCCATCTTTTGTAGGTTATGAGATTCTGTGGCTATTTTCATGCTTGATCAAAAAAAATATTTTAGGCACATATGATTTTCAAAAAAGTAATACAAAATTTGTTTGGTTGACAGATTAATGTATCATATGTATGTATGTGTGTGTGTGTGTGTGTGTGTGTGTGTTTGTGTCCAGGTATTCCCTATTTGGTCCCCACAAGGATAATAAAACCTGAAATCTGTGACGTTGTGGGGACAATCAGTCGGTCCCCATGAGGAAAATGTCTAAATCATACTAAATGATGTTTTTTGAAAATGTAAAAATGCAGAAAGTTTTATGTGAGGGTTAGGTTTAGGGGTAAGGTTAGGGGATAGAACATACATTTGTACAGTATAAAAACCATTATGTCTATGGAGAGTCCTCATAAAACATGAAAACCCAACGTGTGTGTGTGTGTGTGTGTGTGTGTGTGTGTATGAACAAAAAACATTGAAACAAGCAAAGGGTGGCTACTTTGATGAAGCCAAAATGTAGGGATGTTTTTATTTTTTTTTACATTTATTGATCACTAAAAAAATATCATATTTCTAGCTAATTCATAGTTTTGATGACTTTACTAATATGATGAAAATAGTAAATATTTGACTTGTGCATGACTCAAAAGTGTAAGCATTTACATTATCTTTACTTTGAAAGACTGACAATACACACTCACCACTACTTTCCTCTTCAGTAGCTGCACTCTCCACCTACATAATGCAAAACAAACATAGAAACCGGATTTTGACAAAAAGTGATAAAAGTAGCCCTACTATAAATACAAAAGCAATATGATCAGCACTGGTAAACACAGTGTACTTTAACCAAAGTTACTCCAGGGGGAGTGTTTTTAATGTTGGTGGGCCTCGCATTCGATAATAAGTGTCTGCTAAAAGCCAAGTAACAACTAAGAAGAATAAAAGTGTAAGTGGCACCAGCCACACAGCACAGCTATTTGCACTCAAATAGTGTGTTGGAAACAGGAACTGAAGACATACAGCATCTCCAGTGTCACTGCAGTGGCCTGGGGTGTAAACACGGTACGGATGTGCTTTTTTTTGTATGGACAACCCGGTCCCACTTTATCCCATCCTTTATTTTCTGTCTCCACTACTACTATTTCCTTTAATTCTACATATAATAATAGTAAAAAATGAATATAAAGGTTGAATTCCTCACAGCAATTTAGTCATGGTGAAGGTCGGGGAGTTTAGAGAAAAGTTTGAATGGTTTTACTACATAGTAATACAATAATAGTAATATTATAGTTACCATGTTTTTTGGTGGAAGCCATAGTTTTAATGCAATTAAATATAGCGTTATTACAGTAACGTGGTGTTAATATAATAACCATTTTTTAATTTGTATTTACTATAATTTACAACAAAATACCATGATGATACTATGGTTCCTGAGAAGGTTAGGTTTAGGGGTAGGGGTTGGTGAAGGGTGTCTTTTGGACTCTAAATAAACACAATAAACATGCTGCAGTGATGCCTCTATGCTGTAAGTTAGTATTTAATTAGGAGAGCAAATATCATCTAACACTATTTGCACTTAGTGCAAAGAATATGATTTTTGTTGATATTTACCCAGAGGCAAATAGCCTCTGCCTACAACATAATATTTTAAATATGAACAAGAGCAAGAGAAGTTTACAGTTAGAAGATCAGATATAAAATATAAACTCTTCTTTCAAAGAATTACCGGAGTAACAGTTCTTGATGTCGAGCTGCTGGAGATGGACTGAGGTTGCTGAGTGATCAGGCCAGGTTCAGCTTCAGAGTCCCTGGGTTCCTCTTCCTCACGGAGCTCTTCAGCTAAAGAGCCTTCAGATTCAGGTTTGGGTTCAAGCTCAAGCTCAGGTTCAGATTCAGATTCAGGCCCTGGTTCCTCCTGTGTGGGTGAAAGGAGCTTGAACTCTTCTACAGGGGTTTCAGTTGGTAACACAGTCTCTGTTACCCCTTCAGCCTCCTGTTCTTCTGAAGCAAACTCCTTAATTAAAGGTACTTCTAAACACCTGTGGATGTACAGACAATTAGACAATTTATTACAGCTGTTTTACCGACAACGCCACAATTTATAAGTAAACATCCCTGTTGAGACAGCATGACAGGAAATGTTACTCAGCTATAAACTAACTCACATAAGCAGTTTACGCATGATGTACTACAACAACAAGCTGAGCAGTGCCCGTTTTGATTTTCAGAACTCTTGATGCTCTCGATGAAAAAGCTACAAACATTTCCATAGTTTAAAAACTCAAGCTCAAGTATCTTACTTTGAATTCAGACTAAATCTCTGAATGCATCAGGTGATACAGTGACCATCTCCGTTTATTGTTGTGCTGTTTGTTTTTAAACTCACAAGAAATGAAATGTATCGGATGCTGGCGATGATGGACAATGTCGAAGATGTTCTGAAGTCCGATATTGTACAAATATAGAACTGAATAACCTGCGCCATTCTTCAGTGAGGCAAGTCGGAAAATAAGCATCAGAGGCGTGATTAATAACCATAGCAACCACAAAGGATGGGATGCAGCACGGTTGCTAGGACAATGTTACTTGTTGTAGCACTGCATCATTTTTAAATATTAAGCACCACGTGTTTTGTAATGATGTGTGGTTATGCGGTTACATAACATAGGTCTTTAAGTTTAATGGTGCATTGACATATTGGAAACACACTAATGTGAATAACAATACAGTGCGCAATATGTGGCCATAGTTAACAGAAACAATCAAACTTTAGACAATATATTATGACCCAAAAATGCCCTCATGCCACCCTCATGCCATCCTAGATGTGTGTGTATTTATTTCTTCTGTAGAACAAAAGTAAAGATTTTTAGAAGAATATCTCAGCTCTGTAGGTCAATATGGCGATCAATACACTACAAGCTCAATTACACTTCCTAGCGCTTTATGCATACGCAGAGCACTAGATGACACTAGGAAGTAGAGCTGGAAATCATAATCACCAAAGAGACTGCTGTAGTCAAGATTTATATTAAAAAAAGGACTTAAATGTTTTCTTACCCACACTAATCATTGTTTCTGAAGATATGTGTTTAACCACTGGAGTCTCACAGGCTTATACGGTCAGAAGCCTAGGGGCCTACAACTCCCATGGGGAGTTCAACAACTTGAAGGGGGTCTCAGCAAGCCAGCGTGCCCATGGGCCCAGAGGTACCTTAAAGCACCCCTGCTTTTATGCTGCCTTTATGTGCTTTTTGGAGCTCACATTTCTGATCACCATTTGCTTGCACTGTAAGGACCTGCAGAGCTGAAATAATTTTCTAAAAATCTTCATTTGTATTCAGCAGAAGAAAGAAAGTCATACATATCTGGGATGGCATGAGGGTGAGTAAATGATTACAGAATTTGTATTTTTTGGGTGAAATATTCCTTTAATGTGTTTATGTTTTTGACAGTTGTGCTATTAGTTTGAAAAGTCTTACACTGCAGTGTAATTTTGTTGGATGTCCATCTCACTATCCTCTTCCTGCAGCACTTGTAATCTGAGACATAGACACATGCAAGTCTTGTTAGATTTTATGTATAGCCTAATACTCTTCATACATCCGTATGCATGCATATGCCACTTTCAATGGCTATAAGGTTGAGTCAAAAGTTGTATTTTTGTATGTTGATTTTAAACACCTACTTGAAACCCCCTTTTTTAAATTAAACTAAGTTTTGTGAATCCTTTCCTCCAAACTAATATTTCAAAATCTTTTTTTAACTGCAGATGTTGGGTAAACAAATCAACTAAATAAAACCACAACAGAATACATTCAGGCATGAAGGTCAACTATATAATGAAGATCACTGAAAGATCTAAATGTTTTCTCAGAACAAGGGTACAATTAATAAAATGTCAGGCTGGGGGTAAGTTGTCACATGGTTTACATAACATGCTATAAATTTAAACAATTTATTAATTACAGTATTTGTTAGCCAAAACAATGATTTGAACTATTATAGTTTTTGCTGTAATATACTATCTTAGACCATACAATGTAACAACATGCCCCGCTACACACATACACGGTCTAGATCTGCAGTTAATTCCTTGTTGGTGTACATGCGATTGCATTAATTACTCTTGATCATCATCTTCTGGCTCCTCCACAATGGTCTGAATGCCAAAACGAGCCTGCGCCAACTCCCTGACCGCCATCTCTGCTGTCTGCCTTGCAACCTCTTCTGCCATACGCGCCATCTCTAAACGCTCCTGTATTAACCTGCAACAAATAACAGCACAACAAATAAACAATAAAATAATATCTTTTCAAGTTAGTTCAATGAATTTGTCATCAAGCTGCATCTGTGATTCAAAGTGTCTTTTAGGATGATATGTGCCATTCAACAGTCAGTGTTCCCACAGTTTTTGACAAATGACTTTCTTCTGCAGGACACAAATAAAGATTTTTAGAAGAATATTTCAGCTCTGTAAGTCCATGCAATGCAAGTGATTAGTGGTCAGAACTAAAGTCAGAATTAAAGTAACCCATAAGACTCTGGTTTAATCCATGTCTTCTGAAGTGATCCAAGTGGTTTTGTGTGAGAACAGACCAAAATATAACTCCTTTTTCACTGTTCATCTTGCCAATGCATTCTCTAGGCACTATCGTGATTTCAAGCTCGATTAGATTTCCTAGTGCAAGTAAGTGTAGTAAAAGGGAGTAATATTATGGTCGATTCTCACCCAAAAATCTATTCAATTGCTTCAGAAGACATGGGTTAAACTGGAGTCATATGGATTACTTTTTTGCTGCCTATGTGATTTTTAGAGCATCAAAGTTTGGTCACCATTCACTTGCATTGTATGAACCAACAGAGCGAAATTCCATGACATTTACATTATTTAAAAAACAATACAAATTTAGACCAATCCACAAATTACTCATTAAAACCAACTGGTGAATCAGTTTGACCGATTCATTAAATAGTTGACTCAAAAGAATGATTCCCCTACAAAGTAGTTCATCATTATGGCTTGCAACCCAGTTTTATTCTACACAAATATCTAGCAGGTAATATATTTCAAAACAGAGCATAACTAGAAAAATTTATAATCATGACAAAAATGTCCATGACTTTTAATACTTAATACATTTCTATGACTTTTCCAGGTATAGAAGAAGAATAGTTTTAAAATTCCATGATATTTTCTATATGATATTATCTATTTACATAATATTTTCATTGTGGAAACCCTGATGAGCTAAGCTCATTGTTTTCTTCTTTTATTTAAAAAAAAAAAAAAATCATATAAGGTGGTCAGTTTTGCTTTTGTCTAGTCATACTCTTTTTATCAGGAATTGCATGGGTGTCTGACATAGAACACCCTCTTACCGTTCCTCCATAACTGATTTGGCAGTATCCTCCGCCTCTCTCTTGATGCTCTCAATCATGGGTGTCCATTGCGCTGTTTGGGTCTCTGCATCCTCCAGCTCCATGTATGCTTGTGAGGGTGTGGTCACTGTCAGTGGAAGATATTGTTCCAGTGACCGAGGTGTCTGTGGCTGGGAAGGAGCTTGCAGAGGTGGCAGTGAGCTCACGGCTGTTACCGGCTGTCCAGAACATGTTTCGTTTGCTTGAGCCTCATCTTCAGAGTCCACCTCCTCAAGAATGAGGTCTGCAGGAATCGATTTAGCACTACCTACTGAAGATATAGCCATGCTTGAAGACTGAACCTTCACATTCTCTGTATATTAAACTTTCATGATATTTCTTACTATTTGATTCTGTGGTGAAGTGTGTTTCATTTCCACTATTTCTCAGGATTTTTTTCCTTCTCTTAAATAATTATTCTAGGTATAATGTATAGACAGGAAATAACTTTTTGGTGGGCCTCAACAAAAATGGATGGGCCAAGTTTTTGGCCAAAATAATTTTTTTTACCAAATATTCCTTAACAACATTCAAACAGTTCTTTCACACTTTCAGAAATAAGAATTTCTACATTTTTATAAATCTATATTTGAAGTCAAAAAATAACCTCTAATATTATGGGTGGGCCTGGGACTAATTTGGGTAGACCCAGGCCCACCCCTGCCCATCCTTGGATACACCACTGGGTTTATGTTCATTACTTACCTATAGACTTCCAATTTAAGTGCAAAACTGTCAACACATTGTTTGCATCTTTTCAAGATTGTTTGCATCTTTTCTTTGAAAATGATTTTAAGTTTAAGCTGAATTGAAACCTGAATATTCCTTTAAATTGAACATGAAACTGAATCATTTTGGCAATAAAAGTCTTCCAGTTCAATAGTTTTAGCTTTAATTGAATTTCATTTGAACATTTCAAACACAAAGACTCTTTGTCAGTTTAGTGCTTACAAAATAGGAAACATCTGTTAATTAAATTGTCACTCTTAAATAATCTGTTGTTTACTCACAGGTCTCAACTTTAGAGCAAAATTATTTGCATATGTTTTTCCACAGAATTTTGGAAGGTTTAGTTTATTATGCAAATAAGACAAATCACAACTTTGCATTTCCCTTTATTTATGCAATACATTATTCTATTTTAATAATTATTAAAATTAAGTATATTAAATATTAATATACCATGTATCATAAAGATTAAATGACAACATATCTGCTTAATCTACTTAAAAAACAGACATAAAGTATATGTCTTAAATATAGCCACAAATGTCAGCCACATTTATGAGTCAAGGCAATACAACTTTGTTCTTCTTGAAAACATACCCCTTTCACTATTCATTTAATTTGGGTGGGTACAGTGAATTTTTGTTTTATGGATATTAGTCAACTGAGGAAACTTGCATTCAAAATTATGATATTTACATCACACTAGGACTATAAATGTTTTAAGACATACCACAGTCATACCAATCTAAATGCCAGACCATAAAGATCACTGCAGTGAAAACAACAAATAACCATCTATTCATACAATATATTTATCAAGTCTAGCACTATATTCAGTGCAATTTCTTAGCTCCCTGGTCAATCAAGAGAGCTACTATATAACTTTTTTCTTCAAAGTCTCAAATGCATCTGTCTCCACTGCCCATTTGTCTTTTTCCTTATTTCTGTGTTGTTTTCCAGAAAATAAATCCCAGAATACCCTTAAAACATTGTACATTTACTCGAAAGGGAAAACTGTAAGCAAATAAGACTTGTTTTCAGAGTATTGATCTTGAATTAAGTTTATTTTTCTTACCCTATTGGTAAATTAAGAATATACATCACTAACTGTAGTTTGATATGTTTAGCTTATGGGGCTTATAGGATTTTACTGGAAAACAAGCCATAAATACTGAATAAGAAAATGATTTTTTGTAGTGCTCTGTGACATTGACAGACTCCTCCTCAGTTGCATCTCTCTCTCTCCTTTTGTTTAAGGGGTTCTCAGTGTCCTCCCCCCTGTAACAGAAGGAGAACATGGACTGAGTTACGAATTTGTCCTACACTGCAACAGTTCAGCTAACTCTGAGGGGCCACTGAGCCTGGGGCCCATTGAGGCTCTTTATCTTTCTAATTGCATTTTGTTGTATCCCAGAGTGGGTCATCTTGTTATCCATGCAATGATCTTTATGTGAGTTTTCATATTCTACTGAAACCACACTAGGGTTTCCAGGAAATAAACTGAGTTTGTTATAAAACATGAAAACTGTGTTAAAAAAATAACTCTTACTCACCATTTTGCACAATCTCCCCGTCCTCCTGGTGGAGAGAAATTGAGTCAGTCTGGAGGCAGAACTATTAACATGAAGCGCAAACTTGAAGTAATGTAAGAGCATTGACCCTCACTTGTCACATGACCCACCTTGTTTTTCAGCACTGGTTGTGGCAGTGAAAGGCCGAGACCATGAACAATCTTTCCCACCATACTGAAAACAAGATATGTAGAAAGAAAACACATGGGACAAAAAAAAAAAATTGTCTTATTTTCCAGTAAAAATGCATCCTTTTTTAAGCATCCTTAAAAAAAGATAAACTGAATTCGGCTGGGTTTTCTGAAGCACTAAGTAGAACATTAGTAGCACTTTAGTACTTAGTCTCTGAAGTGCGTTTCCCAAAAGCATCGTTATCTAAGTAGTTCGTAAAAACGTTCGTAAATTAACAAGATCTTTGAACCACTCTTAAGTCCATTAAGTGCAACATAAACATATCTCTCTTAGTCTTTGATGGTCCAAAAGTCACATTTAGGCAGCATAAATGTAATCCACACGACTCCAGACAATCAATTAATGTCTTCTATAGTGAATCGATAGGTTTATGTACGAAACAAAGGCTTAACAGAGAAGACATGTTGAAATAAGTTTGTTTTACTTACCCCAAGATGTTAACATAAATAAATTTTTTTTTAGAAAGGATTATGTTTTAAACAAGCGGGAAAAAGTCAATTGGTAAGAAAATTAAACTTAATTTAAGTTACAGTATATTCCCTGAAAACAAGTCTTGAATATCTAATATGAAATAATATATGATACATTTTCCTTCTCCAGCTTTCTCTAACATTTATCTGGTTTTAAGGATACTTAAATTTTTACTGGAAAGCAAGACAAATGAATGAATCATAGTTTCAATATAACTCACCTGACTGCTTTTGAATCAACCTCACTGGTCAAGCTGGTAATTGACTCTGGAGGTGGCGAATAAGCTGTTTAATTAAGAAACAAAGGATTTGTTTATTCATTCATTTTTTTTTACCAAAATTGCAATCTCTCTTTTTTTTGTCAGTATTATAAGGTTTGAACAGATTTGGTACCTTTGTTTGAGCACTGTGATGACCTCGGTGAGGATGTCGTGGAATTATTTGGGGGTCTGATCACATGTTGAGGCAGAGCGTTCTGGAAACCACTCTTTATCCAGCCCATTACTCTGTTTGCACATTGAATTAAGCAAAAGGCTTTCTTGGAGAACTTTTGCCAGCACACTTAAATTCATATCTACTAACTTTGTGGAAATTTCATGTAAACAGCAAAGCTGTAAATTAGTAAATCTAAACTCGTTTTTACATTTTTTGAAAATGTAAGTGGTGCTTGCCTGTGCAAAACATGTGAACACAATGCAAGGTTGTTCTCTGTGGTTGCGCAGTCATGTTTTTGAGTCACCTTAATTGCATTTTATAACACAAACTTATTCCCCAGCATGTCACCATTTTACACCGTTTGCTTAATATGGCAAATAATGATATGTCACTCACTTGGGAGGAAACTGAGTAGGGAGATCCACCTCAGATAGCTCATCTTCTGACACCATCTCTATCACCGGTATGTGCGGCAAGGGCTCTGCATCTGATGTAAGAGATACACAGTACATTCATGACCTTCAATAATAATAAAATCATCACCACTTTTGCTATTTTCAATTCTGCAAATTAAGGTTTTGGTTGTTACACACCTGGGAGGTCCTTGGGATCATAGATCTGACATAAACATAAACAGAAATGAAAACAGAACGATTAGGAAAAAAAGGATACAGAAGAAATTGTGATTTAGAGAATTAAAAGAAGTTATTGTAATTTATCTTACTATAATGGTACTGTTATTGTTATATAAAGTTATATACTTATTTACTGATGGTATTTGGGGTGGCTGTGGCTCAGTTGGTAGAGCGGGTAGGCTACTAATTGCAAGATTGGTGGTTTGAATCTCGGCCCACACGACTCCACATGCCGAAGTGTCCTTGGACAAGACACTGAACCCCAAGTTGCTCCCAATGGCAGGCTAGCACCTTGCATGGCAGCTCTGCCGCCATTGGTATATGAATGGGTGAATGTGTCACAGTGTAAAGCCTTTGAATACTGTTAAGGTTAAAAAGGCGCTACATAAGTGCAGACCATTTATCTGTCTACAGAAATACTCAAACCAGCCCTTCTGGCACAAACAATCATGCCACGGTCCAAATTATTGAGATCACATTTTTTCCCCATTCTGATAGTTGATGTGAACATTAACTGAAGCTCCTGACCCATATCTGCATGATTTTATACACACTGCACTGCTGCCACACAATTGGCTGATTAGATAATCGCATGGATGATAGTTGGAACCAGATGGGCTGGTTTGAGTATTTCTGTAACCGCTGATCTCCTGGGACTTTCACACACAACAGTCTCTAGAATGTACTCAGAATGGTGTCAAAAACAAAAAACATCCAGTGAGCGGCAGTTATACGGATGAAAACAGCTTGTTGATGAGACAAATCAACAGAGAATGGCCAGACTGGTTTGAACTAACAAAGTCTACAGTAACTCAGATGTTCTGAGATGTGGGTTGGAGCTGTTTTAGCGGCACTAGGGGGACCTGCACATAAATGGTCTGCACTTATATAGTGCCTTTTTAACCTAAGCGGTATTCAAAGCGCTTTACACTGCATGTCATTCACCCACTCACACACATTCACACACCAATGATGGCAGAGCTGCCATGCAAGGTGCTAGCCTTGGAGTTCAGTGTCTTGCCCAAGCACACTTCGGCATGTGGAGTCATGTATAAATACTGAAATGGTGTCATCGTTGGTGGATTTTGATCACTGTCAAGCCATGTCGAGGGATATTATAAAACTCTAATCTTAAATTTATTAAAAGGTATCAAGTTAAAACAAAAAAGGAGTGGGATTTCCTTAAAAAAAAAAAAACCCTAGGCAACAGTTCCCACGCAGAAATTTATAATAAATTTAACAGACCAAATTTTCAAGTATAGGATACACACAATTCGTGGTTAAAAGTAAAGTTTACCTTGCAATACTCTCAAGTACATTTTATTCACTCCTTGTATATTTTACTCAAGTAATATAGCACTGAATTAAGCCATGCGTTTAAACGTGTACTATAGCATAACATACAATTAACATACTTAGTCATGTTCCACATGACACACGGAAGCATTCCACAGGGTAGCTTAATGCCTATTAGACTACATCACCTTGCTTTAATGGCGATAGAAACAAGGTCCAGGACTGTGCATGGAAACTTGAACACTTGGTGCACTTGATGAGGGTAACAATCAACAGATACATTTTTTTGGTTATTTACGGGTAATTTTGAGTAGAAAAAGAACTTCAGACTTCACAAAACAATTTACCAAATGTATTTACCAAAGAAAATAACTAATAATAAAAAAAGTGTTTTAAAAAACTTTTGTTTATTTAATATTTAAGCCCAGTGCATGCTGGGAACACTAACTTTATTACTTTTATTTACCTGTGAAATTTACTCAAATTAGCTAATAAATATGACAAGGTTTTCGACTTTTTGATACATGATAATACATTGCATATATGACATACGTTCGGAAATTATATTTATGAACTAGAGCATTAATTAATGAATAATACATGTTTGAATTGAGTATAAATGTAGAATTTACTTAATATTTTCAAGTTTTTCAAATAAGCTTTAGCTTATTCAATGTAGAAATAACTTAAATCAACATTTTGTGGCAAAGCAAAAATGATTATTTATTTATTTCAGTTTACAGTAGATATCACACCTAAGGCTAAAATTATCTTCAAACCAAATCGGAGAAAAATTCGGAGAAGAAGAAAAAGAACAAGAAATTCATCCTGCTAGCATGTAATAATTCTCTAACCTCTGTGACTTCATCAGAGTCTGGAGTCTGTTCTTGTCTGTATTTCTCATCAGGCTGAGGAACCACCTTTCCAATCCCTTGTGAGATCCAACCAATAACTCCAATCCTGGAGGAAAAAAAGAGTGCTCAATGTATCAGCTCATACAGGCTACATCCAGTATGTATTTTAGAGCATTTTAACACTTTTCATTGATGACAATTGATTGTATTACCTGTCTCCGGTACATTCTCCTTGCACTGACTGCAAGATAATACAAAAAACTGTTAATTTCCAAAGAAAACTTAGTGGGAAAGCTGTTTAAATCCTTTAAAGCAACAATTTATATTAAACAGCAGGTTTGATAAGAATTATACATCAAATTTTAAACTACTTTAGAAAGAAGATGAATGAGAAATCAATACTTTAGCTTCAGTGTTAGCTCTGGTCAGAAGAGGACTCCCTGCAGGTTGGGGCAGTGCACTTGTGAAACCATTGGAGAGCCAGTTCATCATACCACTCTGAACACTGACAAAGATAGATATATCAAGTATGTTTAGTTTCAAACATCCAACTAAATACTTATTTATTTGCATAAAACTCCTGTAACTTACTGACCTGCCCTGTGAGGTCTGAGATGTTTGGTCTTCCTCCCTGTTTGATTTGGATGACTTTAGCTTGACTGCATGAGAATGAGAGAGATTGCGACTCATTTCATGTTTGTTTATTACGTCTTGATTTTATTGTACTGTGCATTTTGTTTTACATTAAACTTAGCATCAAACACTGTAAATGTACCTCGATTTGACGATTTTCCATCCTTTAGACAAAAACAGGAAAATGAGAGACATAATATATAAGAGGAAAGATATGCAATACATCATTGCAGATATGGAGTCTTCAACTTGGGGTCTGGTAATTATGTATGAAAACATTTAAACATGCATTAATCGGAAAACATAAAACTGTATTAAAGGTATATTCTGGGTTCAGTACAAGTTAAGCTCAGTCGTGGCATATTGTTGATTAGCACAAAAATGTATTTAGACTCATCTCTCCTTTTGTCGTTTTTTTTGTGTGAAAAAGCCCAAATCTGGGTTAAAGCGAGGCACTTAGAATGAAAGTGAATGGGTCCAATCTGTAAATGCTAAAATACTCACTGGTTCAAAAGTATAACCAAAATACGTTAAAAAAAAAAATGTATGTTAACATGATTTAAGTGTGATAAAATCACTAAATAACCTTTTCTGTATAAAGTTATATGCAATTTTACGTTGTCATTGCCATGCTGAGGGGGCGGCACGGTGGTGCAGTGGTTAGCACTGTCGCCTCACAGCAAGAAGGTCATGGGTTCAAACCCCGGTTGCCCCGGCCTTTCTGTGTGGAGTTTGCATGTTCTCCCCGTGTCTGCGTGGGTTCTCTCCGGGTGCTCCGGCTTCCTCCCACCATCCAAAGACATGCAGGCTAGGTTAATTGGTGTCTCCAAAAATTGCCCTAGGTGTGGATGTGAGTATGAGTGTGTGTCTGTATATGTGTGGCCCTGCGATGGACTGGCGACCTGTCCAGGGTGTACCCCGCCTTTCGCCCAATGTTAGCTGGGATAGGCTCCAGCCCCCCGTGACCCTGTACAGGATAAGCGGTTGAAGATGAATGAATGAATTGCCATGCTGATATAACGTAAATTCGAAAACGAGAGATTAAGATTTAAACAACTTTAGCTCAAATAATACACAAGTTTCAACAGTTGAATTAATGTAAGTGCTGTTATAAAATTATAAGCTTCACATTTCTGCCTTAAAACACTCCAAAATTGGGCCCAATTCACTTCAATTGTAAGTGCCTCACTGTAACCACTTTAACCCAATGAAAACGAGGGTCGACTCAATTTTTGTGGTACTCAACATCATATGCCACAAATGCTGTCAATTAAGCTGTATTGTATTAAACCCAGAATATTCCTTTAGTATAAGTAACAGTCTTACGTCAACCAAAGCTAAAGAGATTGTTCACCCAATAGTGAAAATTCTGTCATTATGTTCTCACACTCATATTGTTCCAGACCTGTATTACTTTTTCCTCTGTGGATTACAAAAGTTAGCCCCGTTCACTTTCACTGCATCTCCACCCACCCCCCCCATCCCCCCCCCCCCCCCCCCCCACCCAAAGAAAGTGAATGATCACTGAGGCTAGCATTCCTTCATGTTATTCTGTGTTCCACTTTGGAAAGAAAGTCATACAAGTTTTGGAATAGTTGGCTGAGTAAATGAAAGAATTTTCATTTTTGGGTGAACTACACCTTTAAG
Source organism: Moxostoma hubbsi (assembly GCA_032164185.1). Taxonomy (NCBI): domain Eukaryota; kingdom Metazoa; phylum Chordata; class Actinopteri; order Cypriniformes; family Catostomidae; genus Moxostoma; species Moxostoma hubbsi. The sequence continues at coordinate 12,277,953 of JAVLUX010000040.1, forward strand.
AAGATACATTTCAGCTTTATGTTTCATTGTCCCTCCCACATTCAAAATTCAAATGCAATGCAAGTATACTGTATTATTGTACATCAGTAATTATCATTTTGATGGCTTTGCAATGTAACTTAAGCATCATCACAAACTATGTGAATTCATTAATATAGTAAATGATAGTGTACAGAGTGTGGAATGGGATCAGGACCACATGAGCCCCACAACTCAATGTGTCAGAGTGCGCTAACTAGGCCATGGCCCCAACGTACAATCACTGTCAAAGCTGATAATCAACCTGGGTTATTTGCACCGTTAATGTTAAATACAGCCACAGATATCTGTGAGGTGTGTGTTACAAGACAACGTTAATGGGCTTGTGGGTGATGTAATCATGGTTTACCGCTGTGGCCAGTTCCTCCCCCAGGCTGTCCTGCCCATCAGGGGGTTGTGGCACTACTTTTGCTACCCAGTTCAACATCCTGAGAAATGGATAAAGCTCTGTTAAAGCAATAGATAGCCCCATCAATTCTCAAACAAACATACTGCATCTATAATGTTGGCTGGTGAAGGATAGTTAACACAAAAATAAACATTTATGCATTTGGCAGACGCTTTTATCCAAAGCAAATTACAGTGCACTTATTACAGGGACAATCCACCTAGAGCAACCTGGAGTTAAGTGCCTTGCTCAAGAACACAATGGTGGTGGCTGTGGGGATCGAACCAGTGACCTTCTGATTTCCAGTTATGTGCTTTAGCCCACTAAACCATATTATGGCAGAATATTAGCCTCACATTAGTCACCATTCACTTTCATTGCATCTTTTTTTCTTTACAATGAAAGCGAATGGTGTCATTTTGCCTAACATCTCCTTTTGTGCTCCATTAAAGAATGTAAGTCACATGGGTTTGGAACATGAGGGTGTGTATATTATTGTGACTGTATTTAAATGTATGGGTGTAATATCCTTTTAAAGGGATAGGTCACCCAAAAATGTAAATTCTTTTATCACTTACACACCCTCATGCCATCCAAATGTTTATGAATTACTTTCTTCAGCAGAACACAAGCAAAGATTTTTAGAAGAATATCTCAGCTCTGTAGGTGTATACAATGCAAGTGAATAGTGATCTTTGTATCTCCAAAAACCACATAAAGACACATAGAAGTAATCCACGAATGGATTCAGTGTTTAAATCCAAATCTTCAGAAGTGATATAATAGGTGTGGGTAAGAAACCGAAGAATATTTATGTAATTTATTTTCTCTAAATCTCCACTTTAACTTTCACTTTCAGATGTAAAAGTGAATGTGAAAGTGGAGATTTAGAGTAAAAGAAAAGGACTTAAATATAGATCTGTTTCTCATCCATACCTACTTTATTGCTTCTGAAGATATGGATTTAACCACTGGAGTCTCATGGATTACTTCTACAAAAGTCTGATCAACATTCACTTGCATTGTGAGGGAAAAGGGTTTTATCCTTGGGAAAGCTTCTCATCCAAACAATTCTAAAAGCTGATGGTCAGCAGGGCTTGTTTCTAGGGAACTCCCACAACGGTTTCAGAAATAGAATGATGTCAAGATTTTTCACATCCCTTAACAAACAGAAGAGGTTCGATGTGCTTGGTGGGAGAACAATGAGACCAGTGAGGGGACCATGGGCAGGAACCAGGAAAGAAAACCAGTCAACAGTCATTTGAGAGTGTACATAATAGTCCTCAAGGCAGAGTTGCACTAATAATTCTTACAGATGTATGCAACATTTTCTCACATTGTAGACAGAATTCATAATAGATTGTTCAGACCTAAATAAGCAGATAATATAGAAACCCACGCTAGTTTGCCATTGTGCACTGCAGTGGGTGATCAGGATATAAAGCAAAAGTCAGTTAATCTCTAAAGTGAGTCTGTCTTCAGTGTCTTCTAATTGGTCGTTATTTTACAAAAATATTTAAAGCAAGTTTAGTCAACTTAACAATAACATTTTGAAAAAATTATTATCCTAAAATGCATAAAAATGCACATTAACCTGGTTGTCACATCTTAAAATACTAATTTCTAGAATAGATCATTGCTCTCTTCCGGATCACCATTATTAAAATTATGCTTGATTTGTTAACAAGATTCCTGGTAGAAAAGACTGTTATAATCAAATTTCTTACCTGAACGCTCAGTAGTGCTTGTACATTCCAAAGAGATTGACACTATCCAGAGCAGACTTCAGCAATCTGTGAGGATTAGGATTGAGGCAGGACTGGGCTAACTGGATTAAATCCTGAAGGACAGTGCTACCCCTCACAAAATATATAAACAATGGGGGTCTTACAATCTGGCACAGTTAATGTTCTAGGTGTTCTGGGTGGTTGCTAGGGTGTTCCTATGTTGTTCAGGGTGGTTACTTACTGGCCCAAGTCAAACAAGCCCAACAGCTCTGTTAGGTAATCATCTTTTTGTCAACTGAATATGGGGTGCTTGAGCATTGAGCACTTCATATGGATTAAATATGAGACAAAAAAAACATGTCTTCATTTCGCCAAAAATATGGGATGTCCCGGTTAATATGGGGCCATTGCAAACCCTGAGATATCTGCCAAAGTTTAATACTTCAGCTTAGAGACATAGAAAAACCCCAACTGAATTAATGGTGCTTGCCTTGTAAACTATATTCACTGTACTTAGGGCTTCGTGCAATGCAGGTAATTAGCATTGATGGCGGTAAGGCCATAACCACAATTTTAGACAGGATTTCAATGCACCAATGCAACAACATTATCCGTTTCACTCTGCGAGATTAACCCAAATATTTCTTCCAAAATAAGATACAGATACAATTATGCACTTACTGTAATTTCTAGAGAAACCTGTCCTCACACCGAATCAGTAAGATTTGGGTTGCATGTAATTAACTTATCAGCGTTGACAGCAGGAGAACAAAAAATATATACTAAACTTCTCTATGCCTTGCACCTTTATAAAAATGCCTCTGTATTCTTGGTGTATAAGGCTACTAAGTAACGGACGTTTACAGTGATTCTTTGACTTTTGAGGGCATCTGTGTTTTTTACTTTAAGAAGCCAATGATGCCATGGTGATTGCTGGCCTGACCAGCTAAAAGGCAGGACATCCAATAATGAGATAAAGACAGGATTAGCTTTTAACGAAAGACGGGTGCATACAACTGATCAAGGACAAGCTATTGCCTTACAAACACAAACCACAACCATTTTCAGGGAAACCTGAACTGATCTGAGGTAAGCCCCTAAAGTGCATCACCTATCAGCACCCTCAGACCCGTGTCATGTCATTCTCCTCACTTGTGATTGGAGGAAATGCAGAAGAGAGCTAATCTAATTCACTAACAAGATAATAGGGGAGAGTGTAGAATAGGATGGGGTTTTATGAGGTTTTGGTAATTTATTTTAAAATTAAGCAATATGAAATGAAATGCAGTCCTAAATTGTCACAGTTAAAGGGAGTTGTTAGGCAATGTGCTGAAGAGTGACTATTCAAACACAGCACATTCTTGAGTGCCTCATTGTTTAAATTTTCATTAAAATATTATTTTAAGCAATTTCATTAGGTGCTGTATCCTTTCGCTATCATTAGCATCAGATACACAGATTCATGACTGCTAACAATAACTCATAATTACAACAAAGTTTCTCATTATCACGGATACTAGGTTGGTCATTATTACAAGAAAGATTCTCATTATTATAAGATAAAGTCATTATTGTGAGAAAGTTCTTCATTATTACTATTAAATATTAAGCCATTATTACAAGAATGTTTCTCATTATTATAAGACACTAAATCATTTTTATGAGAAAGTTTCTCATTATTATTAAATACCAAGTCATTATTATGAGAAAGTTTCTTATTATTATGAGATGGATATTACAAGAACGTTTCTCATTACCTCCTAAACAGGATGAAGTATTAATCTCCTACTGGGAAGTGTTCAGCACACACAATACGTCACATCTACATGTAGATACAATTAGCACCTTCAGCACAATCTCAGGAAAAGCATGATTTACCTATCACTAGTATAATGTCACCGATATTCTTAGAACAGATATGCATGCTATACAATTTGAAGGTGTATTGTACTCAAACCAAAACAAAAGATGTGCACAATCAGCAGAGGACATCCAAAAATAAAAGGGGATAACATCTGGGTACTCCATTTTATTGTGAGCAAACTACATACCAGATAATATCTGTAAAAGAGATACATGCCCTGCATGATTTACACGATTGTTAATAAAAACAATATAAATGTCTGAAATCAAAATAAAAAATAAAAAAACCATGAAATTAATTGAGGGAGAGTTTCTATACTCTCAAAGTCTGAAAAACTTCTCAGCTGAAAACAAAATTATTATTTTTTTAAACTTAAGCTGGTTTGCTGTTCGTAGCTGGTTTAAGATGGTCTCCTAGCCTGACCAGCTGAACGGTGACATAAAATCAGCCTAACTACCATCCTGGCCACTCTGGAAGACCAGCAAAGACCAGTAAACCAGCTTAGGCTTGTTGAAGCCATTTTTTGAAAAAAAAAATTTGCAGCAGGGAAAATTAAAACCCATTCATTTTGAAAGACAATACAAAAATGATTTAAAAAACCGAAGGCCACGTATGAAAACTGCTGAAACTGTACAAATGTCAAGTTTATGTGACTGCAACGAAAAGCTTGCAGACTCATGCTTAGTGAAAATAAAGAAATACACTTCCAGCACTGTTAATTCGTGATGGTCTGTGTTAAGGCACAGATACAGTACAGCCTTCCAAGGCACTGATAGACAGGATCCCAAGGCCAGGAATGCCTCTCATAAACAAAGACTCCAGGGTTGGGGGGGAGACTGTGGCTGGGGGTACAGTGGGGTAAACAAAAGGAAAGTCCCACAGGAAGACAAACAGTAAGGGGTGGTTTGGGGGTATTATACACTATATCTAGGTCATGGTGACAGTATGGCACACATCACTTCTATTCCCCCTCCTTGTCCTTTTGGCACGCTCAATGGAACTCAGGGAGAGGAAATGCTGGCAGGCTACAGCCCCCCACTCTCCATAAAGTCCAAAATCAGCAACATCTGTGTAATGCAAGCCAGCCCCAGCAACACAGGGAAGAGACTGTAAATCCTCCCAAATGTGTGCAAGACAATTTATTAAGCCTGAATTTTCTTTTAACCCTATGCTTTCTACAAGACCTTGACACAGAGTTTGTGGTTTCCTCTATTATTGAGGCTGGTTAACAGAGAATGTGCTGAAATTTGCTGATCTAATTTTTAAATACATCCAGTGTAAAACCAAAAAGTCTAGGCTCAACAGGAAAACACACATAACATAACTATCTTGCTCACAGAGAAGAACCACAAAACAAAATGACCACTAAACAAATCGTAATCGTCTATCAAAAATGCAAATGATCTGCTCAGAACTGGGTTCTGATTGGATGAGCACCATAAACAAACAACAAAGGTGTGTGTCACTCAGAAGACATATGTGCATAATATAAGCTATAGGGTAGTGTAAGCAGATCTGTTCAAAACTTAGTAAGCATCCTTCCTGTCTGCTGCCTATGCCTTTTAAAGCAGCATCCAAACTGAAATCGAACTTCAAGTGACAGATTTGAAACACACTATGAACTCCATGCACCACACAGACTTAGGCCACGTTCAACAAAGTTTTAGTTGGTAAACGAATCAATTACGCCATGTTTACGCCTCTCATCCACACTAAAATGGCCTTTTCATCTACCGAAAAAGGGAGACTTTCAAAAACACTTTCCATAACCACATACTTTGGAGAACAATGACATTAGGAAACTGAAAACGGATGTTTCAAACTTAAATGGATAAGTGTGGATGTGGCCTGCCTTACAGTTGATTGCAATTTGGTTTGCCGTTAGCATGTTGGTAAGCTAACAAAGTTATACTTTAATTTGCACAAAACATACATAGCACACACAAATATTGAGTAAAATTATCTATTTTTATGAATACTGCTATTTTTTGTGATACTTTTTGAACTTGAATGAAGTATATTTACTTTCTTATGGTCATTTCTTTTGAGTAGTCAAGCTACAGACTTCATCTGTCTGTCCAAGCATACATGACAATGCGCAATGAATATTTGAATGAAAGATGTCAGCTGAGGAAGTGTTAAATACACACCACACGTTGTTGTTTCTGTCAAGCAACGAATGCTCCTAAACATGGAGCAATGGCGAGGCCGAATGTGGTCCAGTTAACGTGTAGAAACGTTGGACAAACCCAAGCGTCAATCTCGTTATCTAGGTATGTGGACTTGTATGAGTTCAGTTGAAACAAAGCGTTTACACAAACGAATTTCTGTTTTACTTCGACTGAAATGAAACTTGTAAAGTGCATGTAAACATCCTGACTGATCATTGTATTGGGATTGTGTTGTCCACTAAGTATGCATGCAATGACACTAAGGCCTACTCATACAGCCTTCACGTTGAGAGTGCACATTTGACACCTTGAAATTCCATCTAGGCAGGCAGCTCACTAGGCTTTTGAACAGAGCTAATATATGTTAGTGAGCATCAGACCCACTCCTGCAGGGACCTTTTGCAGTGAACTAACACTTTGGGTGTCTGTCTTTTCTGGAGTGTGGTAATAATGACGTAGGTCACTCCCAAAATGCATAGCACCGAGATCAGAGGTACTGTCACAAAGATGAGGGTTGTTATGTGTTCATTATCATTCACCCTTAGAACAACGTCCTCCTCCTTTTTCTCCTCCTCTTCATCATCATCATTATTATTTTCATCCTCAACAGCAACATCCACATCACCATTTTTGTAGTCATCAGGGTCTTGATTCTTGTCTGTGGTCTCTGGCCACCTGTGGTCAGGCTTTACATCTGTGTCTGCATCAGCGTCAAAGATCACCTGGCAGCCCATGAAATCATTTAAAATAGATCTGGGGTATCCAGCATCAACCTTCTTTAGTTTGTTATCGAACCTCCAGTATTTGGTGCCTTGGTAGAAGAAAGTGTACGCTGTGTAAAAAAAGAGAAATGGATAAAATGCATGTTAGTAACTTTATATTAGATGTGCAATGGTTATGTTGTCATGACACTCCGTGCACGTGAATAAATGCAGTAACGTCATTGTTTCATTTTGAAGGCTTAACATTCTATCAATGTAAGTAATTGATAGATTTTCACAATCTAATTTCATTTTTTATCAAGTTTAAGTGTAAAAGTTACAAAAATAAATATTCGGCACACCTAAGACCAATATCTGCAAAAAGTCTGTATGCAGACTGTATGCTAAAAGGTTCAGACTGAATTAATTAACTGCATAAAAAATAAAATGACATTTGCTTTGCAAGCACTATAATAAATACACTAGTGACTCAGATGACATGGAAATTTCTGGTCATTGTAATCATCACCAAATGTTTAATTACATGAGATTCTAGTCAATCGTAACAGAGTACCAAATTCTACATCTAAAAAAAGATGTGGTAAAGGAGATTGTGAACAATACTGTGAAATTAGAAGTGAGTGCAGAACACTTTCATGTCAAAGATCTTATTGCGCCCCAGTTTTTCAGTGATGAAGTCACTCTTTCCCTCTTAGCTTTGGATTCATGGATTTTGTTCTCTTTTTCTTGCATACGGTTGTGACATTTTCTTGGGCACCCATTCCCCTTGCCTTACTTACCTCCATCATCGCTGAGGAAGGCCCCTTTAAGTGCGCCAGGAATGGAGCCCCACACACTCACTGGTTTGGGGTAATCTTTCTCCACGGCATGGGATTCTTCACTAAATCGCCAATATCTGCAAGATAAAACCAGCAATAGGGAAAAATTAAAGTGGACACTAAATTCCTTCTCTGTGCTAAAGCAGTAAAGATGTAGTCCACAAAAACTAAAAATGTGGTCATTAAATATTTCCAGCTAAATTGTCTGTTCCTCACAGAAATTACCATATGGTTTTAGAACATACTGTATGAAACAGTACACGAGCAGTAGGGACTACTTTTTTGGTACTTTGTCCTATTTGAAGCTTGATTAGCCACGAGTTGCCATCTACTATGGAATTCGATTGTATGGAGAGGAGCAGAAAAGTAATTTCAGCCCAAAATAAAAATAAAATGGGCATTGTTGCATCTTTGTCATGACAAATGCAAAATATTTTTTGCCATTACTAAAATATGAAATATAATGTATTTAATGTATTTATACATCATGTGTTGTACTGCCTTTATGCTGATTTTTTTTTTTTTTTTTAAAGGGCATTTAAAGAAAATGGGGTACTGGGAATTAAAAAAAAAAAAAACTCCTTTTGTGTTCCACATAAGAAGAAAAAAATCATATACTGTTTAAGGTGACAAGAGATGATATACAGTAGGTCATGACAGAATATTCTTTATTGGGTGAACTATCCCTTTAAATGAGGCACCACATGAAACTGCTCTCTAAAGCTAAACAGTTAAAAAGTAAGTGTTATATTATGTGTTGACGGGTAACTCTAAAAACACTTGACACATCTGGCCTTTTCCACCAGGACCTCAGCATGTTTACCCATCTCCTCTGAAGAAGTAGGTAAAACCAGATGGTTCCCACCACACTGCAGTGTCCACTCTGTCAGGCATGCCCTGACCATAACGAAACAAATCCTGTGGGTATCCAGGCTCCACGTCTGCCTCTCTGAAAAGCCAGTATTTACTTCCTGCAGGAGCAATACAGAATACAGAGAGGAGATGGACAAAAGTCACATTAGAAGGAAAGACATACCGTAAATGGCAGGGGTTGCATGACTGAGAGATGATATCATACAGCCTTCTGTTCACTTATTGTGATAGCATAGAGGATACATTGTGCAGCATAACAGCATAGTTCCCTTGGAAAAAATGCAAAAGTGTAATCTAAATTCTCTAAAAAACTGCAGAACTAAGAATTCCCAAAATGACATTCAGTCAGTTCAACCGTTCACAGCTATAAGTTATATAATATAAGCTATTTCTTTCAAGTTGGTCAATGATTGTGGTATTATTTTTTTCTAGATAACCCTGTATCTATAATCATGCAGGAACAAAAAATATGGTTGTTTGATTTACATGACAGTCTCTTCCAACATAAATGGGCAGTTCTTGGCCAGAATAAACTGCAATATGGACCAGACCTTTTGCCATTTAGTCAAAGGTTTGGCTATGCGAGACTAACGCTTATCCCACTACACCTCTTCTGTGGGCTTTCCAGGTTTCTTCTCTCAAAATGAAACTAAATCAGTCAGCATCTGGGGTCAAACTGACGCAATGCAGGCCTGTAACACTGCCAGGTTCTCTCCCCCTCTCTCTAAGTGTTTCACGAATTACATAATTTGTTGCTATTACAGCCATGGGAACAGATGTTTAAAGGAGAAGTAGACTGATACCTGTGAAATATTAAATTAATTGGACTGTGTTTTTTGAAGATGTCATCCTCTTTCATCCTGAGACTAAGACTATTTACTATTCTGCTGTATGGATGACAATAATAATTGATTTGAAATGCTATTGTGAAGATCAAATACACTTCTTATTGGCTACTGAAAGCCTTGGAAACAGTTTAGGCAGACCTTTAAAGAATACAAATTTTCCATCATGTCGCTCATATGCGGCATCAATGTCTTCAGGAAGCCCCATCCAGAAGAAGGAGATAGGCATTGGGTAATTATCCAGAACCTGGTTCCTCCGAACCCTCCAGAACCAACGACCCTGCCAAAGAAAAACTTACATGGTTAACACACAACAGAAAGCCATTGACGATTTATGCTTCCTTGGATATCTATCTTTTTCAGGCACAAGATCCAAATTAATTATAAAAAACAAACAAAAGACATTGATGTATACTGAAATCAAGCAAACAAGGCATAAAAGCAGCATTACAATTGGTATGAAAAACCTCAGATCACCTTTACGTTAATTTTAGGTTTACAAAAATGTCGAGCTGCGCCTTGTTGTACCAACACAAAGAGGCACCAAACACTTTCCCGGACTTTCAGTTTCACTGTACCATGTTGGTGGAATGACCTTCTGTCTTCAAAAAACAGCTAAAACACTTTCCATGAGCACTTATCCAGTCACTCATTATAAAAATAATAATATTTTATATATATATATATATATATATATATATATATATATATATATATATATATATATACTCTTGTTGCACTCTTATCTGTCTTGGATACTACTATTCTGATGATAGTGAAACTTTGTAATGTAGCACTTTTTGTACCACTGTATCCATAAGATAAATCGCCTATGATTTATTAATCCTCTTTTGTAAGTCGCGTTGGATAAAAGTGTCTGCCAAATGAATAAATGTAAATATAAATGTAATAAAGTGATGTTTGCCCATACAAAAATTCCCACCAAATGCTAGGGTGTTGTGAGTGGTAATTTATGCAGTTGCTAAAGCTGCCGCCACACAGTGATTTTCAGGTGTGAACTTCAGAAACAGTGCATAATCCATACACTTGACAATCACTTGTCCACACCACTTGACCGTCCGGACTCCCTGCTGAGTTACTGGCTTCAAAAATTCAAAACGCACATCAGGCTTGCTTAAATAATTGTCGCTCATATGGGCTTGTCTTCTCTTAAAGTGACCAATGAAGAACTGAAGAACTGACAAAACGTCAAGCTGATCTGAACAGTTTCATCGCACTCAGCTGCATAGAAGCACAAACGCTGATTGTAATCCATAGAGTTTCTGTCACTAAGTGTTTTTCCTGTTTTTTTCTCCTACAAAATGACTGATGAAACTCACTGAAAGCTGAATTTGGACATTCACATTTTACGGCAAGCTTCAAGGGGATAAATACACAATTTTCACAAGGTAAGTTACTCCATGAATTACATACTAAAATCACTCATTTACAATAATTTATGCTCATGTGGTACTACTGTTGTTGTTTCGGTGAGGTCCACGTGACAGTGAATGAGAGAGAGAGAGAGAGAGTTGCTGCAAGTCGGTTTGTCTGTCACCCCTCCACAATTATTAATCGGCAAGTGTCATACCTCTGACTGAAGAGAGCAAAATCTCAGCAATATAGTCTACATGTGTGACATCCTCGGGCCAAAATAGAGTTGTTTGGAGTGTGCTAGTGTGGCACCAGCTTTAGGGGTTCTAAGCTGTTGCTTTGTCCAAAGTCAAAAGAGAACATGCTCATCTCTAAAATATTCTGAATATTATGGTCCATAGATATGGCTCAGCTCCCTCCTTCAATATAAGTCTAAGGGATATTTCTGCTTATTGACTGGCAAGTGACAACTGCAAGACCAGTCTCTTACAGAAGTAAAAGCACACCTCTACACAACAAGCCACACAATTTAAGCTATCATTCATGTCTAAAGTTTTAAATTCCTAACTCTAAGTATGGGCAATTGTCATAGTTATACTTGCCCAACAAGAACCACTAGTAACTACACGATTAAATATAACAGCATTTGCTGAATTTCCTAACCTTGAACACAAACATCTCTCCTCTCAACACAGTGACTGTGTCAAAGTTCCCCTTGCAGATGTCAGGTGCATCCTGATCAGATCGTGCTGTTGGCTGGGGTCTGTAGGTCCTTCTGGTTGGGTCGACTGGAGGCACCCAGGGCTTGTTGGGCTGCAGCGATGGTCTGGTTGTTCTCGAATGGGCCATAATGGTGGTGGTCTCTGTCTCAGCTGTGGTTGTAAACAGGGTTGTGGTGGGCAGTGCTTGAGTTGTCACAATCTCTGGAGGTCCTATACATACAAAAGCATAAATAATTTTTTGTAATTAACATTTTTAATTGATTCTTACAATAAATAAAGCAAAACCCTCCCCTCCCAATCCCCAACCATGCCCTAACCCCCAACCAACATCCTTGTGGTATATATATATATATATATATATATATATATATATATATATATATATATATATATATATATGTCTCCATCCTCCGATTGGCATCACCAGCAGGTGGGTGTGTCATTAAGACAAAGCCGATTCAGTCTAGAAGGAGTCCAATAGAATCTATGTAAAATCTTGAATTGTATAAGGCACACCCTTGCATCTCTAGAAGCAGACTTGACTTTTTTTTTAATCCTAGCCCATACTCCCTCCTCCAATACCCAGTTGAAATCTTTCTCCCATAATCTCTGAAGTAGCAGGGAGTAATACACTGATGCCTCATGAGCTTTTCCAAAAGCAGAAAATCACCATTCCCAGAGTATCTGCTGCTTTAGGGAGATGTATGCTACTGCCAAAAATAGTACAGAGCAGGTGGTGCTGCTGTAAATACATAAAAACTGAGATCTGGGAATCCCAAAATGTTGAACAAAATTTTAAAAAGATCTCAACACTCCACTCTCATATAGGTCAAAGAGCATATGAACCTCCTTCACAATCCACTCTGACCAGCAGAAAGGGGACTTATTAATACATCATTTTGGGTTCTGCCATATGCTCGAGGCAACATTTAAATAAATGTCCGAATTAAACACTCTGGACACTTTTGTCCATACTGAGTGCAAATGCAAGATAACGGGGTGTAACTTAACTTCTCTGATTAGTTTGATAGAAAGGCTTTGCAATGGCAAAGCAGGGGCAAGAACTTCCTGTTCAATACAAAACAGGGAGGGGCTCTCTCAGGTGGAAGTGACCAATGAGCCAAATATCTGAGACTGAATGCATAATAAAAACAAATTTGTCAACCAGCCTATGTAATTTATTGAAATGTAACCTGGGACGCTTACCATTCCAAATGAAGGACTTCGCTATGCTATCAAATTGCTTGAAATAAGAGAGGGGGACATCTACAGGGAGAGATTGTATAAGGTAGTTAAATTTTGGAAAACAATTCATTTTAATAATATTAACCTTCCCAATCATTGATAAATGTAATAAGGCCCATCGATTGAAAACCTTTTTTATTAAGGGGTCAAAATTGAAAATAAAATGCCTAAATACTTAATACCCTGTTAGGGAGACTGGAAGGCGCCCAGCTGAAAATCAGTTACTAGGCAGTAAGCTGTCAGAGCCAAAGATTCAGATATAGACCAATTGACTCTGTATCCTGAGAACTTTGAAAAGGAATTAAAAATTCTGTGGAGGCAAGGCATGGATATAGAAGGGTCAGAGATTAATAATAAAATACCATCTGCGTAAAGCAGAAGCTTATGCGTCACACCTCCCACAACCCCCCTAGAACCCCAGTCTATCAAACCCCAGAACTTCCCCCAGAACCAAACAAACAGAAAAATAAAAACATGTGCATTAAACCTACGCACTACAGCGCCAACCGGTGTCCATCCCTCTAAACTCAAACAGTCCATGTACGCCTACGAGAGCCCCCGCCACAACTTTGCCATCGGATTGCTCAAGTCTGGTGTTCCTATACAAATTTTGTGAGACAGAATTACATAAAAGAAGAAAATCTAAAAACGAACTCCAGCCAATAGGCAGAATAAACACAAAGAATGTGTAATTCATCCACATACTGTAACTGTCCTGAAGGTGTGTTCCTCCACAAAACATGCTTCAGCCACTATCGAAAAAAAAAAGGTGGCTGGTACATGAGTGCAGCAGATGACCTAATCCCTCCAATATACTGCAAAAAATACTCAAAACAAACTCTACCCAATAGTAGTCATAAGCACAAAGAATGTGCAGATTCATCCACAACACTGTCCCGAAGGAGTGTTACTACACAAAACAAACTCCAGCCGATAGGCGGAACCAGCACAAAAAGAAACAAAAAAGGAACCCAGTTTCCTTGGATGTTCAAGTGAATGTTCAGTGATTCAGGCCCACTCGTCTGCAACGCAAGTATCACACAATTACTCACTCCTTTGACTTCATGAAGGACAATGCTTGTTGGGCACAAGTTAATACTTTGTCACCTTTCTTGGTATCTATTCTCAATTTGGCCGGTAACATCAGTGCAAAAGAGATGCACCGATCAGATACCTAGCTCCGATGCTGAAGCTTTTAGACAGATCAGGTATCGGTTCACTCGTAAAATGCACCTCCGGAGCCATTCTAAATGCATATTATAAGAATTTGAATAAGAAGCGAATTAAGCTACTGTGAACTTGCCAACAAAAATACACTCTTAAAGGACTTCCTTGAGAGTTCAGAATGTCAAAATAAAAGTGTGAGGGTTTAAAAGTTAAAGGTGCATGATTGAGATATATTACTATATATTACTATTATAATATATTATTATTATATGTTTACAAAGTTGAATGGGTTCCAAACAATAACCGTGTGAATGAAAGTGAGCTGATATCTTACAACTAACTTAACAAAAAAGAGATCTGAATCCTTAAAGTCCAGATAAAAGTTGAAAATTGTTGCAAAAAAACAACTTTTCTACTGATGAGTTATACTGGAATTACTCTTAATTTTTGCGCTACATTAGCCAGTATACTAGTTAATAATAAAGTGTTTCTTAATGAGCTATACATTTATATTGAAATAATGTGTAGTTAGAGGTTTGTTTTTCTTTACATATTAAAGAGTACACCCAATTAGTTCCACACAATTATGTAAAGATATTCTAAACTGATTATGAAAAAAAAAAAAACAACAACAAAAAAAAAACGGGATCGGCCAATACAGAACTGGCTTCCATTGATGTAAGAGATTCTTGCATTCCTTGAATCGATCACGTTTCTCTCATCGAATTTACAGAGTCTGGGAACAAGAAAATTATGTTGTTCTTTCCAAGAAAGCCTTACTCCTCGCTTCGCATAACACGTGATCTTTATTGGATGGTCTCAGATATTTGGTCAGAATTGATCGGGCCTGTGTCCCTCAGTGGATCGCCGAGCCGAAACCCTGTGAGCTCGATCCATTTCCAGCTTATGGCATGTTATGTCGAGCAGACTCGGAAAGACTCCATCCAGATATTCAACCATATTCTGAGCCTCTGCTCACTTAGGAATTCCAACAATTCAGACATTGTTTCGCTGGTTACGATTCTCAAGGTCTTCCAACTTTTCCCAAACACATTCCAAGTCCGCCTTGGTTAACGGGTTAGTAGCTAATTCCCGCTCTGATGACTCCAGATAATCGGTCCGTTTCTCAACATCCACCACTCTTGCAACCAACTCAGTGAACTTTGTCTCCATGGCAGTGATCGATCAACATATTAGAGCAAGATCCTCCAATTCAGCAATGACCTTTGTCAGCATTATTGACATGTTCAAAAGTTGACGCTGAATCTTTTTCACCGCACCGTCCAAATCCGAGGCCTGTTGCTCAGAGGCTTCAGCTTGAGCATGTAAGTGTCTTTTAATGTCTCCAGAATCCGAGAATTTAGAATTCTTTGACATCGTCTTCCTAGAACAGTTATGGAACAGGGTGTATCGAATCTAACCGGTTTATGATACAAAAAGTATTAAAACTAGCAAAAGTGTGCAGAGCTTGCAGTTCACATGTCCGGACCTCGCATGGTGCCACGCGACTCCCCAAACGCATATATTTTTACACTTTTCCCTTTCACAGCTAATCTTCTTGCACTCATACATACTACATAAAGAGTCCGTTAAAATTTTACATTTAACACCAGCTGTGGAAGATCCATGAGGCTAACGGAGTTAGAATACCAGTGATGGCGTAGTGACTCGCCTCAATCTGGGTGGGGGAGGAAGAATCTTACAATCTTAATGCCTCCACATCCGAGACTGTCAACATGGCTTGTTGAGCACGTTACCGCAGAGACATAGTGCATGTGGAGGCTTAACGCTATTCTCCACAGCATCCAAGTCCAACTCACCACGCATCCCTACCGAAGGCGAGAACCATAGGTTACAGTGACCACAAGGAGGTTACCCCATTTGACTCTACCCTCCCTAGCAACCAGACCAATTTGGTTGCTTAGGGGACCTGACTGGAGTCACTTAACATGCCAGCATGCCTGACTCAAGTGGTGGTAGTCAACGTCTTTACTCACTGAGATACCCAGGCCCCCCAAAGACATACACTATTTAATAAAGACTGACAGATTTCCACTGGGACAGAACTGAATACAGCTGAATTGAAGACAAGGTCATTAAACAACATATTATGGATGACAAATGCATAAAAAATGGGGCAAATTGGACAAAAAAACTGATGTTCTCCATCACAGTTTGCACAATAGACATTTTTTATGAAAGATCACGAAGACAAAAACATTTTTTTTTTCTTTGGAATAATATATGGAATGAAAATAAACAGGGTCAATATTGATTTTTGTGTGTGTTTATTGCTATTTTGTTTCTGTTAAGATGCAAAATTCTATATAAATATTCTATTACTCTATAGTTACTCAAATCTTTTGAGCGCTGACAAAAACTTTCACTGATTTTAACAGCTGAATGGATTCATTAACAGTCTCCAAAATAAATATAGTAAAAGTTAACTTAACTGAAACAGATAGTGTCTTGGAGTACTTACCATAGATCTGGTGAATGCCATGTATGTCATCTTCAGCCAATGAGAAGCTTTCTGTGTCCATCCACTGGTAAAACGGGGCCATGATGGCAGTAGGGTCATTGGAGTGCTCCAACCCTAGTGCATGACCCAACTCATGAACTGCGACCAGAAATATGTCAACACCTACAACCACAGACAAAAACAGCAAATTAAATAAATTGACATGAACATTAGGTGCTTTAGGGAGAAGTACGTAACTTCAGCACCCCTAGTGTCACCAAACGGAGTTGCAAAAATAATAACTGATTTCAAAGAGGTTTCCCAAACACTCCCTCTGTCTGACATTGGTCATTAAACTGATAGTCCCACCCCAACCTCACACCACTGGTTGAGCTAGTTAGGTTGCTCAAACAAACAGAGGAATGTTTGTATAGCTTAACAGTGTTTAAATTTTTTGGGGAAAGCAACCCAAGACAGGCTTACTTATAGTTGTCTTTGCATAGTATACTGAAATCAGAGAAAGTATTTTAAATAGGGCAGTCGACTTACTAAGTTAATTTTGTGCGATTTATTACATGATAAATAATGCGTTCAAAAATTAAACCTTTTAATCATTCAAAGTTTTGAACTTTAACTTTGATTTTTAACTTCATACAGTGTCCTAAAAACACAACATTTATGACTAGAGGCACAGAAAACAGTAAGATGCTCCAAAAACGCTATGCACATTGACCAAAAATGTAAAATAGAGCAGAGAAAAGTATGCCAATAATAGGGCTATGTTCAATTATATGGAAATAAAAACAAGCAATTTTAGGCCTATATAGGCCTATTATATTTAGAATTATTTAAATTATTGTAAATTACCTTTAATTGGGGGACTTTGAATAAATATTGGCATGCAATGAATTGCGTTTAATTCGATTCATTAATCTGCACATTGTTCAATTAATTTGATTAAAATTTTTAATAGATTGACAGTTTTTACACCAAAATTACACCACCTTTAAGAAATGTAAAAAAAAATGCCTACATTCACATCACAAGGTTTTCTGTGGGAAAACTACTCTAAAATAGGGAGAAAAAAATTTACTACTTTGAAGATGGCAAGAGTGCAGAGAAACAGATAATAGTTCACACCTGAGCCCTCCTGTTGGTTAAGGGTCCATGGCTCATCTATGTCGAAATGAGTGTCTCCACCCATTCCAGGACCAGGGAAAAAAGCATGAGCCAGAGACCCTCCTTCCCCATCGAAAAGAGACATATCACCATGATATCCAGAGGCAAACAGTAGTATAATGTCAGGCCCTTCACTTCCATTCTTTATCTCGTGGTACGGGACCTCCTCAAATCGCAAAGGTGTTACTTTCTCCCAAACACTGAAGGCCCTGCGAATAGCCTCGTGAGTTATTTCCAGGCTGACTTTTGGCGAGTGGTTCTGAATGCTTAAAAAAGGAAAGGGGAAACAAAAAACAAAACAATCTATTTACTTTATTTACTCCTGTGTCATCAAAATCACAGTATTTTATCAGCAAAATGTTATAAACCTTTAATCTCAAACTTAATATATTTTTCTTTTTGAATGTTAATCAAAATAATTTTTATATTTTAAATAATATAATATAATTCAAATTTATGCATTTCTTTTTTAAATTATGGCCTTTTTGCCTTAAACATATAGAAATGTCAAATGAGATACAGTAAAGTTTGGGAGAGAAAGAGGGAATGGGATCATTATGGGAAACATAAGGAATCATAAATATGGCAAAGCTTAAATATATTA
This sequence comes from Moxostoma hubbsi, assembly GCA_032164185.1. Lineage (NCBI taxonomy): Eukaryota > Metazoa > Chordata > Actinopteri > Cypriniformes > Catostomidae > Moxostoma > Moxostoma hubbsi. The sequence goes on from JAVLUX010000040.1 coordinate 12,296,152, forward strand.
ATCAGATAATAACTGATCTCCTCCATTGTAACAAATCACAGTTTGCCACATAAACACACATTTTCTAATGTGAAAGTGTCATCTAAACCAGTGGTTCCCAAAGTAGGGGTCGCGACCCTCTGGGGGGGCGTGAGACAGCGAGGGGGGGGGGGGGGGTCGCGAGATGATTTCCAGAAATAAAAAAAATAAAAAAAAATAAAAAAATAAATATATATATATATATATATATATATATATAGCGATATATGTATAGCGATTAGAAATAGCATATTGTATCCATAATTGTAAAAAAATTAAAAAATAGTTGTTAAATAAAAAATAAAAAACATGCAAATAAAAAAAGCTATCAGCCTTTTTATTTTCGTCAGATACAGTTTTGACGGAAAACTTAACAAGGACATTCTGTTTTGCACCGCGCTGGAGGGAACGTGCACAGGCGAGGACATTTTCACAAAACTTGACAACAAACTAAAAGAAGAGGGACTGTCTTGGGGTGAGTGCATCGTTGTGTGTACAGATGGTGCTGGAGCGATGCAGGGGAAAAAGAAAGGTCTTAAAGCAAGAGTCTTGCAAGTGGCGCCTCACATAAATTTCACGCACTGTACTATACTCAGAGAAGCTCTTGCGAGCAAAACACTTGACCCAGAACTTAAACGTGTTCTTGAGACTGGGATAAAAATTGTCAACTACATAAAAGCGCGTCCACTCAATATCAGGCTGTTTGCCACTCTCTGTCACGAACTGGGATTGGAGCATGAGTGCTTGCTGTTCCACACAGAAGTCAGGTGGCTTTTGCGAGGGAATGTGCTCAACCGCCTGTTTGAGCTGCGGGACGAAGTGCGCTTATTTCTGATGGAGCATGGGTCCCAGCTCGCTGACCACCTCACTGATCCTGACTGGTTAACAAGGCTAGCGTATTTGTCTTGCATATTTGAAAAACTGAATGGCCTTAATATGTCATTGCAAGGTGAAAACACAAGCATCATGTCACTGAATGATAAAATCTACGCATTCACGAAAAAACTTGAGCGCTGGACTGAGCGAGTTGAAATGGGTAGGATTGACATGTTTTCTGAGCTGGACAAATTCCTTGAGGAAAATGAACTGAGTGTTAACATAGTGATGAAGTCTATCACTACCCACCTTCAAGCCCTACTGGAATACTTCATCAAGTATTTCCCAGAGGAAACAGCTCCAGAACAATATGACCTGATAAGATCACCTTTCACTGTAATGAGGGCAAATCATCTGACATCCGACCTGGAGGACGCATTGGTTGAACTGTGAAGCGAACGAACCTTAAAGACAGCGTTTAATTCCAAGATGCTGGCTGAGTTTTGGATTTCTGTCGAGAGGGAATACCCACAGCTATCCAAGGCCGCTGTGGATGTACTGATGCCGTTTGGCACTACCTATAAGTATACTTGTGCGAAAAGACTTTCTCGGCACTCACGTACATTTAAAATAAATACAGATCGCGACTGAATGTAGAGAATGAACTCCGAGTGGCGGTCTCCAAAATTAAACCAAGAATGGACTTGCTGTGCTCCAAGCATTGTGCCCATCCATCTCATTAGGTGATGTTACTATTTAAATAAAAGTAATGAGTAAATTACTATAAAACAATATTATAGGCCTAGTTGTTTGATTGTTGTGTTCTTTTTTGTTGTAAACATGCTCGTGTTTAGATAAGCCTATTTGTGCTTGTGCGCAGTTGTGCGCAACGGCATTGTGTCCAAATCTCATTAGGTGATGTTAATATTTAATATAAAATAATATAATGGTTGTTTTGATTGTTGTGTTCTTTTGTGTTGTAAGTATGCCTATTAGTGCATGTGCACAGTTTCACGCAATGTTTTTATACTTTAACCACCTCCGAGGATAGTAGGGGTCGCGAGTCACTTGCACCTTTATTTTGGGGGTCGTGGGCTGAAAAGTTTGGGAACCCCTGATCTAAACTACTGTATAAGACTTATCATATTATTGTTATTATATGTAATACTATTATTGTAATACTCTTATTTGAGTATTATATTAAACTAAAATACACTGTAAAAAAAGCATTATTTTAGTGCCAAAGAGCTCGGAACATGTCGAAGGGCTGGATTTGAACCTATGACAACACGCATTACCCACTGCACCACAGCTCTCAACATTCAGTTGAAATCACCTGTAAGTGAGCTTATCCTGATCCCACTTGTGGCCAGTAAGGGTGAAACGCTTACGACGAGAACCTCCCTCAGTTGACTCCTCGAAGCGATCAGGCACTCCACAGCGAGGTCTTTTCATAGCTCTGAAAATACAGAGATTTTAGCATGTCTGGGGGACAGCAAATATCAAAAGCTTACGAGAACATTAACTTTGTAAAACTACTCGGACCCAAGCATTTTTGCTAATTAAAAAGAGGCCTTCAAGGAAGACAATAAATATTCCATGAGACTGTATTTGGGTAACTGTTGCATCTCTAAAAAAAAATTTTTTTGTCATTGCCCAAAAGACAATTAAAATGTTTAGTAAGCAGTTCTCATTGAACTGCTACTATATTGCATAGGCTGCATCTGACCCAGATACACAACTGTTGGACAGTAACTGCACAGGTTTTTCCATTCCCTCACAGTTAACTTAAAAGTATACAGCCATTACTCTGCTCAACCAAAACAGGCTGAGCTCTTGTTGTTGTTCAATGGACTGTTGAATGAAAAGGTGCACTAGAGGAAATCATACTTCAGAGTGGCCATATCCATTTGTCCTGTCATCTCCAGGCCATAGAAGCGCTGCATGTCCTTGATGGCACTGGAAAGGATCTGAGATGACTGCATGGTGGACATCTGTCTACTAGCCTGGGACATGTAGCCATACATCCTCAGCCATGACTTCAAGAGAAAAAAGAAGTTAAAAATGTAAAGTGGACAATGAACTGAAATGACTACTGAGTAGTATGATTAAGGATGGATTAAATAAGACACAAATACTGGCCCCTTCTTGAGAACATTTAATGGGCAGAATATATTCTGCTTTGTTTCCAAATAACCTTAAAAATACAATGGGAAATGTTATGGAGATCTATCAAAATGAATAAAACCCCAAACTACAAAAATTGAAGCTGTATCAGGACCAATGTATATGAAAAACCATTCACCAGATTTACAGGTAAACAATTAAAAAATTAGTTGAATAAGGAGTGAAAACTTTTTCTTTCCCAAAATTAGGAGTGAAAGCAATATTAACATTTTAAACATTGCGGTCACAAAGAAATGCTAGAAGACTAAATCAACGGTAAATAACAGGAGACAACAATGCATGCACCAACCACCTGTGTATTCACGCAACGTCAAATGGAGTACACTTTGACAGGCTCACGTTCGACTGTACGCAGATGCTGAACGTTCACGTCATATTCGAAGTATAGTTTGGGCTTTACTGTTAAGCTGCCATTGTCTTTTTTGAAGCGTCAAAGATTTGGTCACCATTCACTTGCATTGAATGAACTTACAAAGTTTAAATATTCTTCTAAAAATCTTCGTTTGTGTTCTGCAGAAGAAAATCATACACATCTGAGATGGCATGAGGGCGAGAAATGATGAGAGAATCAGTAGCGGTTCTAGCTTGTTTGGCACCATTGGTGAAACCACTTCAACAGGTCCCCAATGTTGTTGACCGGGGGAGCCGCCCTGGGCAACTGCCCGTGTCGCCCATGCCTAAATCCACCACTGGAGAGAATTTTCATCTTTGGGTGAACTACTCCTTTATCATGCCAAGGAAGCATTGTTGACTTTTCACTCTAGTAAAATTTTTAAATAATGGCTGCACAATGCATTGTTTATAAAAAAATAAATATCCATATAGTTAATTAAAGACACCAAAATGTTATGTCTTCATTTAACTTAAGCTTACATTGTTTTTTTCTCTCCAAGCCCAAGAAAACAAAAATCTTTGACCATACATCAATATGTAACATGTACACAACTATAAACAATATATTTAGTTTTAAATAATCAAGTTTTATCAATTCCAGCACTTTAATACCATTCAAACAATGGCTTTTCAAATACCCCACAAACCTCTGCATTAAAAGCGTCATCTTCTGCAGCTGTTCCAGCAATGTTGATAAAAAGCAGGATGAAAATCGCAGTAACGGCTCTCAGTGACCGGCGAGATCTGCTTCCGCGGGCTGACATCTCTCCGCGCCCGCTCGGGACAGCTGCGCAACTCCAGTGAAAATGTGCGATCAGCTGATGGGTTATAAACGCACAAGCTTCTCCTCCCCTGGAACACTATACTTAGATTAGTTCGTAACCAAAAATATTTAATATAGTCTTTAATTACCAAACACAACAATTGTTCTCATTGGAACTCAAAGGCACTACAAGCCCACCAACTTAAATGGACATTTCTCTAGTTCCGTCAAGTTTTATTCTCCATCATAGCTAGTTATCGGCGCTTAACCGCAAATTAGAAGCCAGTTTTGAAATACGGTGAACGAAAAAGCCGACCCCCCCTCGTTAAAGTCTCCAACGGCCCAAAAGCTTATAAACCCCTTAATGGAACACTATAACATTATATAGTAAAGAATAATGCTACTTGTTGATAGTTGCATCATATCGTCTATGTTGATACGCGCCGCCCGGTTAAACCCATCTGGAAGTGGCGAGGACCATGCGGCGCATCCGCGAGAAAAGGCCAAATGATCTTCAAGCTTTCGCAGGACTCCAAATAAGAGCATTTAACCTCATGAGGATCTTATGCCAATTTGCAGCCGCACCCGATTCTCTCACCATCCGTTGAGCTTTCTACATCCTTTATTAGTAAACATGCTCACCACTCTTATCACTTTAGAATAAAAATACATTAGTGTAACTTACTGAAATCTATTTATTTAAAGAATGAAAACAGTTTTTATGCAAATGTGATTTGTTACACGAAGTCCTCACTGCCACCTGTTGTTCATACTCCGTATATAGAGTTGGATTCATGTTTCTTATGATAGAAACCCATTTGATTTAAAAAGACAACACGTTCAGGCTGCCCAAGGACCACTCGATTCCCTCTCCAACACTGTAAAATGTCAGTTGAGCGTACTTGGTTACAGCTTTTTTCAACCATGCAGTATGGAAACGCAAGTTTATTTAACTATTTGTGTCGTCTAATTTCAGCTTTGGCAATGCTGATAAGTATAAATCACTCCCAAGAGATCTAAAATGAAACAATCTATACTGTTCAAACAACTGAAAGAAGTGTTACATTCCTCAAGTCTAAATCTAGTAATACCAATATAGCATAATCTAAATGATCTATACGGTGTAGTTCACCACATTACTATGTTTCACTAAGTGACAACCAGAAAGTGTTCAAATACTTAATTTTGAATAGTAAATCTGCTTTTATACTAAACTTAAGATTTCTGCATTTCAATTTCCCAACTAAATTCGATCAAATTAATCCTCAGAGTAATCTGTAAAAATGAAACTTTTAGTTTTATTACTGGTAATTTAAGTGTTTATAATGACAATTTAATTTGATGGAATTTTGTTATGAAATTGAAATGTGTAGAATCTAAAAAACGTATTTTGTGTATCATTTAAAACCTAGCAAACATCGTATAGTGTTTTTTTTTAAGTGCAATACATTTTTTTTTTAAATAAATGCAATTTGGCTTGATATTTTATTATCTAAATATACCAACCTAGTCTCATAGATTCACCATTACTAAAACAAAATTTTTGCTAATAGAGTTTTACATGCCAAATTGTGTTTCATCGCAGATTCCTGGTGAAATTAGTTCCTAACCACAACTATCATATTGCTTCAAAAGACATGGATTTAAACACTGGAGTCCTATGGATTAAGCCCAAAGTATACTTTGGTCAGATGCGAATGCTGTACAGGAAGCATGAGCAAATCTCGTCATCAGCAGAGAGCTCGAGCACTGAACATATGCAGCCCTATCTTTCTAACTATGCGTCTTTGAATGCGCATGCTCCTGGAATTATTTGCACAAATGAGTGGATCCACAAGGTGGCAATATTAACATTTGAACCATTGCGGTCACAAAGAAATTAACACTAGAGGTGCTTCAACAGTGGTGCGTTTTATTCAGTGTCACATAAATCACAAGTACAATGGGGGATTAGGACTTCATAAACACGTATTTTTTGCACTTTCACTCACACACTGCTAAGTTATGATATAGAAACTCTTCTACTCAAATGCATCTTTGAAAAACACATCTTAATGGTTGTATTACAGACTCGCCTACATTTACACACTTATTCAAACACGATTAACTTCTGCAGTAGCTCACCTGATAGTGTTCAACTTTAGACTCTGAAGTAGGTGGTTTGAGCCCAAACAAGCATGGAAGTTCATATGTGACACAAAAGTGTCAAGAGACACGCAATGACATGGTTGCTTTAGAAAATGTGCTTTTGCAAGAAAAACACTATCGGTTAGGTTTAGGTGTTGGTTAGGGTAAGCATGTCGGTTTTGTTTACCTCATTGGTCAAAGTTTTAGGTTAGAGAAGTATGTTTAACTCATTAAAACATCCATCTAAAATTCATCTTATAAACCTTGGCTTATTACAGCATATTTTGACTTGCATTTGACATATCACTGAGAAACACGCAGCCAAACGTGTAATACACATAATTTTGGTTTGCAATTATGTTGCCATGGTCACGTAAAATTCATGAGGCCAGGCTGAAATACCCATTTTGATATATTAAGTGTGGCTTAAGTATCCAAATACTTTTTGGGGCCACTGTACCCGTTGTATCCACTGTAGGCTACCTATTCTCAATTGCATTAAAAGGTATCCATGTATTAAAATGTTGTAGGAACCTGTCTAAACTTACTTGTCATGGGCCTGTCTGGGACCGACAGCAGGCTTTGAAACTGTTCATTCACAATCACCTCTCTTTAAAGTAAACAAAGTGAAAACAAGACCTTCAATAACTAGCACAGAAGAACAGACAGGCATCTGGCCATTTGCATTAAGACAATAGTACAGATGCTTACAGGAATACAATCATTTTCATCCTCTGGTGTACAGAGATACAGAAACCATGGGCCTCGCTTAGAAAACGAAACATTTCAAAGGAGTAGCGGACAGTTGATCCCTTGCCATTTCCCTTTCTCGGTGTGCTGAGCTGTTGACGAATAAAGTTGTTTTGTCATCTACACACCTTAAAACAAGAAAGAGGACAGAAAACAGAAAAATGTTAGGAAATATTGGAAGTGTGATTATCAATGTTAGTGACTTCAGTAGCAGTTGTGTGTGAGCCACCTGGGTTTAATATTTGCAACAAGATCAAATAAGAGTATTCTTAGTAAGCTTAAATTCCCAAAACTAATTCACCCATTTATCAGCAAGTAAAGCCTGATTTGTCATGAGGCTGAGCAGTTTGAGTTGCCCAGCACTCATTCACTTTCAGGCAGAAGAAGTCTTCTGTCTCTGTGACTTGGATTTGGACGTAGACTTGATCCTTGAACTTAATAATATAGGTGCACTGGTGAAAGCCTCTGTGTACGTGTGATCTTTGAACAAACTCATCTCCACACTCATCCAGCTTCAGCAGGACTTCTCGTAGGAAAAAAATAATAATAAAAAGACCAAGTGCGCAGATTATAGTGTACACGGTTTATTTTATGGCTAGAAAAGTTTTTAAGAAAAAATGCCAGGCAGAGACAAGGAGACACATTTGTACTCTATCTGGCTGTGTTTGAAAACTTTTTTTAAATTAATTATTACTGTAAGTAAATACCTTATTTTATATATATATATATATATATATATATATATATATATAACATTTTGATCCTTAAATTAAAATATATATATATTTTAATATATTATATTAAAAATGAACACATAGCATTATATTAAAATAAATACAAATAAATAACAAGAAGTTTTTTTTTATACATTTTTTTTATTAAGCTTCAGAACAAACAAAGTCAATGTACAGTCAAAACTACAATAATACATATATAAAGAGAAAGAATACAGCCAGGGGGAAGGCTAAACATTATGTAAATATATTGAAGGACAATAAATAACAGAAGTGCTCTATCAAAAAGAGAAATTCTCCTGTTTTTTAGTCCCCTGCCTACTGTTGTTTTTAAAGAACATGTGATTCTTATGGCGTCATCAAAAAAAAATCCATTGCTCGGCGCTCGATTTAAAAGCCACTGACGTTTGTAGGAAGTCATGTGAGCCGGGACATGTAGGGGTTGTGACCAATAGCTTGTATTGAAAAACAGCGCGATCTTCCACTGTCAACATTTCTTGCGAGGAAATATTAATCTGATTTTTTTTTTTTTTGCTCTATGTAGATGTGATCGCGTTCAGATTATCTGCTCTGAATGATAAAATTGATGAATTAAGAAGTGTCTCAAGGCTTTTATTGTGCATTGGCTGTAACGACAGCTCTTTTAGTTAAAGTCGCAGATAGCAGCAGGTCCAGTTGTTTTATAAGTGCAAGTGATGAATAGCTTAGAATGCAAACTGATTATAAAACGTCTTTTTGTGTGTTATAAAACAAATGAGCGAGTGGTGACCAGTAGCTCTTGGATGAAACATTAATTTATTGACAATTTGACTGAACTGTCATCTTATGTTTCTGTTTACTCTGGAAATTCACTGAGCTATTTTCAAAGGTCAGTTTTAACAGTTCATAGTGTTATATGCGTAATTTGAGAAGGTTTTCGGAAAAGTAAAACATTTATAAAAAATGAACACAGAAAAGGATTTTTCTCCCCTGACTCCTAACATTGTGAGAGCGCTCAACGACAAACTGTATGAGAAGAGGAAAGTGGCAGCTCTAGAGATTGAAAAGTGAGTCCTAGTGTATTTTTTACTATTTCAAAACATCAGAACAGATATGCTCGCAGAGAGCACTAAATTAGATTAAATTGCATGCAGTTGCTGTTGATTTACACTGCATACAAATGATAATTAAAACATGTTGTTCTCTCTTTGTAGTAAGTTTCAGTATTTGTTGCTGTGCTTCAAGGGAGAGCTAATCATCTGACATGCCATGTAATCTCATTATTAGTCATGTTAAATCAATAGCCTGTAGTTCAGTCATTTTCAAACCACACTGAAGGAAATGTTGATCTTTAAGTTTAAGTGTGTCTATTAAATTGAGGTTGACTTTTATCTACTTGAGCAGGGGTTTCCAAACTTTGCAGACCAAGTTACCTCCCAAATATAAAAGATACCAAGATTTTCTCTGTAGTATTTTATAATAACTTTGATTAATGATTTCCTACCAGTGCTGGGTGGATTACTTATGAATTGAAATCAGGAACTGATTACATATTACATGACAAAAAAAAAAATGCAATCAGTAATGTAATCTCATAGATAAAATTATTTGGGTAATCTAATCTGATTACTTTTGGTGCTTATGTCTACAAATTTAGAAAAATTACTGTAAATGTAAAGCTATGAAGAAGTTTTCATATTTTCATTCATCCATCCATCAATGACAGACTCAAATATGTATGAGTTTAACAGGCATTTCTTATTGGAGTTTCTAAAATTATGGACATGTTCAAATGCAATTTCACAATTTTACAAATTTCATCCATATGTGGTAAGAGATCAGACCAGTTGTGAATCAGCTTCACAAAAATGACTCTAAGTTTTCACTACGCTAAAAGTGCATTCATATACATTTGTGAAGCAGACTACAAAATCAATTTAAGAAACTAAAAGTTAAGTATATGGCACTAATCCAATTGAATATGAAATGATGTGTATTTTGATGCATTTGATGGACAAAACCCTTCCAAAGACATTGCGACATATGGTTATATTACACACAGAGTGATAATTAAAAAATGTGTTTCAGTTGGTTAGATTTGTGATGTAAAGTTAAAAAAAAACACGCAAACACGCATCCAAATGCTACTTTAGATTTTAAGTAGAATCCTTCGCAGTTGACAGGATATTAACCTTTGGAAGGCAGAGTATATATTGCACAGCAATGTTTTTTGCCCCATTTCTCCTTAAAAAGGAAATTATCTCTATAAATCCAGTGGTTAAATGCTGAGGTAGACCGCTCCATCTTCACCTGGCTGATTAGTAGCAAGTATCAGTTCTGAGTGCAATACACATAACCCTCCCCCTCTCTGCCAAAAACACTCGAAGACTTACCGAACGTATATCACCGATGTGCTCCCGTTGCGGGAGCCTGGGTAGCTCAGAGAGTATTGACTCTGACTACCACCCCTGGAGTCACGAGTTCGAAGACTCGACATGAGTTCGAAGAGTTTGTGACTCCAGCCAGGTCTCCTAAGCAACCAAATTGGCCTGGTTGCTAGGGAGGGTACAGTCACATGGGGTAACCTCCTATTGGTCACTGTAATGTGTGGTTATTGCTCTCGGTGGGGGTGCATAGTGAGTTGTGTGTGGATGCAGCGGAGAATAGTGTGGGACTCCACACACACTACGTCTCTGCGGTAATGTGCTCAACAAGCCATGTGATAAGATAAGCAGATTGATGGTCTCAGGCGCAGAGGCAACTGAGATTTGTCCTCCGCCACCCAGATTGAGACGAGTCACTATGCCACCATGAGGACTTAGAGCGCATTGGGAATTGGGCATTCCAAATTGGTGAGAAAATTTACTGCCATTGCCTTGATGATATGTAATCATGCAGTCTATAAAAAAGTAACTGTAGTCCGATTATAAGTATTTTAAAATGTAATTTAATCCAATTACATGTACTTGAGTTTTGTAATCTAGATTGCTTTTAATCAGTTATTACCCAGCACTTACTACCTTCTATGATGCTCAGCTGTGCATTAATGTACCAAATTTAGATATAGTTAATATGACATAGGTATATAAAGAATATTCTTACTTTGTTAAAACAAATCCTATATGTTTTATAAATCTGTCCATGGACCCCTGGTGCTAGAATATTGAAATGAAATATACATATAATAATTCACTTCTATAGCTCTGAGGTTTCTTATTGCTTTATTGCATTCTTCTGCTAGGCTTGTACGGGAATTTGTAGCCCAGAACAATTCTGCACAGATCAGACATGTTGTCCACATTTTGGCCACAGATTTTGCACTCTCCCAGCACCCTCACAGCAGAAAAGGGGGTCTCATTGGCCTGGCAGCATGCTCCATTGCCCTGGGAAAAGTATGTGAACTATACTGTACTGTTCTTTTATTGGAAACAGCCTTTACGTGTGGATATTTGCTGAATTAGGTGGCTTCACTTATGATGATCTCATCTTCCACTTTCACAGGATTCTGGATTGTACCTGAAAGAACTCATTGATCCAGTTCTTACATGTTTCAATGACTCTGACAGCCGTCTGCGGTACTACGCATGCGAGGCCCTTTACAATATAGTGAAGGTTGCTAGGGTAGCCGTGCTGCCTCACTTCAATGTGTTGTTTGATGGGCTTAGCAAGGTAAAATCTTTCAAACCTTTCATATCTAGTTGCATGCTTGGTATGTAAAAAATACAAAAAAGTTATCACACTCCTTTTAATTATTTTTTATGAATTCATATTTTTTATTTTATTATACTATTATAGTGCAAATATAATATATATTTTTATATTACTTATAATTTATTGAATTAATATTAAAGCTACACTTATGTAAGTTTTTTTAGTTTGAAATGAACAAAATTAAAAGTACACCAAAAATTCATCTTCCAAACCATGTTTTTGCTTTACCCAGATTCACTACGGCAAGCCTATAATAATAATCATTTATATTTTAGAGCTGTTGGGATGGATTTTATGGGAAATTGGATACTTACGTTTGTCGTCCGTGCGTGTTTACGCCATGTCTGTAAATAAAGAAAAGAAGGTCCAATTAGGTACTACAGTGCTTGTATATGTGGGGTGATGGGTGTGGATGAGCAAAATTAACTAAGTTTCAAAATTAAGATTGTTCCAAAGGGCAACCCTCTGGGGAATCACCCATTTTCAAAATAAAGAAACCTCGAAACTGAGAAGAGTCTTCAAGCAAAAAGGGAAAGTGACAGAGCCTGTAATCATAAAATACGAATCAACATTGGCTTGGCTTTTCAGAGGTGGGGACAACTCCGAGATCTTTAAAGATTAAAAACCGACCCAGAGATGGCTTTTTCTTGCTCGACAGATAAGATATTTTATTGGACCAATAGGAAGCCAGGTAGCTCTCTTAGCACGGTAGTACGTTAGATAGCTGTGGCAAGGGCATGGTTGAGTGTCTGTCCTGGGAGAGGGGAAGCGGTAAGGAATTCATCCCTGGGTGACAATTAGGCCTAACAACTGTTTCTTGCTGCTGTAATATGGGAACAGCGATAAGAGGAGCCCATGCCAGAGCCCAGGGGGCGGAACAGCCCTCGCTCTCTCTCTCCCTATCTACCCCGCCCCCCCATCTCTGGTCCCTGCCCCACCCTGTTTCCACAGAAACTGGGGACATTACATTTTATCCCCGGGCATGGGGGTTTGTCCAGATGGCGATTCCCCCGTATCTTCTCCCTTTTCCCCCCAGGTTGGTGAATCCGCTGCCGCGGGGGCAAGCATAGTATCTGGGCTAGCTTGTTTGAGTTGTGAGGAGCCGGGGCACTTCCAGGACCAATGCCCTGTGATGGAACTGGGATTATTGGTCTGGGTCCCCGACACCCCTTGGGCGGCCCCCTGACCGAGCTGGATTGTACTGCATACCTGTGAGTATCAGAGAATGTACATATCAAGCTTGGGTGGATACCAGTTGTAATCAAACCACTATCCACCAATGTTTGGTTCAAGGCGAGGCTTTGGACACGGGACGGAGTGTGAAGTTGAGTTATGAGCATGGGGATATTCAAATTTACTATATAGTGACAGTCACTATTCAATTTCGGGACAAAAACATAGTATAGATGCTGTGGTTTAATTCCTGCCTCACCCATCCACAAATTTTTTGAACAAATTGGCATGGCATTTACTTCTTTATTGAAAGGCATGTGTGTGGATGCATCCTGCAACAAAGCGCATCGGTGTGTGGTTTAAGACTCGCGGGCTGGAGAGGCGGAGCCAGGGCCTTCTACATCAGATCCACGTCAGGATGATGTAAGGGAGGGGGAAATCTCGGCTTCCTACAGATAGAGGTTTTGCATGTCAAATATACTATCTCAACCTACTGAAATTTTGGTGGGAGACGGTCCCTGAGAGCCAAGCATCTCACCGCCAAGCATCAACTCTCAGACATTGCTAATTTGCAGAAAGAATTTGCAGACGTATTCTCACATCTACCTGGTCATACAAACTTCATACAGCACCACATCGAGACTACGCCCAGGGTAGTGGTACATACTCGTCCCTACCGACATCCGAGCACAAGGAAAAAGTGGTACGAGAAGCACTGTATGCAATGGTTGAGATGGGAGTAATAGAAGAATCCCACAGTGACTGGTCCAGCCCGGTAGTGCTGGTTCCTAAGAGCAACGTGTTGGACCAGTTTTGTGTATATTTTCGAAAGGTAAACGCAGTGTCTAAATATGATGCATATCCAATGCCTCGTATTGATGAACTGCTCAATCGGTTAGGTACAGCTCATTTTTATTCAATACTGGATTTGGCAAAGGGCTATTGGCAAATCCACTTAACTCCAATATCCCGTGAGAAAACTGCCTTCTCCACACAGTTCGCTTACACCAATTCATAACACTTCCATTTAGGGGCTTCGACTATGTTCCAGTGGCTCATGGACCAAGTTCTCAGCCCACATGTTGCTTATGCCTGCAACCTCTGAGGGCTGTCCTGAGGTCATTGAGGCAAGCGGGGCTCATGGCAAACCAAATTGATTGTGGTGGGCAGGCCGGAAGACTCCTTGGCCAGAGTCTGATGATGGGGGTGTGTGGTGAAGGCGTGGTTGAGTGTCAATCCAGGGAGAGCGGAACCGGTAAGGATTTATCCCTTAGTGACATTTAGGTCACCAGCTGTTTCTTGTTGCAGTAATCTGGTAAGAGTGATAAGTGGAGCCTCCTTCCCATACTTACCAGTCCTACTACAATAGCATTAGCCACTAATGGGGCATTTTATTATGGACTGTAATACTGCAGTGATTGACATTTTTGAGGAAGGACAGTAGAAGATTGAAATGCTGGTAACAATGCCAATCTCTAAACCAGTTACTACATTGGTCTATTTGCCTACTAGTTTCCACCGTTTGACCTTATCTGATATGACTAGCAATATTTATGCCTAATGTCAGTATTGCCTAACTTTTGTTATTTATTTTAAAGCCATTGTTTTCAATAAGCACAAAACAACAACAACAAATCAAAACAACAGCACAAGATATGCTACTTACCTGCTCATAAGATAGGCAGGCTTCAAATGCAAATGAATTCAAATCAGTCAGCCCCATCTGCATTAATTGACAGTTCGCCCTTTGACTTTTATTGCTGTTTGTGCTCAAGTTCATCAGACACATCACGATTTCCTGCATTTTCTTTTCAAGTTTTTCACAGCTGTTGTGTTTCACCTTTAAAGGAGCAATGCCATCAATACCATTTTTAACTTCTGAGTTAAAGTTATTGAGATCATCAACACGGTCTGCGTATATACTCTGTTTCAATATTACTTTGATAAATTTCACACTAGTGTTCTCATTTATGTAACTCTTTTTGATAGAGACAGATCTACAACTGAAGTCAGAAGTTTACATACACATTAGCCAAATACATTTAAACTCATTTTTTCTAAATTCCTGAATTTAACCTTAGAAAACTTTCCCTGTCTTAGGTCAATTAAGATCACTACCTTATTTTAAGAATGTGAAATTTCAGAATAATTGTAGAGAGAATTATTTATTTCAGCTTTTATTTCTTTCATCACATTCTCAGTGGGTCAGAAGTTTACATAGACCTTGTTAGTATTTTGTAGCATTGCCTTTAAATTGTTTAAATTGTGTCAAACTTTTTGGGTAGCCTTCCACAAGCTTCTCATAATAAGTTGCTGGAATTATGTCCCATTCCTCCAGACAGAACTAGTGTAACTGAGTCAGGTTTGTAGGCCTCCTTGCTCGCACAACTGTTTTGGTTCTGCCCACATATATTCAATCGCATTGAGGTCAGGGCTTTGTGATGGCCACTCCAATACCTTGACTCTGCTGCCCTTAAGCCATTGAGCTTTAATTTCCTGGCTGAAGTCTTGAGATGTTGCTTCAATATATCCACATATTTTTCCTTTCTCATGATGCCATCTATTTTGTGAAGTGCACCAGTCCCACCTGCAGCAAAGCATCCCCACAACATGATGCTGCTACCCCCCCATGCTTCACGGTTGGCTTCAGTTTTCTTTGGCTTGCAAGCCTCACCTTTTTTCCTCCAAACATTACGATGGTCATTATGGCCAAACAGTTCAATTTTTGTTTCATTAGACCAGAGAACATTTCTCAGAAAATTACGATCTTTGTCACCATGTTCACTTGCAAACTGTAGTCTGGCTTTCTTATGGTGGTTTGGGAGCAGTGGCTTCTTCCTTGCTGAGCAGCCTTTCAGGTTATGTCGATATAGGACTCATTTTACTGTGGATATAGATACTTGCCAACTGTGTCCTCCAGGATCTTCACAAGGTCCTTTACTATTTTGATTTCCCCTTTCGAATTGCATTCATCTCTAGGAGACAGAATGAGTCTCCTTCCTGAGCGGTATGATGGCTGCGTGGTCCCATAGTGTTTATACTTGCATACTATTGTTTGTACAGATAAACATGGTACCCCTTCAGGCATTTGGAAATTGCTCCCAATGATGAACCAGACTTATGGAAGTCCACAATTTATTTTCTGAGGTCTTGGTTGATTTATTTAGGTTTTTCCATGATGTCAAACATAGAGGCACTGAGTTTGACGGTAGGCCTTAAAATACATCCACAGGTACACCTCTAATTCAGTACACCTCAATCAGAAGCAAATTGGCTAATTGTCTAAAGGCTTGACATAATTTTCGGAAGTTTTCGAAGCTTCTTATAGGCAGTTAACTTATTGTATGTAAACTTCTGACTCACTGGTATTGTGATATAGTCAATTAAAAGTGAAACAATCTGTCTGTAAATAATTGTTGGAAAAATTACTCGTTCATGCACAAAGTAGATGTCCTTAAACGACTTGCCAAAACTATAGTTTGTTAATATTAAATCTGTGGAGTGGTTAAAAAAAATGTTTTAATGACTTAAGTGACCTAAGTGAATGTAAACGTCTGATTTCAACTGTAACTTCAGTGGCAGGAGAAATCAATATTTCAAAGAAAATACAGAAATGGTCAGATAGTGCAACATCTTTAATAATAGTGGATGAAATGTTCAGACCCTTGCTAATGAGCAGATCAAGAGCGTGTCTGCGATTGTGTGTGGGACAATCTACATGTTGAGTCAGATCAAAATCTTTGGCAGCGGTGTGTTTAGGATTATATATGTGAATGTTGAAAACCCCAGCAATAACAAAACAGTCAAATTCAAAGGAATTTGTTGATAACAGTTCTGTAAAATCATCAACATAGCCAAGAGAGTATTTTGGAGGCCTACAAATAATTATAAATAGAATGCACGGAGCACCTTTTAGTACAATACTTAGTTATTCAAAGGTCAAGTAATCATCAAATGACACTTGCTTGCATTGAAAGACATCTTTAAATATTGCTGCTAATCCTCCACCTCTACTAACAGCTCTGCAGACACACATGAAAGTAAAGTTTGGATTGGCTGATTCATTGAGGACTGTTGCAATGCTGCTGTTATCTAACTAAGTCTCATTTAGAAACAAAGTCCAGGTTGTTTTTGGTGATGAGGTCATTGACTAGAAATGACTTGCTTACTGAGTGAATGTTTAAAAGTGCTAACTTGACAGTATCTGTTTTTGGCCCCACAGTAATGTTGGATTGACGTCTAATATGCAACAGAATAGACTGGTTTGCCAAACATATTGAGAAAGTCTTCCTATCACTTAACATAACAGATATTGAAAAAGCTACTGGCACAGTGGGTTCCCACTTGTTCGGTAAACATTTGTGAGATTTGCTGCCACTGTAGCGGGGACCCAATACACATCAATTAGAGCTGTTGTCAGTTGTTTGTTGTTCACCGAAAGCAGAATGACGAGATGTATTTTTGCATTGTGGCCGGAGAGCTCTCTCACAGGGAGGGTGAGCTGGGCCTGCAGGCTTTGATGGTAGAGGGGCCTGCCATTTTTTGGTTGGGATCTGGGTGCTAGCAGCAATGGAGTGAGACAGCTTTCTACCAGCATAAATTCCTCCATTTTCTCAGACAAGCTCAGAAGTGGGGATGTTGACAAGAGGGAGAAGGTGTGTGGTGACAGAGACTGTGGCTCTGGTGTTTCAGGAGGTTGATATATGTTGTTATCTCCCTACTCTCTACTTTTCCCCAGGTCCTGTATCTTGGAGCAGTTTTAAGTCATCACAGTCTGACTGTAGTATTCTCTGTGTGGGGGGCTCAGCCCCATGTTGTTGTGTCTTTGCTGTGTTATTGAGGGATTTGTCAATCAAATGTCCATCCAAGTGTGATCCTGTGGTCATCTGGATAATGCAGTGGTGTTTGTGTACCATCCAGGTTGAGTGGATTTGTGCATGTTTAAGATGGATGGATGGAAAAGTAGATATTGTCCTTTAGCACTTTTGCACCAAGTTTGTTTTGGTGAAGGCCATCTGATTTAAACAATTCTCTTTGACCCCCGAAAAGATTGAAATTATCAATGTAGTTTAGTCCTCTCATGTTGCAGGTTTTGTGCAGTCAAGTGTTTAGATTTAGCAACTGAGAAAACAACATATTTTTTTCCTTGTGCTTGGAGTGGTCCACTGATGAACAACTGAACTTTCAATCTCATTGAAATCCCTCTTATGGAGTTCTGACAGCTCTTTCTGAAAATCATTTTCCCCATATGTATAATAACTCTATTCACAGTCTTATGGTTCATCAAAATGTTCATAAGTTCCTTGTTTACCCCATAAACTGTTTCTCAAGGAATACAGCAAGTGGCTGTAGCCCTGCTACCAAAGTTTCTAATAACGTAGTCCCCCCACTAACAGAGTGCTGGGGTCGGCTGTGGTCTCAGCTGAATAAAACTGCCTGCTCAAACTTGAGCGCCTGCCAGCTGTTGTGTTAGCTGCTGGCTGTTTTGATCTAAGCCTGATCAAGTTTGTGATTTCTTTCTCCACATTCATTAATGGCTCAAATCTATATACAAAACATATTGGGGGTGGAAGGATACCAGTATTGGTTAGTCAAGTCATAACTGGAGTGGAAGATGCCAATTCTGCAATATGCGATGAGTGTGACTGTCTGATATGTCGAGTACATTTGGGTCTAGTTCCCTGTTTATTCTATTGGTTTTGCTCTCACTTTCATCAGCCACATTTGCCATCTGTTTTGCTGGGTTTTCTAAGCTCAGTATAGCCTGTCAAGAAACATTTGATTCAAGGGACTCACCGGCTGTAGGCTGATTGAGTCCACAGTGACACTCTCCTGTGTATTCCTTTTCTCCTGTGTATCCGCAATTTCAATTATAACATGTTTGATCCGTTTATTGTGCACGTGACATTTTCTCTTATAAAGTTATGAACCGGTGTCAGTGTTGTGCTTAATATACTTATTATTTGACAGGTTGGGTGGTCATTTTTAAGTCACGGAAGGAAGGATTCTTCTTATTTTATATTAAAATATAACCTGTGGGCTAAGCCCCGGATGACACAGAAGTTTAGTGACACCCCTGTGATTAAAACCAAGCAGCACATCATTGAGAGCTACATCACTCCCATAGAGGTAGCGCTCAGCTCCTACAGGACAACAGAGCAACATATCTACAGTACATAGGAGTATGACACTGAGCAAGACACTCATAAGTAACAAAAACAAGCTTATTCAAAAATCGGACAATGTAAGTAACCCGTGATTACATGAGACACTTATTCTCTGGTTTTGACATCAAAATGTAAACAGGTATTAGTACAAAACTTGCGCATATGTTTTAAGCCTGTAATAACGCCGGTAAGGTTTACATGCAATGTGAAACCGTGGACAGAGGCCAAAAAATTACTTGTGCTGATCGTTTTTGTTCAAGCCGCTAAATAATATGGGTTATGTCCATGTATAGTAAAGCCTGAGGTTAGGTCCCTCTCAAGTTTTTTTCCCCCCACTAAATAACAGAAGTTGTTTTCTTGCTACAGTAATTTTAACTCACTCACAAGGACCTTTAAGAGATTAAAGCATGATTTTGTATAAAGCTACTTTAAACTGTGTATTGTGAAAAGTGATATACAGTACAAATTGTGAGTTCATATGAGTTTTTCCCATTACAATAAATCTAAATAATATATATATATATATAAATATATATATATATATATATATATATATATGGCGACACCACCGTGCCGCCCTATCTATCTATATATATATATATATATATATATATATATATATATATATATATATATAGATATATATATATATATAGATATAGATATAGATATAGATATAGATAGATAGGGCGGCACGGTGGTGCAGCGGTTAGCACTGTCGCCTCACAGCAAGAAGGTCGTGGGTTCAAACCCCGGTTGCCCCGGCCATTCTGTGTGGAGTTTGCATGTTCTCCCCGTGTCTGCGTGGGTTCTCTCCGGCTTCCTCCCACCATCCAAAGACATGCAGGTTAGGTTAATTGGTGTCTCCAAAAATTGCCCTAGGTGTGAATGTGAGTGTGTGTCTGTATATGTGTGGCCCTGCGATGGACTGGCGACCTGTCCAGGGTGTACCCTGCCTTTCGCCCAATGTTAGCTGGGATAGGCTCCAGCCCCCCGCGACCCTGTACACAGGATAAGCGGTTGACGATGGATGGATGGATATATATATATATATATATATAAAAAAAATATATAACCTTTTAGAGATGCGCAACAGCACAGGCATGTTAATCGACATTATCGACATGTATCAATACATGTATCAATATCATGATCTGTTCACTATAGCTTGCTGCAGATCCTGACCCCAATGTAAAAAGTGGATCTGAGCTCCTGGATCGGCTTCTTAAGGTGAGTCTGAAATAACACAAATGTCAGTTTTTAATCTGTATAGACACCAACACATCGATCAACCAGATTGAACGTATCACATGACATAATGGCATAAACCAACTACTGTGATGCCTACTCTG
This sequence comes from Moxostoma hubbsi, assembly GCA_032164185.1. NCBI lineage: Eukaryota > Metazoa > Chordata > Actinopteri > Cypriniformes > Catostomidae > Moxostoma > Moxostoma hubbsi. The sequence goes on from JAVLUX010000040.1 coordinate 12,316,322, forward strand.
CATTAATTTGCATCTTTTTTTATTTTAAGGACATTGTAACGGAGAGTAACAAATTTGACCTGGTGGCTTTTGTCCCCCTTTTGCGTGAGAGGATTTACTCTAACAACCAGTATGCCCGGCATTTCATTATCTCCTGGGTGAGTTGAGCACTTTTGCACAGCGTACACACTATAGCATTTCAAAGGATTCAACAGAGTGCATTTACAGTTCTGCTTTTGCTTGATTGTTATGTTGTTGTTGCTTTAAATAGATGCCTTTAATGCTACCGAGACTTCCTGTAATATTTTGTCTAACTTTCTGCTCCAGATCCACGTGTTGGTGTCCGTTCCTGATATCAACCTCCTGGACTACCTACCAGAAATTCTAGATGGACTCTTTCAGATTCTTGGAGACAGCAGCAAAGAGATCAGACGAATGTATGATATTCAACATCTTATCCTTCACCTACCATAGTCGCTCCCTCTTCCTCTTTTCCGCATTTGTTCCTTCCTGGTATTTCTTGTTCTTTTTAAGAGTATTAACAGAGGCTGTTCACTAGGTGTGAGGTGGTTTTGGGGGAATTCCTGAAAGAAATCAAGAAGAATCCTTCCAGTGTCAAGTTTGCAGAAATGACCAATGTCTTAGTCATCCACTGTCATGAATCAAAATCCAGTAAGTCAGATATATTTAGGCTTACTTGAAACTAGGCATTGAATCTAGCATTTTCCGTAACTCTTTTTATTCTTGTTTTTTGCAGCTAACGATCTCATCCAGTTGACTGCTATGACATGGATGAGAGAATTTATCCAGCTTGCAGGGAGAGTGGTTCTGCCATATTCCTCTGGCATATTGACAGCAGTGCTACCGTGCCTTTCCTATGATGATCGCAAGAAAAGTATCCTTTACTGCATGTGATACTGGATTTTTACATAATGAAGCGCAAAATTTGTGTTTCTCTTATACTCCTAGCTAAAAGTATGAAAATATTTGTGGTTGATGTTTCGTTTACAGTACATTCAGCTAATTGGTCAGTGTATTGTTTTTCTTGCATTCACAAACAGATGTTTTGTGCTCCCTGTTCAGATCCATTTCCTTAAACAATTTCTAGGCACTAAAGAGGCTGCCAGTCCATGCAATCACAGCCTGATGAAGCTTGTGACTCCTGAAGATGATGAAGATAATGAAGACTTGCAGACCAAAACTTCCCCTCTTAGCAACGAGACTCCATCTAAGAAAGAGGGAGATCTGAATGGTGAATTTTTTTCTTTATTTTTTAAACTAACCTGTTTTGGGCAATTTGATATGAGTCAGAGCTCTTGGTGGGGTGGGGGGTCCCCCTTATACCCACTCATACCCACTCCTCTAACTGTTCCTTCAGAAAACAGTGCATGGTGCATTCCGGTGTGTTCAGACTTTTCTGACATAAAAAATCTGGTTTAGGTTATTTATGAAAACCGGGACATATAATGGACAAAGTTGTACAAACATTTGAAAAACAAAAATTTGTTAAGTTTTATGAAACACGAGGGCCCCTCTCAAAGTTACATTATTTGGTCTTATGTTGGATCCCTTAACCCCCCATCACGCCATCAATTTGATCAGTGGTTTTCGGTGAATGTTTTTATGCTTTCTTGTGGTTGTATGAGGGGAAAAAAATTTATGCTTTCTTGTGGTTGTATGAGGGGAAAAAAACGACTCTTGCATTGGCCGGGAATCGAACCCGGGCCTCCCGCGTGGCAGGCGAGAATTCTACCACTGAACCACCAATGCATTTCTTCTTAAAAATATCGCCCCCTGTCTATTACTATTATATATAAATGAAGTAGTGCCTCCTAGTGTAAGAACATAGTAAGTGCCACAGTGAGGGAAAGAAGACAGTGGGGACCCAGTAATCTTCCATAGATGCATTGGTGGTTCAGTGGTAGAATTCTCGCCTGCCACGCGGGAGGCCCGGGTTCGATTCCCGGCCAATGCAAGATTCATTTTCATTTATTATTTCACACATGTACTTTTCATATTTTCTAAACATGTAAATAATGTACAAGATATAAGTAAAATCATTTTTTTGTAATTATTCTTTAATTATTATTCTACATATATATATTATAATTGTTTTGTTAAAGACATTGTAACACTGAAAAAAATATACAAAAGTAAAATGATGTAACAGTTATATCGCTGTCTTTTTATTTTTTAGATTCCCTCAATGAGTCACAGGAGTCAGTGGGTTTCAGCAACATCTCTTTCTTTACGCCAGCAGGGTACGCTTGGACACTTTTGACAAGAAAACACTTTGAGAATGTATCTTTTAATGTTTAACAAATTAATGACAGAATTCATTATGCCTAGTCCTAAGAAGAATCAACCATTGACTTTAAATCTTAGTAATTTATACAAGTCACTGGCTAGAAGCAAAGAGAACAATGTTCTGGATACAATAATAGGCTGCCCAGTTAAAAGATCAGAAGCCATTCAATGATTTCTATTACGTTTTTAACTTTACACGTTTTTGGCACTTTGTAATTCTGACAGGTCTGCAGTAACTTTGGACCTGGATGGCATAGTGCAAGTACTGAACCGACATTTACATGATTCGTCCACTGGAATGATGACACGTATTGCTGTGTTAAAGTGGCTATACCATCTCTACATCAAGACCCCTCGCAAGGTGATGCACAATTTCACTAAGTCAGGGGAGTAATTCTATAAAAATATACTTGTTTCAGTGAATAGTGCATTAAGTAAATTTAATTCAAATACTGTATTAAGTAATTGATGCAAATGTATCTCCATGGCAGATGTTCAAGCACACAGATAGTTTGTTCCCCATGCTACTAAAGACACTGTCAGATGAATCTGATGAAGTGAGTACTCTGCACAAAATTCTAATTCTCTCAGTGCTAATCTACCAGGCACAGCCATTTTAAAGAACAAAGAATATGTCTCACAGGTAATTTTAAAAGACCTGGAGGTTTTAGCAGAGATTGCATCATCGCCTGCTGGACAGACTGACATATCTGGATCATGTGAAAACTTGGATAGCAAATCGCAGCTCCATATACCAGGTGGAGTCAAAGATGGGCAGCAAATGGTGGTGGGCAAGTATCCTGGATACCCCGGGGGTTCACTGGGTAGCTCAGCCAGTAAAGATGCTGACTACCACAGCTGGAGTCGCGAGTTTGAATGCAGGGCATGCTGAGTGACTCCAGCCAGGTCAAATTTGTCTGGTTGCTAGGGAGGGTTGAGTCACATAGAGCAACCTCCTCCTGGTCAAAATAATGTGGTTTGCTTTCGGTGGGGCACGTGACGAGTTGTACATGGGTGCCATGGAGAATAGCGTGAAGCCTCCACACACGCTATGTCTCCACGGTAACACGCTCAACAAGCCACATAATAAGATGCACAGATTGACAGTCTCAGACGTGGAGGCAACTGAGATTCGTCCTCTGCCACCCAGATTGACGCGAGTCAGTACACCACCATGAGGTGGGGAATTGGGCATTCCAAATTGGGGAGAAAAAAAAATAAAAAAATCAGATACCAACTCTTTAAAATAAACCATTTGTATGCAAATTGTTCAAACAGCAGTAGTCTAAAATTGCTATTACAGTATATACACTTGATTTACAGGTTCTAAGATGGCTGACATGTCTCCCTCCACCCCCAGCATGAATTCATACTTCTACAAGTTCATGATTAATTTGCTCCGATGCTTCAGTTTAGAGAGGAAACTTCTAGAAATGAGAGGGGCCTTCATTATCAGGTAAAACCACCATAGTTCCGTTAATAAAGACAATTAGCAGTTCCTCAAAGTTTACTTCCAGGAGAATAGTACTAGTCCAAGTAGAAAACCCTGTAACTCTCAAGTATACCCTAACCTAAGTCATACAGATTAACTTAAACCAATACTGATAAAATTGTTTTACTCAACACAGACAGCTATGTCTCCTCTTGCATGCGGAAAACATATTCCACTCCATGGCAGACATCATACTCAAGGAGGAAGATCTGAAATTTGCATCCACCATGGTGCAAACACTGAACACTATTCTGCTTACTTCTGCCGAACTTTTCCAGCTGCGAAACCAGCTCAAAGACCTACACACCCAGGTGACACCTGCTAGGAGGACTAACCGCACGCTAATGTGTTTCCTAACATCATCGTTTCCAAAGTAGAGCGTTTTACAAAGTCTCAATTTTTGGCGGAGAAAAGCACTATTCCAGTGTAATTAAGAGGAGTAAACATAGCAAAATCAATGCAATTTCAACCAAAAACATATGACTGTGGACGTTGCCTAGGCACTAGACACGTCTCTCTTCTAAGACCTAGTCTAATTCTTAATGTTTGATCTTGGAGTTGATTTTGCTAAAAATATGCTGTCATCTATGTTGAATATTTCTTTTGAACCTTCAGGAGAGCTGTGCTCTTTTCTGCTGCCTCTATCGCTCTTGGTGTCACAATCCAGTGGCCACTGTGTCCCTCTGCTTCCTGACCCAAAACTATCGCCATGCCTACGACCTCATCCAGAAATTGTATCCTCTACTGTAAAGTTTCAATTACTGTGTGATTTTGTTACATACTGACTCTGTACTGGACTCGGTTTGCTAGTCTTAAAGCTGAAGTGTGTAACTCTTTCGATGTTAAAATTCTTTCTCCTATCACTACTTAAATGTGCACTCAGTCATTTTTGATATATGTTGCCTTTGACTTAGTCTGACACCTAGTGGTGTGGATGCCGCATCTTGTAAACACAATAGTTTTTAGCTACCAATGCCATTGTAGAAATTCAATATTCACAGTAGGCCAGGATTAATTTAATTAATGAGTAAAAGTGTACAGGAACAGATTGGTTAATAAAATGTAGCGAGTCGTTTTTGGTTGGTCATGTGATCCTAACATGGCTGCCCCAATGAGGGGAACCTCTCCATGTAGAATAAAACTGCTTTTATGAGGCTACTGATATGACTGAAAATGGTCATGATTTTAGACCTACGTTTCAAAATGACAAATCTTTCTTTAGAAGTAAAACTTTGTAAGTAAGGAAAAAGTGCACCTTAATATGCAGAGACAACTGTTAGCCATTTGTAGGTTAATTTTTTCGAAAACTGTAAACATTGTGTCTCTGTGATGCGATAAACATTCCTCCTTTTGTTTTGAGCGACCCATCCAGCCCGACTCAACAACATTGACTCAACCAATGGCGTGAGTTGGGACGGGACTATCTGTTTGTTTGATCAACATCATACCGAGGCGTATTTGTAAGACCGTTTGAAAATAATGTTTATTTTTGCAATTCCACTGTGTCGCATAGAAATAACACACTGCAGCTTTAAGCAATAAAATACTAGGTTCCTACAGTCATGGGAAACTTGGAAAAATTCTGAAGATGAGTTATTCAAAGATGTGGAAACCCAGGAATTATTTCAAATGACATGAAACCCCTTGACTTAATCTGATCAGCGGAGATCTGGAGGTGACCGTGGACTTCCTCATGGAGGTTGATAAACTCGTGCAGCTAATTGAGAGCCCCATCTTTACCTGTGAGTTCCATTCCTCCATCACATAAAACTGTTCATCAAACTGATACTATCAGTAATATGCTTTCCAGTTCCTCAGACTAACACTCGTTAGGTTTGCAGATCTCCGTTTGCAGTTACTGGATGTGGAGCATAACCCTTATCTGATCAAAGCTCTGTATGGCCTGCTGATGCTGCTTCCTCAGAGTCAAGCTTTCCAGCTGCTTTCACATCGGATGAGCTGTGTGCCAAACCCTGAACTCATGAGGACTGTGTGAGTAACAACCAGGGTCAGAAATTAACTGGTGCTCAGGGAAAAAAATGCCACCAAAATTGACTTCAGTGCCCCTGAATATGTAAATTTGTGGCCAAAAAAATGCCCCTTTAATGATCTTTCCCCAATGATATAGTTCTTACTATTTTATTCCGAGCTTAGTTATACACATTATAATATAAATTATGATTTAATTATGATTTAATTTTGTGGATAGGAGGTAATAAATATTCTCCATCTAATTATTCAGATTGAGAATTTATGTAAATTAACTGATTGCATTGAAGTATCTGAAAAAAAGAATGAAACAATGTAATTTTTGTGTTTAGAAAAAATTTCCCAAGTGTAAAAAATAGCCCCTAAATCCAAATCCAGGGGGCAATTTTTTTAACCTTTAAGGAAAAGTTATTTTCTGACACTGACAAACAGAACCAGTCTTCCAAGGCGTCGCAATGTCAAAATCGACCCAATTTACTTTCTTAGTCCATGTTCCTGGTCTTTTGGGAATGATATCAAATACATTTGTGTTGTGGATAGAAAAAACAAACCAAGTAGCAACCTACATTTTTTTCTCAAAAATACATCAGATTACAGAGGTAAAGCGGGTTGCGAATGGGGATTCACACTGACTTTAAACACAATACTGTTGTCAAACTCTGCAAAGAGTTAAAGGGATAGTTCACCCAAAAATGAAAATTCTCTATTCATTTACTCACCCTCATGCCATCCCAGACATGTATGACTGACTTTCTTCTGCTCAACACTATTGAAGATTTTTAGAGGAATATTGCAGCTCTGTAGGTCCATTTAATGGAAGTGAATTGTGATCAGACCTTTGTAGCTCCAAAGATTACATAAAGGAAACTTAGAAGTAATCCTTAATACTCCAGCAGTTAAATCCATATTCTCAGAAGTGATATGATAGATGTGAAATCTCCATTTTCACTTTTACATCTGAAAGTCACATGTGGTGCCTGTTTAGTTTCACTTTCACATCTGAAAGTGAAAGTGGAGATTTAGGTTTAAAAAATTCTTAAATATTGTTCTGTTTCTCACCCACACCTATAATATTGCTTCTGAAGACATGGATTAAAACACTGGAGTCTTATGGAATACATTTATTTTTCCTTGATGTGATTTTTGGAGCTACAAAAGTCTGATCACCATTCACTTCCATTGTGCCCTGCTACATTCCTCCCTTGTTCTTTCAGGCCGGGCATGACTCAGCCTAATTAGGGCCTGGGTGTGCAGAATCACGAACCGGTCCCACCCTCCGCCTGCAACACTATTCCTTTAAATATCTTCTAGATTGGGTAGTCGCTCTCTTCTCAAATACATACACAGTGTCATAAAGTGTCTCCTTCATTTTTCAGGGAAGACCCAAAAGTACCCGTCAAGGATAAACGAGTATCCCACCCACACATAGACTACAGTGAACTGCTCCAGCACTTTGACAGAGTCCAGAGCAAACATCTTGAAGTGAGGAATCAGAGGACGGGACGTTGAAGTTGTAAATTGTTGCAGACATAACTATTGTCCAAGAGAGGCAGCAAATGTGGGACAAAGGAACATCAGACTGCAGGGCATGTAGCATCTACATTCACCTCATTCAGTTGTTAATGTATCAAGCGACTAAATGCATGAGGGAATTTTTGTGTCTTTTTTATGATAAGTTTGTTTGAATAATGATTTGTTCAGAACACCTTGCACGTGCCCGTGGATGTTAAATAAGAATTTTTAATCTAAAACATGAATATAGCAGACATCTGCTGATGACATGTAATGTAAATAAGTCTTGGTTGGGTATTTGTCTCTCTTTTTTTTTTTTTTGGTATTGCGAATTAACTCGATTTTTTATCTCTTACACACACCATGGTACTTGCAAAACTTTTATTTCTCAGTAATGTGAAGACAACTTTACAATCAAGTGGACCATATGTAACCTAATAATTTTTCTTTCTATTTTGTTGTCTTCCATGTTTCCTAAACCCATGTGGATCTAATAAAAATCTCTGTTACTTTTACAGTCCAGCAGATAGCGCTATTATATGACTTTTGTTAAGAACATCTTGCCAACATGCCACGCTGAGAAAATTCGCCATTTGCCACTGAAAATAATTTCGAGCAACTCGACAGATTTGTATTTATAAAAATACAATAAAACAAATCCAGTGATGTATGCTGGGAATATTGCAAATTGTATCAGATTTTTTTTTTTTTTACCCGTGTTTACAGGTGCAGGTTTTTTTAAGCCAAAATAATTCCTCGTTAGTATTATGGCGAGTATCCCCACCTGACACGCGGGAGACCGGGGTTCGATTCCCCGATGGGGAAGACGAATCTATTATTGGTGTTGTTTTTAAACGTCACCAATTCCCCGTTAATCAGTATAGAGCTACACCTCGTGGTGCAGCGAAGACCTCAAATGTTTAAAATGACTTAATTTACTTATAGCTTTATTCAAATATTCTGTTTTAGTTTTTACTCTTACATCCATACATGTTACTTAATGTATCTTAGCTCGTTAAAAACATATTTTCTGTAGGGAGTGGATGATAAAAGTAAAAACAGCAGTTTATGCGGTCCTTTCCTTAAGAATACTGTATACCCACCGCGAGGAAACCCGGAACAGCGCCACAAAATCTGCGTGTGGCCAAAAATATATTGCATCCTTGGTGAAAACCATACCATAGATAAAAATTAGGAAATGTTTAGGCAAGTTAAGCTGAACTCTTTCAGTTCCCAGACAGGGGTTTGATTGCCGAAGGATAGAATACATTTCTATTCTTTAAAACGATTAAATGTCTGCTTTGCCAAAATCTTTACTTCAGTAAAACTGATATAATGTAAAAACATAATAATACAAATTTTAACACATTAAATGATGACAGTGGTGGCTAAAACAAAGCTACCACCGTTTTATTGTAAGAATGACTGCAGTGAATATAATTTGGCATATCTATGGTTACCATGATCCACTTTTGTAAGGCAGATAAAAGATTCAGGCTCCAATGGAAAAAAAAATGAAATAGCTCACTACAGACGTAATGCTGTTTTTTTTTCTTTGAGAAGGTGGCTCATTTAATCAAACAGCTAGCTTTTCAAACTTATGCTCCTCCTGTGACATATTGAGAATGGCAAAACTGCCTATTGCTTGAAGTATACATACAGATCTGCCCGTCTGCTTTTGAAATTACTCTCTTATCCCTTTGATCAGTGATTCTTTTGAACATTACCATTCCACACGAAACATCGAACTTAACCATTAAATATAGCACATGCTCTCACATCCTGCCACTGCAGATCTGCCACAAACACAGTAAAACCACTGATCTATATATAGATCAGTGAGTAAAACTCATCCACACAATGAAAAAAAAACAAATCCACCTCTTTCCCATAACACTATACTCATTTCAGCCAGTATATGACATTTAACAGTGATCAAACATATTTCATGTTAAACACAAATTAGCTTCTACATTCTGCAAGGCTCACAACCTAAAGTAATCAGTAAAGGTTTAATCCAATTACCAATGATTTGTGGACTTACAGTTTATAACCTCAAGGGCAAAGTAAGCCATAAAATTTCCTCTGGATTTTAAGGGTCATTTAATAGTTTTCTTTGTGTAGTATTAAAATAAAGTCAAAATTTTATGAGCAAGTTTGTTGCATTATGCCTGTACTGAAAGATGAGGAAACAAGTGTAGCTTTCACCTTAATTTCTTAAAGATCAAACAATAACTTAATAGCCTATATTATTTAACAAACCATGCATGACTGATCAGCTCTAATGCTAGTTGCATTTCCTCAGATGTTCAAGAGCAATCTTTTGCTGTGTTAACACTGACTGAAACAGAATTCTAAATAGAAATACATTGAAAAGTTAAGTAGTGCGCTAGAGAGTCTCTTTTTAGATGGACAGTGTAAATGATTTGATAAAACATTTATTAGTTTATGGAAGTCATGCACTGGAGAATGTTACGAATGCCATGTTATGTTTTTTGTTCTGTAAGGTTTAATTGGCTCATCAGGGGGTTCTGCTCGCACCCTACTTCTTTCTAGAGACATCGTATGATTGTAATCACAGAGCGCCCTTACAAAGTTCAAATAACAAGGGGGGGTAAAAAACACAACAACTTAGCGAACATATGGGCTATGTTCAGAATAGAAAACTAGCTTACCACTTATTGAATACTGTACAGTATACTGTCTACTATTTCTTTTAAACTTTAGGTATTATAACATAATAAACCTTTAAAACAGTAGTATGGTGCATTATTAAATGACCTCATCATGTTGCATGTTTAAAGGGATAGTTCACCCCAAAACTAAAATTCTCTCATTATTTACTCACCTGCATGCCATTCCAGATGTGTCTGACTTTCTTCTGCAAAACACATACAAAGATTTTTAAAAGAATATCTCAGCTCTGTGGGTCCTTACAATGCAAGTGAATTGTGACCAGAACTTTGAAGGCCAAAAGGCAGCATAAAAGTAATTCATTAGACTCCAGTGGTTCAAACCACAAAATAAGAAGTGATATGATAAGTGCGGATGAGAAACAGATCCATATTTAAGTCCTTTTTAACTGAAAATCTTCACTTTCATTTTCACTTCCACACGATGGTGACTTTCACTTTCATATTCAGACACCTACTGGTTGGGGGTGGACAAAGGTGGAGATCTGTTCTTCACCCACATCTATCATATTGCTTCAGAAGATATGGATTTAACAACTGGAGTCATATGGATTGATTTAATGCAACCTTTATGTCATTTTTGGACCTTCTGAGTTCTTGTCACCATTCACTTGCATTGTATGGACCTACAGAGCTGAGACATTCTTCTAAAAATCTTCATTTTTTGTTCAACATAAGAAAAAAATCATACACATCTGGGGTGGCATGAGGGTGAGTAAAAGATGAGAGAATTTTAAGGGTGAACTATCCCTTTAATCACAGCTAATGGTGCCCAGATATCATATGGGAAATAAAAAGTTATTTAGCATTTTAAATCCAATTTTGAGTAGAATGTTATTCAACATTTGTCCAAATAAATTAGTAAATATTGTTGTAGGAAATAGAATTTAAAGTTGAGTGCATTGCATTGCACAGTAAACAGCAACAGTAAGATTACTATAGTAGTATGCTATTCCAAACATTTGTGGCACCTTATACCAACATTTGACCAGGCTTAGCTTCCAGAAAGCTTTTCACTTGACTGATTTTCAGCCAAACATGAGCTCACTGGATCTGCAATTTTGCTTTGATGAAACCATGGACATAGAGTACAGACAGCTGAATGAGAAAACACTGCTATTCTCCAGTGGGCTATAAGTGATATTGGATTAATAATAGATAGCAGGCAGCAATGTTTTCTGATATGCCGTGTACAGCTGTTCTATGTCTGTTCCTACATGCCCCAAGGCTTGCTTTTTTTTCTGGTTGTGCAGAAAACGTCTGATAATCATAATTTCCCACTTCTCAGGCTGGGCGCATCTTGCTGATGCATCTTGTTGAGTTTCAGCAAAAAACATCACAGATTATATTTAATCAGATACTCTTTTTAAAAGACTGCACTTAAAATGTTGAATAACCAAATTAATGAAAGCTTTCAAATATTGTGGTTTTTAGTCCATTTCTATTAGCTTTGAAGACAGTTCAAATATGTCATTATACATGACATTTGACTTGACAGTCATGATGTCATGTATAAAGAACCAATATGACAGCGGTCTCAATAGTTGTAGGTAGTAAACATATTTCTGTTTGATACGGCATTTTATTATGCCATTAATGCCTGGGGCATTTTTTTCTTCTTCAAATTTTTTTGCTAAAACCTATAGAGATGAATTAATGTAGTGATACTGATAAACATTTAGCCGTTATCAACAACAAAGCCGTTTTGGCATTATAAGTGTTGCCATAGAAATGGAGGAATGAGAATAGCTCCAAGTATAATCTATGAGTTGCAGTCTCGTAATTACAGTAATTACGACATGATGTGAACGCATCATAACAGTAAGTGGCTTATGTCAAGCCACTGTTTACAGACAGGTTTCCTGAACACTCAGCCCATCTGCCATTGGTAGGACAAACAGATAGTCCCACCCTTAATTCACATAGTTGTGCAAATTTTCCCTTGTTGAAAAATGTACTCTTTTCAGAAAAAAATCTACCAATAAATGGCTACTTACAATTGTTTCTGGAAACTTATTTCCAGTATTTTAACAAACCCACCTGCTAACAACTAGTTGGAAATCAAGGTTTAAGTTGGAAATCATGGCTCATACCTACTGGCTATTCAAAAAAAGAGGTCAAGCCTGTTTTCTGTTTCAATGGGCCCTTTAAGAAAAATGTCCTTCAATGAAGTGTTTGCCACAAAGGGGCTCACTAGTTCTTGGTAAATCTCATCTTTTCACCTTCTTGCCCATTGGTTTATTTTTTTTTACTCTCAAACTATGGATGAACATTTAAAGGCAGAGGCTATTTGCACTAAGTGCACTTAGAGTAAATACCAACCAAAAGTATCTTCTAAGCAATAAGTGCAAATAGTGTTAGATGCTATTTAAACCCCTAATTAAATACTAACATAAAGTATAGGGGCATCACTGCAGCATGTTTATTGTGTTTATTTAGAGTCCCACAGACACCCTACACCAACCCCTAAACCTAACCTTCTCTTACAAAAATTAACCATGTTTTTACCACATTAACCACAGTATCACCATGGTGTTTTGTAGTAAAATCATAGTAACCACAAAATGAAAACATGGTTACTACATTAATAACATATTACTGTAGTAACACCATAGTTAATTGCATTAAAACTATGGCTTCCACCAAAAAACATGGTTACTACAATTTTTACAATAGTAGAAAGCATGGTTTATAAACTCCCCGACCTTCACAGTGACCAAATCTCTGTGAGGAAATCAACCTTTATATACATTTTTTATTGTAAGAAGTATTAAATGAGTAATATAAATAAGTGGAGACAGAAAACAGGATGGGAAAAACTAGGTCAAAAGGGGAATCGAACCTGGATCGTCCGTACGAGAAAAATACATCAGTTAAGTCTTTACACTCCATGCAATTGAAGCAACACAGTGAGGTGCAGTTTGTCTTTAACGTCATACTTTTTGACCATACTAATTGAGTGCAATAAGATGTGTGGTGTTGCAGGTGCTATTTGCACTTTGTGCAAATAGACACTCTGAAATTTTAAATTACAGAATAATTTCAGACTATTCAACATGAAATAAGCAAACATTGCATAACTCTTTTCTTGCATACTAGAGAGGTACGTTTCTAAGCAATCAGACTTTTGGCTGGAAGGCAATACAAGAGCCAAGAACCCACAGACTTACATTATAGGAGGGACCAGAGCCATATAGGCCATGTCAGGCAAGCGACTCTTAGCAAAGCTACTAACTACTCAACAGGAAAATTAGTTAAGCTAAAAGCTACACTTCAGAAAAAGCAGCAATTTACACTAAAATCTACAAGCCAGAAGTAGCTTGCTACATTTAAGCTACTTCAATTTTATTTTCAACATGATGCACAGAGCATACTGTCATAGACAAACATTGAAAAGATGTATTCACAAGAAGCTTATCAAAGCCATGGTACGGTATAGTACAGTATAGCGCAATACAGTATGCAAGTATACAGTATGGTACATTATAAAATGGAAACATGTAAATTTGTATTTATACTGTACATTCAACCTTTACAAACCCATGTTTTCAATTAACAAAATCACAAATTTAACATTTTATTTTTCATATTTATGCCACTAACTGTACAAGCCCATTTGACCATAATTCTGTGTCTAGCTGTTGTATTTCTGTATGTACTGACAGCTTCTGTTCAGAGGCTAAATTCCATGTATGTGTGTGTGTGTGTGTGTGTGTGTGAGAGAGAGAGAGAGAGAGAGAGAGAGAGAGAGAGAGAGAGAGAGAGAGAGAGAGAGAGAGAGAGAACATATGGGCAAAAACACTCCAATATATGATGGTATCAAATGGTAATACCATGGTACTACATGGTGATATACAATTACCATTTTTATGTACCATTCTGTATTTACATGTTACTTTAAAGTACTTCAAAGTATCCAATGGTTGTGTTGTTGTTGTTGTTCGTCCATCAAATTGTATTTTGATATATGTTTACCATATTCATATACCATTGACATGTTTCTACGAGGTAATGGTACTTTTTATGTACTTTCATGAAGGCTACTAAGTGTTTAGATACTTTTTTTTTTGGTTGGAAAATATCTTTACCTGCCGTACACAAGCTGCACATGTTGAACTTAAAGACGTTCTTCATCACTTGGAAACGATATGACGCAATAGCAGGTTTATTTTCCATCGATCATGGATAAATATGCACAGTAACCAGCGCTGTCTTTGTTTCCCGTGTTGTAAAGTATATGATTTGTGTGTTGGCGACGCAACAAATTATTCAGAAGCGCGCGCGTGAGTCATTCAGATTGAAAGGTGAACCGATTCAGACCGCTTTGCTTTCACATGTGACCAATTCATTGTAAAGAACCGACTCAAATGAGCGATTCGTTTACGAATTGGACATCAATATGTTTTGATTCAAAACTGACATTGTCTACACGGCATGTCATGATGTCGGGGATGATGTAGCAGTGCATCTTTGATCAACGCCGCTACCTAATCAGAAATATAGGTAGCGGCGTTGATGCGGCATAGTAATGACAAGGCTGTGAGGGATAGATGTAAAAAAAAAAAAAGAAAAAAAAATATTTCTTCAAATTTGTAATATAATTTGTAAATTAGTATCATTTTTGGAGAGAATTTTTTTTTTTTTTTGGAGAGAGAGGAAAACATTTTTGAAGAGAGAAAAAATTTAACACTTAGGCTCAGAAAGGAACTGAGACACTATTTTTTTTCACCATTATTTTTTCCACCTTCAGGGCTTCCGTAGAAAACAGATGGATGTTCCAGAAAGCAGGGTTAACTTACCGTGACATAAACCCTGAACTCTCGGTTGATTAACCCAAAACTTGCTTACTCGCAGTATGTTGGTTCCAGAACACCTGCGCGGGGTTAGTTCACTAGAGTATGTGCGCGGTTTTGGGAACTCAGAAAGGAATTCTCAGCAGATCACCGAATCCACGAGTCACCATGGAAACAGACGCTAAGATGAAAGGCGCGCCATATTTCAATGAAGCGGAACATGAAGTTTTAATGGGTGCAGACAGGCATTTGTTAGTCTTCACTCGTAATAGCGATAGGAGCTACATTTGTTTAGGACTGAGAGTTTGCTTGACAGAAATTATACCGAATCGTTGCGTGAATTTTTAAATAAATACAATTTAAATTTCTACCATACATATAAAAGCTTAATTCAACATTAATTTTTAATAGGTCGACCGTTACGTTATTTGTTTGCACTGAACTTCATTATACGTATTAACATTCATATTCTATTCATATTATGATAATATACTATTGGTTTACTATATATTTTATTTTAAGATTCATTTTAATGGTATTTACCATGATATGTGCATGCTAATTTTATTTACTGTATGTCATGTGAACTGAATGTATTTCCTTTTTTAATTCCATTTGATGTACCCAGTTGGGGTTTCTAAAAACTTAGAATCATATCACCTTAAATTTCCCACAGTTGCTGATGGCCTCTTTGTATTAATAGACCCTCTTTCATTTGTAGGATCTCCCACAGTTACTACCACAGTCATTATTTTCCATAGACTTAAAGCAATGTTTTTTTGTAGGCCATACTTGATTATTCATGTGCATTATAAGATGAAGATCTGCTGTAGCAGTGGTGAACAATGATAGGAGTTACAAGTCCATTTTGTTCTTTTCTCTTTTTATGTGGCATTAAAACTTGCCATGTCGTGTTGTCATGTACAGTAGGGTCCATCTGTCTCCAGCAACTAAGTCTGGAATGAAATTATGTTGTTTTAACTGAAGATCATGTGTCTAACGTTACATTATAAATGTTCATGTTCTCAGCATTAGGGGAAAAAGTAACTAAACTCTTCCTTGTTAATAGGAAGCTGTAAAAGGTCCCTATTGAAAGGCAGAACAAATATGTAATTTAGAGATGGACCATGTACAGCTTTTGATGGAGTAGAGGAGGCTGAACATCAGAAAGATACATCTTTTCATTGAATCACCTGACCACTAGCTAAATGAGGGCACTGTAGGAGACTCTAAATGACAGTGTGTCTCGTTTATATTTTCAGATAATAAGTGATAAGAAATAAAATCTCTAACCTCTATCTGTGGTCTGTGAAATTATCAAATATTACAGTATCTAGTTAGTGAAGAATAATGAGTGATAAATTGCTTAATGAAGTGTCTAAAAAAATGTGACGCTCCTGAGGTCGCATTTCCAGGCCGCATACGTCATCGAGGTTGGCTCGTTTCAGAAAAGCGAGTAGGACACTTCGAATGCAGCCTTGTTTCATGGAAATTCGGAGGATGCATGAGGTGTATCCTTCATGGGCACTCACATCCCACAAATCTTTGCTTCAACGTAAATGTCTAAAATAATAACGCCAATTTGCCCGAAAATATGATGTTCAAACGCAAGGAATGTTTGACCGTCAGCTGAAGTTCCTCAGTAGATGGGTACAGAGTATATAACATGTATAATTATATTAAAATATATTTAAAATAAAGTATTAGACTAAGTACTACAGTCAAATATATTTTCTTTTCTATTAACATCTTTATAACTCTCCTAAAATTTACCTCATACATTCCCTTCTAAAGGAACTTTGTTCCCTTCTCACTCAAAGCACTCCCATTTGTTAAAGAGTGGCGACCATGTTACGTTCCGTTTCCATTTGTCCTATGAAGGCCATCTCATTTAAAAGAGATTTGTTTAAAGGAGGACGCTTGGTATACTGCAGCCTTCAAAGGATGCATCCTACCTAGCACACAGCTTTCGAAACGAGACACAACCATAGAAAAACTATTTTAAAACAGTGCAGAAATATTTGTGAACAACCCATAACTCGCCCTATAGCCTACTTGAAAAACTGACCCAAACCTGGCCCATATTCTGATGGTTTGTCGGGTACCGTCGGACTCCGATCGGGTTGAAGACCTCTATACACGTACAGAATAACGCATGATTTTGGATCGGTTCATAATTAAAAAGTACATATAATTGACCATATCAGACATTGCTACAATCTTTTCTTCCATCTATTTGAAAAATCCAACCAAATTTGGCAAGCATCCTGTAGCGCATATAGGTGAACGCCAGATCATGGGGGCCCTCCAGTGTACTGGCCCATGGGCATCTCAGGTCTTAATCCATCCTTGCTCACAGTCTCGTTGTCATTCCCATTAAAAATCAAAGATGGCGCTATGTGAATAAGGTCTAGCTTCGCTAGTGAAAAGCTACTTGATTTAAAAACTAGCGAAGCTACTGCCACAGAGTGGTGCCAAAAGAAATCTGTAACACTGTCATCAGGACCGAATATTTTACTAACCCAAACCCTAACCCTAACTGTTAGTGGAGTAAAAATGTATTTTAGAGCAAAAATGCAACCTCTGAATCGTGCTCACCATTGTTTGTGTGCACATGATTATTTCCTAGTTTCCATTGGACCAGAACCATTGTCTCAAAGATTGCTTACACAACAGTAGTAACAGAGGGAAAGGTCATCATGACTGAATTAATGCTAAAATGATAAATGGTGATGCCGCTTGTCAGTAATTCACCAGAATGGGTTTGATTTCAGGGTACATGAACATTAGGAAGGAACATGTCGATTCCCTGTGTGATCATGTTGCCTAGCAACTCTCCAGAATGCCTTGGCAACCACCAAGCATCCTTCTAGCAACCACCCACAAACCCTAGCATTATGGCTCTGAGTTCTACATGGGCAAGCTCTAAACGCATTTAGAAATGTAGTTTTTGGTGATATCACATTGAACAGTAGATTGATTTAAAATGAATTGCAACTTACATTTAAGTGTCTATTCGTAAAGTCTGAACTACACAGTACTTTTGACTTTTAAATTCACTCCCTAACTCACAGTCCCTGCATAAAACACATGCTTAAGGATACCTGTCCTCTTGCAGCAGTCTCTTAAATCATGTTCCAAGTAAATGACAAAAAATTATTACATTTCCTTCCAGATATGGCACTGCATTTTCACCCTGCTCTGAAATAATAATCATAGTGACTCAGTGATGGAGTGTTTTGTCTAGGCCAGCGCTTTCATAAATCATAGGTCCTTCAAATGATCAATAAACAATTATTTATATATAAGTGGGGGAAATGCATTCATGCAAAGTGTAGATGTATCTGTTGCTACTTGACACTGTGATAGTATATTAGAAACCTGGGTTGTGTCTGAGACGGTTTGCAGACAGCTTTTCTCTTCACTGTTTGCCGTATTCACTTCACCATGTCTAACACACCATCATTTGTTTGGCCTGCATTCACAAGATTGGTTCCTGCTTCACTGTGGAGACAAATGATTGTGTTCTTTCTTCTGACAAGCAGTCAATACTTAATTTTGTTATGTCTCTAGGAGCTCTTATTAGACGTTACAGTTTTTTTTTGCCCGGTAGAGGTCTGTGGTGTTTTGATTTAGACCTAATGCATCTTGCTTGCTTTGCATCATTTAAAAATACTTTATTTAGAATTATTTGAGGCTTAATGTCTTTGTGGCACAAGATAAACATAACCATGTTAATATTCCTACATTCCTGCAAACGGTTTAATGTGGCTTATTGCGCTTGTTGTGGCAGTTTCCTGGTGAAATGAACACAGAGGTGCTACATCAACTTAATCCCTTTCACAAAATGTATGAGTAAAATGGCAGATTATCTGTTCATAATTACTTACTTTTCCCCTGTTAGTGTTCCTCACAAAATGCTCTCTTATGACATCAAAAAAACGACTATAAAGTGCATATAAGGTGATCAGTGTTAATGATACCGTACATTTTAACATTTGCATTATGCATAATCAACAACATTTACAAGCTTTTATATATAGCATTGCACCAGGGTACGAGTTCTGAAAACCATGCTTGCCAACATGTGAGCCGAAAACACCACAAAATTAAGTGGTTGCTTTAGTCGTTGTGTTTTTCATCTAATATTTGCTTTTTATGACACTATTGGTTAGGTTTAGGTTTAAGGTTAAGGACAGAGAGGAATTTTTGTTTATCTAAAACTCGATTGAGCATTAACCTTAAAAATCATATCTGTTTGGGAGAAAATATAGCTCACTTTTAGCACCACACAGTGGAAATTTCATCTCAGAATGCCACTAAGGAGCCAAGTAATATAATTTTTCAAAAATGTTGTTGCAGTCATGTAATGTTCATGAGATCAGGCTAATCAACACAAGTGTACACTAACTCAGGGCCGATTCAGACCATTCTGATGCCCTAGACAAGATTCCTGCTGGGGGGTTTGTTTGGGGTGCATATGTCTTCTAAAGTGAGATGATAGGTATGAGTGAGAAACAGATAAAGAAAAGTAATTTTTCTATAAATCTCCATTTGCACCTTCATTTCCACATAAATGTTCTCTTATTTTTGGTGATTTGCATTCTTTGTGCATATTGTCACCTACTGGTCTAGGTTGATGAAAGGTGTAGATTTACAATAATAAAAAAAAAGACTTAAAAATTTGAGTTTTTCACCCACGCCTATCTTATCTCTTCTGAAGACATGGATTTAACCTCTGCAGTCGTCTGGAGTGATTACTTTTATACTGCCTTTAGGTGCTTTTTTGAGCTTTAAAGTTCTGGTCACCATTCACTTGCATTGTATGGACCTACAGAGCTGAAATATTCTTCTAAAAAACTTCTTTTTTTTTTCTTTCTTTTTTTTTTTGCAGAGGAAAGAAAATCATTGACATCTGGGATGGCATGAGGGTGAGTAAATGATAAATGAAGAGAATTTTCATTTTGTGTGAACTATCCCTTTAAATGTTTTATTTTAAAGTTAGGTCGGGACAGAGGCAATGTGCTAAATGGGGCCGTGAAACACAAATGTACACATACTGACCAACACCAACCCCACCCCCCTGTCGACTCATTGACACCCCTCTCTAAGTCGATACATTGACACCCCCCAACCCCAATCAACACGTTTTCTCCAGGGCCAATTTTTCCTCCCAGTCCGCCCCTGGGTTGGGATTTGAACCTTGGTCCCACTAAATCTTACACTTAAGTAAAGAACTACTAAGATATAAAAAATTTCCCAGCTGAGCAGCCTTCTGTAATGAATTGTAATGATGTGTATTATAAAAATTGCTACACAAACAACAATAATTTGACTAGAATAAAAGTCTATTTTTCATGTGTTATTTCACATGGACTTCCGCTGATGCACCCTCAAAAATGGGTGAATGGATCTCTGCAGTCTTTCTGTATGATCACACAAAATTTTGAGCCGAGCCTGGCCTCCTTGCCATCAGAATGTGATACACTGCTCCAAGCCCCACGCTGAGGCATGTCAATGGATTTCTGAGAGTTTCATTTCCACATTGAAGCAATTCAACCCTTTAACCACATTCAATCTCCACAGTGTGGTATTCTCTACAGAGAGATGTAAATAGGAATGCTGACATGAATCTCCAGTGGTGATTCACCAGATAATAAAATGGAACAAATGCCCTTGAAAACAGATTATGGGGAAATAAAAGAAATAATAAAAAAAATATTTTTGTTCCAGAAGCATTCATTAGCTTTCATTCTATATTGAATGAAGGAAAGGACGTTTGTATCTCTTTGTCAGCTAAGAAAAGCTGAATGTATTTCTGATCTTAATTGTTTTAGGAACGTAATCACGACATCAACTGAAACATAAGATGGAGGTCAATTTTAGACAAATCTGACATCAGTAGTATTACCAGTGCTGGTCCTATTCTTTTGGGCGGCCCCATCAGTATGTTTGTAACACTACTTATATTGTCTTTGACAGTGTGAGGGCCCCCTGGTGGATTTGGGGCCCTAAGCAACTTGCTGGAGAATGAGTTTTTGGGGTAGACCAGACCTGCCAATGAGAGACGGACCCCATCCCTCCAGGAAAGGTGTTGCTCTCCTCTCTAGTAATTTGGCACACAGTCTTAATAATGATAGTATTTCACTAACAGGGTCCCAGGTCAGGAAGCAGACAAACTGGTTAATCCGAATGTCTGCTAGCTGTCGTGAGACGTCACACAGGTCACACAAACTGAAACACATAGAGACTGTATATCACAGATATCACATAGAGACTCTTTTCCCCGAATTACCAAACACAAAACTTATTACGGTATAACTTATTACGGTGACCGCACTTATTACGGTCAACTTGAAAAGAACAAAAAAATGTAAGATAAACATCATATAAATGTAGGGCTACTAAACATTAGATATCTTTCTACCAAAGCACTAATTGTAAATTAAATTATTACAGATCATAGTTTGGATGTGCTCTGTTTGACTGAAACCTGTCTTAAACCATATGAATATATTAGTTTAAATGAAACTCGGGGATAAGTCTGATTCCAACCTTGTTCGAGCACGAGTCAAGACAGAGTAAAAATGCACCCAAGTCCATGACAAGGCCGAGACCAGTAAAATATGGTCCTGAGACCGAGTCCAAGACCAAGTCTGGACACTTAAATTGGGGGTTAAGGGGTAATCACGGCCCCGAAACACATCCTCCACAGTTTTAGCAATAAATGTGTTATATGCGGTATTAATATGCTAAAATGATAACTATCCTTTGACCCATGACTTATAAAAAAAAATACAGAAATTATGTGTTAGAAATATATTAATTTAAATTTTTCAGATTATTTGTCTTCTTTATGTTATTTATGTATACATTTTGTATGGTCTATAAAAAAAAATGTTTTTATCAGTTTAATTTATTTTAGTTGGTTATTTTTTTCCTTCATCTGTACTTGTCTTTATTATTGTAGTCATACATTGCTTGATCTTATTGAACATTTATATAGAAAAAAAACTCCACAGATTTACACATTTGTGGACTTTTCATACAATGCCTTACCACACCCTCCACAGTATTAGCACGTTTTAGGACAATGTGTGGACTTTTCAGACGGTCCCTTACCCACCTTAAGCAAATTTTCCTATTTATATCAATGTTGAATTGGCAATCTGGAACAATTTCAAGGTGACACCAGCTGACCAGGTTAAATATGGGACAAATTGCATCCTGTACTGATTCAATATGGGATGCATCATTGTATCTTAAAATACGGGTCAATCTCGTATTTTACGGGACAGGTGGCAACCCTATCTACAACATTACTTGGATTTAGGATGGACCCCACCGAACATCACCGAAATGACCTGCAGGTTGAACTGCAATGCACTTCCTTAATCTCTGCCTGCATCACCTCTGTCTGTTGATGGACTACACTCTTGAAATGGAATTGAATTGCCAACAAAACCCTTCATCAGCCAACTAACAAAGGACAATTGCATCTATGTGAACTTCTGCAATTAATCCAGGATGGATTTCAAAGACATTAATCTTAAAGTAAAAAAACACACACAAATTTTAAACAATGGACTTTAATGCTTATTTATATGAATAGTTTTAAACCATGACTTGCACTGCACATAAATAACTAATATTGGCATTATATTCATGATGTTAGCCAGAGGGGAACTGGCCCCCACAGTGAGCATGGTTTCTCCAAAGGTTTTGTTTTACATTAACCAACATCTTATGGAGATTTGTCTTTTGTGTTCCTTGCCACACTTGCCTTCAGTTTGCTCACTGGGGTTCCAAATACAATTCTGATTATTTGATTTCTATACACAATTTACAATCATATTTAATCAAACTACACAATGATCATTCTAAGACTTTAAAGATATTTAAGTTTCACACAGTTTTTTTTAAATGCATGTTTTCCTGTAAAGCTCCTATGAAACGATGTTTTGTGAAAAGCGCTATACAAATATAAATGACTTGATTTGACTTAGTTTGCCTATGGGGAGGACTGGTACTGAGTATTACTCTGCAGTTTTTAACCAACTAAATATTTTAAACATATTATTTATTCTTTGCTTTATTTACTAAAGGAATGTATATGAATTTTAAGATTTTATTAATTTCCATGAAATCAATAAATACCCTGATATTTCCATATTTTTATGAGCGTGGGAACTCACTCTATCACTACCTTGGCTAAGGAACACTTTGGCCAACGCAGAGACAAAGTTCCCTGAATCCTCTTGCTAAATTCTTTAAGGTATGATACTTGCACTCGCAATGAGGAAAAAAGACAGTATTTGTTTCCTTTAAAGAATCACGTCTCTTAAGAGATGACTGTAGCTTGCTGAAAGTCTAAAAGAAGAGTTGCTAGGACAAAATTCTGGCTGTGGATCAACCAGGTACATTAAAAGTGCAATAAAACTCTTTTCTAGTCTCAGCTTTTTTGTCACTTGATCTTCAATGACTTACTCAGCAATGTTCCCTCAGAGATTAGTCTTGTTTATATGAGAAGAAATCACAAAAACATAAACCTAGTTAAAGAAAAATAATGCACTCTGTGTCTTTTCGACTCCACCACGCACCCACTGAAACAGAAATACAACATGATATGCAATGGTGAAAATGACTGTGTAAGGTGACAAGTAAAGTACAGATTCCATCACCTTTTCAGTTGTTAATGATTAGGCCTTCCCATTACTGGTTTTGCTTCAATGGACTGTACACTGTAAGTAAATATTTTACTTCATTCACCTTTTTGTTATCTGTGTTTTAAAATGTTCTGTTTCTGTTTTACCATGCAAGAAACCTCTCCAAACGATTCGGTCTGTGAATGAACTGTGTGAACTGATTCCGAGTCAGACTGAATCATGAATATGTTCAAGCTGTTGGAATGATTCATTTAAATATCAGATGCACGACTTGAACGCTGAAATATTCTCTACACTATTTTGAAAAAGAAGCAAAATGTAAGGTTCCTTCACAGTTTGAAGGAGATCCCATATTCATTTATTATGGTTTTTAAACAGTTGGTTCATTATTATTACCATCTATTTCTTTAGTTTACACCACGTCATTTGCACTGTAGGCTAATGGTGCTTTACCATTTATTATCCTTAATTATTTAGCAAGCCCTATCATATCAATGTTGCCTTTTTGCGGAGGCCTGACAAGTCTACTCTCTATGTATATACAAGGTGCCATTTTCACTGTTATGCTCACAGACTACTACATTATCACTGTATAAACTAGCACCTTTCCTATTAATATTCCTTGTAATTTTCACTGAGCTGGTCTCTTACTATCTGTGCTTCATCGCACTTTTACATTAATGTTATTTAATAATACAGTATATTGTTATTTGCACAACTGGTTAAATAACTATATTTCATTGTCTCTGTACTCTGCACAATGACAATAAAGTTTTTATCTGTTTTGTTGTAAACAATGGTTACTGAAGGTAATTCTTATATATATCGAAGTGAATTCTGAACAGCCTGACTGATGATTTCTTGGACAAGTGTATTCTGCAAATAACTTTAAAGGTTCATACATGTGTCAGAACTCAAATGGGGCCTAAATGTAGTGTTGTGAATTATGATCGTCACAGCCCATTTGATAATTCTCTTTATTAGGACATTCCCTTTTCAAATATAACTTTCTGTAAAGACCTCCAGATTGTCTGGTTCAAGTCTTAAATTCAAGGTCAGCTGAGTACACATTTTCAGACTCTGCAATCACAGTACAAATCAGAGAGACAGGTTCTGAACTTTTGTTCCTTTATATAAAAAAGCCCTGATCTGTAAAAAGACTGAGTAGAATCTAAATGAGAGATTGGATTTTTGAGGAACTCTCTAACCTCAGATATCTATTTTTTTTAATGTAGCACTCATATGTCTTTCTTTGTCTCTCTCCCCTCAATTCATAGTCTCCTACGCATTAGTGGCACTGACAAGCTCCAAAAAAAGTATTTAAAAAAAATAAAATTATTCAGTTTATTATGCAGATCTGACTGTTTCAGCTCTGTTTAATATAGCTACAAATTCCAAACAACACAAACTTGTTTATCTTCATTGAAGAGGCCAATGAAGGGAAATAACTCTGTCATAACTGATTTAGTGCACTGCATTTCGTTTTAGCACAGCCACAATGGCAAAACAGAGAAGCTACAAGATAGGGAGTAAAATATAGATAGATCTTAAAGTAGTTTAGAAAGCTACTACTTATCCGTAAACTACATAAATTAAAGTAACAGTCCACCAAAAAAATTTACATTTTCTCATAATTTATTCACCCTCATGTCAGCCCAGATGTATATGACTTTCTTTTATAGAATATCTATAATATCTATAATATAGAATATATTTGTAGAACATCTCTGTGGGTCCATACAGTGCAAGGAAACGGTGACCAAAACATTAAAGCTAAAAAGAGCATATAAATGCAGCATAATAGTAATCCATACGACTCCAGTGTTTTAGTCCATGTCTTCTGAAGCAATCCAGATGTGCTGTAATCGAGGTTGAAAACCCAATAACCAAGGAGACTGTTGATGTCAAGATTTATTGTTAAAAAGGAGTTCTCACCCAAAATTTATTGGATCATTTAGGATGACATTAATTAAACCACTGGAGTGGTATGGATTACTGTTAGATTAGTGTTTTTGGTAACCATTCACTTGCATTGTATGGACCTACAGAGTTTAAATATTCTCTAAAAATCTTAATTTCTGTTCTGCTGAAGAAAGAAAGCCATAAACATACACATGGCATGAGGGTGAGTAAAATATGAGAGAATTTTCATTTTTGGTTTAACTTTTTCTTTAAAATGAGAATGTTATTCTAAAATATAATTCTTGGTTACCTTAAATAGACAATTTATTGAAAATGTGTTTCAGTGACCACTATTGAAAGACTGAAATAAAAGATTGTTTCTTTTTTGGACTTGTATCATGTTGTTTTTGGTCTGATGATGTGTGCGTGAGTTTTTACTTGCTTGTATAAACCCATCCATCCTCTCCTTGAGGGAGTACTGAGATCATCCACGCCGGCTTGTTGATGTGTGGCACAAAATAAATATGGAATGATGATGCATAAGCAGCCATTAATCTGCATCAGTTGAGGGAAGCATTGCCCTCCGGATGACAGGGGCAGCACGAGGCCCCTAGATCCATACCGTTTCTTTATGCCGAATAATTCTTTAGACAATTTGTCACAATTCTTTAGATCTACATGAGATGTACATTGCAATACAGCAAGAAACAATAAGAAAGGGAACTGTCCTTTGCAGCTCAAATACTGGCCAGAAACTGACAAAATAGATCATACAGTATGTCTGTGGTCAGCTGTATTGTAATGTGCACTAAATTATGACTGTAGACATGTTTCCCTCCTTGAATATGATAAATAATGCATTTGTCTAGCACTTTTTTCCTTCTTAAGGGCTTGAACATAAAGCTGTATTTTTTACATATTTAAAAACACAAAAGGTGGTTGTTAGGGTGTTGTTATGCAGTTGGTAGGGTGATCTGGGTGGTTGCCAGGTGGTTGCTTACTAGCCCAAGTAAAAAGATCCCACACCCAGGTCTATGATATTCTAATTCTTCAATGTAAGTCTATAGGATTTTTCACATGTTTTAACATCTGCCAGGCAAAAAAGTCATAAATCTGATACAACGCAGAGTTACAAAGTAAAGTTTAGGGTATAACAGGGCTAAAGGCACCCTTAATGAAATGTTGCTTTTTTTTTCTGGTCACTAATGTATCAAGATTTTATATATATATATATATTTAAAAAAAAAAAAAAATTTGATTGAGCAACATCATTTGTGTAAAATTAAATAATAACGTAAGGTTGTTTGATTTAAATTTTGATTGGGGTAAAAGGCCCCTAGGGGGTTTAAAGTGCTATCGTGTAGATACCAGGTCAGTAGTTATAGGGCAAAATTTGTCAAATAATGCAATGAATTAATTAATAATTAATTTTGAGACACCAAGATGCTTTTTTGAGTAACAAATTAAGATGATGCATGCTCAAAATAACTACTTCAATTTCAAACACATTTGGCATTTTATTACATCTAAAGTATTCTATAAACAAACTAATCTCTATTGTGATTATTGTGAGTACACTTTGAACATTTTTCATAAATCTATTCAACCCACTTAAAAAGAAAAAACAATGTGTTTAATCAGAAGAATCAGAATCAGCTTTATTGCCAAGTATGTTTACACATACAAGGAATTTGTCTTGGTGACAGGAGCTTCTAGAGTACAACAATACAAAAACAACAGCAAGACATAGATAAAAAAAATAAAATAAAAAAAGAATGATAAAAATAAAGAATTATACTTATACGAATACAATACACTCAGACACACATCTACATACATACCCAAATATACACACGTAGTGCAAATCTAATACAAATCTGTTATATAAAGAACAAAAATACAGTATATTATGTACAGTGCAATGTATGTAATGGCAGAAGAGGATATGTTTGATAATATAAATAGACTTAACTGTGTATTGCACATAATTATTGCTCAATGGGGCAATTTAATTGTTCATGAGATGGATAGCCTGAGGGAAAAAACTGTTCCTGGTGTTCTGGTGTTCAGAGCTCTGAAGCATTGGCCAGAAGGCAATAGTTCAAAAAGGTAGTGGGCTGGGTGAGTGGGATCCAGAGTGATTTTTACAGCCTTTTTCCTCACTCTGGAAGTGTGTAGTTCTTGAAGGGGGGGGGGGGGGGGGGGGGGGTCAGGGGGCAACCAATAATCCTCTCAGCAGTCCGAACTGTCCTCTGTAGTCTTCTGATGTCTGATTTCGTAGCTGCACCAAACCAGACAGTTATTGAAGTGCAGAGGACAGACTCAATGACTGGTGAGTAGAACAGTTTCAGCAGCACCTGTGGCAGGTTGAACTTCCTCAACAGACAAAGGAAGTACAACCTCTGCGGGGCCTTTTTCACAACGGAGTCGATGTGTGTCTCCCACTTCATGTCCTGTGAGATGATAATGCCCAGGAACCTGAATGACTCCACTGCTGCCACAGTGCTGTTCAGAATGGTGAGGGGGGTCGATGTTGGGGTGTTCTTCCAAAAGTCCACAATCATCTCCACCGTTTTGAGTGTGTTCAGCTCCAGGTTGTTATGACTGCACCAGTGTGCCAGCCGTTCAACCTCCTTTCTGTATGCAGACTCATCGTCATCTCGTATGATGCCGATGACAGTAGTGTCATCTATAAACTTCAGGAGCTTGACAGAGGGATCCTTGGTCGTGCAGTCATTGGTGTAGAGGGAGAAGAGTAGTGGGGAGAGCACACATACCTGGGGGGAACCAGTGCTGATGGTACAGGTGCTGGAAGTGAATTTTCCCTGTCTCACAAGCTGCTGCTTGTCCGTCAGAAAGCTGGTAATCCACTGACAGAGAGACATGGGAACAAGGAGTTGGTTTAATAGGGGCCTTTAGCCCCTGCAACAGGCAGGCTTTTTACCCTTAATACTATCCTTTCACTTATTGGACAGTTATTGAAAAATATTTCATTTAATGACCTTAAACAAAACTGGAAATTATAAATGAGTATTTTGTGTCAAAAGAAATGTGTTAATTCCAGGGATTTTCATTAGGTACATAAATTTGCAACGCTTTAAAAAAATCATAAAAATGAGATCAAATCTAAAAATCAACTTTTAGACACCACACACAAAGATCTCATGGAACAGGAGCATTTTCCATTGTATAGTGACAAACAGGATTTTATGAAATACTGTGGTAGTTTTTGAGGCTGTATAGTGTTTTGGGAGAAAATCAAATCAAAGGAGCCTTTTAGCCTTTGTTGCCAAAACTAGTGAACGGGTGGCGCTCAAGCTATCATCTGCAATCAGAACTTTTTGATTGGCTTACACAGTGCTGTCTTACTTTAAAAGTTCAGAAAACAGCATGTATGTTTAGTTAATAGTGAAAAAATACAAATTGTACCAGATTTTAAATACCTTGCAATTATTTTAGGCTCACATTTGACATTTGAAAAGCATAGAAAAAAAAGTAGTTTGTGCAGTTACATATAACATAAGAAATGTTACATTTATATGGAATCAACTTTCAATAGATGCTGCTAAAGTATGTTTACATTTGATGATTTTTTCTCATTTCTCTTACTGTATCACATCATAGTCACAAGCAGGAAAAACTCCCCTCAGACCTTTACACAGTTTATACAAACGGGCACTAAAAATATTTGATAAAAACCAAATACATATCATCATTGTCATATAATTATGAAGTATAATTCTTTTAATTTGATAATTTTGTTAATTTTAATATGTGTTGCCTAATGTACAAAATTATTAACAACCTTGCTCCACCATCTTTGAAAGAATTTGTGTCACTGCGCTTGGAAAACACAAGACAAACTAGAGCCTCCTTAAGAGGAGATTGTGAAGTGCAATACAGAGCCACAGACTTTGTTCATTCAGCTTTCTCTATCAGAGCTGTCAATATTTGGAATATGTTACCAACTAACATAAGGCAATGTCAATCTATAGCACAATTCAGGTTACACCTGAAAATATGGTTCAAGACAAGCAACAAATGGAATAATTTATAATCTGGTAATTTGTAATCATAATTTTGAGCAGTTTTTAATTTAGTAGCTCATGTTTTTATTCATGTAATGTTATTTAATATTGTTATTAGTGTTGCATTTTTACTTTGGGTGTTTTGTCTGCTGTCTACTGACTAATGTTTCAACAATGCTTTTGTAATGTCATTTTTCTGCCCAGGGACTACAGATGAAATTTAGCTCTATAGCTAATTCATCGACTGTCCATTGTCCCTGTCAAATAAACTTCTAAATAAAAATAAAAAAATACCCCACAGAGCCTTTAGCCCCATTGTACCCTAATACTTATAATTATCTTTATTGTCTTACTCAAATCCTTTAAGTATGAGCAATAGTAATAGTAATAGTGATGCTTATTTTTTCACGCAATACTACGAGTACACACTATGGTATAAAATGAATACAATGAGTTCATTGGCAATTGTATTACATGAATTGATCTTTGACCTGAGAAAATGCTCTGTTTTGGGGTAAATAAATACACAGTTTATTCCTCTGAAAAATACTTAAAAGTTCCAAAGTCAAGGTGACTTTTGCCTAAGATTTGATGTAGCGTTGTTAACTGTATTTATCAGCTATCATAAATCAATTGCAAGTGCTATATGGAACATCTTTATGCATTCTCATAAGCCAAATTTATATTGTGTTATTCTTTGTCTTTTTTCTCTCTCATTATCTGTCTATCTGAAGGATGTGGATCACCTCTCTATGAACACACAGCAATCATTATCCATCATGTCAGAGGATGAGCTTCAAAAGTTGTCAGCATGGTGCATTACACAAACACAGTGGGAGTATGGCATGGTAAAGGTAAAGCTAAATTATTTGTAAGACCCTTTAATTCATTTGTAATGACCAAATGTAACATAAGGAATGTATGAGGGTCAAAGAGGCATATTATTTTGGGAGTTTTGCCTTTTAAAATGCATATTCAGGCAGGGGTCAGCATTATGCTCGTGTTTTTTATGTTCAGGACATTAAGGCTTGCCATCTGAAACAGTTTAGAGAATTTATTAGTGTCAATGCAAATGTTAAGAATGAATACATTTCCTTAATCCTCATTGGTCTCATTTATATAACATTCGCTTCAGAAGCAGTACTGAAATATTGTTTTCTGTTGAGGAAGGGCTGCATATATCCCAGCTACCTTTTGTCCAATTTGGCTTTCTTATGCTTAATTTAGGAAAAAAATAACAAGACTTCAAAGCTTCCTTTTTCTTTCATCCCCCATCCCTGCATCTTGAGCTTTTTTTTTCAGTGACCTTCTTCCATTTGGACAGAAATGTCATAAAAACATGCTTTACTCTGACATCTGGTTTGCAATAGCATACAGATGTCCTCCACTCAGCATTAGGACTTCCAGAGCTTCTATGTCAAACGGATATACAGTAGTACATGGCCAGAATTGTTATATTTAATGTAACTGTAAAATTATTATTTTAATTCAAATTCTTTTTAGAAAGCTAGAATTGAAAGGGATAGTTCACCGCAAAACGAAAATTCTATCATCTTTTATTCACTTTCATGTTGGCAATAATAAATACTTTGCCAGCAGCCATTTCACCCTGTAGCTCAAAACCGGTTGCCTGGTTGGATTAAGCATGGTCAGTACCTGGATGGGAGACCTCCTGGGGAAACTAGGTTGCTCCTGGAAGAGGTATTAGGGAGGCTAGCAGGGGGTGCTCACCCTGTGCTCTGTGTGGGTCTTAATGCCCCAGTATAGTGAGAGGGACACTATACTTTAAAAAGGCACCATCCTTTGGATGAGACATTAAACCAAGGTCCTGACTCTCTGTGGTCATTAAAAATCCTAGAGCACTTCTCGTAAAGAATAGGGATGTAACCCCAGTGTCCTGGCTAAATTCTCCCCATCCAGGTGGATGCTGCACACTGGTGGTGGTTGAGGAGAGTCCCGGTCATTGTATAACGCACTTTGAGTGTAGTGTCAGAAAAGCACTATATAAAAATAACGTTCATTCATATTCTGTAATACTAACTTTAGAACACAACATTTTGAAGAACAACGAAAGTAGATAGTGACTTAGGCTGTCAGTCCCTAACATTCTGCCCAACATCTCCTTCTGTATTCCACTGAAGAAAGTTAGTCATATGGGTTTGAAATGACATGAGGGTGAGTAAATGATGACAACATTCATTTGTGAACTATAACCCAAAGAAATATTTCAAATAAAAATGAAAATTGTCTCAGCATTTACATACATGTCTATACAGGTCTTCTGAAGTGATCCAATCAGTTTTGGGTGAGAACAGAACAAATTCAGAGCAAACAAACGATGAGGAAGAAGAAGAAGATGAATAGGGCAAACTGAGAAGACGTAGAGTGGAGGAAGAGGAATTAGGAAGAAGTGATGAGAAGAGGGGAAGATTTTTTTCAACACTTAGAGGGGTGAGCATTGAAAGATTTGAGGAAAGACCAAATGGAGATGTATATACTGTATCATTTTTTTTCCAAAATACATAAAACATTTACAAACATACAGTATATGAGGAAAATGTATTGCTAATTTATTTAAATTTGTATTCTGAATATACCTGCAATTAGGTATTATACAATAAATACACAACACACACACACACACACACACACACACACACACACACACACACACACACACACACACACACACTAAACAAACATAGATATAGACAGACAGACAGATAGACAGACAGACAGATAGATAGAGGATATTTACCATTGGAATTTATTCGAATGTGAGAGTACTTGCAGCAAATACGTTATGAAAGAAAATTATGTTTTTTACTACAAATTCTCCTCCCTGCTCAGTCAATCACCACTTCACTTTCACATTCTCATTCTTCTTGTGTTTTTGGTGATTCACATTCTTCATGCATATGCCACCTATTGCGCAATGAAGAGAATTTAGAATAAAAAATGACTTAAATATTTATCTGTTTCTCACTCACACCTATCATATCACTTCTGAAAATATGGATTCAAACACTGGAGTAATTTGTATTACGTTTTTGCTGCCTTTGTGTGGATTTTGGAGCTATAAAATTTTGGCACCCATTCACTTGCATTGTTAGGACCTGAGACATTCCTCTAAAAATCTTAATTTGTGTTCTGCAGAAGAAAGAAAATCATACATTTCTGGGATGCCAGGAGGGTGAGTAAATGATGAGGGAGTTTTCATTTTTTGATGAACTACCCCTTTAAAGCTACTAACCAAAGTAAGTTAAGTACACCGAATCTACTTCAGATGGCAATATCTTTTTAAAAGATAAATGTATACTATAAATGCATTTATCATTTAATTACAGTCGTATTTTTCTGGCACAAATATATTTTTGACTGAACACAGGCTGATCTCACTGTGAATTCAGCAACAGTAGTTTGAAAGTTCTTCAGTTTAAATAATTTTGTGCTTATCAAAATGTGAACCACTGCCTTCAGTGGCTGAAGCTAGGAGTGTTGTTGAACGGAAATGTGAGCTCGTTTCCAGGTGAAATGTCAACCCATTGACAACAAAAGCTAGTTGTAAAGCTTTTAGTAAAAAGCTGTAAAAAAGTTGTGTTTAGTTGCAAATGATGTAATACAGTCAACAGGAATGCATATTTTATCAATCATAAGCCCTAACACAAACCCCAACCCTAAACCTAACCGTCAGTGGAGAATTTTTTTTTTTGTCTTATATGGAAAATGGATCCTCTGAATTTTGTATTATTATTATGATTATCATAAGATCTTACATACATAACAAATATTATTACACTAAAAATCAGGAAAGAAGGAAGAGAAAAAATTCCAGGGGTATTACAACATTCAAAAGAAATCATAGGAAATAGATCAAAAGATTTACAAATATTATTTGGTTTTGATAGCCTTCTTTATCTGTGACCTAGATATAGTTTTAAAGTACTGTTGTAGTTCAGAATGCAGAACATCCAAAATGGGTTTTTGATTAGAAAAGTTACATTTATGTACATAAAACTTAAATAAACAAAATATAAAGATTAATTAATTACATTTAGTCTTTAATTTTTTCTTTTCCATTTGGGTCACAGGTGAAAAAAACAAACAGTACATTTTCCCAGAATATATAAAATTATTTTACAATGTTTTCATTTATAAACTGGGTGCTGCTTACAAAAAGAGCATTCAACTCAATATCTTTTCTAAATTTCTTTAAATAATCATTAACATGTTAGACTCGATGAATTATGCAAAAAGATAATTCTCTTATCTCTTACATCTGAGACAAAAGCGTTCAAATAAACTATATCATTTGGGACTGCCACAATATCACTTTGAAATAAATAACATGTAGATCTTTTAGTGGTCAAAAAGAAGCAGGTTTTCATCATAGACACAGCAGGGTGAAGAGGAGGTAAAACAATGGGGTAGGGGGGTATTTCTTAGCAATCTAATAACACCATTTGGTATAGTGTCAAGCATGATAGCAAATTCTTTGGGAGTTATAGGAATATTAAAACGATTCTTCATCAAATAAATTATTCATAAGTTAATAACTGGCCTTCTGCATTAAATAACTGGCTTACAAGCAAAATGCCTGTATCAAACCAGTGTTGGAGGAAGAAAGATTTGTTCTCATATAAAATATTTCCATTGTTCCAAATAAAATATTTATGGGGAGAGAAGTTGTGTTTATATATCAGTGACCAGGCAAGAAGAATCTGTTTATGAAAATTAGCCCAGTTGACAATTTAGCTGGTAAATTTTCAACATTATAACTACAAAGCAACAACAAATGAAGCCCATAAAACTGAGAGAAAATATGATGTTCTCATAGATATATATAACAACAGACTTATTTATAATATATGCAATTATTCCAAATAAATAAATAGAGACTTTGGCTGTCAATGTGGAGAGATTGAGCAGTGTATGATAATCTGGAGATACCCTCCCATTTGGAAAGTAAAACTCTCCCTCTCTTTGCAACCATAAATTATTATTATTATTATTATTAGTCTTTACTATAATGGGAAAAAATTATGTTAACATCTATAATTTTGGTTCTTACAAACAGATATACCTAAATATGTTACTTTATCTGCCCCGGCCTTTCTGTGTGGAGTTTGCATGTTCTCCCCGTGTCTGCGTGGGTTCTCTCCGGGTGCTCCGGCTTCCTCCCACCATCCAAAGACATGCAGGCTAGGTTAATTGGTGTCTCCAAAAAAATTGCCCTAGGTGTGGATGTGAGTATGAGTGTGTGTCTGTATATGTGTGGCCCTGCGATGGACTGGCGACCTGTCCAGGGTGTACCCCGCCTTTCGCCCAATGTTAGCTGGGATAGGCTCCAGCCCCCCGTGACCCTGTACAGGATAAGCGGTTGAAGATGAATGAATGAATGTTACTTTATCCTTAACTGGTATATTATTAATAACAGGCAGGGAGAATTTTTTAACAGCAAGGAGTTCACATTTAGAGACATATAAAAAGATCAGAGGCTTTAGAGCATTTTTCAATAGTGTGGATAGCAATAGAAATGCAAGTGGCATCTCTTAAATTAACCTTTTCATATAATTTTATTGATATAAAGAGATTAGAATTAGAATTTGGGAGGCAAAAAGGAAAAGATATGGTGAGATTGGGCATCCCTGTCTAATACCTCTTTGGAGGTTAAATCTAGGGGACATACCAAAACTTAATTTTAAAGAGCTGATACTATTTGCATAAAGCTCTTAATAGTGTTATAAAGAAAATTACCAAAACCAAATTTCTGTAAACAAAAAAATACGGTTCCACCATATGAAATGCTTTGTTGAAGTATAAAAAAGATAAAGCTTTCCTCAGAAATAAGATAGAGTAATCAAGAATATAAAGAATTAAACATATATTATTAGAAATGTGCCTGTTTTCACCAGATTGGGATTCATCAATAAAATAACACATAATTTTCTGCAGGCTTTGGGCAAAAATTTGTGCCAAAATCTTATAGTCATTGTTTAAAAGGCAAACTGGACAGCAACTTTCGATTAAAATAGGATCCTTCTTAAGTTTTGGGATCAGCGTAACCATGCCTTGCGCTAAGCTTGAGGGAGGTATTTTTGCAATACTTTCTGCATATAGACTTTTGCAAGAAAAGGAACTAAAGGTTCAGATAATACCTTTTAAAATTCTGCAGTAACTCCATGATTCCCTGGAGATTTATTGCTTTAAAGACGATTAAAATGATCAATGGCTTCATCTGTGTAGATGGGGTCATCACATCAATGTTTGGCTCAAAAGTTTTCAGGTCATCTAATGAATCCAATAAAGAACATGTGTCTTCCTTACAATATCTAGACATGTATAAAGTTTTATAAAAGTTACAGCAGTAGTTGGAAATTTTTGTGCAGTTCTCTGTGATGACACCATCAACATTAAGTTTAGAGAAACTATTAAGTTTGGAATTAGATTTCTACAATGTAAAGAAGTATGTAGTGTTTTGCTCACCCTCCTCCATCCATCTTGTCCTAGACTGGACAAAAGCTCCTTCAACTTTATTTTTCATCAAGCTGGCTTTGGGAGTCACGTGACCTCATGAGAGGTTCGGATGTGTGAACGGCGAGCTCTGCGCACTTTGCTAGTTTTTAAATTTTTAATGATATAAACCAGTGAGATTTGATGCACCCTGATCCATAACTGTTCTAGGAAGACAACATGTCAAAGAATTCAAAATCTGAACATTAAAGACATTAAAAGACACTTACGTGCTCAACCGATTTTTTGTTTCTTTTTGTGGTAGTTCTGCCTAGCGGCTGGATTTTGTTTTGTTGAGTAACACTCTTTTGGGACAGTGTTGTGGTTGAATCTGCATGTTCTTTGTGCTTATGCCTCCTGTTGGTTAGAGCTTTTTGTGTGAAGTATTTCTTGCAGGACATTGGCGTGATTAGTTCATTTGTTGCACTCATGTAACAGTTGAATGGGCCTGACTCACTGAACATTTGTTTGACTGCCTGAGGAAACTAAACAGCTTTTTTTGCTTTTGCGCTGGTTCCGCTAGTGGCTGAAGCTTGTTTTGTGGAGGAACACACCTTCGGTACAGTTATGTGGATGAATCTACACGTTTTTTGTGTTTATCCTGCCTGTTGGCTGGAGTTTGTTTAATAGATTATCTTTTGTTTGTAATTCTGTCTCAACAAATTTGTATAGAAACACCGGACTTGAGCAATCCTATGAAAAATTTGTCACAGGGCACTTGTTGGTGTACATGGACTGTTTGAGTTTAGAGGGATGGATGTGGCGCTGTCGTGCGTGGGGTAAATCCGCACGTTTTTCTTTTTTCTGTTTGTTTGGTTCTGGTGGAAGTTCAGGGTTTGATTGTTGCACTAATGTTGGAAAGTGGTCTTTATAATTTTGTTTTTGACACACAATCTATTTTTTTCTCATATGTCAAAATATCAAATGTTAATATGAGTGAATTTTCTCTCTCTACGTGGAATTTGAATGGGTTGGGGCATCTAACACAAAGAAGGAAGGTTATTTCTTTTCTTAAGCGTAAGAAATATGATAAAGTTTTTCTACAAGAAACGCATCTTTCAAAAATTTGAAAAGATATGGGGTGGACAGGTTTTCTTTAGCGCTGGCTCAAGTAAGAGCAGGGGAGTCATTACACTGATAAGTAAATTTGGCTAATATTTACGCACCTAACGTTGATCATCAGACTTTTTTATAGATCTTGAAGGGATCCCCTCATGATATAATATTGGGAGGAGGCTTAAATCTTTTGATGGACTCAGTCCTTGATCATAGTGAAGCAAAATGTGCAAGCCCCCTTGAGCAACATTGACGCTTCACAGGATGTTCAAAAATCTTGGTCTTACAGATATTTGGGGACTTTTGAACCCATCTGGTAGAAACTATATATTTTTATCATCAGTCCATAAGATTTATTCTAGAATGGATTTTTTTTATTTATATCTAAGTCACTCATTTCATCTGTTGTTGATAGCTCAATTGGAAGCATCTTAGTCTCAGATCACACCCTGGTCAGTTTAGAGGTGTTGCTACATATGGAGGAAAAGAAATCATATAGTTATCGTATAGTTTAATGTATCCCTTTTGCAAAATCCTGAATTCCAACAAATGTTAAAGGCTGAAAACAATGTTTATATGGAGACCAACTGGTCCTCAGTATCCTCTCTGGGCATGCTTGGGAGGCACTTAAGGCAGTTCTTAGGGGTCAGAACATACAGTATGCGTCATTCATCAAAAAATCCAAAGCACGAGAACCTGTGGAGTTGGAAGGGAATAATAAAACTGCTGAGGCAGATCTGAAGCAACGAATGTCATCTGATGGCCTTTGAGAATTGACCCTAATGAAATACAGATATAATACTATATCGTCATGGAAGGTGGAGTTTTGGCTATTCAGGGACAGTCATACTTTGAGTCAGGGAGAATGCAGGTAAGCTTTTGGCTAGATAAATATTATCTATAAGATAATAATAGAAGATAAGTCTTTTTCTACCATTCCCTCAGTGAAATCTGCTGGTGGTGAAATATTTACCACCATGTTTACATTTATTTATTAATATCAATCCTTTGATATTAATAATGCTTTTAAAGAATCTTGATCTCTATAGTTCCATGTCTTCATCAACTGATGAAGATATTAGAAAATTTGTGGAACCATTAGAACTCCCTAAACAGGGGGTCTGGATAGCTCAGCGAGTATTGATGCTGACTACCACCCCTCGAATCGTTGTGCTAAGTGACTCCTGCCAGGTCTCCTAAGCAACCATATTGGCCCAGTTGCTTTGGCCCGATTAGGTGTTCTCGCTCTCAATGGGGTGCGTGGTAAGTTGTGCGTAGATTGCGGAGAATATCTACATGAGCATGAGCACAGCGTTTCAGTAATTACAAAAATAATGCTCCCTCAAATTTTCCAATAGTCAATCAAATAATTAATTCTAAGCTTAACTGTGTTATGAGATAAGAAGGAGCTGTTCAATTTCCAATAGGAGGGTTTGATAAGTCCCATGTTTTTAAATATAGCCTTCTGGTCAGTTAAGTGTGTGGGAAGAATGTCGACTAGCGTGTTCTCAATATCAACCGACTTAGACACTAGCCAATAATCTATATGCGAAAGATAAGAACCATTCTTGTTACTCCAGGTAAAAGATCTACTTTTCAGCAGTTTAGATCTCCAGTCTTTCCATGAAGTGTTTTAATTTCGTACTATCGAAGTGGGCTGGCCTGAAGGCCATTTATCAAGGGCACTGTCAATTGCAATATTGAAATCATCACCTATTACGAGTAGAGATTTAGAGAACTTTACCAGCCAATGAAATTACCAATGAAATAGTCTGCTTTCTACATCATTAATGAATTTAGCATTCTCAGCTCTTGAATTAAATCCATAAATATTAGCCAAAATAATAGACAATGAGTTAAGATTGATAATGTTACATAAAAAAATTCCGCATGAGTCATACCTTTAGAGCGCTCGGACCCATGGGAGAACCAGAATTCGTTACCCCATTGTGAACTCCAGAACTTTACATCGTTAACAGTAGAACTGGATTCTTGGAAAAAAAAAATTAAATCAGGCTTTAACTGTTTAACAAATAAAAATAAAGCTTTCCTTTTTACATTATGTTGTAAACCCCTGACATTAAGTTACAACAAAGACAACAGCATCAACTACAATTAGTTAGGTGAAAAAGATAACCTGACATCAATTAATGGATCCTCTGAATTGTGCTCATCATTGGTTATGTGAACATGATTACCTCAAGGTTTCGATAGGTCCAGAATCTGTGTCTCTGAGGCAGCTCGTGCAACATGATATCAGTAGTGGCGCAGGAAAAGGTAAACACATTTGAATTCATGCAAAGATGTCTGATAGGAGATGGCGCTTGTCAGTCACTTGGCATAATGGAGTCAATGTCAGGGTACTGGAACATTGGGTTGCATCATGTCAAGTTCCTGTGTGAGCATGTTGATCTCATTTAAGGAAACAGTATTAAACTTCAAAACAGGGTTCATACAGATGCTTCATAGAGAAAATTAAGGACCTTCAATGACTTTTCAAGCACATTTATATTAGTTTTCAAGGACTATGTTGAGATGTCATTAATACAACAAACATTTTCTTTCTAAATTTTAAATACTAATATTTTATTAATTATGTTTATTTAATTTGATAAAACACCACTTAATACAAGTGCAACATACAGTATATCAATGTGCATCTTTAACTACACATCCTAACAGAAACATTTCTTGGTTCATTCATGATGAAATTGATGTACAATTGTAGTGATCTCCCTTAAATGCACTTCACTTTCCAACTAAAGTGAATAACTGGGTCCGTAAAAAGTAGTCCATAGGACTCATGCACTATGTTCCATGTTCCATATGACTCAGTACATTTGACATTGCATTCTGCTAACGCATATAGGAGTGTCCTTTCACACATCCTAGTTGAATCCTCTCTACAATAACACTAGTATTCTAATATTGGCTAGGGTGCCCCACCCTGTTATAAAAGCAGACGCACAAACACCATTACTCTGAATTTTCTTCCTTCAAGACAGTGATTCATCTCTCATCTAGAAGCCCTCTACTGCTTCACTGTACATGAGTATACTACACGAGTCAGTGGGCAGGATCATAGTGGCAACGAGAAGACTCTCAGCTCCCCTGTAGTGCTCTGGCACCAGAGCACTACAGGGGAGCTGAGAGTCTTCTCGTTGCCACTTGCCACTTCGATGGTGAACAGGCCGCTTCAGCATCCTGATTCCCCAAAGCGCTTCGGCAGGAGTTGTGTATCCTTATAAGCAATTGTATATATATATATATATATATATCAGTGGCGATTTCTCAGGGCCAGCAAAGCCTTCTCTCCTGGCGTAACATGCCTAATAAATAAATATTTTTTCATCCTTTCATTCTCATTGACCTATTTGCTTTTGTATTTTCAATAATTTTCCACTCCTAATTAATCTACAAACAAATAGCAAACAATCAGAATTTATTCCTCGATGCTTACAAGCAAAGTGTGACAACTGTTTCACAAATCGTATGCCCGAAGCTGAGATACTTAGCCAAAGCAGCGTGTGAGTCTGAGCTCCACCTTGTCAGGCCTTCAGAATTTCCACAGAATCCCTCAACAGTGTAAGTGAATAGGTTTCTAAAGTCAGATTGACAGATTCATCAGCCAATCAGATTGATTTATTTGTTCTTGTGGGTGTGGTCTTTAGGATATGCCCCAGTCCGGTGGGAGGGGTAGGGGTTCGGATAATATGAATGTGAAGCGATCATCTATGTTCCGCAACTGCTTTCAGGTCCTTGAATAACATATAACGTGTGAGTAAGGACAGTCGGTAGACTTTCTGGTGCCCTCCTAGGGTAAGATAGTGCCCCCCTAGGGAGTTGGTGCCCTATGCAGACTGGGTAGTATGCATAAAGGGAGTGGCACTACTGATGGTTATACGGTCCATTTTGCACATCGGCCACCCCTTTTCATTGGTCTTCTATCTTCCACGGTTCGTCTGAAGACACGACAGTGTTACGAGCCGAAATACACAATCTTCTCGCAAAGAACACGAAAGAGGTTGTTCATATGAATTAATAAGCCTGCTGTCCCAATATGCAAATGGATGGCAAGTCCTCACGGGCATGTCAGTGCTGGTGTTTACAATGATCGAGCTCAATCTATGTCGATATGTCAGTGTTGCATGCACAAACTGCGACAAACACAGCAGGATTTACAGCCGTTTTTTCCTCGTTCTGGAGAAGGACGGCAGGCTTCGGCCCATTCAAGTTCTGAGATGCTTGAATCGCACACTCGCGACGTGCCCATTAAAAATGTTAACTCAGAAACAGATATTATTATCTGTCCTCAGGACTGATTTACATCAATAGACCTGAAGGATGCGTACTTTATGTACCAATTGCACCGCATTACAGGTGGTTTTTTAGATTCGCATTCAAGGGAACTGCATATCAGTCTAAAGTCCTTAATTTCAGACTGTCTCTGGATTCCTGCACATTCTCGAAATGTATCAATGTGATGCTCGCACCATTGAAAATGAATGGTGTGTGTGTTTTGAATTGCCGCAGCAATTGGTTATTATTAACCAATCAGAGGTACTACTGAGCAAACACAGAGACTTGCTGTTTTGCCATATGGAAAATCTGGTCTTATGTCAACAAGGTGGAAAGCACACTTTTCCGCAGCCAGTGAATATC
This sequence comes from Moxostoma hubbsi, assembly GCA_032164185.1. Taxonomy (NCBI): domain Eukaryota; kingdom Metazoa; phylum Chordata; class Actinopteri; order Cypriniformes; family Catostomidae; genus Moxostoma; species Moxostoma hubbsi. The sequence goes on from JAVLUX010000040.1 coordinate 12,357,914, forward strand.
CTTTTTAGGAGTTCATGTGTGCACACCTCATGAATGAGTGCATACAGACCATTCTTCGGTGTCTGTTTCAGTTCAAACTGAAATAACATTTCATTTTCATTTGCATAGCGGTAACTCGCCTCTGTCTGGCTGCACAAGCACCATAGACATTGCCAGTCTTCAACCAAGTCTTCTATGCTGGGTCAAGTTTTCAGAAAGAAAGTGCTGACCACAAATGCATCCAACACAGGTTGGGGCACAGTGTGTAATGGACACCGGACTTTCGACACTTGGAAACAGGTGCGAAACGGCTGTGACATGGCAACCGCCTTGTGTTACTGGCTGTATTTCTAGCTTTGAGCGCTTTTCATTCTGATATTCTGAATTACCACATTCTGATTTGTTTGGTCAAGACAACAGTATTAGAGTATATATGTCGCCATGATGCACTGACCCACGTATAGCCAGCGAAACACAAGTATGCTCTTCCCCTGGTGCGCTTCATTCTGTCATCAGCAAAGTGGACATGGAAACAGTTCTATTAACTGCGCCGAAATGACCCAATCTGTCCTGGTTTCTGGAGATAATGGATGGGCCTCCATGGGAAATACTGCTGAAGAAAGACCTCTCTCAAACACAAGGCAAGGTTTTGCATCCCCAGCAAGAGCTGTGAAGCCTACACGTGTGGCCTTTGAACTGAGCACGGTAATTGCAGTAGAACTGATGAATTCAGTCATGAACACCATTAAATCCACGATTAAATCCACCTAGGCTGGCTACAGTCCCGACTTGGGACCTAACTTGGTCCTAACTTCGGAATTGGTCCTAAAAGCACTCGCAGGGCCCCCCCTTCGATCCATTGGTCTAGGTTGATTTGCACATGCTCTCTAATAAAACCGCACTACTGCTGGCTCTAGCCTCAGTAAAATGGGTCGGTGACTTACATGCACTATCAATTAACAATTCATGTCTGGAGTTTGGCCCTGGTCTTTCAAAAGCTACTGTCAAACCCAGAAAAGGCTATGTGCCTAAGGTTCTAACCACGCCCTTCAGAGTGCAGGGGGTTCACCTTCAAGCCTTCTTTCCTTTAGGTCAACCAGTGCTCCTGTCAAATAATGACACAACCTCCATGCAGACTATCTCTGAATGGTACATTGCTCCATTTTTCTTGTAGATAGAGCAGTTATATGGCATGGCTTGTCTCCTCAGATGACAACATAATCAGACAGTCTAAATGGGGGTGAAAACTGGACTCTACGCTTTAAACGGATTCAGAGGAAATAAGATTCTTTCAGGCAGGAACTTCTGAATTTACCCTTTCTTAAAATTGTCAGAAACATACACAAAAACCAGGCATTCTGATTTTCATTTAATAGAATGTAGACTTGAGAGACTGCCTTACATTTCACTGAATATGATAGAAGTATGCTTACATGTGTAAGAGGTAATGAAGTTCATTACACTTCATCTCATTAAAATGAGAATGCATTGTGCTCGTTTGGTACATTCATTCTGGTAAATAATATAGCTTACATACAGTTAAAAGTGCATTATTATTGGTACAGTGACTTGTTCTCTCTGAAATTTTCCCACAATTCTCTGAGCGAGTATAGACAATCTTTAACTGAAAAATGAGCTCAGTTGCCTTTTGAATTGATCTGACCACAGCTTAATGCCAGTAAAATTTCTCGGTAGGAAAGTATGCCCCCCCCCCCCCCCCCCCCATCATCCTCGATTGATTTTCCAATATGATGGCAACATTTGATATACAAGCAAGATATGAGCTTCTAATAACCAATGGCACTTTTCTCTAAAATGATGTCTTCTACATAGTGCATTGTTTGTTCCAAAATAAACACTTTTTTCTCAATAAGTATTGACGTGCACCAATACCTAGCAACCACACAGAACACCATAGTAACCACTCTCATCACCTTTGCATTGTGGTGTCAAGTTTTGCACAGGCAAGTCTGCTCACATTGTATTACTCTAGTTTTGACTTTTAGTTTTCTTTTGAAACCAAGGTCAAGGAACTTGTGTTCTCTCAAATAAGAATGAGTAAAAACCGCAGTGTTTTTACCACTATCAATGAAGAAAGTAGGCCTATACAATGGCTAATAGTGGATTTTCATTATCGTAATCCTTCGTAAACGTTTCAACATTCACCAAGTAGGTCAACTTCATTTTTCAACAAGATTCTCATGAAAAGCAATCAGATTAATGCACCATCTCATGCTATGCATTAGGAGTAGGAATTCTGAATGAGTACATTTCACATTTCTCCGTGGGCAAGAAGAACCCCATTGGTATTGATATTCCAGGCACTGTCTCCTTCCTTCTGTTATGGAGCCGATATACTCCAGACCAATCAGTTTAAATTACTGCCCAATAATATATCTCACTGCAGTAGGGGCTGTGGCAGAGAGAACAGAGTGTATTCTGTCTCATTGATCTTATGCATGGCTGAGTCATAGGGTCCATGCTTAAATACAGCACTATTAGGATGTCAGGGTTGGATGTGTCAGTAGGTAGTGCTTCTTTAAAATTGGGTAAACCCCTGTATTTATAATTGCCACTTTCCACAAATAGAGTACAAAATAGGGCCTGAAACTTCATTTAAACTTCATATAAAAAGTAATTTTATAAAAATGGTCTGTGAAAGGATGTGCTAAACCTACAGAAAATAAATACATTTGATTTTCTATTCATTTTATATGAGGCTTGCAAAGTAAACCTGTTCCCAAAATTTGGGGCATGTCTAAACACAACTGAAATCCTTGATATGTGTAATTTCTGTATACATTTTCTCATAGAGAAAATCCAAATGTTGGTTTGCATTCATCAATAAACATATATAAATAAATTAAAGAAAATTAGGTTTGCATTTTTTTGGAACAATAACACAAAACTTTGTACTTATTGAGAAACTGGAATGTGATTATTTACTATTCTTCCAGCCATACTGTAAAAAGCAGTGATGCCCAAACCAGGGCCCGTGGGCCAAAGTTGGCCCGTGATGACCTTTGATTTGGTCCGTCTTGCCATACATGACAAGAGGAAAATAACATTTAAAACAAATACGCCATTGACAGAACTCTTCACTGCATTAGTTAAGCAGATTGCAGAGTAATGTTTTTTTATATTATAAAATAATAAAGGAGGGGAACCAGGGAAACATTTATATTTTAATTAGGGCTGTCAATCGATTACAAATTTTAATCGAATTAATTACATTGTGTCCCGATTAATTAATCGCGATTAATGGCATATACAAATATTTGGTGAGAAAGCCCCTCATATAACAATAACTAAATATATAATGATGAAAAAATTATATATAGTTATCTTTAAATATTTAACAATTATATATTTCATATATAAGAGTTAATCATTGATAAGACCATACAAAAAGTGGCTTTACAATACAATGTATTATTTACTACCATATTATTGATCAAAGTCAATCATTGGCATACAGTTCACAGCAATCAATTTCACAAGTGATTTTGTCAATCAGTTGGAGATTTATTATGAGGGCTTGTTTAAGGACCCGTCAATGTACATCTGCGTCAGAATTTCGGGTGTGATGCGTCATAAACATAAAATGTTTAGCTCACTGTTTCAAGTTAAATATAGTTTAATACTCAATCTTTAAACACATCTTGATATCACTTAGTTCAGATTTGCGCTCCATCGAGTGTTTTGAATGCAAGAACTTAACGCATGTCTGTGTTGTTGCTGCTGAAGGTTGTTTTCTTCACTGTTTAAACTGCGCGTTTTCATACAGCTGAAGTTTCACTTACTGCCCTCTGGAGTAAACAGGTGGTACTACAAGCTTGCATTTCTCAGGAATCATTCTTATACGGGCGGGGCATGCGATAAATTTCGTAAATTTTTTTAATGCGTTATTTTTTATAAAATGAATCGCACTGAATTAACGCGCTAAATTGACAGCCCTAATTTTAATATAATACAGTTTGATATAATGCAATGTTTACTTCCAGCCCATGGCCCTCAGTTAAGTTTGATTTTTGGCAATTTGTTGGAAAAAGTTTGGGTGCATCTGGTATAAAGGGTCCAAATCATTGTCACTTAATTTTGACATGTGAATATTACATTTTTTGTAACTGGAGAAAATCATTCAGCAACAGAGTTGCTTATTTTACAGTTGTGTTTTTGGTCATTAAAATGAGCACTAAGCAGTGAGAATTGGGCATTCCAAATTGGGAGAAGAATTATAATAAATGAGTTTTAATAACGTCCATGTGTTTTAACATATAAAAAAGCAATTGAAAAAAGTAAAAAAGTAATTGCATTACAGTAATTAATTACTTTGTAATCAGATAACACTCAACACTGCATATATACAGACATAAGAAACAAATAGCAGGTCTTCTCAAATACTTCAACACAGATAAACATATGCAGGAATTTTGAAATGAGAGTGTAAAACTAGGTTAATTTTACCTGTAAATCAGTAGTAATGAAGGGGACTAACTGTTAAAATGAGTGGATAAGATAAGATAAGGATGGTGAGCATGAAGTCTGTGGCTGACAGATGCATGCATATGTGTGTTATGATGACGGTTTTGTGTTTGAAGATAAAGTTTGAGTGTTTTTAACAGATAAAGATTTAATGATTGGTTTGTATTTAACTGATATAATTTGAGTGTCAAGTGAAACGTTTACAATGAATGTTGTAGTTATGAAGATATTTTGAAGGTTGGTGACCATGTCTACAGAAATGTCTGAAGATCGGCTTTTTCTTTCAAAGAGAGTTTGGTCCGAGTTTCTCCAGGATTCTTCTGACAATATCAGATGTCAAGTTATTTGTCCAATCGTCTGTGTGTATGATTTTAAGAACAAATTGTGACACAATCATAAGAAAAATTTACAATATACCGTTTTCAAAGATTTCGCAGCAATCCATAAATGATGCTATTCTACAAAAGTAATACATACAAATAATCAAATAATAATACAAAAGTAAACATGCTTAATCACTAAGTTTTTAAAGCACACACACTTCATTATAACTTATATGCTTATGAAATTGTATAATTCATATCTATTATAAATGTGTGCACTATTTACAGATGACTAATTTCAGTTCAATTGTCAGTTTTGCATACAACAGAAATAATGTGATGAATATTTAAATTTATTTATAAATAAAAATATTTGAACCAAACATGATTACATTAATATGTTACTGATTTTTAAACACTATGTCTGGGCTACTAAACACAGCGATGTGTATCATGAAGTAAATTTAAACAAATTATTCATTTAATTTCAATATGTTTAATTCTGCTAAGTATAAATGAATGCTAAAACAAAATGTTCTTTCACCGGTCATTTAACAAACCACCATGTATAAAACTCCTAATTTACTAATTTTACAAAAAAATTTACTCCTCATTATTTTTAATTAAATATTTCTCATAACATAATGTGTGTAGAATATTTAAAGATAACTTAATTATGAGCATTGAAATGTTAAACCAATTCATATTTTTAAATGTACACTCTCTTTATGAGAGTCTTTATCTTGTCAAATGTCAGTCAGCACTTTTCCTCTTCACGTTTACCAAATTTACCACATTGATTTCTTATAATAGTCAGGAGTTCATGCTATTCCATGAGTCTTTCAACAATGTCCTCTAGTAATAAAACATCAATTATTAAAAGTCCTAGTAACTCTCTGAACATGAGCAAGTGCTTTTTATCTTAATAATTATTGGAGGCCTTGTGTTAATGGAGCTTACAGATAAAACTGACCGGTCATATATAGTCATTTCTAAAACAGTGTTTTTACATTTTATTTGTCTCGTTATGTAACATTTCATCTTTTATCCTGATAATAAACCATTTCAAGATACACGTTTTAAAGCTTAATGTTTTTATTGTACACACCCACTTTAACCTCTTCTGCTTGTGGAATTTAGAGACCTCCCCATATTTAACCTAAAATATTTGAAACGCTTATTTTAAACTTATACAGAAAAGACCAACTGGAGTACAATCTTTGTCCTCTTCTGAGAGTATAAATATTATTTTAGCATCCTTATTTCTGTTTCTGACAGCAGGGACAGGATATTGATGTCAAAGTAAATATTGACATTTTTTGGTCTTTCTAATTTTCACACACATCTGCAAACAATATATAGACTTCCATTTTGAAATATTTTACATGTGCAATTTTATCAGAATAATAAAGTTCCCATAAGAATTAATTTTAAAGTCACATGACTACAATTCAAATATACACATTTTATATTCAAATACTGTCTGGTCATTATTCTACCTCCACAGTAATGGAACATCCTATTCGTTTAAATTGCCTATTATTATTCTGCATGCAAGAAGTAGGGGCGGAGCTAGAGGGGGTGCCAGAAGCCTGGCCACCCCATTGGCCACCCTACTCACAGCTGCACCTCTCTCGTGTTGTTTTTTGAAATCTACAATGAGCCGAATGTGCAGTGGTCTGTCTATATCTGCACGTCTTTTAGTCCTTCAATCCCAAGCAGCCATATTTGCCTTTTTTACAGCACCTTCATTAAGTCTAAAACGAACCAGGGCATATCTCTTATAAGATCAATCACTCATACCTGTAGATCTTTGGTCTGGATCTCCTAAATTTTAAGAAGTAATTATGGACCTAGATCTCCATGGAGAGAGTAAAAAATATTTTAATATTTCAGGGCCCATTCATATTTCATGCATCATTTCATACAGCTGTGCCCCGTAGGTGTTTCTGTGTACATTTGTGCAGGCTAACCAGGGGAAAGAGTAAGTTGGAGAAATGCCATCGCCTAAAACAAAGATCAAACCCAGTGCCTCGGGGTAAGTTTCTCTTGATTCCATCTGGTACTGTAATGTTTCTCTGATGTTTTTTCCTCCTCACTTGATCACCCTGAAAGCTTTGAATAGAGCATGGAGTGGTGATGAGGCTCATCTGTGAAAATGGTTTCGACTGCATCCTTCCACTTGAGTTAGAGCCTGACCGTTTGGAGGCAACAGAAGTGATGGGTGGCCCACTTGCAAACAGAAATCCTCCAAATATTTAAACAAATACTTAAATTATTTGTCAAAATGCCTTTAATCTCCCTATGAAACTAATCGTGTTAAATAGCACTATGAGATAGTACATTTAATGTATTACAATGGCAAGTTATTAGGTCAAAATTATTAACTGACTTCTTACATTCTCTGGCTGGATGAGTTACCAGATTAAAGGAAGAGTTTACCCCAAAAATAATAGATTGTCATTATTTACTCACCTCCATGTTGGTCCAAACCTTATGCTGTTATTTTCTCCATGCTAACAAAAGAAGGATTTTTGAAAAGACTTCATGCTGCTCTTTTCTATACAAGGACAATTCATAGTGACCATGTGTGTCAAGGTCCTAAAAGGACAAAAAGCACAATTAAGTAGTCCAAACGATTTGTGCACTATTTTCTAAGTCTTATGATAGCTTTCTAAATTTACATTGTTATTCACTGATAATCTTTTCCTCCTCTGAAGCTCTGAAATCTTATTTGTGTTTCCATTCAGATTTAAATACAGCATGTTTACTCATCACACCAGGTTTGATGTCTTTGCCGGCAAATACCTTTGGTTCTTTCATGGCACTCAAGCTTAAAGGGATAGCTCACCCTCATGCCGTCCCAGATGTGTATGACTTCCTTTCTTCTGCAAAACACAAATTAAGATTTTTTAAAGAATATTTCAGCTCTGTTGGCCCTCACAATGCAACTGAATGGTGGCCAGAACTTAAAAAGTAATCCATAAGACTCCAGTGGATAAATCCATCTCTTCTGATGTGATATGATAGGTGTAGGTGAGAAACAGGTCAATATTTAAGTCAATATTTATTCACATTACTACTGGTTGGAGCTGGTTCAAGATGGAGATTAAAAGTAAAAAGGACTTAAATATTGATCTTCCTCACCCACACCTTTCATATGGCTATGGATTTAACAAGTGGAGTCATATGGATTACTTTTATGCCTCCTTAGTGTCATTTTTTGACCTTCAAAGTTTTGATCACCACTCACTTGCATTGTGAGGACAAATAGAGTTGATATTCTTCTAAAAATCTTAATTTGTGTTCTGCAGAAGGAAGAGTCATACACATATGGGATGGTATGTGGGTGAACAAGTGATGAAAGAATTTAAATTTTTTGGGTGAACAATCTCTTTAAAGATGTCGAACTGAGAATTAGATTTAAGAGATGAGGATTTTCAATAAACAACTTCAGCCTGTTCTTAACTCACACAAAGGTATCATAGCTTCAATAAAACTTATGTAATTATATATATACATACATACATACATACATACACACACACACACACACACACACACATACTACACTTCCATAATTTCAAAGAAAGTTTTTATTGTAAACCCTGTTTACTTTGTAACTGCTGAAGTTAGAGCAAGTGGGTAGGACCAGGATTTCCAAAGTAACATAATAACAACCCATAATGACTTTATATAAAAGAATGAATTCAGAAAATCTTTTACCATCTACTCTTATGTCGGATCAACAAACAACAACCCCATTAGTGTGAGGGAACGCCATTGGCTGTAAACAGCAGCTCGCGCTGCAACATGCTGCTGCGCGTGTCCCTCTGGCTGTATGACGCCGTGCACGCGTGTTGCCGGACCACTGCTGCGCTGCTGTCAAATAGTGCGGACAGGCGCGAAGGACATGAGGCGTAGTTGCCTTAAAAGCACTGAGCTGTTTTGACATCGGAACAGTCAGTTGCCACTCCCTGCCATAACATGTTATGGGTACGCAACGCTATATTATATGGGAAATCAATCCGCAAGGCTATATGAGATCAAAAGAGTCGCCAAAGGTGTAAAGGATTCGTGCCCGTTTCTGCGCGCGCTGCGCACGTGGACATGTTGCGATGGCATGCACGAGAAGAACCAAAACTTTGGTGTCCACGTGCGTGATTTTAAGCGGCATGACCAATATTTTATGTCTCCTCTACGTCGGCTGGATCACCAATTATGTGTCTAATAACGGGAACGTCAAAGTTGCAGGTAGGACGCCCGTTAAAAAGTTTGATGACGATAACAGAGGAGAAACGCTGCGCATTATCGAGAGACTCGACAGACTAGAGAGTGTTGTTAACCAGCACATCCAAGGTATGATATTTTAAAATGTATATTTGTAATGTGTAACAGTTGCATGTGCTTACAGCTTCAAATAACGACTATTGAAAGTTTAAAAGGGCTTTGCATTTCTAATAGCTACTGATCTAAATCTAACTGAAGCAAGTAATTCAGCCTACCAAAGAATATGGGCACATTATCGCTCTTATCCCATTCTACATTCAGGATCAAGTTGATTGTACTGTCATTCACCCGAGTCACTCATAATCATAAAGATGCAACTGAGTCAGATAATTTGATTGTAGAACTCCTGTCTGCAGTTATACACTCACTATTCAGCTCCAAATGCTGATTTCTGTTGCGAGGGTCAGTGTGAGCTGGTGCAGTGTTTATTAGAGAGAGAGAGAGAGAGAGAGAGAGAGAGAGAGAGAGAGACAGACAGACAGACAGACAGAGACATAAATTTAGCACTTGGCACTTGTTCCTTGGGTAAACATCAGCCCCACAGCTGGTGCCATGTTTCACTGCTGGACACAGAAAGGATCCCATTTGGACGGCTGAGAGTGATGTTAACTTGCAAAGGCTGGAGCAGCCTCTCTCATCCTGCATAATTAATCGTCAATCTAGATTGTGCATGTAATTTTGTAAACTCTTGACGTAATTAAATTTGATTAAACCCTTTAATGCATGGTGGACTACAGTGGATAGGTCTTTAGGGAGCCATGTAGGGCATGGTAGACCACCATGGATGACTAATTTTGAGTATTTCTTATTATTATTCAAGTCTGTGTCCACTATATTTGTAATATAAATATTACTCCTTTTAAAACAACATACTTTTACTTCTGGAGCTATACTGCAGAAGAAAACATTTTTATCAGAGAATGTTGAATACAATATTTAATCAGGGCTCGACATTAATGCTTGTCTGGGATGAATGGATTTTTGAAGGAGCAATTGAAAGAGAATTTTGCTTAACCGACCGGACAATAGACTGAGTAAAACGTCAATAACAAAAAATAACCAGCTTTATTTGTGATAGCCTAGGCCTGTGCCACTTATTAGAAAGTTCAAATTCTTCTTATGCTGTTGAAAGTTATCCAGAGCATGTAATTTTATAATTCACTAGCAATCTAGGAACAGCTGTGCCCTGTGTGTGCTGAACATGCTGAAAATGCTTGTGTTAATGTGCACCTGAACGATAAAATACATTTCACAATTCCACCAAAATGGTCGTCTTGGTGAGGTATTCATGTATACGTAGAGAGTGATGTCTAAATGGTCAAAGCGGAAAACCCGCACTCACATAAGTAAGTGGAGGTGAAGGAGATGAGGACTTTCATAGCCTTTCGAGAGAGGTGGGGAAACTCGGTCAGTACAAAGCGATCGATTTTGCAACACGCATATGCATAACACGCACTTTAACACACAAGCTAGCAGGACAGATGTTTACAGACGTGAACCGTTATCAGGGTTCACATTTTTACCAATACTTTTCCATGACTTTGAGGCGAATTTTCTGACCATACGTTTCCTAAAACATCTATGTACACATGTCAAATAAGAAAAAATTACCACAGCATATCTTAACTAAAATGAATGACAACTGACAAGCTATGTGGTTTACTACGAAATAAACATTTATTTAGATAACACTCACTGACACCAGTAAGACTGTTAAATAATGTGTCAAACTCTGAGTTCCAAACTTCCATTGTTTAGCCTTCATAAACATTAATGACTCAGAAGAATAAGAATGTTTGTAGAAAAAAGGAAATAAAAGTGTCCAGTAACACTGACATTAACTTAATTAAGATTAAAATAGCAGACTTAAATGCTGTGGAGGCGCGTTAGGTCCCAATGCAAGATAACTCCAAAGAAAAAATATATATTTTAGGATAAATGAGAAAAACGTATGTTTGTTTTTGTGCGACTGATTATGTCATCATGCTTGTATAGGCAAAACGCATGCGCACGTCAAATTTTTTTTAGGAAATTCCATGTCTTTTCCAAAACATTCAGTGTTGACTTGTTTTTCCATGACTTTTCCAGGCCTGGAAAACACATTTTCTAAATTCCATGGCATTTCCAGGATTTTCATGACTGTACGAACTAGTGCTGCACGATTAATCATATCGCAATTGCGATGTCAGCCTGTGCGATTATATGACGGCAAATTCTGCGTTTTAAATTTTTTTTTAAAAATTCAATAAATAAGTGCATTTGATGTGTGGACGTGACAGCCCATTCTCTCTGAGAGCTGTTTGCCCATTTTCTACACCGCTAATAAAAAGATGACCAGTCAGTCTCAGTTTAGGGAGTGCCACATGTGGTCATGTTAGTTTCCGGTGTGCAGCGTGGAAATCAGGTGAAGATGGATGCCGAGAAGGCCGACACTGAACTGGTGGTTAGAAAATATAACACCGAAACATAGATCACAGCTTGGCGATGCGCCCTCTAACATGGAGACGCTCGTCTCTCACCCCCGCTGTCTGCAGCTCGAGTGTCTGATAGAAACACAGATCACAGCTTTGCGATATATCTTTATTTTATCCTTAATTAAAGTTCATATAATACGGGAGTGTGCCATGTAAATAAACACAAACTCCAAAACTGTCATTCTCGGTGCGGTCAGAGCCGCTTCAACCAGTCGCGGAAGAGACCCAATCTGAGCGGGAGTTGAGACCGGGAGAGATATAAAGTTCCGCCGGCTGATGCGCCCTCTAACATGGAGATGCTCGTCTCTCACCCCCGCTGTCTGCAGCTTGCAGCTCGTGTTGCAACATTGATGAGATCATCATAAGATCAATCTTATGTGAAAAATAACATTAAAATTACAACAACAATAAAATGTGTGTATGTGTATATATATACACAACAACAGTTTTAGTGGTTTGATTGAGTGAACCACACTTTCATATCCAGTTTCCTTTTCAAAAGAGTTTATAAAAAGTACGTTACATCCTGCTTAATTGTCTCCGTTTGTATCTTATTTTTGTGAAAATGTGTATGTTCTTATTTATTGTTATAATTTATTTAGGTGTAATATTGAGAAAATAACAAGTTTGCAGTAATGCAAAGATATTTAATTTTGTAAAAATATTTTATTTTGAAAACACTGTGCATTTATAGTTGTTGTTGTTGTTGCTGCTAGTTTGTATGTTTGAGTTGGAAAATACACATTTCAGCATTATCAGTAATCTATATGTGCATTTTCATGATAACCAAGCAAGTTATTACTCATTATACCATTTGTTTATTATATTGCAATCGCATATCGCAATATTAACCTCAGTAATCGCAATATGACATTTTCCCCCAAATCGCGCAGCCCTAGTACAAACCCTCTCTGCGCCTCCCCTGGGGCTCTCTGTGGCCCCTAGGGGAGGTGCGCCTCACCATTTGAAAACCTCAGCTTGAGAGGAAATCATACATCCCTATTTTTATCATATGATTCCAAGTTAAATATAAATAAATGACTTCTTAAGCATATGAGAAGTATGACAAATTGTTTGACAATTCATCGTAATAATCACAATTAATTGTTTGACAAGTAATCGTCAGCCAACTTTCATAATAGTGACAAACCTACATGTCATTTTTGGGTGAACTATCCCTTTAAAATTCAAAGACATAATTCTGCTCACAGATAAAGAAATAATTTGGACATCTCAAATTTACTTGCCGTCTCCCTTAGTTTAATTATAGTTGAGTGTCAGTTGCTCCTTCCAGAGAGTCTTATTTCCTCAAAATCCATAAAAAGAGTCCTGTTTTCACGCCCATCTGAACCGTCTGATTGCATTGTCAATTTGTCACTAGAAGAGACTGACACTGCACTGCTGGTCTGTTTCGAGAGGAGCAACAGTGTTGATGTGCTTGTTGAGAGAGAGATTTTAAGGCCAATTCTACCTTATAACATACTTTCAACTAGCAAGTGTGAACTTAGTCGAAGGTCAGTTTGGAAATGTCATTCTTATGAATTACTGTGACCATCAGGGTTACGTGATCTGGTGTTGTGCCATTTGAAATCTAGATGTAAGGAAGGAGCACACAGGGAAGCTGGTTTTCCAGGCTCAGGTAAGACTTCTAATCAGCCTCTTCAGTGCTTTACAACTTCACAAACTCATCAGCTTCACAGGCACGTGGTTACTTAAACACATCAGTTTCACAAACACAATAGATTAAACGCAACAGCTTCTAAAGCACCATGGCCTTCTTATGCCAGACTCACTCTCCTCTCTGCTGGTGGAATGGCTGCTTGTATGCCGCTCTCCCCATGGTTACTGGAATTAGAAACTGGTGTTAAACAATCTAGCTCAGGTGCAAGCGCCCTTACCGCTTTCTCTCCAGATGGACGCTTGACCACGCCCCCAAGTGGAACTCCAGATACCGTACCTCCACCTGCACTTCTTGGGGTTTGCTGTGAGTCCCGCTTGTCTCTGCAACCTCAGATGCTTCATGTGCCAAATGCGGCCTGAGAATTTGGTCCATGAGATGCTGAAACATAATTGGGGCTCCAAACAAACCGAATGGAAGCATCACAATTTGGTGTAATCCAAACGGTGTGGAGGAGGCTGTTTTTTTTTATGGGAAATTGGTGTCAATGGGATCTCCTAATTACCCTTTGTCAAATCCAGTGTTGAATAAAATTGAGCTGTGCCCAACCGATTGAGCAACTCATCAAAGTGAGGCATTGGGTATGCGTCAAATTTAGACACCACGTTGACTTTTCTATTATCCACACAGAAACTTACAGACCCGTCACTCTTAGAAACTAGAACAACCTGGACCAATTACTGTGGGACTGCTCTAATACCACCAAATCGAGCATTGCATCCTATTCTTCCCATACATTTTATTTTTTTTGCCCGGGCAATCTGTATTTACGGCTACATACCACCACCACCACCCCCGGTCTCGATGTGGTGCTGGATCAGGTTTGTACGACCCGGTAGATGGGAAAACACGTCTGCAAGCCCCTCTTGCAACTTGGCGACCTCTACGAGTTGATACGGTTGAGAGGTTGTCTCCGCAAGTGACCAGGGTGAAATTATTGTGTTTTGTTTTCACCTCCGGCCCAAGCTCCGCCCTCTCCAGAACTATCGTAGCCAACGTCACAGGGACCGCCTCCCTCCACAATTTCAGGTGGTTGAGGTGATCTATTTGACGTCTGCCCCCTCTTTTGGTTCGCTTTACCTCATAATCGAGATCCTCACTCTCCATGTGATCTCAAAGAGTCCTTGCCACATGCTGAGTAATTTGGAGCTCCATGTGGGGTGTAATATGAGTATGTTATCTCCCGGTGAAAATTTGAGATGCTCTGTCGTTCTTGAGCTTGAAGCAAATTCTCCTGTTAGTTGTCCCAAGGTGTGAAGTTTTGCTATAAGATCAAAAACGTACTGAATTTCATTCTTAATGTTTGAAGGTCCCTCCTCAAGCTTCGCGTATGACATCACGCTGCGCAGGCACTGCTCAGGCCCCATACAGCAACTCGAATGGAGAAATCCCCGTGGAGGCTTGCAGGACCTCTCTTACTGCGAATAACAGGGGATCAAGCCATTTATCCCAATTTCTAGCATCCTTGAGCACGAACTTACGAATCATGTTGTTAAGGGTTTTATTAAATCCACGAGGCCATCTGTTTGTGGATGCTAAATGCTGGTGCGGATTGATTTAATGCCCAATAATTCCTAAAGCTCATGTAGTGTCCATGACATAAAGGATGTGCCCTGATCAGTGAGGATTTCTTTCGGAATCCCCACCCGGGATATTATTTTGAAGAGTGCCTCCGCAACACTACATGCTGAGATGTTGTGTAGAGGTACTGCTTCCGGATATCGCGCCTCACCTATTATTGTGTTTTGTTCCCCGGAATTTAATCACAAGGGTCACCACAGGGTATTTGTGAATATCCCCATCCCCCCACCAGCAGCCATCTCCGGCAGGCATCGCTGAGCTTTTGTTTCAGGCAAACGGGTGGTCAATGTTTCCAACTCATCGACCGTAAGAGCTGGTGATGCTGCTCTGGACTGCAGCCAACCCGCTGCAGGATGGTCTTCTTCAGGTCTTCATAAGCCAGGAAGTTTGCCGCCGGCAGTTGTTGTGCTGTGAACTGGGATTCCCCTGACAACAACGTGAGGAGCCTGGCCACCCATTGGTCACACGGCCAGCCCTAAATGTCAACGGTTCGCTCAAAGAGATCAAGGAACGCATCTGGGTTGTCTTCCGCCCCCATCTTTGAGAGCACAGGTGAGGGTATGGGGCTGTGGTTGTCCGGGGCTATGGCCGGGGCTCTCTCCTGGCTGAGAAGGCTCCAAATTTCGTGCTGGTCCTCTGCTAGAGCCCGAAGGATCTCGAAGAACTGGAAATCTTGATCTTGCCGGAGCTAAAGTAGGGATTGTTGGTGGGACTGGTGTAGGCCAGCAAGGGTATTGGGGGGACTCCATGAGGCGTACTTCTTCTACTTTGATCCTGAGATTCTGCACCAGTGTAAGGAATCAGCTTCACAGACATGTAGTCACTTAAACTCATCAGTTTCTCAAACACAATAGATTAAACGCAACAGCATCAGAAGCAAAATGGCCTTCCTTGTGCCAGGCTCTCTCTCCTCTCTGCAGGTGGAGTGGCTGCTAATATTCCGCTCTCCCCATGCTCCCTGGAATTAGAAACAGGTGTTAAACAATCTAGCTCAGGTACAAGCACCCTTACCGCTTTCTCTCTCTCCGGATTGACGCTTTACCACGCCCCTGCTGCCACAGCAGAGTGTTTAAGTTACTGTGGAGTTAGCGAGAAAGACCAGAGAAATGCAAATATCTAATTGGCAAGATGCTGGAAAAAATATTGGCAATGGGGCAGGACATGTCGAAGGGCTTGTGTCTTTTAGAAATAATATCCAAAATGATTTAATTAAATCACAGCCATGAACCTTTAAAATATAAACCTTTTTGTATGTGCTACTTGCTGGTCCATTGCAGGGGAAGGGACATTTTCATTCTAGCTGAGCATTGAGAGACAGAGAGAGAGAGAGAGAGTTGCACACCAGAGACTGTGTTTCTGTTTTTTTTGTGTTGTGCTGAAAAGCTGATCTGTTTTACCGTTTATGATTGGAAGCAGTTTTGTGTTGAATCAAGCTGAAAAGCACGTTGTGTTTTTTACGTTAATAAAAAGTGACTCACGTGGACTGTGGAAACCGGCTCCTGCTTCCTCCTCTATCTGCCCAAACAGAAACCTTGTTACACTCCTTTACTGGATACAGTGTATGGCGAGTACATGAGAGCCTTGTAGTCATGAGCTCATTGGTAATTGCTGTGGAACCAGCTGCTGAGTTTTGATCTCTAAAGGGAGCAATAGTGGTGTACAGAGCAAATATAACTTATTCATTCTCTACCCTTTTTCTCACAGCTCTGCACTGGAGATCAGCAGGGTGTCTGGGTGGTATAACAATCCCGCCATAACTATCATCTTTTTCGTTCTCTGCCTTGTTCACAAGTTCATAAGTTCATGAGTCACACTTTCGAGCTGAGTGTTACCCCACTAATTTAGTTTGGACTTTCTCTCATTATGGTGTGCCTGCTTGACAATTAGGCTAGATGTTTTTGCATGCACAACCCATGGGAATGTGTTGTCCTCATGCCGATTCTGTTATAATACCACATGAGAGTGTTATCATTATCAAAGGTTTTTTCGCTCGTGGTTCACTAATTGTAAGACAGGAGCACAAGGGCTTGTTTTAACATCATGCTTCACTTGCTGATGAGAAATGAAGGAGAAATGCTAGAGGGAAAGAGTTGCACGAGAAGTGGATTACGTGAGTGATTCTTGAGGTCAAAATAAGTGTCAAAATTGTGTTTGCTGGGAAACTGCTTCATCAATCTGGTGATTTTTCTCAGAATGTCTTGATTGATGCTCTGAAATGTGTTGTAGTTAATTAAAGCCGGGTAATTACTCAGACACCCATCAGATTTTGCTAATTAAATGAGTTGTCTCAATGTTGAATAAGGCACGCTCAGTCTAGACAGTGGAAAAATAAATAATTCTTGCAGTTTCTTTACCAAAGCCTTGCGATGAAGAAATCTGATAAAACAAATTGCAAAATCTGGTTGTAGTCATCTCGTACAGTCTGATTTGCTGGTTTACACAATTCGCGGGAGTAAGGACAGAGGTTTATCTTCTTTTTTTTGCTTGGTAACAAAAGAGATACAATGACAATTAATAACCACAAGTTTTGCTTGCGTTTGCCAGGTTAGTGGCATCAAATCTTTGAAAGATATTCAGGGAGGTATTCACTAAGAATAAATTGCTCCAAATAGTTTACATTTTTTCACAACATTCTTCTATTGTGGTAGTCAGTTGACCCTTTGCAAAGCCTTGCCTTGAAAGATTTTCAAACCAACCCTGTCTTAGCAACTGTTGCCCAAACATTACTCTGACAAGCATTTGCCTTTTTACAATGAGAGCCTAATTGAAGTAATGTGTGTGAGTCGTTTTAAGTAGGATTTTTATTTAAAATGATTCAAAAAAATTTAAAAACTTTGTTGCTGGGTCACTTGTAGTAGTGATTCGAGGTACATTGAGAGGATACACACAGTGTTTTTCCTTGTTTTCTTTATTTTATTTTTTTTATTTTTTTTGAGAAGAGCATGCTATGGATTAAAATGTGTCATTCTTCACTCCCAAATGTGCATGTATAACATCAGCAAGGACACCTACATTTCCTCCATAGTAAATTAAAGCTAACAGCTAACATTAATTAATTTACATATTGATTCTGTTCTTGGTACAGGTGATGGTAACTAAAGAGTTCACAACATCAAAATGAGTGTGTTATGAGATGTTATAAGCAGTTCTTTTCATTTACACTAACGTTAAGAGATTTGTAATCATTATCAAGTGAAACTTTTCGCTTTTGATGTCTGATCGTTTGCCTCAATTCTGATTCACAGTCTGCACAGTTTTCAATCAAATTACTGTGTAATTTAACAATTTATTTTTATAAAAAAAACTTAATATAAATATGCTTTACAATGTCACTCTTCATTCCACCCCATGTAATAATATTCCATTCCGTTTATCTCCCATTAATTCCAATGGGAAGTTATACAAAGCTTCTCGGAGCATGCAATGGTAGCTAAGGGTGGCGGAGCATAGCGAAGGGTCAGTTTTATGTTAATCCATGTCTTTCTGTCAGACGCTCAAGTGGGCGGTTCTTGCCAGAATAAACTGCATTGTGGACCGGACCTTAGTCTGTTTTGTCAAAGGTCTTGCTATGCAAGACTCCGATTAGGGTTTAAACATAAGGCATTTGGCATGTGTAACGTTATCATTTGATTCAGAACTGTTTTTCAGCCCTTGTCTCACAATAAGGTCAGAAGCTGCCTTTGTCAGTGGGTACCACTTAGAGTGCATTCAGATTTCACTGGTTTGTTGGATGTCTAATGTTGGAGAGCTGCCCTTAATCAGGATGGAGCCTCAGTAATCCTTAGAGCTCTTGCTATAATGAAACCAAAGTGTGTCAGCTATATTCCGTCATTAAGTCAATTCTGAGCTGACGGGGAAGGTTGAATGAGAATGAAAACATGATCTTACTTATTGTTTCATGATACGCTCTGATTGATGTGATTAAAGTTGGATAAATACACTGTAAAAATGTTACTGTAAATTTTACACTAACTTGCAGCCGGATGCGAGTAAATTACTGTAAAGTTATTTACAGTATATTTACCGTGTTTTCATTTACAGCATATTTACTGTATTTTAATTTTATTCATTTTATTTAATTAAGATTTCATTTGTAATTTTTTTTTATTTACATTTTCTACCTGTAAGTAAATCTAATTGTAGTACCCCCCACAAAAAAAAAATTCTCCTGTTACCACAATTACTCATGGACAGCTGAACATTTACTTAGTAAAATGAGTTCTTAAAATTCCTCTCCTGGGTGTCTAGAACGTAACATAGCTAAAACATATACATTTTGAAAGTAAATCAAGCCATAATAAAATGCAATAAAAAAATCTGTTTGTTGTTACTTTTTAGGGAGATTCAGACTGAAGCTTTTTCTCCCCCCCCCCCCCCCCCCCCCCCCCCTTCCAGATTTTTGGCTGATGTGGGACTTTGATTGGCATTTGGTGCCATCAGGGTTGATTCTCAGAATGAACCTTCAAGCACAAGAAAAAATTCAAACCAGTGTCCAACAGTCATAACTCTGTAATGTATGCACTTTGGTGCCAATAAATGCAGTACGTACTGAATACCTACAGGTAAAGTACATAATTAGTTGATAATCCATGACATTCAAATCACTGAAACTCCATCCATTACAGCAAAATATAATTTGTGTTACCTTATGCTGCAACCCTCATTTGGGAAAAAAAATTCCATATAAAAAAAAGATTTATAGACTCACTAACTAACAATATCAAAATGAGAATCAGAATCACCTTTAATGGCCAAGTATTTGTACACATACAAGGGATTTGACAACATTGTGCTTACATAGGATTTATATTATATTTGATCAATAAAATGTATATCAAAGTGGATTGACCCTAACCCAAATTAGGAATATAAATTCTGTGCAATTTGTAGTCTCTCACTGTCATATAACAATTGGTGTTGTGCTTCTTTTGAATTATTTAATGATGTACGAACCTCTGAATAAACTCAAGTGTACTGGCCGCCGCTTCCTGGTACTGCACATTGAATACATATTAGCAGCCAAACAGGACAGCTAATGCTGGTAAAAAATCTGTTCGCTCTTGCGGCTGGATGATGACTCTGCCCTCCATGGTTAGCATCCATGTTTTTGCTTGGAGAACAGAATCTCCTGTAACAAACACCATCACAGCAGCTTTTTAGTATTGTTACAGGCTATGTTCAGCCTATGTGCAAGAGCTTAAAGCTGGTGTTGTACAGACCCACCATCTGATCATAATCTCAGCCATAGTATACTATCAATTAATCAAACCATTTTCATAGCTTTACCAAGTGCAATCAGCCTTGAGGTACTGGGAACAGTGAAGCTTCTCTCTACATCTGCTGGAGTTGCAGTAACCTAAGTGCAGCAATTAACAAAAAGTAGGAAGAAATTCATTAAATATATAGAGAACATACTTGTGTCTTTCTTCACAACACTTCATAATAGACTCCTCTATAAAGGTTATGCTTGTATGTCACTATGTGTTATATCTTGTGATAAAACCCCTTGACCAGCTCAAGCATGTCTGCCTATCTTGCAGTTTACAGTTAAATTCTATAACAGGCTTATTACCTGTAAAAGTTAGATTTTTTTTGAATGATGCAAATAAAAAGGACCCTCAAATGCAGGACACATGTATACAAAACAGGAATAGTCTTTGAATTGTCAAACTATGATCCTAATTACAATCAATATTCTCTAGAAACAACTGTTCAAATTAACATTTAATACTTACAGTACATCAGAAAGAGTGACACTCTCTGAAGTACGTCATTGTGGTAATCATAGATGAAAACTTCAAGGACAAGTCGGCAAGCCACAGCCAAACCTAGAATTAGCCAGGTTCCTATGTATTTTGATGTGGTAAAACCTGGAAAGTGTTCACATAGATAAATTACATTGTTTGCACACAAATTGTGTTGTCATCTTGACAATAACCTACAGTAACTAGTTTCTCGATAAATATCAACCACAAAACAATGTTATGAGAGGCTGCTGATTTAATGGCAGCGTTTTAATATTAAAGTCAAATAACATTGGGTTAATCATCAGTTTCTTTATTTTATGTTTGTCTGCTAAACTTACCGTTACGACGGCAAACACTACAAAATACAAAAGACACACCAATCTGGGTATCGAATACGATCCACGAACCTTGAAAATAAAAAAAAATGATGCACTTGAAAATACTGTCTTATAAAAAAAATAAAATAAACTTAAGAGTGTTGCCTAACATTCTTTAGTATTTCACATTAGCTATTAATGTTAAGTTAAACACTCCCGATTAGCTAACGTTAAATTGGCAGAGGAACACACAAAAGTTGTGTTTCTCTGTTCAACTAAGGGTTTATACAGCTAACTTATTTGATATGAACTTATTCACCAGTTGATAATATCACCGTTATGACGGCAATCACAGACAACAGCCAGAAAAACGGGCGCCATTACACACAGATACAGTTATAAAAACTATCTTTGCTCCAGTGACGCATGTTAGTGCTGTTAACATCAGGGCTGGCCCTGACCAATTTGGTGCCCTAGGCAAGATTTTAGCTGGTGCCCCTTGCATCGGTGAAACAATATACAATAATACCACTTAAGCCACATTATAGCCTAAACACAAATAGCAAGAGTAATTACACCTAACATTCATGCACAAAACATGAATTCAATGAGCACTTCTCTAGTGTGCTGTTTGCTATAATACATATAATGATATATAAAATAATAATAATAATATAATATAACAATCAATAATGAAAATGCAATGGCTTACAACTATTAATTACAAAAGTGGATGGAAAAAAAAAGAGAAAGCATTTTATTACTTTTACATTTTCTCAAAATTATTTATGTTATAGGTTAGATTATTCCTCAAACAACAACTGAATAGTCTTTCCAACAGTCCCTAATGGCAGTTTCACTGTTCACAAACACATTTTCACACATTAGCTAGCGATTTAATTTAGCAAATGTTACTAGTATCGTCCAAAGTATGCTACTCTTCTTTTTCTTCCCTGGGCACCAGAGGGCTTTGTTGTTTGAAGAAGGCTACTGATGCTAATTTATCTTGTTCAGTGACATTGTCACTTCAGATAACTGAACTCGCCCACCCCCTACGATCAGGTAGTCTAGCTATGAGAGTGCTAGATTGATGCTCCATATATGAGTGCGCGATTGATGCTCCAGGCCAGGGTGACGCTGAGGGCAACAGAAAATCTAAGCTATGTAGTTATGTTGTTGTGGGGTCTTTTTGCTTTTTTGTAATATTTCAAATGAATAGTATAAAATAGTATTAGCAAAAAAAAATAAAAAAT
The DNA here is from genome assembly GCA_032164185.1 of Moxostoma hubbsi. NCBI lineage: Eukaryota > Metazoa > Chordata > Actinopteri > Cypriniformes > Catostomidae > Moxostoma > Moxostoma hubbsi. Next base: position 12,380,041 of record JAVLUX010000040.1, read on the forward strand.
CACCCACTCATTCGGGCGCCCCTATGGGTGGACGGCACCCCTAGCATTTGCCTATGCCACAGGCCGGCCCTGGTTAACATTACAAGTCAATACATTTTAAAATGTCTCAGTTTAATATAAGAAAATATAATAATACAATCAATATACTAAACTTTTCGATGAATCACCATTGAATAATTTTATTCTCAGTTGTCCTTTATCTCACTTTCACCAAACAGTACGGGAAAAAAAATATTTGAAAAAAAAATCTCCCTTGCCATTGGTCAGTTTTTTGTGGGCAGGTTCACTACTGTAAATGGATTTACAGTACAGAAGAATTACTGTAGAATTACATTAGTGACCATATATTTTCCCATAATCCTTTGCTATTTACAGTAATGTACCTTATACACATTTACAGTATCTTGCTGTACATATTACTGTAAAATACCGTTCAAATTACAAAAATCAGTGTAGAAATCTATGAAGCATCACTACTTTACAGGTTTTCGCTGACTGATATCAATAACAACAGATACTTGATAGTTGCGGGATATTCAGTACAAGGTACATCATTGCTATTATATGACTCAGTTTCATTATGTGAAGTGTTGTTCAAAGGTTAGTCCACATTGTAAATATGTGATTCAAAATCCTAATAATAATAATATCATAAAAATAAGTTTTAGGATTTTGAAAAGCTCTTAAAAACATTGAATGAGGAATAAGAATAAGTCATATTAAAGATTCTTTTGAGGTCGCTTCTGAGCCAATGATTCAGGATGACAAACATGCTTGGTTAACCTTGACTAACAGAGTGAGACCAAATAATGTGTGCAATTGAGATGTCTTTGCATGAATGAAGGACAGTTCCCTGAATACTGCAGCAAACCTTGAACACGTCAAGTCTCCTGCGGCTGTTTACAGAAGATTTTTTAGGCCATTGCCTGGGCAGCATCAAATAAATATGATCAAGCCACTCATGCATGTCTAGCTAATTGAGTGAAACAGAGCTATTTGTGTATTTTGTGTATTTTGCTCATGCATATGAACTTGTTGCATTTGTAATCAGTGAACTGATTGGATTTAGCTAAAACACCTTTAGAATCTATCGGATGTTATGACATTAACATTTATTTTTTAGAATTTGTAAGGGTTTTTCCCAACAAAATTTAATAAAGTCCCTTGCCAATATCATTATACACTCAAATTTTGTCAATATTGCTTGCTTTACAATGATAATTTTAAGTTCTTAAAGCAGTATTAAATTTTTTCTACTGTATCTTTGTCCATAGACACTGATTTGTTCAATTACGAAGGAGAGTTCATTAATGCTCGCAATGGTATTACAGAGGTTATGATGCAACATGCAACCCTCATCCTTTGTTCAAAAACAGACTGACTTGTCACTCTCTACCATCCTATTATTGTAAAAAGCCATAAAATATAGAAGTACCACTGTTAAATGCCATGAATTGCAAAGGCTAAATTGTATTCTAGTGCTAGCAGCCTATCACAGTGTTTCTCAACCACTGTGCCGCCACACTAGTGTGCTGTGGAAAATTATCAAATTCCACAAAATAAATAAATGCATGAAAAAAAAATAGTTTCAGGAATACAAACTCCTCACCTTATGGAGAAATTCGCCATTTTGAAACCATAATAATGTGCAAAAGTGAGTGATATTTATACACGTTAAGGGTCTATGAAGTGACGTCACACCAAAGTGTTTTTCAAACACGTTTGTGCTTCACCAATAATGTCTTTGAGAGTACTGCGCAACAAGAAATATTTAAAAACTAAAATATTAACTTATCGTTTTAGGAATATCAGAGACCCCAGTTATTGAACTAATTTAAATTCACTAAGAAAACACTTGGACTTAAACATAAACGAGTCCTTTTATTACTTTCTGCTATCAAAGCAACTGCAAGCTTTTCCTCTCTCTCTCTTCCAAATACCTCTTTTCAATGTTTATTGTGCACACCTCGTGCTTTTTTACGTGGCAAACTTGTAAAATCGTCCCTCTGTGAAACTTTCTGCAACTCGTGACATGTGGAGTGCAATGCGGCCCTTGACACTGGGTTCAGCCTCCAGAACCAAATTAAAACTGCCACGAGAAGTCGTCTGTCTAAGACAAAGATGCAAAATCTAATGACAATTGCCTCAGCATCTCCCTTGATGCGTTTGATTACGCACCGGTGAGTTTAAGTCGATGAGGATAAGGAGGAAGGTTTGAGTTGTCGATTGAGTTCTGTTCAATAAATCTTTTTCTGTTTTGTTCGTATTTTTATCACATTTGTTTATTGTAATATTGCGTTGTTCATATGTCGTGTTTTAGTGGCCTGCACTAAAAAAAACATTGATCTGCTTTGTGTGGTGTCGCTGTTGTTCATCTGTTCTCTTCATAAATAAATAAATACATAATCTGCTATATGCTCATCCTGTAAGTTCATGAATAAAAATGTGCAAGCACAGTATGTTACTTTTTTTTTTTTTTGCATAGCCGAATTTCAAACATTACAAGTAAACGCGCCACTAAGACGGACAGAAAACATGGACAAGTTCTTGAAAAGGAAAAATAATGACAATGGTTTGCTTATGTGGGATAGGGGTGTGCCATATAATTTTTTTAGTTGTAAAAAGTGTGCAGTGGCAGAATAAAGACTGATGAAACACTGGCCTAACAGTAGGTAGATTTATGTATTTACAGAATGTGTGTGTATATATATATGTATATATGTGTGTGTGTAAGAATATGCAGTATTTGTTTTAAATCAGATTTTTGTCATTCCGAATATAATTATAAATGTTATAGTTCTAAATCCTAATTATTATATATATATATATATATATATATATATATATATATATATATATATATATATATATATATATATATATATATATATTATACTGTATATAATTGTAAATCCTGAATGTATAATTGTAAATATGAATATATATATAGTTATAAATCCAAATATATAGTTATGAATCTGAACATATATATTTAAAGCCAGATATATTAAATAATTATTTAAAAACTTTGTTTCAGTATGCTTACATATCAGTAGTATTCTCCAATTTACAATTCATAATGAAAGAACAAAATAGCATAAAAAGGGCCTTTAGGTTCATCAAGCAGCAGAAACCAAACTGCAGCGATGGTCTGTCATGGCTGGACATCTCACATTCTGACCCATGAGGATTTCATCAAGGCTTGGCCATGGCTTGCCCACCAGGCACACCTGAGGGTTTGAATCCAAATGTGTCTCTGTGACTTTATTAACCTTTGCACTGGTTAGAGAATGCAGGAGTATATCGCTTACAGCAGTCACAGCATCTTAAACTCTAATCACTAGGCCTATGCACTCCCTGACGAAGTCGTGTGCATCAGCACAATAACAGTGAACATGTCTCTTGTTATTATGGTTGTACAACTGGAGAGCTGTTGTGTTTGCAACAAGGCATGTCTGGATGCATTTGGAACAGTTGGCATGTGCCATACAAGTTTACTAACAGAAGCAATATATTGTGATTTCTTTGTCTAGGAGACATTAAAATTATAGCAGTAAGCCACGAGAGACCATGCGTTAGTGATTCTACTACAGTTAAGTGGTTGTAGTAAGGCAAGCAAACTTCAAATCACTAATGTACAGCATGCACCTCTACTAAGGCAGAACGCAGTAACTACACTTGGGCTGAAACTGCTACTTAGTTTTAATGTGAATTTTGTAATTTCTAGATGTTTTAGCAAAATGACATTATCTTGTCCATTAAACTTATCGTCACTGTTCCAAGATGAATTGTCCACCGTGTGGCACTAAAAGAGAGTTAAATGTTCTCCCAAACAGATTTATAAGAGTTTTTAACAGGTTAATAAGAAATTTAAATCAACAAAACTGACCTCCCTACCCTGAACCTAAAATGTAAACCTAACCGATAGTGTCATAAAAGCAAATGTGACATGAAAAATGCAATTGCTGAAGCATCCATGCCATTTTGTGAGGCTTCTGTTTCATCAAGTGTCGACTCCTGTACCCCGTTCCTTTGCTTTGCGAGTGCAACACTCAATTAGTTGAGCTCCCACACAACTTGATCGCACTCAAATAAGCTTGTAAATGTAGTTGTTTGTATAATGCAAACATTAAAATGAAGTCATGAGCCATAGTAAAAGTGTTTTGAAGTCATAAGATGTGACAAAAAAAAAATGTTTTTAAGAACTGATCATTTGCTGTTGTGTGAAAGTAAATACAAGTCATTAGTGCCTTTTAGTGTGCATTTCACTAACTGTCACATACGTACAAGCCACGTAAAAAATATTTAGCAAAAACTTAGGTACAGTATATTTACATGATTCTGTTAGACCAGGTTGATATCCTTCATAGAGATTTGGCTAATCTTTTGCCTCGTAACAAATTAAATATTACTAGCCAGTACTCGACTGACTCTTTGTAAAAATATAAACCTACTGTCCTAAGGTGACTTGCACATTGCCACTAGGAATTATTTTTCTGTCACATTTTGCTGCTTGATTTGGCATTTACATAACGGTTTCATTTAAATAAAGAGCTCAACAGAATCACAGATGGTGGAGTTTTTACTTTTAAAGTATGTGTTATAGGGAGCTCTGCTGGGCTGTCATGACACATAGAGCTATAGCTAACGGCTCAATCTCTCCACCTGTTAATGAACTGACTCGATTTGATGAGAGAGCGTGTAATTGATTTATTATTTCAGTCACACTCTCAAAAGGTGACTTGTTCTAGATAAGCACAGGTCACAATAGAGCAGAAAACTTCGATAATTTCACATTATTTATTTTGGCCTTATAGGCAACAATAAACTAGTTGAAAAAACAAATATATATATATATATATATATATATATATATATATATATATATATATATATATATATATATATATATATTCTTTTATCACCAAGTGTGATTTTCCAAGTGGGTTTTGAGTGCACTTGGTGTTGTCTGCTTATTTTCAAGTGGCTTCATCTAAACTAGGATCTTGACTGTAATATTGATGTGTTTAATCTTGACACAACAGCAAAGCCAAGATTTGCCAGATAAACCAGGATTGTGTTTTGCATGCAGAAATTAGAGGCAATGACTAAGACGAAGTCAACCTTTTTTTTTTATAGAAGTCAACAATTATCTCTACTGTTCTATAGAAAGAAAAAACACTCTTACCTTTAACAGGCCATGCCTGTTATTAAAGATTCTGATTCTGAGGATAATTTTAGAGAAACAAAATTATTTCTTTATAGCTTTTTTTATAATACCTTTTTGAAGTAATTTTGGTGTCTCTTTAAATGTTTAGTCTCTTTCCAAATTTGAGTTTTTTTTTATTCAATGGTGTGATGATGTATTAACAAAGACAAAACATAGCTTGAAGAAGTATTATTTGGCATGATTTCAATAGTCAAAAGTGACCATAATTGAATAATCGGCCGTTAATGGATTATATAATTTGAGTGACGTTCACTGCAATAGCCTATTTTGAAGGTTGTTCTGTCAGTTATTATGGTCATATGTGGCTGTGCATGCATTCACAACCAAACAAACACTCCGTGGCAGGGAATAACTCTGTGACTTCTAGGTCACCTGCTAAAGCAATTACAAGCACAGCCCATAGCAATCCATGCATACAAAAGGCTGTGCATTAACCAGCTTGAGTTCAAGATACCCAAAAGCCCAGATTTTCTTTGTGCATCTTTTTATGGTTACTCCTTTTATTTTGCTCACTTTTTAATACAAGCTACTGAATGTTATCACCATGACAGGGAGTCTAATGAAATTTGTGTAAAAAACAGTGGGCTTTCGTTGCCTTTGTGATACTGTTGTCAAGAATGAAAGAGAGCTAAACAATATAAATATTTGGTTAGACGTAGATGCAGCCCACAAGTTAGTGGTTTGAGGACAGGGATGTGAGTGCTATGAACTGAGGGAGGAATTCACTAAGATTGAATTGCACCCGTTGAGTGTGTTGTTTATTTGCATTAAGCACCCAGTTCACCCAACGTTGCAAAGAAGCACTTAAATGTAGCGCTGAACGCAATTTGAATGGCACAGTTCCCGAGTCTAGTTAAGTCAGTTCTGAGTGATGGATTACGGCTGCAATGGTCAGTAGAAAATGCACACAAACATATATTTTTAATAAAACTCTGTTTACTGTCTGGTTTCCACAGGCGGTAATAGTGCAATGTTAATTGTAGCAGGAAATTACTGCTGAATTTTGTGAATCTATAATAGGCTATAATTTTAATTGAAAGGAGGCGTGTTTCACGTTTAAATATGGTGCAACGCTATTTCAGAATATTTAGGGCCTGGTTTAACTGCATTGCAGGTGTTTAGTAAATAGGGCACGTGTTTTTGCCCAGAAATACCACACAAAAGTGGCTAAACTGTTTATTGAATTCAGCCCTGAATTTTTACAAATTCTTATGGAGACTTGTCAGTGCAAGTATGTAATTTTTATATTTTCTGCCGTGTCCACTTTTTTAGAAAAATTAAATAATAGCTAATTTTTCGTTCTCATGCTTAAATGTGATTTACTAAAGCTAGTAAGTAATAGAAAAAACCTGATGATTTTTGGGATGAGAAATATAATTTTGTCAAAACATTGAAAAAAAAAAAATGTCCATTGTCTTATTTGCATTTTGGAACAGGCTCAAAGAAATTATTTTATCTTTAATATTTCTGTTAAAACATCCCTGAGCTTTTTGAAAATGGTATAATTCTGCATTGCATTCATTCCATATAGTGTTCTCTTTTAATGAGATTGTGATTGTGGAAGAGACAAAATTCATTTTCATTCACAACTCCGTGCCATGTATTACAGGCAAGAAATACTGAAATCTGCAGACAGAACCACTTTTTTTCTTTTCGCCAAAAGGACGATTGTCCCTGTCAAAATGTGGAATCCATTCAGAACTGGATCCTTCCATATACAGTGTGTAAAAGCCCTTTTATTTACCTGGTAATTGTGATTTATATGTGCTCATGCTCACGTTTTGACAAATTATCATTTAGTTCCTTGTGTTGCACATCATATCATTAACCAGGAGGCCCACCAAATTTATTATTAGTGACAAAAAGTTCTGCTTCACATTATACAGTAAGTCTTGCAAGCAAGTAGCCCATATTCCATATGCAAAAGTATTCATCATTAATGGAAAAACTCTGCATGAAGAAAAAGGGAGAACCATTTTGTATACATTCGATTACATAACCTTAACCTAGCGGCAGTTTGCTCACAGCTAACTGGACAAAATAAGCGTGAAGTAAATAGAAATATCGCTAGTGGCTCAAATGACTCACACTGTTTCAATTACTAAGAATAACTGATAATTGTGAGATCTTCCTCCATTTCACACTCTGCAGGGTTGCATGAACTCCCAGCTGCATGTTTGGCAGCTTTCAGCTCGTCTTTGAAATGCCACTAGCATGCCCCAGTTATAGAGACTAATGTACATGATACCATGAACTGCTTTCATTCCTTTTCAGGACAAGTGACAGATGGTGTTTTATTTCAGCTTTGTAATACTGTACATGGATGGTGGTACAGTATGTGTTGATCTAAAGTGGAATCCATGAGATAAGACCAATAGTGAAAAGTCTTCTATTATGCATTTTTTAACACAAAACATTTAATTACAAATTAAATTATATTATCAGCTTAACAATTAGAGTGTACACGTAAAAAAAAAAAAAAAGATGATTTTTAGAATGTCCTTCTTTTGCTTTACTGACAGCATGTGGTCTTGTTTTGTCTGCACATTATTATAGTGTTTGTAACTGATAGAATGTGGCTGTTTGGGTTGTGATGCCTTTCTGTCACTGACTGGAATATAACTTACTAGCAAATGCCTCAAACGCATAGATGTGCTTCTCTGAAGTCTGGAGCTATTGCATTTTGGTTACATCACTGGCATCTCAGAAGCATCAAGCAACTCTAGCATCTGAAACTCTTCAGATTGGTGTACGAAAGATATTTATAACATGCCAAATTAAACTTACTTTGTTGCTGTGTACACATTTAGTTTAATGCGAAGACATTCCTGACCTTTGACTCATCCATTAATTTATGCATCTTGTAGCTTCAGTAGGATGTCAACTGAGATGAATGTTCTGCTGTCGTCATGGTGCCGACAGGACATTTTAAACCCAGCAGATACTTACATAAGGGCTCTTAATGAGAAGAGCAGTGAAGATGACATTCATCACCAGTGAGTGCTTCACATAGCAGCTTGGTCATTTCCACTGTTATGAATATAACACCTATTCACTCTCAGCCAGTTCGAGTGACCCAATTAGGGTTGACATTTAGAGTGATAGACATTTGGATTAAATTAATTAAAGGAACAGTATGTCAATACGTTGTTAACATCACTTACAGTATATTGAAACCCTCAAATAGGGGCAGCATGGCACATTGTTTTCTATCTTCTGTCTGTTATATAGATTGGTGCTAGTTGTCACACCTTTTACTCCAGTGAATATTTCTTAGGGTAGGCTAGTTTTTGAAAGTCAATTACTTGTGTTGGCACATTCATCACATTTAAAGTTTTGGCTACAAAAAACATTTGTCATTACCACCATTATAGCCCAGGAAAAAAAGGTACAGTTCATTGAACATACAATGAGCTTTTGGGACAATATATGGGGCAAGTTGTCACAATGAAACCAGCCATTAAACAGCCTATTATTATGGGCTTAAACAGTAAAAGTAATACGAAAATGTATACCATAAATATATCAAACATTGTTGCGACCAACAAATATTGTAATTAATAAAGTTTAAAGATTTCTAACATTTAAAACACGTGACAAATTGCCCAAATAACAACATGAGAACCGTGACCTGACATTTATGGAAAATACCCTGTCCTGAGAACATAGTTCCATGTTTCGGTTAAAATCTTCCATCATTAGTTAACCCTTGCCTAGGGCCTAGATAATGAAATTTGGCTGATGATTAATTGTCTGTTTTAGGGCTGTGACGATTAGACCTCTCGTTAAGGGCTTTCCCTATTAATTGTCATATAAATTGTAATACTGTTTAAGGTATGCTTTTTTTGTCATTTTGATTGAGAACCACATTATAGCGATCACGAGGAGGTTACCCCATGTGACTACCCTCCCTAGCAACCGCTGTCTCCAGGTGTGGTAGTCAGCATCTTTACTTGCTGATCTACCCTGGCCCCCTGTAATGCCTATTTTTAAATAATCCAGTCAGTTAATTAAATACTATTCTCCCTTATATAATTTTTCTCTTTATTTGGAACTTGACAAACATATTCAAAGAAAAAAATAAAAACACTCAACTTGGTCTTAGATTAACCTTACCATAATGCTAAATTTCACATTACGACACATTTCAGTCTAATGCTGTATATTATTATTATTATATATAATAATATATAGTATTATAGTAGTATAAATAATAATATAGTATTATTCTTAGTAATAGTATAATAATATTATTTTTCTTATTTTAAACTTTCCTCAAGAAACTCATCTTCCCAAAGCAACACAACAAACAAAATAATGCATAAGTTAAAATATTCACAGAAACGGAATGATTTAAGTCATCTATATAGAGAATATATGATGGCAAACATGGCTGATTCTTTTCCTTATATCTAACATCATTCGAACAGTATTTTTGTAAGGGTGATGATGTGTAGTTTAAAAACCTTCATGAGAGAAACCAGATTGAGTAGCCTGAATGATTTCGCTTTGCTCTCTCCTGTCTCTGGAGCACAAATAATGGGAAGCCTGCTGGACTTGTACACTTTTGCATGCTCCATAGATAGTTTACGCGACAATCATAGCTGCACATATGAAAAGCATATTTAGAATGCAAGATAAATGTAATTTAATTAGCTTTGGTGGCCGAAATTTCACTTGGGCGGCCGCCAAAAAATTGTCAGATCCTGAAAAACCTCTTCAATTCTCTGTCTCACGTGAAGCCATGACAACTCATAGATGCTCTATGCACATGCTGCACATAGATATTTACATATTGTGATATACTGTACACTACATAGCCTTGCAAATCGCTGTTTTCTGCTCTGTAAAGCTTTTTATAAAGCCAACATTTAAACGGTTAAATCTTCCTCTTCATGTTCACAGGTATTTCAGGAACCAGCATTACTTCCTCCTCCATTTCTATATGTACCCCATATGTGTAACGTGAATAGAATGCTCTACACATTTCTTGCCATGCAGTGGTGATTTTGTGTACTTGGAGACGATAATCCAAAATGTATAACATTTGTCAAATTTCTTGTCTCAGTATATCACCCACCCCTACCACTGCTTGTTAAAAAAACATTTGTGTTATTGGACTTTTGACTCAAAACCTTATAGTTATTGAGAAATAGCCATTGCAATAACTAGCCCCGACCTCCCCTATATTGGTGAAAGACATTCCCTGTAACTTTTACATATCCACTTACATAAACTCATAATAAATGGATTAGATGTACATCTTAAACTTCAGAATGTCATGGACCACCCAGCTGACTCAACAGTGTCCCATTTTCTGCCTCTCTTGTGGTCAGACAGATGGCCAGCCTGGACGACAAATCACATTCCGCTCCACTCCTTCCCAGCCCAGGCTTTGGCTCCAGGCTGAGCCAGGTCAGCAAATACAGCCTCACTTTCTCTGTCACCAGCCCTGGAGAGCTGCAAAAAAAAAAAAACTCTTCCTCTGAGAAAGTGAATAAAATATATTTCCTAACTTTGCCAGCAAGATGTCCCATAAGCTGCTTAGTACAGGATTGGGAGGATGGCAAATGTGTGCAAACGGAGTATTTAGATGCTCAAGACACCTACCTTTTGTCTCTCCATCCTGTAGCCTTGGGTTGCCCTGCATCCGGTCACAATGTTGTTTAAAGACTGTGGTGGAGCATTTTCCCTATAGCCATCATCCTTTAAGCGATTTATGTCTTCTACCTCTGGAAAAAAATTAAACACTGTTTGATATAGTCTATCGTTAATATTCAGGGCAGATACAAATATTGGGGTTTAAAAGACTCCCTTAACTTGGTGTTTTCCCTCTTAATTTCATCTTTTTTTTTTCATTCTTCAATATTTGAGTATTACTGGCAATTTTAGTTAAAGGCGAAGTGTCATTTTTTTTTTTCAATGTTATAATACTTTCTCCTGTCCAAGCTGAATATGCAGTGCATCAGCTTTAATTAAGCCATTTGTAGGGTGATTTCCCTTAAAAGTGTGAGTACTGTGGCTCTCGCGATTGGCTAAACTCAACAATGACAGTGGTGACGTGTTTCATGGGAGAGTTTGCAATGGCATACTTCACATACTACTCTTACTACTTCTGCTATGTCAGTCTATGGTCGAAATAAAGAGTATGTTAGTATGCCAATACCAAGGTGTTTATTCTGAAACCTCCAGTTAAAAAAAATACGGACACCTTTATTGGTGTTAAAATAATATAGGCTTTTATTTGACTTATTTGATTGTATACATAGCAGGTACTGTTTTAAGCAGCACATAACCCTTTCAAATGAATAATGTTTCTGGTAATGTAATATTCAAACCTCTGTCTATCTAAAGTGATCTGCATGTGACTGATGTAAGTTCAGTTCTGTATTTACAGGTGTTTTATTAGATGACATGGCACACTGTTTTTGCAAATGCATTGTAACAAAATTGTTCCCAGACTTCGATATCAGTAGTTGGGTTTCCATACCTGTATCTCTAAGCAAATGTATTGGATATTGCGTAACATTTAAAAAAAAAAAAAACACCCTCCTTCAGATGGATACATTTTTTGATTTTGTTTGCTTAGTGCCCCAAAAAGGCTAGAAATGGCAATGTAATTATGAGGTTCATCAGAGCGTTTTGTCTGTGCACTCTAAAGCATAAGTAATTTATTACAAAGTGCTACAGTGTTTTCCCCAGTGGCTACAACTTCCATTTAAATTTTGTGCCAATTTCCTTGGAGGTGGAGATTTTGTTCTCCTGAACACATGGCTTTAGTCACATTGTTTTTGCGGTATTCTTAAATTTGCGATATGTATAGAAACCTGACTAGTAATAACAATGATATAACAATAAGAAATTCCAGTGACCATTGCACATCCATTAGAGCAAAGCAATTTAATGGCATTTACTGTTATTCTGTGGAAAATACTCAGAAACATGCTTAAACACTCCAAAAATAATTGCAAATGCATTTGAATAATTAATTTAGCATGGAATGTGGCTGTTCATTGCATTTTATTATTTATATATATAGAATAGCTTCTTATGATGACTGTGTGCTGCACGTGACTCGAGTAGAAGTAAAAGTACTAACATAAATAGTTACTTGAATAAGAGTAAGAAAGTATCCAATTAAAAGAGTACTCAAGTAGTAACTAGTTACTTTAACAAATTACATAATATACGTTTACTTCCCTATATTCCATTTACATAATACACATTTAACATGTATTACAGAATTATTATTATTATTATTATTAATGGAAAGTCTGTCATCATCACCATCATGTTGTTCCAAACCTGTATGACTTTCTTTCTTCCATGAAACACAATAAGGAGATATTGGACAGAATGTTATCCTTGGTCACCATTGAATTTCAGTGAATGTGTTTTATTTTCTCCATAGTTTGAAAGTTAATGTTGACCGAGTCTGGCAGTCCCTAACATTCTGTCTAACATATTTTGTGTTCCACATAATACAAAGCATCAGGAACTTGAGGGTAGGGAAATGATAACAGAATATTAAATTATGGCTGATCTATCACTTCAAAGGGATAGTTCACCCAAAAATGAAAATTCTCTATCATTTACTCACCCTCATGCCATCCCAGATGTGTATGACTTCCTTTCTTCTGCAGAACACAAATTAAGATTTTTAGAAGAATATTATAGCTCTGTAGGCCAAAATGTTGACGCTCCAAAAAGCACGTAAAGGCAGCATAAACTTAAATTGCACTTGAAGCTTGAGTGTTTGGGGGGTTTTCTTTTGGGTTGTATGCAACTTAGTCTCCAAATTAAAATCTAGTTTCTAGTTCTGCTCTAGTTAAAATATAATCTAAACATTCATATTATTTTTATATCATATTACATATCATATTTATATCATACAGCATACAATTTAAAGGCCTGCTTTAACTGAAACAGCATTTAAATGTAACTAAAACTTGCTTATTAGGACATATTTCAAATGTCAATACTCTGAATCCTGGCTGGCAAGTCTGGAAACAATCTCACTAGTAAAATATGTTCAAGTTTATATAAAATTGCATGTCAGCTAATTAAAACTAAACTTACTCATCTGAAATTGTATCCTCGGCTGGATCAAGTCTATCTTCAAAATACAAACGTTCATCGGAGTCCCGCTCTTCTTCTGAGGAAAAAGTTAACTCTTCCTTAATATCCAGAAGTTTCATCGCCTGTGTATCGTTACAAACATGCAGTAAAATGAATGAATTGTTTATATCAAACCTCTGAACACAGTCGGGGGCGTGTATATTTGCGTTGATCGCCTCAGCACATTAGCGTATGAATGGCGCGCTCTGCTGGTGGGTAGGATCACATTACAGATAATTAGATGAACTGGTAAAAACTGAACATCACTTTGTTTCAAACAGATTGCATTGCAGGAGTATATTTGTTTTAAATTTGAATTGGTTTATTAAACAGTAGACATTTAAAGTTTTCTTTAGACATATGTTTCATGTTTGTGTGATAAGTATTCGCAGAGTTTGTTTTTGTGACGTGTTTCTGAAATATGCTCCTGAACACAGAGACTGCTGACAGCTCACCCTTTTTATTTTCTTTATTTTACAAAAGCACAATGTTTCATTGTTGTTATGAGTGTACACAAAAAAAAGTAGACCCTTTATAGTCTCTAATGATGTCTTACACTTATCTGTATACCCAAAAATGACAGAGTATTTTGTTGTTTCTGCTGTCATGACAAAAATATCCGTCGACCCCAGAGGGTTAATTGAAGTAAAACAATTGAAACGGGAAATATCTAATTATTAAATACATATTATTCTCCAAAAACACTGGCCACAATTATCAGCACCCCTAGAAATTCTTATGAGTAAAATATATCTGAAGTATATAGTAGTATATAACTTCAATGTCCTATATCTCCACAAATTGTTTGGCAGGGCTTCAAGAATAAGCCTCTACTCTCATCCAACAACAAACTTTAGCATCGTCAGTTTGTCAGACACCACTGGAACTTCAAATGGGATTGGGTTCTATGGTCTGATAAAACATCATAAGAGCTTTTTGGCAGCAAACACTATAGATGGGTTTGGCGATGAAGTTGAAGTACCCAATGCCCACGGTCAAATGTGGTGATGGATCTTTAATGTTGTGTGGCTGTTGTTCTGGCAGAGGTTCTGTAAATCTTGTTTGGATACATGGCATCATTGACTCTATCAAATACCAACAGACAAAAAAATGTAAACCTGAAGCTTACAATGGGCCATGGTTGGATCTTCCAGCAGGACAATGATCAAAAACAAACATCAAAATCAACACAAAAATGGTTCACTAACCACAAAATCAAGGTTCTGCCTTGGCCATCCTAGTCCCCTGACCTGAACCCCATCGAAAACATATGTGGTGAACTGAAGAGGAGAGAGTCCACCAGTGTGGACCTCTGAATTTGAAGTTTGTTTTTGGATGAGAGCAGAGGATTATTCTTGTATGGAGGAATGTTCTCGGATCACTTGCCATGTGTTCGCAAACCTTATTAGGCATCATAAGAGAAGACTCGGAGCTTATCTTGGCAAAGGGAGTTTGCTAATTGTATTGAATAAATGGATGCCAATAATTATGGCCAATGCATTTAGGAGAAAAATATAATTTAAAAGTTAGATATTTCCCCCGTTTCAATTGTTTTACTTCAATTAAAGCTTAGATTGTGAATTTTAACAGGATAAACAATGCAGATTTGTTTTCACAGCCGCCTTTGCGCATATTTGCCAAGGGAGACAACATTTTTGGCCACTACTGTATAAACAGAATCAACATATAACCCACACCATTACCCCACCCTGACCCTCAACAAACATTCCTGTGGTCACACATGAAGTTATACACCTAAAAATATTGAATAAAAATAATAATATAATTATCACACACATTAAAAATTATACCTCTCTTTCCACTGCCCCTCCCCGAGAGCCCTCCAAGAATGCCAAATATTTTCCCCATTTCCCAACAAAGGAATCCAAATTCCCCAGCCTTCTAGATGACCCTTCTTTGAAAATCGCCACCCTCCCCATCTCCGAGCACCACTACCCAAATGGGCTGCTCTAGTTGACCCATATCCCATTGAAACGATTTGTCTGGCGATCATAACACCGGTCAAGACCCAACTTTCCATGTGTTTTCCATCTTTCCATTGATAACTGCCCCATTGCCCAAAACACAAAGTCTGGGGCAAAATGAAATCTGAGTGCCCAACGTGCCACACACAAAATTCTGAACCTTCAAACAAAACCCCCGGATCTCAACACACCACCAAAAAATATGGGTTGTGTCTCCATCCCCGGCATCTCCAGCAGGTGGGTGTGTCCCCAAGGCCAAGCCCACATAATCCAGAAGGGGCCCAACAGCATCGACGCAAAATCCCCAATTGCACAAGGCGACCCCTTCATCTCTAGATGGCGGACCCCATGCTCTCCAGAATCCCAGTCCACACTCCCTCCTCCAAAACCAAGTCCAAATCCCTCTCCCACAATCTCCCGATAGAAGCCAAAGCTCCATCCTCCACACCCCGAACCAGCAGGGAGAAATACACCAATGCCTCATGACGCTCTACAAAAGCAGCAATCACCACTCCCAGATCATCCCGCAAGCCGCTCCCAAAAACAGTACAGAGCAGGTGGCACAGCTGCAAGCATCCAAAGAACCGAGACCCAGGAATCCCAAAATGTTGAACCAAATTTTCAAAGGATCTCAACACTCCACTCTCACACAGGCCACCGAGTGCATCAACCTCCCTAACAATCCACTCTAACCAGCATTAAGGGGACTTGTTAATACAGAATTTTGGGTTCAGCAATATGCTAGAGGCAACACCCAAATAAATGTCCAAACTAAACACTCTGGACACTTTTGCCCATACCAAGTGCAAATGCGAGATAAAGGGGTGTAACTTAACTTCTCCGATTAGTTTGATTGAAAGGCTTTGCAATGGCAAAATAGAATTTCCTGTTCAATACAAAACCAGGGAGGGGCTCTCTAAGGTGGAAGTGTCCAATGAGCCAAATATCTGATACTGAAAGCATAATATTAAAACAAAATCTTGGGTAGGCCTAGTCCACCTTTGTCAATCGGCCAATGCAACATACTGAAATGTAATCTGGAATGTTTACCATTCCAAATTAAGGATTTTGCTAGTGTCATATTGCTTGAAATAAGAGAGGGGGACATCTATAGGGAGAGACTGTAGAAGGTAGTTGAATTTTTGGAATACAATTTATTATAATAACATTAACATTTCCAATCATAGATAAATGTAATGAAGCCCACCTGCCCACATCACTCAAAATGTTTTTTATTAAAAGGTCAAAATTAACTTCAACTTTAATGCCCTATTTTAAACATATTTAATGCCCTGTTTGGGCCACTGGAAGGCACCCGGATAAAAAAGCTGTTACTGGGCAGTACACTGTCAGAGCCAAAGCTTTGGATTTAGACCAAATAACTTTGTATCCTAAGAACTTAGAAAATGAATTAATAATTCGGTGGAGGTAAGGCATAGAGCTAATAGGGTCAGAGATGAATAATAAAATATTTTCTGTACAAAGCAAAAGCTTATGCACCACACCTCCCGCCACCACCCCTGGAAAATCATCCTCCTTTCTTATCGCGGCTGTTAATATTTCCAGGGCAAGACAAAACAATAATGTGGAAAGAGGGCAACCCTGCTGGGTACCCCTATCCAGAGTAAAATAATCTGAAATGAATCCATTCATTTGTACCGCCACTACCGAGTGTCTATAAAGTAACTTAATCAAATCAATAAAAGTGTTCCTAAACCCTTACATTTCCAAAATCTAAAAAGATAATCCCATTCAACCATGTCAAACGCCATTTCGTAATGAAGATGGCAGAGACCGGAGTCTGATCATTTGCCACTGACCACATGATATTAATGAAACACCTCATGTTATCAGAAGAGCTACAGCCCCTAATAAACCCCACTTGATCTATATGTATAAGAGATGTCCTAACTTAACTGGTAAGCCAAATTTTTTGACAATATTTTAAAATCTAGTTGGATCAGGGAAATTGGACTGTAACTCGCTAGGATCTTTGTCATTTTAAAGAATCAGACTGTTCCTGGCTTTCGCCATTGTTGGCGGACGCTTTCCATTCTTTAATGATTCTGTATAATCTTCTAGCAAAAGTGGAGCCAATTCTGTACCATAAGATCTAAAAAAAACTCAGCGGCAAAGCCATCTGGCCCCAGATTCTTGCCTATTGGCAAAGCCTTAATTACCTCACCAAGCTCCTCCAAGGTTATCTCAGAATCAAGGGAATTTTGTTTGCTCAGCCATCTGCATAAGAAGTTCTAATGGTTCCATAAATTTTCTAATATCCTCATCAAAGACATGAACCTATAGAGATCAAGATATAATTCTTTAAAAGCATTGTTAATAAGGAAGTGGCCATTAAGCCTGTGGTTTCTGCAGTTCACCAGCCCCTCACACACTACACCACCGATGTGTGTGGCACTGAGCAGGATTAATGCACGCAAGGCTGCTGGTCCTGAGGATATCCCCGGACGCGTACTCAGGGCCTGTGCTGTGCAGGTGACTGAGGTTTGGACTGACATTTTTAATCTGTCACTAGCCCAAGCAGCTGTCCCCACATGCTTTAAAACCACCTCCATCGTGCCGGTGCCAAAACACTCCAATGCAACAAGCCTTAATGACTACCGTCCAGTTAAACTCACCCCCATCATTATGAAGTGCTTCGAGAGGCTGGTCCTGGCCCATCTCAAGACCTGCTTACCACCCTCACTGGACCCTTTCCAATTCACCTACCGTCAGAACAGGAGCACAGAGGATGCCATCTCTACGGCACATCACTCTGCCCTTTTCTACCTTGACGATAGAAACACCTATGTGAGAATGCTGTTCATTGACTTTAGTTCAGCATTCAGCACCATCATCCCCTCCAAACTGATCACCAAACTCAGTGAACTGGGCATCCCTCTGTAACTGGATTCTGGACTTCCTAACCAACAGACCTCAGTCTGTTAGGTTAGATAATCACACCTCCTCAACCATCACCCTGAACACCGGCATACCACAGGGATGTGTGCTGAGCCCTTTCCTTTACTCCCTCTTCACCTACGACTGCAC
This sequence comes from Moxostoma hubbsi, assembly GCA_032164185.1. NCBI lineage: Eukaryota > Metazoa > Chordata > Actinopteri > Cypriniformes > Catostomidae > Moxostoma > Moxostoma hubbsi. The sequence continues at coordinate 12,398,422 of JAVLUX010000040.1, forward strand.
ACCTGTACATGGCTCTAACACCATTGTCAAGTTTGCAGACAACACTACAGTGATTGGTCTCATCAGCAACAATGATGAGACAGCCTTGGAGCCATGGAGGAGGTCCAGCACCTATCATCGTGGTGCACTGACAACAACCTGGCTCTCAACACTAAGAAGACCAAAGAGCTCATTGTGGACTTCAGGAAGTCTAAAGCTGGCACACACACCCATTTTCATCAACGGGACTGAGGTGGAGCGTGTCACCAGCTTCAAGTTTCTGGGTGTCCACATCTCTGAGGACCTCTCTTGGACCCTCAACACCTCTACCCTGATCAAGAAGTCTCACCAGCGTCTCTTCTTTCTGAGGAGACTCAAGAAGGTCCACCTGTCTCCTCAGATCCTGGTGAACTTCTACCGCTGCACCATCGAGAGCATCCTAACCAATTGGGTCACAGTTTGGTATAGCAACTGCTCTGCCCATGACCGGAAAACACTGCAGAGGGTGATGAAAACTGCCCAACGCATCACCGGTTCCTCACTCCCCTCCATCGAGGCCATCCAGGGCAAACGATGCTTGCGTAAGGCACGCAGCATCATCAAAGACTGTTCCGACCCCAACCACAGACTGTTCACCCCACTCCCCTCCGGGAGGCGTTTCAGGTCTCTCCACCACCCGAACCAGCAGGTTCAGAGGAAGCTTCTTTCCTGCGGCTGTCAACCTACTGAACTCTAGCTCTGCATCCCAGTGAAAATGTAACACCCCCAAGGACAATTTGCACTACCCTATCCCACCCATTCTGTTCTATTTATTTACTTAAAAATGTTCTCTTATAATGTTACCACATTGCACATAGCTGTTCATACTGTACATATCTGTCTATATGGTTCATACAGAATATCCATATTTACTCTGTTTTTCTTATTCTGCTAATACACTGCATATATCTATGTTATTCTTACTACTATTTTAATATCACTGCTACTACATTGCACATATCTGTACATGTTGTTCATTAACACTATTCATATTACATAGCCATATTTATTCTGCTCTTATAACACTGAAATATATTTCTTGTCCTGCCTTTGCACTACCTGTCTACACTTGAATATCACATTGCACTTTTCTGCTTTTTTTGCACTTCTGGTTGGATGCAAACAGCATTTTGTTGTCTTTGTACTTGTACAATGCACAATGACAATAAAGTTGAATCTAATCTAATCATCTAATATCAATGGCTGAGGTAAATGTTTCACCACCAGCAGATTTCACTGAGGGAATGGTAGAAAAAGACACTCTCTGTTTTTTATTTCTAGCCAGAAGTTTTCCTGCCTTGTCCCCCGACTCAAAAGTATGACTGTCTTGCCCTGAATAGCCAAAACTCCAACTTCTGTGACAAAATATTATTAAATCTGTATTTCAATCGGGTCAATTCGAGGCCATTAGGCGACATTTGACATTCGTGCTTTTTGATTTTTTGGTGAATAAGGCACACTGTATGATCCGGCCCCTAAAAACCACCTTAAGTGCCTCCCAAGCCACACCTACAGAGGATACTGAGGACCAGTTGGTCTCCATATAAACATTGATTTCACCCTTTAACATTTGTTGGAATTCAGGATTTTGCAAAAGGGATACATTTAAGCACCATTTAAGCACCTAAATATGATTTCCTTTTCTCCATATGTGGCAACACCTCTAAACTCACCAGGGCGTGATCTGAGACTAAAATGTTTCCTATTGAGCAATCAACAACAGATGAAATGAGGGACTTGGTTATAAAAAAAAAAAAATCTGTTCTAGAACAAATCTTATGGACTGATGAAAAAAATGTATATTCCCTACCAGATGGGTTCAAAATGTTTACACATCCTGTGAAGCGTCAATGATGCTCTAGGTGGGTTACACACTTTTGCTTAACCATCAAAAGATTAAAGTCTCCTCCCAATATTATATAACGAGGGGTGCCAGCGGCTTGCAACATCCCTTCAAGATTTATAAAAAAAGCCCTGATCATCAACATTAGGTGCGTAAATATTAGCCAAAATAAGACTGCCCTTTGAATTTCTGCTAAAACAACAGTGACTCTTTCTAATTTATCTTTAATCAGTTTGAGACATTTGAATTGTAGATGCTTACATACCAGTGTAATGCTCCCCTGCTCTTACTTGAGTCAGCACTAAAGAAGACATGTCCACCCCATAGCTTCCCAAATTTTTCAGCTTCCTGCAGGGAAATATGCTTTTCTTGAAGAAACACTATATCATATTTCTTATGCTTAAGAAGAGAAGTACCTGCCTTCTTTTTAGGGGTGCCCCAACCCATGTTAACATTTGACATTTTGACATTAGAAAAAATAATTTGTGTGTCAAAAACAAAATTATAAAGACCACATTCACACATTAGTGCAACAATCAAACCCCAATCTGTTTCTCGACATCCCCCACTCTTTTAACCACCTCAGTGAATTTAATCTCCATGGCAGTGATCGATCGACGTATTACAGCAAGATCCTCCAAGTCAGCAACGACCTTTGTTAGCATTGCCAACATGTTCGACCAAATCGTCTCCCAGGCTTGGGGCCTGGTCAGGGGTGTCAGCTTGAAAACATAAATGTACTTTTAATATCTGCCAGAGCTCGAGGATTTTTATTTCTTTGACATATTGTCCTCCTAGAACAGTTATGGAACAGAGTGCATCAAATCTCACTGTTTATGATATTAATAGTGTTAAAACTAGCAAAGTGCACAGAGCTCACCATTCACACGCCTGAACCTCGCATGGCGTCACGTGACTCTTGGCTCTCTATTTTGAAATCTTTGGTGTAAATTTGAGTGTAGAGAAATAAAATTAAAGTTAATTTACTAAAAGTAATATCATTTATATAAATTAAATACAAATTTCTATATAAATATCATCTAGTATCTCTGGAAATACCTTATACCGTGTATAATATTGCAATAGAAAAAACTACACTTACAGCAATTATATGAATTTCTTGGAATGTCTTTCCATTTGAATTCTACTTTCTTCAAATTAAAATATTTATTTTCTATTTACTACCTCAATTCAAATCTTTTAACTGAATCAGAATTTAAAAGGCCTTCTCAATTCAATTCTGACAAGCAACCCTGAGAATAATGTCTGAGCATTGGTGCTCTCAATTGACTATCCGGTAATTACAACAGAGGTACATTTGCAAAACGTTTAGACTAATATACTGTCCCAGTATGGCACTGTTTAATAAATAATATCAGAATTAAGCATTACAGATTGTTATCCAACAGTCATACAGCACTACAGTATCTGTCATGATTACAAAACTAATCACTACACTTGTTGTATAGTACTGCTTGTGGAAATAGCCTTGGGAATCTGGTCATTTTGTTCTGCAATGTAGTGCTATTTTAGCAGCTCTTGACAGGACAGAATGTATAATGATGGCTGTTTGTTTGCAGAGAGAGAGAGAAACGGTGGAGGGAGGCTTTCAAATGTGTTGAAATGTAAAGGCTATTTGGATTAAGGTTACACTGCATTGAAGAAAGCAATAAACTGTTTTATGGCCGTGTCTGTGCCAAATATTTGCACTGGCAAAATAAAGTGAAAGAATAATGAAATTGGTCTGTGGTGCTACAGGCAATAAATAGAGGCATCTTGAAATTGCATGAGCAAAGAGCTGTCTACATCCTTGACCATAAATAAAATAATAAATTATATTGAAATGTTATGGTCTGAATCATACCATTTTTTTTTCTTTAAAATTGTATACGCAACATGCCATCATTAATGCATAAAAAGCTTTTCTGGAGGATAAGACACACTGTGTTAAAGTAATAAATCTTCACTGTGTATTTGCTCTCACCTCATTTAGATCTGCACTACAGTGCAAATTTAATCAAGTAGAGTATCCTGTAACCTCATAGATGTACATGTCTTATCTTACAGTATCACTATGGGACCAAGTTAATTACATCATAACTTTAAAACAATTATTACATCACAGCTACAAGCTGAAGGTGGAAAATGCATTATGCATTATTTAATATTTATCTTAAATAATAGCGCTGAGGACTTTCAGACAAGTACACACTTTTCACAATTGTTTTAATTTATCCACAAACAATGTTAAACAGTGTATATACTGTACATGCATATCATTGTAATGACAGATTGTATGGGGCAGTAAAATGAAGTGAGCTGACTGCCTGAATGTACTGAATGTCCAGGTTATCCCAAAAATTGACTTTTTCTTTCCTGATGGCACAGGCATATTCCAGGATGATAATGCTGCCAAGATTCATTGGGCTAAAATTGTGAAATAGTGGTTCAGGGAGCCTGAGGAATTTTCACACATGAATTGGCCACTACAGAGTCCTGACCTTATCCCCATTGAAAGTCTTTGGGATTGCTGGAGATAGGGTTGCCACTTTTAGACAGTTTTAAAATAAGGGACACTGAAATCCACCACAGTTTTATCAATAAACCCGTTGAGTTAAAATGCATTTTTAATAAAAATGGTATATCCTTTCTTATATGCTAAAATGAGAACACATTTATACATATTTTTTTATAATTTTATAAATTTGTTTCTTTTTTTTACTTCACCTGCACTTGTCTTTATGTCTCAGTAATTGTATTCATACATTGTTTGATCTTATTGAAGATTTATATAGAAAAAACTCCATAATTCAACTTTTCCAACTTAAATCAATGTTAAATTAGCGATCTGGTAAGATTTCACTGTGACACCATCTGACCAGCTTGATTCGATATGGGACACATCGTTTTCATCTTTAAATACGGGATTATCCCGTATTTTACAGGACAGGTGTCAACCCTAGCTGGAAAAGACTTAACGGAGTGGTTCAACTCTCCCGTCATCAATACAAGATCTCTGCCAAAAATGCATGCAACTCTGAATGGAAAGAAATGTTGTGACATTGCATAAGGTTGTCGAAATAATGCCACAATGAATGTCTATCTATCTATCTATCTATCTATCTATCTATCTAAACAAATATCACATGGTCACAAAGGAGAGAGAGAGTTGCGGTGTTAGAACCCAAGTGCAGATTTTATTGAAGCCACAAAATGATCAACAAGTAACAGTGTCAACAACGAAGATGAAGAAGGTAATCTAAAGGCATGAAAAGATGTGTGAGTGGCTTCTTCAGGCTAAGACTAGTCAAAGGAGGACTGGGATGCAAACTACTCACCTTTCAGCTAGTCACCTTTTCCGAAGCTACATTTTTCTTATTTAGGGTTATGTGAGCGCCCATATTTTGGCTTTCAATGGAATGCCGACTTTGTGAGTCAGATACAGAGATCCAAACTCATACAGGCACACAACCACATGTCATATGCACACATACATGACCCTTATATTTATGACAGAGATGCTTTTTTTAGTAACAGAAATGAAAGCGCAAAAGTAGGCAGATTTTTGTGGGGTCTCTTGTAAAGTCGATAGTTTAGGTTCCATGCTGAGTGTCTTGTTTTACATAAGCTCCTCAGAGATGGCATTGACAGCCAGACAGCATATGCCACAGGCGAAGTCACTAATGCCAGACGTCTGCTATGATGCTCCACTCAAGAGGCTGTTGCATTTAAGAGGGGGACAAACCTATTTTAGTTAGGATCCTTCCTACAACATTTATCTTATAAAGTGAATCCTTTCAAATTTGTGATTTAAGACAACCTTGTGTGATTTAAAAGAGATCTTTTGGAAATACAGTACCAGATTCTGAGTAACCCTGTTTTGTTTTGCTAGAATAACTGAATGTTGCACACAAAGCTTTTAATATGTAGTAAAAGACTACATTTATATATTTAGCATTATAGTAGGCAGTAAGTTCTAGCGTTGGGTGTAATCCAATTACAAAGTGATTAGTTGCTGTGATCTAATTACTATTTTGTCAAAACGTTGTATGGCATGTTACAGTACATTTGAAATTCTTCAGATAACAGATAATCATATTAGAGTTACTGTCTTTCAATTAATGTAATTACATTACATTTAAGTACATTGCTTGGGTTACACCTATTTCTAAAATAATATTATGCATAATAGATATTGATATGATATGATAATTAAATAGCAGCTTTTGTTTTAAGATCAAGGACTGCTTTTGCAGGAATCCTAATCTGAAGTAATGTTAGCATGAAACCGGATCACCTACATGTAGGCCTCTTAAAAGTATTTTTATATTCCATGTTTTCTGTTTTTAACTTGTTTCCATCCTCACAGTATCTGCAGTGGCAAAGATGAATGATCCTCCCTGGGCCAGCTCTTTGCAGTGTCTGTAATTTAATAACCTCTCTGCTGTTAATTAGTATTCCTTAATTACCTGCATCGGCCTCTCATCATTCTCTGAGCAATGTCTTGGCACTTTCTCTCTGTTCTGCTAGCACACTCAGCATTCATAAATCTGCATGCTGTCATAATTTCTTAGTATTTGAATTTGATGTAGTGGAAGGTAGATATTATTGTTTTGCTCTGGTTTTGCTGCCTAGACAATGTGATGGAGAGTTTCTGTTAGAAAAAGGGTGAATTAGCAGTCCTTAAGACCTTGAACGGGTCGCAAACTTGATGAATGGAAAAAGAAAACTTGCTTTTTTTTAAAGCAATTATCTTTCTGACCTGAAAGTTCTTATTCTGTGCTACAGTGAAACTTCTGGAATCACAAAATTGACCACATTTATTTTAGTCAAGTGATGCTGATACTTTGTTACTGTAGAAAAAAAATTACAAATAAATGCATGTCATTATATGTTGTCATCACAACAGAAGTACAAAAGAAAACATCTTAATATACATGGGGGTGCCTTGTCTTGCCCAATGGGGACCTTGAAGTCAAAAAGGTTAAGAACTACTGAAATAACACAAATGGAAGTATTATGCTGTGACAAACATTGCTAAACAAATAAAAACCTTACATTTTACTGCCTATATGGATGGACGGATGGATGAATGGTTCTTACTTGGAGGCACTCGGACTAACACATGTATTGCTTCTCTTTTTTGTCTGAACCTTAGAGAAACCTCTAAATGATGGGGAAGACGCAGCAGACCTGTCCCTCTCTGACTCGCTGTTTGCCCGCTGGGGTCATAACCTTGGCCCAGACAGCCGGAAAGTGGCCCTGAAGAAGTTCCAGTACTATGGTTACAATGGTTACCTCAGCGATAGACTGTCTTTGGACAGAGCGATCCCAGACCTCAGGCCTGACGGGTGATTCACTCAATGCTCACGGTCACCATCTGAAACTCTGTCGCTCCCTCTCTCCCTCACTTCTTTCTTTTCTCCTTCAGTTTTTCTCTATAAGCATGTATCAGTTCTTATAGAAATATTAATTTCTTCATGCTCATTATGATGAACAAAAGGAATCACATAGTAGGTACTGCAGTCTAAATTACTGCAGTTCCTCACAAATTACTATACCATTTTTAATTAGAGTAGTTTGTCCAAAAATATATATATATATTTTTAATTCTGTCATTATTTACTCACCCTTGTGTTGTTGAGAATTTTTAAAGAATCATCACATGGATAAAAACTATTTAAAGTGACCATGTTTGTCTTCTGTCATCATAAAAAAAGCTGTCTGTGAAAGAACAGACCTAAATTTAAATTTACAGAGAATGTTCCCCTTTTTCCCCTTTTGGTTGAGAGGAACATTATCAGTGAATAATGACTTAAATATAGGTCTATTTCTTACATAAAGCTATCGTATGACTTTAGAGGACTTGATATACATAATGCACAAGTCATATGGACTGAAATGTAAGATCTTATTCGCCAGAAATATTCTCCTTTTTCGATATTTAAATTGAGATCTACTACAGAGGGAAAGGTTATCAGTAAATAATGACTTGAATTTCGGTCTTTTCCTCACACAAAGCTATTGTATGGCTTTTTAACATTTGTAATATAGCGCACAAGTCATATGGAGTTGGACGTGTGTTTTGTCCTTTTTGAAGCTTGACAGGTCACTTTAAAATGTCATGACGATTCTTCAAACATTTATTTGAATGTCTGATTCTTTTTTGTTCCACAGAAAAAACAACACATGACTCATTAATTTTTCCATTAACTTTTGCTTTAAAGACTTTTGCACACCAAACACAAATTTTTGCAGCAATTTCTCTGAGCGATTAACATTTTGAATCCAAATAATGGATTCCTTTGAAGCCATTCATACCTGGAGCAAACATTCGCTCTCTGACAAAGAAGGTTTTTTTTACAGTAATTGTGTCAATGTTTTTTTTGCCTGACGATGAAATGCCTTAAACAATAACCAACTGCCGCTGCAGCTACCAAAACCAGACCAGAGAAATAACTGGTATGCTTATAGAGAAAAACTGAAGGAGAAAAGAAAGAGGAGAGAGGGAGCAACAGGCTTTGTGGCACCTACCATACCAGAGTAAAATTGCTTGTCAATTAGCATAAGCTATTGAAAAGGCGTGCATGTGTTAACGCCAATCATTTGACTCCCTTTTAATGTGAAAGGGCTATTCATCAGCTAATTGTTTTGCATTATCACATCACCTCTGGTGTGCAAAGGCCTTTCGGCAGAATCCACAAAACGGGAGAGGATATTTAACTTTGGACAGAAGTGTTGACGTCTTCTCTTACCCCCCTGCAGATCTGTCACCCTCTATTTATGGTTTTCTGTCCTCCAGGTGCAGAAACATCTCATACCCCTCCAGTTTACCACAAGTCAGCATCATATTCATCTTTGTGAATGAAGCTCTGTCAGTCATCCTGCGCTCTGTTCATTCAGTGATCCATAAAACACCCGCCCACCTGCTCAAGGAGATCATACTTGTCGATGACAACAGCAACAACGGTGAGTACTTGCTTTGGGACTTTTTTAATCTGCAACTTCGTAATTATGTCACGTGTAATTGAGTCATTAATGTCCCAACGTTTAGTGGATCAGTGCCCTTGCTAGTGTCCGAATTTGTGTTCTCAATATACTGATTCACGACATCTGGAAGTAGGGAGCAGAATTGGACACAGCCCTTGTTCTTGCCCCACACAGGGACTCCATAAGTAGAAACTGATTCTTATAATCTGTTTAATTATAGGACTGTTTAATACGAAACGTAATGTAGTGCAGTGCATTTCAGATAACTTACTGACTGTGTTACATGTAAGCCAATTACTTCACTTGGATTACACATTTCTAAATTGATATTATATATGTAGAATACTCTAACAACATGAATTATGTTAATATGTACGTCTGTTCACGTTTTTCAACAGCTGAAGGATGTGCACCCCCTACCGAGTCAGTAAACAAAGTGGAAAAATAGACATTAGATTGAGTGGTTAACAAACTTTTTTTCTGTAGAAAGTGTTTCAGAAAGCAATTTAAAAGTAATTGGTAATGTGATTACTTTTGTTATTGAAGTATTCAGAAAAGTCAGTAATCTGATTACAGTTTTAGAGTGATAATTAGTCATTTGTTGTGAATAACTTTTTTAAAGAAACTTAGAAACATGTACCCAACATGCAGTAGGATTGTTACAAGGGAATTTTCAATAAAAATTACCTTTTTATAAAAATTTTCAGCACTCCAACAGTGGAAGGTAAATGCAGTGAGAACATGGCACTGGGATGATCACTTATGAACGTAACGCAGCCACGTGTCATTTCCTGTATATTTTACAGGACACCCAAACCTCTTTTTAAATAGTACAGACATTGACTTTACCCACCCAAAGAGATGCGCTAAGGTGTGGTAACACACCCGCTGCGAGCCACCACAATGCAATATAAGGTATTGACATTTTGAGCGCTTTAGTACATGATGGGGGTCCTCTTCAAGAGTCTCATTTAATATGGGACATGAAGTCTGCAATACAGGATGTTTTACTGCTCCTTCCTATGTCTCCTTCCCATACCCGAATTTGGAGTTTTTGTTACAAGAGTATTCCAGTGAGCCATGTAATAAGCATAGTGAACATACGTAAGTTTGCATCGTTACTATGACAACTAATGTGGACCTGTTAGCAAAAGCAGCTACACAGCATATGTTTTCTCAGATTCGAGAAAAAAAAAAATCTGGTTGTCCAGTAGCTAGTCAGATCCGTGTATAAAAAAAATAAAATTAAAAATTAAAAAAATAATTTCCTTCTCTAATATTTTGTAATTTTATCTCCTGATGTTTCATATGTTATTTTTTTATATGGGTTGCCTAAAGATAAAAATACCACAGCTCAAATGTACTGCCTTTAGTACCTAATATTAATCTTTAATCTGTTTTCTGAACGATAAACATGGGTCGGCTCAGGTGTGCAATAAAGCTCGCTACTTTGGTGGGTTCATCCCAGTTCATCTCCATTCAGAAAGAAGGGCTTTTATTTGCTCCAAGTCACCTCTCATTTATTTATTTTTACTGTATAAAAACTTTGTAGCAGCTCACAGTGGTTATGCTACGATGACCTTTTCCTGTGTTTGTGTTTGTGTGTGTGTGTGTGTGTGTGTTATAATGAGGGAGTGGGGGGTTAACATGAGGTGCAGAGGTGCGGACATTTAGTTCTCCCACAGATTGACAGCAGCCCCACATCACACCATCTGGTTGCCATGGTGATACAGGATGATGTCTGTCTCTCTAATAAAAACGAACAGCATAGGAGACAGATGGGACTGAAGTAATCACCGGCAGACAGCGCTAGAGACTCCAAATATCACAGAGCGCTGGCAAATATTAGTGTCTGATGTTCAGAGTATTTCAGTTCATGTTCATAATTCCCTGAGAGGTCGACAGGTTAGTCCATATAAACTACTTTTGAGTAGAAAGTAATAAAAGTAAGGTACCCATATCACTAGGGTCTCTATTCTTAATTTCTGTCAAGAACTGGAACTTTCGCAGATGCCACAAGGATGATGTTGTAAATACAGGTATGAATTTAAGATTGTATGATATCTTTTACTCTTTCCCTCAGGGTTCCTATGGTTATTGAAAACCTGGAAGTATAAGGGAATTTAAGATGTGTGGAAAAGTCATGGCAATTATACGTCAAATATTTAAAGTAATTGAAAAGTCATGGAAATTTCTATTGTGTAAATATACATTTTTGTAGTTACACATTGTTCTGAAATATTTATCTTGTAATGAGTAAAACTTAATGTCAAATTAATTGGTCAACTTGGTTTAAAAAAGATTAATTAGAAAGGCATTCTGAATCAAAATGATCTCTAAAAATCCTTATCCAGTTATCAAAAACAACTGGAAAGTTCAAAGAAAAGTTGTTCTTGGAAATTCTTAGGTCAAAAGTCAGACTGATCTCACTGTAAATTGCTTATACATAGGAAGAGAACCCAGGATTTTGAAGCCACTCATGCAACGCACACAGAAACTCAATATTCGTTCCTTAGAAAAAACATTTGCATTTGAACTGATGCCAAAATGTAAAGGGAGATGCCATTGTCAGTAATTTGGCAGAATGGGAACAATGTCGGGGTACTGGAATATTTGGTAGCTAGGTGTGTGCTTTCTGTTTGATCATGTTGCAAATAGTGTGCGAAACCTGATCCCTGTTTTTCAACTAATCCCTCTTTCCTTCTCTTCATTTGTAGCTGAACTGAGAGAAAACCTGCAGAGGTTTGTGGAAGAGACCAACCAGCAGCATCCTGACTTCATTAAATTGGTTCGTCATGACAAACAGGAGGGTTTAATTCGCTCTCGTGTCAGTGGCTGGAGAGCTGCCACTGCCCCCATCGTGGCCCTGTTTGACGCCCATGTGGAATTCGGCATGGGATGGTCAGTGAAAGTAGATTTTCAAGTTATTTACACTGCCTGTCCAAAGTTTGTACACACAGACTTATTTTTCCATATTTTAGAATAATAGAAAATTCATCAAAACAGTGAAAAAACATAAAGGGAAGTAATCTTTTCCTAGAATACACCTCTGCACTCTTTTGGCATTGTCTCAACTAATGAGGAATTTACTTGGGATGCTTTTTAAACAATATTGCAGGAGTTCCAATGTATGTTGGACACTTGTTGGCTGTTCTTTCACTATCTGGGTCCATTAATTAACAAATTTGCTTTGGACAGAAATGTATACATAGGCACAATTTTTATCTGTTGATGAATTTCTGATATTGGCTCTCTCAGTAAATGATTGGATCTTTGAATGTATTGTTCAGCCTTTAGACAATTAAAGAGTTCATAGACATGCATTGTGTCTTCTTAAAATTTTGTCATGCATCTTTATGCTTGCTGAAAATTGTGGCTTGTTCCGAGTAGGCTTGTAGTCTTCTATGTAATGTTGGTTTTTGATAGCTCTGTGTTGATCTAGCATGTTGCGTTACATTATTTGTCTTTGTCTTAAATTATTAATCATCATCTGTAGATAAAGACCAATATACCAGAATATCTTTAACAGTGTGGATGAAAAACTCAGAATAGTCTGTTCTTCTGCGCAGTGAGTTCTCTGTGGGTGTGAGGGCAGAAATATGAGCAGAAGTGCCCGTCTACTGCAATTAATGTACTCCATGCAGCTGTCAAGTCACATAACTGTTAATTATTCTCTGTGCAACATGTCTGTGAATAAAAAAAGCACCTCTAAAGGGCTTTGGATAGCATCCAAAGTGTGTCTTATGTGTGTCAGCGTATTTCTGCTTAGAATTCATGCAATGTTCCGTCAGTTCATGAATACGAAGTAGTGTCACCTCAGCACACAGGGGTTCAATGCAGTTTGTACAGAATGGATAGGACAGCTTTTAGCTTGCCTGGGGCTGTTTATGAAGTTCAAATACAGAGCTAATACTAGCCTTCACAACTTTTAAGATTAGTTTTGTTTTGTTTTTTTATTACCATTTTTTTATTCATTCCAGCAAAGACAAGAATAGACTTAACAAAAATAATTGTACATATGGAATCAACTTACCCCCCACAAGTTCAAACACAAAACAACACCATACACGCATATAAACAGAAACACAAATAGAAATGCATAAGCACATTAAAAAGGACAAAATTCAACAAACAGAAAAAGAGCAAATTCCACAAATAAATATAAACACACCAATAAATAAATAAAACAGTTGTCTCCCTCCACTGCCCCTCGCTAGGAGCCTTTCAAATGAGACAAATGACTGCCCCACTTCCTGCCATATATTTCCAGATTACCCATCCATCTAGAAATCATCTCCTCAAATGCCGCCACTCTACCCAACTCTGTGCACTACTCACGAAATGAGGGCGCATCAGTTGACTTCCATCCCATGAGGATTACCTGTCTGCCAATCATCACGCTGGTTAGGACCCAGCTTTTTATATATTTATCACCTTATTCAGGACCGCCCCATCACCCAAAATACACAGTCTTGGACAGAGTGAGATTGGAGTGTCCAGCACCTCACAGGTGAAATCCTGGACTCATTCTGGAATCAATTCTTGAATTTTGGCACAGAACAAGAAGGCATGGGCCATGTCCCCCTCCAACAACTGGCATGGCTGAAGTAAAGATTTCACTACCAGCAATTCACTGTGGGAATGATCAAAAAAAAAAAAAACACTGTCTGCTTTATATATCTAGCCAAAAGCTTCTCTGCATTGTCCCCCGACTCAAAGTATGACTCTTTTGCCCTGAATAGCCAAAACTCCACCTTTCGCGTCAAAATCGTATTATATCAGTATTTCAGTCGGTCAATGTACGCCTACGAGAGCCACCGAGACAACTTTGCCATCGGATTGCTCAAGTCTATACAAACTTTGTGAGACAGAATTACACAACAGAAGATAATCTATAAAACAAACTGCAGCCAAAAGGTGGAAAAAACACACAGAACATGTAGATTCATCCAAATAACTGTACTGAAGGTGTGTTCCTCCACAAAAAAAGCTCCAGTCGCTAGTGGAACCAGCAAAAAAACAAAAAAGCAGTTCAGTTTCCTCGGGCAGTGAAACACATTCAGCGAGTGAGCCAGTCCATTCGACTGCTTCATGAGTGCAACAAATGAGCCAATTTCAATGTCCTGCAAGAAATGGTTCACAAAACAAACTCTAACCAATAGGAGGCATAAGCACAAAAAAATGCAGATTCATTCACAACAATGTCCTGAAGGAGTGCTATTCCACAAAACAAACTCAAGCTGCTAAAAAGGCACCCAGTTTCCTTGGACGTTCAAGTGAATGTTCAGTGAGTCAGGCTCGCTTGAGTACCACAAAATAACTTACTCCCTCCATTGGCTTTATGAAGGACATGGTTTGGGGACATGTAAATATTTTGTGGCCATCCTTAGTATCTATTCTCAATTTGGCCAGGAACATCAGTGCAAAAGCTACCTTCCGTTGATGTGAGAGATTCTTGCATTCCTTGGTCGCTAGCGGATTAGCAGGTAATTCCCTCTCCAGTGACTCCAGATATTCTTGTAACCATCTCTGTGAATTTCGTCTCTATGGCAGTGATCGATCGACATATTACATCAAGATCCTCCAAGTCCGCAACGACCTTTGTCAGCATTGCAGACACGTTCATCAATTGTCGCCAAATTTCCTTCACCTTACCGGCCAAATCGACTCCTGTGCTTGCGGCCTGCTGATCTGGGGCTTCAGCTTGAGTCTTTTAATGTCTCTAGAGCCCAAGGTTTTTGAATTCTTTGACATAGTGTCTTCTTAGAACAGTTAATAATCAGGGTGTATCAAATCTCACCGGTTTATATCACAAAAGTATTAAAACTAGCAAAGTGCACAGAGCTCACCTTTCACACTTCCAAACCTTGCATGGTGCCACACGACTCACTTAAGATTTGTTTTCTAAAGTACCCTTATCTTTTTGACAATGACATTTTAAGGTTTTAAGGATCGATGGCTTCTAGTTTGCCATGATTATGTAATCATTGCCTACCAGAATGAAAGCTGCATTCAGGTTTCATAAGCAAGTGCAACTTTTTATATGCATTAATGTGGCATTAAAGAGCCTGCATTAAATATGGTGGTCTGTGATTGAGGAGCTATAGTGTTTAAAGGTAGAGTGTGTAATTTCTGCACCACTAGTATATCCAATGGAATGGCTAAATACGGATACATCCATCCATCCATCTATTATGACTAAATTACTTTCCTTGAATTTAAATCATCTCTGTTGTCTTTTCTCTGTTGATCTAAGGGTTGAACCAATCCTTCACAGAATTAAAGAAGACCGAACCCGGGTAATCACCCCCTCTTTTGACAACATCAAATACGACACGTTTGAGATTGAAGAGTATCCTCTCTCAGCTCAAGGCTTTGACTGGGAACTGTGGTGTCGCTACCTGAACCCTCCTAAATCCTGGTGGACACAGAAGAACCAAGCTGCACCAATAAGGTAGATAGACTTTTGTTTTGAGATATGAATCAGTAGCCCTCTTTCCAAACACTGACTTTCTGTTTACAGTCCCTTTTAATCATTTTTTTTTCTAAAAAACTAATTGTTTATGAAAATACGCTACTCTTAATTCAGTCAAATATATTCTTAGAAGTCATTTGAAAGACTGTATCTCCTCTCTTGTTTATCAGGAGTCCTGCTCTGATTGGCTGCTTTGTGGTGGATAGGGAGTATTTTGAGGAGATTGGACTGCTGGATGAAGGGATGGAAGTTTATGGAGGGGAAAACGTGGAGCTGGGGATCCGGGTAAGTGAGATTCTCATACTCTTTTACAGAGATTTAAAAGGTCTGCAGATAACAGGATATCTGGCATTTAGAAAATGGCATCTATGGGTAGACATACAGCGTGTCAATGAATAATTCTGTTTCATATCTTGAAAAGTTGTTTTGATATACAAGCCATTATTTGAGGGAGGATGGCGGTTGCAGCCCCCTAAGACAGGTAGTGTATGTTTGTTTGTGTGTGTTATTATCAAATTTAAAAGAATTGGCTCCCTTTCAATTCATGACTTTGAATTCGAATTGAATTGGCCCGCAGGATCATTTTAAATTTGATTTCAGAATTAGAATTTTTGATTTTGAATGATAAGAAGAGAAATTCACTAAATAAATATAACACCGTCACAGACAAATTTCACTAGTTAAACGCAAGATTTTCGACTAAACAAATAACTTTTTACTAATTATGCTCATTTATTCCTTGGTGTGTAGAATACATTTTGTCCTCAACTGATTAGACACATTTCCCTGTTTCACAAACATTCTAAAAGTAAATATTGATGTGAAAAATATATTATATCATTATATGATGTATTATGCTATAATCACACAAGTGTAGGCTACTAACAATATAGAATAAACTTGTGTATCAGAACATTCTATAGTGAATTTTTCATAATTTATACAGTATATCATCACATATATTATTGTTAAACAAATAAATAACATGTATGGAGAAGTGATATACTAATAACATATTTTAATAAAAAAAATTATTGGTGGCATTTCGAACATTGTTAATTAATATCATCTAATGTTTCTGGAAATGCCCCCATATGCTATGTGTATGATAACATGTCAAAGGGTAATTCATTAAAAGCTGTACTTGCAGTGGAAATTAAATAATATTTTCTTACACGAATGACAATGTCATTCCATTGTAATTCTACTTTCTTATATTCAAATTCTGCATTCAGTTTACTACCTCATTCAAATTAAGGAATTGAATCCAAAGCTGCTAGGCATTCTCAATTCAGTTCTGAATGGCGAATTATTGTGAAGCTCACTTAAGGCTCGCTAATGATAACCTGCCAAACAAGCATCTTGCTCCAAACTAGTGGGGTCTGAACTTCTGACTATTACACATGTACAGGGCCCTGCCAAGACCTCTGTCAGACCTGCCAGCTCTGTAATTAGCCTCTGCAGCAAGAATCCAACCCCAGGCTGTGAATGGAGCTTGCCACAACAAACACAAATCTCACATACTGACTCGCTCACACCCACATACACACTCACTGTGATTTGGCCTTGCAAAGTTGCAGTCGATCCATGCTGGGTGCACCTAGACCAGTGGTCGGGAACCTATGGCTCGCGAGCCACACGTGGCTCTTTGGCAAAAATCATGTGGCTCGTCAGGTGTCTTACCATTTACCTACAAATTTAAGAGACATCTTATCAGTTTCCAGCAGGAGAACGCGGGTGGAATTGCAAAGTAAAATATAATTAATTTGTCTCTAATTTGTTGTACAGCCTACAAAAGTCAGTTTACAATAATACATTTCAGGGTTTCCGTTCATTGTGCATTTGCAGCGCTAAGCGCAAGTCTCACGACACCAATCCACAGCCAAAATCACTTGCGTTTCTATGGTAACCTCTTGCGCTCAATTTCAAACAGCTAGCTAGCTAGTTTGTGGAGATGGGGAAATGAAAGAATGTGGAGCATTGAATATTCCAAAGTTATTGGACTGAAACATACGGTTTTTGTTGAAAGTTCTGGTGTTCCGCCGTATGTTATTTGCGCACAACGTATTGCCTCATTTAAAAAAATCTAATGTTTAGAGACATTTCGATACCCACCATGCAGTTTTTGCAGCAAAGTACCCGGTGGGCGAGAGCCGAAGGAAGGCGTGTGCGGAGCTCCAGCGTAAACCGCAAGCTGGCCAGCAGCAGCTGCAAACATGAGAATAGGGGAATCTGGAAGCCTGAATGCTGCCAGCTTTGCTGGCTCATTGGAGATTGTAAGACAAGGAAAACCTTTTACTGATGGAGGGTATGTAAAGTCCTGCTTATTAAGTGTGGCAACTGAACTGTTTGCTGATTTCCCAAACAAGGAGAAAATCATTCAGAAAATATAAGACGTGCCCCTTTCAGCCCGAACTGTGCATGACCGTACTGTCATGATGGCGCGTGAGGTAGAGAGGGTACAGATCAATCATATAACTTTGGTAGATTTCTCTTGCACTGGACGAGTCTACAGACACTTGAAATATTGCAGAGCTTGCATTGTTGGGCGCTATGTGTCTGACGACAAAATACGTGAAGAAAGTCTGGCCAAAAAAAAATATATTTGTATTTTTTTAAATAATAGTAAAATACTAGTTTTTGCAAAGGCTCTTTCGAAAAAAATTATTAACAAAAAAATGAAAAAAATGGCTCTTTCATGAAAAAAGGTTCCCGACCCCTGACCTAGACAATACGAACCCCTCACCACACACACACAACCAGCTACTGGGATTTTTCATGTTGCATCACTGAAGGCTTCAATGAGGCAGAGAGGAAATAGATATGTCTCAGGAAGTGTCAGGAAATGGGTGCTGGGAGATTTAGCACTCTGTGGGGATAATGGCCCTCAACATCTGTTCATACAGCTGTCTCTCCACAACATTATTCCATGTGCTCATTGGATGAGATTCTTTGTGTCCCAAAATCCAAAATGCAAATTCACAAATGTTGCAAATTCGCAGTGTTTGAAGGAAGAAAACACAAAGTGGATTTTTTTTTTAGCTTTGTAGAGCATGTTTTTGAGGTCTTTGGCTCATAATAAGTTACAATCTGTTTATAGAGATACACTACAGCTCTGTTCCAAAACCTAGTAAGCTGTTTATGGAGGAAGCATTTTAAGGCATCATATGTGTGCTTCTGACATGAAGGCTGTTTCAAAGATGCATTACTCAATTGTGAAAAAATACATCAACAATTGTGAATGAAACAATAAATATGTGATAAAATAATTTTCATCTTATCTAATTACAAATGTATTATTTTTTCCAATATTTGTGAGTACTAGGTTTTTTATGCTAATTGGTGCATCATGCTGATTACTGTATGATGTTATGATTTTTTGTGCCTGACAGGCTGATCATTAGCTTAGCAACATGCATATAATTGATTCAGTAAAGAAACCTATCAATAAAAATGGATTACATCTAAAATTGTTAAATCTGATTGAAAAATTGACTGTTAACCAATATTGTGTGTGTGCTATGAATTTTCATGCTTATTTGGGCCACTTTGTGGCTGACAGGGTGCTCATTAGCTTAGCAACATGCTATCATGTAAACTCTAATTATATGCTTATAATTAATTCAATATTAAAAACTATTAATACAAATAGATCAATCGAGTTGACTACACAAAATGTATGTGTGATATGTCCTGTATTTTTATGGTTATTAGGGCAGGGAAAAAGATAACCCACTTTCTGCATTATGTGCTGATCATTAGCTTATCAACATGCTAACCTCAAAGTCTAATTAATATGTTTATAATTAATTCAGTACTGAAAACTATCAATAAAATTAGTTCAGTCTGATTTTAAATGGTCTGTTTTCACCTGTGTGTGGGTGGGTGGGTGGGTGTGTCTGACAGGCTGATTTTTAGCTTAGCAACATGCTAACCTCAAACTCTGTTGGAACCTATAGCATGAGTCTCCTGTACATAGCGTGATTTGTATGGTGCTGCCTGTTGCACTTAACAAGCTAGACCCCATCACCCAACACCAGTGCCTGGCCAAACTGATGCTCCAACATCTAGGAAGCCTTGCCAGAAGGGTGGAAGGTTTATTGTATCATAGTTGCATTGGGAGGACCAACTCCCTATTAATGCCAGTGATACTGAAATTAAATGATCATTAAGTCCATATAAGTGAGTTGTATGGACGAACACGTATTTTTGGCCATGGCTTATTAGAGATTGTATCTAATACTCTGCCATTTTGCGGTCAGATGTTTTAATAGAGAGATATAGTATATACCTGAGATAGCATCATGTCAGTTAAACTCATGTTTACGGCACAGGAGCCACAGAAACTGTCCAGTTTCATTGACCCCCCCAGTCACATTTTGTTGATTGGAGCTGTTTTTCCACTTTGGAACAGGGTACATGACCACTGAAAGGTCAATGCTTCTGTGCTGTTCTATTCTTAGCTCTCGCTAAAGGCCTCTGTTTATAGTGATGGGGAATGAAAATCTTTGTTGATCATGTCAGATGTCAACATGGCTTTATTTAAAATCTGTTGCCAAAGAATGTAAAACATTTTCCAGGTAAAGAATAATAAACCTGTCAGTAATGAAGTCATTAAAATTTTAATTATACTGAACACTCAAAAAGATGCACTATGTAAAAATTGTAGTGAATTTCACAGAAGGGGTAATATGCAGCGGGATGGTTGAATACATTCCTAAAAAAAAATCTAGCATTTATTACCAATAGAATGTTTTAATATTCAGATTCACTTTTTCCAGAGTTTTTTTTCCACCATAAACTGACTGTTTACATATCTAAGAGCAATATAAATAGTATTCACACAGCTGCATTGTACTACTGATATTTCAGATCACTCTTGGTGGTATCCATTTTGGAAAGTGACCAAATTTTAAATGGCTCGAAGATGGTATAATGTGAGTTTGATTCTCATTTCATGCTTGCAAAATTTTCCACAGTACGACAGATTACTCTTTCGATTCGTGAATCAAAGCCGTGTGAATATCGCTGTCTGCAGCAGGTATTGTATGCAAATGTGAGAAATGATTTTAAACGCTTCAGGAGAACAGACAGCTCAGTCATGGATCATTGGAATTGTTGTCAATGATTATGCAAATTAATCATTCTACTGGCAAATAGGAGTGACACACATCGTCCACCTCCTGTTGAACCCTGCCCAACGAGTCGTAGCAATTCAAGTCTGCCAGAAATGCAACATCAGTGCAAATGTGATACACCCCCCCTCCCCCCCCCCTTTCCTTTTCCTACATGTTGCCTGTTGATGCAGATATGAAAGATGTCAAAGTCAAGTTTATTTATGAGGCACAATTAATACAACAGTTTACCGATGTGCTGTACAACAACTATAAGAGACAGCATTTTTAAAAACAAAAACAAGACAATAGATGGACTATTAAACACAACACTAAGCACGATTAAAAGCCAAGGTTTAAAAAAAAATAGTTTTTAGCAAAGATTTAACAACTGATAGTGTGGGAGCAGTTCTTATTTGATCAGGTAGACTGTTCCAGAGCTTTGGACCAGCTACTGCAAAAGCACGATCACCACTTTACTTCAGTCTAGACCAAGGGACAATAAGCAATCTTTGATCACCCATTCTAAGAGATCGAGAGGCATTGTGTGGACAAAGTTGTTCAGAAAGGTATGTTGGTACTGAATTGTTCAGATTTTTTTTATTTAAATATGGCACTATAGAATCATTATTCAACCAAATGAATGCCATTTGAGACCCTTAAATATGTGTAAAAAATTACTTTAACAAAAATTCCAGTTAATTTTTTTTACATTTTTATTTTTTCAGCATGAGAATGTCTTTTCTTGACCTGTCCCCACCTGATGAAAACAGAAAATATGGAAATAAATTTTGTATTTTGTCTTTTATGTATGTATATTTTTAGATTTTAGTTGACAATGTACTATTAGGCCTACATTTTAAGTAAATTTTAAGTAATATGTCAATCATATTACAGTCATATATTTCCTACTTCATTAAAAAAAAAATTACATTTGACATCATCATTCTTACAAAGATAAGTTAATTTTATCTAATGTTTTGGTATGTTTTCTAGTAGGGGACGATCTTAGAATATCTACCCTGTTACCATGATTTTGTATAGTAAACCACAGCTAATTTTAAAGTGGATGTTTGTAGAAATATCTGCTTTAAATTCTCTTTCTAAGAAGCACCTTGTAGTTTTGTGACTCCTTAATGTTAAATTAAACCGTGGACCCTGTTATTGTCAGCCTTTTTACCTTTCTAAAGACATAATAATATTCCAACATATATTCAATTGTATTTATTTAGCTTGAAATGGCACAGTGCAATCTAGTAACACATTATGTGTGTGATAGAATGACTCAAATCGTAAAAATATTTACTTTAAAAATCACCTTATTAAACTAGAAAAGCATGTTTCATAGAAGGACCAAATATCCGTTTTGTATTGATGCTGATTGGATGTATTTAAATATACATTTCAATATATGCATTTCTTCAGATATTCATTGCATGCAGTGTTGCACTGAAATGACCTGGACATGTGTCCATACCAGATGTTTCACCAAACCAGGCCTGAATGAAAGTGTTTTGGGGGTAAGGTGTGAATGTTGAATGAAGTGCAGCATGCTGGCATTTGGTGTTTGTAATCCCAAAGTGAAGATTTACTAGAGAGATGTTCAAAGCTTTTGTGTATTTATTTGAAACACTCTGTTTTAATAGCACTGCAGGAGTGCAGTAAGAGGAAGAATGCAAGAGAATCTCTCTCACACACACAAAAAGCTTCCAAACTCTATTTTTGAGCTGCATAAAAATGCAGAAATTTAGGGCAAATCATTGATTAAACCTGTAATACGTGAAAGCACTCCAGGCAAACGGATGCATTTCTGATCTTTTCGCAACTTCACTGACACACCAGGCGGTGACTGCGTTGTTAAATTGCTCATAATGACAGTAGTGTGTCAGAGAAATATGTTGAACTATAGCAAATTAAATGGTCCATTCAAGCTTCCAAATATGTTAATTCGACATCCTCTTTGGCGCACAGTAAAACGCCTGTTGGAAATGAGGAAAGTTTGTCTAAAAGCACAATGGCTGTTTTTAACCTAGAGCTTTGCTGAGGGAAAATTTGTAACACTGTAAGTGTCCTTGATTTGAATTGTAGCGTTTTGCTTTTTTTAATTGTAATTTTGCCAAATAAACTTACATGCTCCATAATGAACCACAAGCACTTTGGGATATTAGTTTTTTGGTAGCCTACTAAATGGATTTAAAGGATGTTTAAAACTAGATGGTACTGGCCTTGTTGCAAGATTAATTAATAATTTTTTTAAATAAACTTTTATGCATTTGTGTGTAATCAGGTATGGTTGTGCGGAGGAAGTGTGGAGGTCATGCCCTGCTCCAGAATAGCTCATATTGAGCGTGCCCACAAGCCCTACACTGAGGATCTAGCAACTCATGTACGTAGGAACGCGTTGAGAGTGGCGGAGGTGTGGATGGACGAGTTCAAGAGCCACGTTTACATGGCCTGGAATGTTCCACAACAGGTACAAAGCCCATGTTTTACTCACAGATAAAATAAAGGGAGACTTTATCTTCTTTTCCACCATCGGACCGAATGGTTCTTAGGATGTACAGAACGGTTTCAGTAGCATTTTCCCTTAAGTACTGTTCGGCACGGCTCGATTAAAAACTGATCTCAGCCCAGAATTCTCGGCAAGGTTAGCTAACCGTCCTCAACTCTTCTCAACTGTGCTGATGGAATTACTTTAGTATGTGGCAACTCATTTAGTCTATCCATTATTTTTTTATGATGGTTTAACAAGCATTGTAGCCTACATTTATTTTTCTACACACCTTTTTCATCAGGGAAGTAGATTACTAGCTAAATTTAACTCAAAATACATCATTATATTCTTATATACTATTTTTATATAAAAATTGTATAACATTTTGTCAATAAATATCCTTTTTATGTAGCCTGGGAACTTTTTATCTTTCTGCATGTTCATGCCCGTTGGCAAAAAGTACAAGCTCTCAGCAAATGATGGTAAACCTCTTGCTTTTTTCTCTTTACTTTAATTTTTGCGACATGGTCTTCATCTTTGCCATTTGTTAGCAGAGTAAAACCATGGAAAAAAGCAGTACTAAAAACTGGAATATGTGATCATCCTCCATATCGCACTCACTCTAATGTTTACCTCTAATGCCATCACCAACAGACTGGTCTTTTCTTATTATTTCACCACACCATAGTGGAAAAAGAAAACGTAACCATGCAAACTGGCTCGGATCGGCATAGAATTGAGAACTGTTCAGCCCAGTGGTGGAAAAGTGGCTATTAGAACACCCTAGAACACTTCTAGAATCTAGAAATCCTGAATGGGTTCTAGAATGATTAATGATTGAACCTCATAAAATTGTTGTAAAATTCAAAGTATAAATGCACATATATATGACATGCACACATGTGAGTTGGAGTGTTGATCTTTTGAACATTGTTTTTGGATCAACAGGTATTATTTTGGGTCTTGGTATTAGGCCATGGTCCTGGATCTGGACCAAAGGAGGGTATTCTTAGTCTGGATCTTAGAGGAACTGGTATTTGTCTTTGAAATATTAGTTTTTAAAATTAGTGAACTAATAAGTGTTAATTATATAATAAGATTATACAAATTATTACAAACTATAAGTTTTAGTGTTAAAGTCCTGGAAGTCATCCCGAATTAACTCAGGAAATACACGTAGATGCATTGTCCTAAGATTTTGGCTGATGAAGGCTTTTGTTTTTGGTTAATTCATTTTCTATGTAGGTCAAGAGAGTGTTGTCCCTTCTTTGACCAAGTTGATAAAGGTATTATTCAGTGAGGAGCAATGCAGTCCGGCTTGAAGCTTAAAGCAGGCTGCAGTTGGTCATCTTCACTCAGCGGAATCGGACATCAGGCAGGACCGGAGATGGATCTGGCAGGCTCTGGATATAATCCTGAGGTTTAGACCGGGAAATAAATCGAATAAAATTAGCATAGATGCCATTCAATTTAAAGCAGGGTTAAAGAATAAGACAAATGTTTTCAGTTCCGGAAGACCTAACTAAAGCAGCATAGCTTTGAATTGTATGCCTGGCTGATTAGATAAGTCTTTAGTCTAAATTTAAATTGAGAGAGTGTGTCTGAGTTCCAAACCCTGCTAGGAAGACTATTCCATAGTTTAGGAGCCAAATATGAAAATGATCTCCCTCCTTTTGTGGATTTTGATATTCTTTGTTTTGTTAACAGGCAGAAGTTTTGCGATCATGATTTCATTATAGCATGACAGAAGGTCACTTAAGTATTTTGGAGTTAGACCATTCAAAGCATTGTAAGTAATTAACAGAATTTTGATCCCAATGTATCATTTTCATCATCAATGTGGATGTTGAAGAGACCGATGATTAAAGCTTTATGCACAGCAACCACTACATCTGACAGAAAATCTGCAAATTCTCAAAGCAATTCAGAATATGGCCCTGGTGGTCTATATACTGTTGCATGAACAAAAGATGACAAAATGTAAACACTTTTTTTTTTTTTTTTTTTATATCTGATGATGTCACATTTAGCATTATCAGTTCAAAAGAATTCAACTTATATCCAGTCACTGACTTTGAGTAACACTGAAAAAAGCACTGTAAATTGTAGCAATACCTCCTACTGTTTATAACAAGAACCTGAGGGAGTAGACTCATTTATACAAATAAATTCATCTGTTTTAGTCCAGGTTTCAGTCAAACAGAGCTATTCAAAACTATGATCTGTAATAATTTACAATTAGTGATTTGGATGAAAGTGATCTAATGTTTAATAGTCCTACCTTTATATGATGTTTATTTTGTCATATTTTTTTCTAAATGACTTGATTAGAGTTTTGTGTTTGGTAGTTCAGGGAACAGACACAGTCTCTGTATGATATATAGGTGATTCATTCTTCAGGTGTTGTAGTTTATGTGACCTGTCTCTATGTCTCAAGGAAGCTAGCAGATGTTCGGATTAGCCGGTTTGTCTTCTTTTTGACCTGGGCCCCAGTTAGTCAAATAGTATTAAGACAAAGCCATATTACTAGAGAGGAGTGCGGCACATACCCTGGAGGGATGGAGTCCGTCACTCTTTAGCAGGTCAGGTCTTCCCCAAAAACTCTTCCAATTGTCTATGAATCCTATGCTATTCTCTGGACACCACTCAGACATCCAGCCATTCAGTGACACTAATCTACTATAAACCTCATCACCATGATGAGCAGGGAGGGGGCCAGAGCATATTACAGTGTCTGACATAATTTTTGAAAGTTCACACACCTCTTTAAAATTATCTTTAGTGATCTCCGACTGGCGAAGCCGGACACTGACATGAATAACAATTTTAGGAAATCTGTGTTTAGCTTTAGCCAGCACTTGTAAATTTGATCTATATCTACGTTCCTTACAATACAGCCACGCATAACAAGGGTCATCACTGCATCACTGTATGCGAAATCCTAACAGGAATGGAAGTGTGGTGTCGCTTTTCCCTACGAGTATGCTGCCGAGACATCACCCAAACGCCCTGCTGTGGGGGCTCTACAACTGGAACCAAATTGTGTGCTTTGCTCGCTGTACTACACGCATCCGAAACCGTATCTACTGGCTTCTCTTTCTCCTTGATCTCCACTAGCATTCAGATGTGTGTCTCTAACTCATTAACTTTCTCTGTCAGCCTGACTAATCCTTTACATTTATCACATGTGAATCCCTCACTGCTGACAGAAAAAGCTGTAATAACATTTGGCATGCAATGCATGAAGCGATAATATGAGCTGATGCCATGACTTACCGCAGTTGTTTTTTTGTTTTTTTTTTCTCCCCTTTTCTACCCAGTTTGGAATGCCCAATTCCCAATGCTCTCTAGGTCCTCGTGGTGGCACAGTGACTCTCAGTTGCCTCCCCATCTGAGACCGACAATCCACACATCTTATCACGTGGCTTGTTGAGCACATTACCACGGAGACCTAGTGCGTGTGGAGTCTTTAGCTATTCTCCGCGGCATCCATAAACAACTCACAACGCACCCAACTGAGAGTGAGAACCACATTATAGAGACCACAAGGAGGTTACCCCATTTGACTCTACCCTCCCTAGCAACCGGGCCAATTTGATTGCATAGTTGTTTGTTGTTGTTGTGTTGGTGGTTTTTGATCAACGGGGGTTTGAGATCGATGTGAATCCCTCACGTAATTGTTGTTGTTGAGGTGGTTCCTGATCACCAGTAGATTGAGATTGATGTCATGGTCTGCGTAAAAAGTGATTGTGATAAAAGCACGGTAAAATACACATAGTTGAATTGCATTAACACTAGAACTACCGGAATTCTATAACTACTAGAATGGCCATAGCGGTCATTCTGACCGTTCATACTAGACTGTACCAAATGTCATTTTTTTCATGTCATATTTACATTCGACACTTCTATTGAGGTTTTAGAATGAAGCTTCTAATGTCTGTCGTCATATTTTATGATGTCATCACCCTAAAAAATCCTCGAACAAAATAAATAATGAATAAAAAATAGAATAATATGGATGAAATGGAGCACATCAAGCAAGCGAACGCAGATAGGCCTACATAATACAATCTTTTTTTGTAATATATAATAGTGCTAGACTATACAAATATGACTAGCTATATTAGCTGCTAGACTTCCCCGGAAGGTGTGTGTCTCCCTTTGTGTCCAGCAAGTTTTTTTCACCACAGTGAAAATGTAAACGCCAACAAACATGGATTGAGGCAGAATATTTCGTTAGATAAAAACATGTTGTGAATTTTGGAAATTATTACATCTATCTTTTTTCAAAACATGTTGACTTTGGACTTGTTTGGACACGAATCGGAAACAATCCTATGCAGCCACCACTGGAATCAAAATCCATGAATCTGTTTATTTTTAATAAACACCAGGACACAAAATTTAAATTCTAATGAATGTGAAAATTTATTAGTTCATCGACAACTACAGAACTTGCTATTGTAGCTAATTACAGATACAAATTTGATTATTTATATTCTATTATTTTCTTTGTAAAATAAAAATAAATCAATACAATAGCTTATAAAAACGTCACCAATGTGTATTTCAATGCATAGTAAAAACCTTAGACATGTATGAAACACATAGGCCTAACCCAAAATGTCCAAAACGGTTAATAAAGAATATGAACATTTGCTAAACTGTGGGAAAACTAACTTATTTAGAAAGCAATATTTGTTTTACAGTGAGCAAAAATATCATGCTGTAAAACTATAATGAATATATTATTCTGTAAAATCATTATGAATGAATTCTCCTAAAAGTGGGCTCACTTGAACAATGCATCTGGTTGTTTTGGGGGAAAACACCACACATCAGTCACTGACGCTTGTGGATCGATTACTCACAGTCAACACAGGTACTTTCTACCTTCCATGTGCAGCTCCCACACACTACCTTTTGACATTTGTCACAAGTGTCCTTAGTTTTGTTTTTCTTGCAGTTTCTCCACACTTGGCACAGCCTTCCCCTCTCCATCTGCAGCTGCTCCTGCCTGGGTCCTCGCACCATCAGCTGTTTGGCTTTTGCTCTCATATGGCTGCAGCGAAGTTCATTTGCCAGTCGCATTATGAAGTTCCTCCGTGACATTCTCTCATTTGTGCATTTCTTGAACAGGATGGAAGCATTTATCACAGCCAGGCCAAGGATATTATAAAACACAGCCACTGGCCATCTACGTGTGGGTGCATTCACATAGTATTTCCTCACCATTTGATCTAGCACATCTACTCCGAACTTGGTTCTGTTGTAGTATGTGACTGTCTCTGGTTTAGCCTTTTGGCCACTTGTGATGGCACCAGCTGTGTGGACACTGCTTTCCTTCTTTTGCAATGATAGACTGTGAGCTTTGCATTGTCACTTCTCAGCACCTCCGTGGTGAACAGCGCCCTTTGTTCCTTTACGTAGCAAACGCTGAAATGCGTGCAGTCAAAATGACCATTATGGCCATTCAAGGTAGAAATACTCAGAACTCCTTTTTTGTTTTGAAATTTTAATAAAATAATAAAATTAGAATAAAATATACACACATTTAAGAAAAGTCATGGTCCTATGGTTATATCGGTTTTATTTCAACAAAGTCGAAATGACCGCCGTGGTAGTTCTAGTGTTAAAAGGTATAAAAGTGGAAAAAACTGTGGTTTATATGGTTTATTCTTGGTCTGGGTCGTAGAGAGTCTGGTATTGGTCTGGATTTGTGTTTCGAATGGTTTATTCTTGCTCTGAGTCTTAGAGGGCCAGGTATTGGTCTGGGCTTTGAAGTGTTTACTCTTGGTCTGGGTTTTATATGGTCTGTTATTGGTCTGGATCTTTGGGCTTCAAAGGGTTTCTTGGTCTGCGTCTTCAAAGAGTTTATTATTAGTTTGGTTCTGAAGGGCTAGTATTGGTTTGGATCTGAGTCCTCAAAAAGTTTATACCCGGTCTGGCTCTTAGAGGGTATTGTATTTGTATGGATCTGGGCTTCAAAGTGTTTAATCTTGGTCCGGGCCACAAAGGGTTTATTATTGGTCTGGGTCTTGGAGAGTCTTGGTTTTAGAGGGTCTGGTATTGTTCGTAGTCTTGGATGATCTGGTCTTGACTCCAACTCTGACTGCACCTTGCATAAATTCAGTATGTGCTGAAATAGTTTGGCGGTCATAAACAGACTAATATTAGGCTAATTAACTAAATTACTCAATGAGATAATTATTTATTTTCTTTTTTATCATTAATATATGTAATTAAGTATTGGGCATTGGTATCTTCTATTATATTGCTGTTGCCTCCATAATGTTTACAATAATAAGCCTCTCAAGGCTGTGAGTTTCAGTGATTTTACCATGATTAAGAGGGTTTTAGACACTTTGCCTAACAACATTTTAAGAATTGTAAATTTTATTTAGCACATGGCCTTGTGTGGCTTGTTGCTTTTTTTTATAAGGCAGCAGATATGTATATAATTGCCATGTACATTAAAAGATACATAATAGTTTGCTACTTTATGTTAGGGGTTGAACTTAAGCTAGTCATAATTTTATGAGCTTTCACTATTGAGCTGTACACCTAATTACAGAGATGACTTGAAATGCCATGTTCACTGCTGCATATATAGTATCACTTTACTTTAATTTACAGTAAGAGCCTGACCTTAAACCATTGAAGCACTGAGATAGATTTACATTGATACAGAAGAGCTTTATCACTTACAGTCTTGAACATCATGTTCTAACCAACCATTTCATTCTGAACTCTAAAAATGAATTCCCTTATGCTCATTGTGTGCATTTTTTATGGATGTTTTTGTGTTCAGGACTCGGGGATCGATATCGGCGATATCACAGAGAGAAAAGCGCTCAGACAGAAGCTCCAGTGTAAGCCCTTTAGCTGGTTCCTGAAGAATATTTATTCTGAGATGAGAACCTACACAGACACAATCGCCTATGGTGTAGTGAGTACACACTTTTTTTATGTCTAAATACAAATGGACTGGCATTTGGACACTGAAGACACTTAAAACTATATAATGTGTTTTCTCAATAAATGGATTTATTATATTGTATGTGTTTACAATAAATGCCACTTGGTTGGATATTTTGTTCAAGGAAAGATGGCACAAGCTCACATTTTAAGCACAATATTTAGGTTTTAAATGATAAAACAGTAGATACAGTATACTGTTCAAAATCAAGACAAACATGTATTTGACACTTTTGGATTTCAAACTTAGTGGAACATGCCCATAGTTAATGTGATGAACTACACCTGTGGTTACTCTGCTAAGACACTTTTTTGAACTGTAGGGGAACTGTCTTCATACATCCACTAAAATCACCTTGGGAGCAGTTAGTTAAATGTAATAACAAAAACTTGGTCTGATATTTTGTATCTAATGTACATTATGAATTGGTATTTGAATATCATATTTTCATTGTGTGCAAAATGTAAATGTAGGCAGCAGGGGAGCATAGATTGCAGTGCAAGGTTAAATCGTTTTTTATAACATTTTGCAATAAAAATTATTTATAATACATTATATTTTTCTTATTCCGAGCCGATGTATTAAAGCCAGACTTTCCTTAATTTATAACAATTTAAGGCCAACAGAGCAGTTTTGCTAATTGGCATTCTTTTATGGAATAATGTAATTAACTGCTCCATTTTGAAGGCAAAGTAAAGCTTAGCTCCAGGGTATTTTCCAACATATTGACCATTATCAGACAGAGAGCAAAGATGGTTTATGCATTCTTAATCTGTTTTCACCTCTACATTTTTTGCAGTGTGAAACAGGTCTTCTTATATTGTGTCTTTGTGTTGTATAGCTGAGAAACAGTCGGAGGCCAGATCTGTGTGTGGATCAAGGACCAGAGTCTGACAACATTCCCATCCTATACATCTGCCATGGGTTGACGCCTCAGGTTTGTGCTCCGTCTGCTACACCTTCCGGCTTTCAGCCTTTATCAGACATCAGAGGTTGTATAACTCGTTTATAACTTATAAGTGCTCGCATCTGGACTCATCATGTCTCCTACTCTCTCTTTCAGTGTTTCTCCCTGTATGTGCACTGTTGAAATGTAATATGGCCTCACAGCACTTTTATTTATAGTTCCAGTAGAGTGGACAAAAAATAATGAGTGGAAGGACAGGAAACAGAATCGTAAATATTGCTAGCCAGATTCTAACTTGCATCACCCCAATAAGCAGTACAGCTACCTGTTTAAACCATCCATCTCGGTGTCAAAACTACGTATAAAAATTACTTTTATTAAATCAAACTTTATCAAATGAAGTTCGGATGTGCAGGTTACAAATGATCTGTTACTGATATTCTGTGAAGCAGTGGCGTAACTTGGATCTTAAGGACCCAAAAGCAAGGCACCAGTCTTTTCAAATTGTACACATTTGGGCCCCCTTCTCTCCCAGTGTGGCTGTACAACCCTGCACTTCTGTAGTTATGACACAGCATGTTTGTTTCTTGAGCAGACAGGCATTTTCTTTGAAAGCCATGCATATATGGCAAAGTTTTTTTTTTCTCCAATATTTTTTATGAATTAGTGTAGACAACAATATGCTGTTACATCAGAAAAATGGAAGTGTCTACATTATAATATTGAAAGTTCCCCCTCCCTGCAAAGTTAAAACTCTTGTTTTAGCCAGACTGATCACACTTAATTTGCTGAAAGTCGAAAGATCTGCTTGTTAGAATTGTATAATAGAATGCTAAATGTAATGGTCAGATTTAAATATACCTGCATTTATCCACCATTAATATGTAAGGGAATTTTGGTAGTATAAATGCACATGGTATGGATTAAAGTGCCCGCGTACCTTAACCAATAATATTTAAGAAATTATATAATGGAATTAGCCACATTCAACCACCATTATAAGAAGGATAAATGTAAAATGATCCGATTGTAAATCTGAATAAAATTCTCCACCAATAATATGTAATAAAACGGCTCATGTATCCAATCACAATTTAGATGTAAGGAATTTGCCTAATAAGGGAATCATGATTAATTCATTTATTGAAAGAATTAAAAATGTACGTCTGATCACTTGGCCACGCTGAGTGGATATGATGCATCAAGTCAAGTGATGAGATTATTTATCAAAATATACCACAGTCAAATTATCTTTGAATACAAAAATACTTTATTGCTAATCTAAACACATATACAACATGATGGTTGTATAAAAACATATAAAACAGGTTGGTGAGATAGTTGTAACAGAAAGTGAATGAAATGATCTGTGAGGAGAAATTAGTCAATAGACAATGAGAACCAACAATACTTAATTTAGAATAAATACCTCGATTTGCAATCGGGTTGCTCAAATTACATTAAAGAGACACCAGCACTTTCAGCAAAAGTTGTAGATGTACCTGCGTTTCCTTGCATTGCTTTGGTTCTTTGGCTCTTTATAGAAAGTTCTGGTTGTACCATCAATGTCTTGGATCTCTGTGAATATCCTGTATTGGAATAATGAGTTGGGGCTTTGAAGTGAGGCCTCAACAATGGAGACTCGTGACTCCCCGTCATGTGTGTGAGTTTTTTACCGAAATTCGAATCACTGCCCCATATGGCAGAAGCTGGAATTGTGTGCAGAGTGGTGCCAAAAGCTAATTGTATTTTTAGTTGTAGATGATATAATACAGTTAACAAGAATGCATATTATATTAACTCAATAACTTTTACATATATTTTATATATTAACCCAAAACCCAACCCTAAACCTAACCATCAGTGGAATCAAAATATAATTTTTCGAGAAGTTTTCATTACATACGCAATGTGGTCACATACATTTCTGACTTCCTCCGAATGTGGTTTGAGTTATCGGATCAGAAAACATTTTTGACCTGGTTCCCATTTTGGACCAATTGTTAATAGGGCCAATGTGTCAGAGCATGTTTGCTAATCCCAAGACCACAGCTCTAACGTCAACATTGATCTTTACCCTAAACATAAAATTAAAGTATATTCCTCTCATCTAGTGTACAAAGATCAGCACACTTCAGTTGTTTATTTTTTTATGAAAATAGAACATGAAGAAATAAGTTGAAAGGCGTCTCTGACTCTTTTATGAAGATTTAGCTACCGCATCTCCCTGTATATGCTTGGCTTTCTTTTCTTCCATTTTCCCATCACTTTTGATCTCAGACTTTCACAATGGTATACTGTACAATTTTGCAACCCATAAAACTGTCATTGCATTGCATAAAACCTCTTCATTAATTTCTGCTGAGGCCTGAAATTTTAATTTTGACTTACGCAATCCTCCTTTCTTAAGTTACACCACTGGGTTCCAAGACAAATTATAAACTGCAAAAATTATGCAAAAATTGGGTGGGTTTTTTTCACAGCTTCATGCTCTTCAGGAGATTTAGGAGTTAGACCGATTCCAGGGCTACAGTCTCTGTAATGAATCTTAATAAAGTGCAATGACTTAGAACACAGACTGGGAGGGTTGTTTTGCCACCATAGGCACATCATTTAGATGAGGAAGCATTGTAGAATGTGAATATATGTCAATGATATATAAATGAGAATGGGAGAGAGAGAACAGTCATGTCAGCATGATTTTTAACTATTTAGTTGGGTCCCTCACACTTGCTGAATTCATATCCGTGTGTGCCTCCATCCAGGTTTGGGGAGTAACCGAATACATGTAATGGGATTACGTATTTAAAATACAAGATATTAGAAACTGTATTCCCCTACAGTTGCAATTGAAATCATTAGTAATTAGAATACAGTTACATTCCAAAAATATTAAGATTACTGAAGAGATTACTTTGCATTTTATTGTCATTTGTTTCATTTAATATTTAGTCCTTTCTGATGGAAAAATGTAGACATAAATTATGTGATCCAAAGTGCATTTAAACAGCGGTGAAATACTTTC
The DNA here is from genome assembly GCA_032164185.1 of Moxostoma hubbsi. NCBI lineage: Eukaryota > Metazoa > Chordata > Actinopteri > Cypriniformes > Catostomidae > Moxostoma > Moxostoma hubbsi. Next base: position 12,432,270 of record JAVLUX010000040.1, read on the forward strand.
TTATGATGTGTTACATGTCTTACGAGCAGACAGAGAATGAAGTTTGAAGTAAGTTTGAAGCAGAAGAAATAGAAATAAACCTTGTGTAACTTGTCAGCTTTATGCTAAGCTAAAATGCTATTTCTAGCCATTTTACATGCACATGTTACCAGCACGATCATATTTTTTATCAAGAAAATTCACATTGGATAATAATTTCTTTTTTTATAGTAAGACCTTTGATATTAGGGCAAAAATCATATTCTTGATAATAATTTTTGTATTGTTTTCCTGTAAAAATATCTAAGAATCCTTAAAACAAGATCAGTTTGATTTATCTTGTTTTAGAAACAACACTGCATAAGATATTTAGGTTTTTCAGAGAATGTATTTTTAACATGTGTATTTTGTCTTACTGTACTGGCACAGTTTTTATAGACAAAACAAGTGAAAAAATCTACAAGTGCTGAAGAAGTAATCCAAAGTATTTAGAATATGTTACTGACCTTGAGTAATCTAACAGAATACGTTACAAATAAAATTTTACAGCATGTATTTTGTACTCTGTGGAATACATTTCAAACGTAACCCTCACAACCCTGTTTTTTTTTTAAGGACAGAGTGGTGCCAAGCAACACAGTGTGTTGATTCCAGTTAACTCTGTTCTTGCTGATTCCAAACTTTCCAGAATCTGTTGAGGAAATCAGAATTTCATCATCTGGAACTAATTATAGGACATATTAGATGCAGTTATTTCTTCTAAAGAATTGTGATATATGGCAATGCAGAATATGAACATATAAATTAGTTAATATTTTTGGGCATACATGTACATATTCAAATTACACTATGATTTGGAAAAATGTTTTATATACAGTACTGTATATAAAAATGGCAATTTTAGTAGTTTTTATATATACATGTACACTGGCAGCCAAAGTTTTGGAATAATGTATAGATTTTGCTCTTATGGAAAGAAATTGGTACTTGTATTCACCAAAGTGAATACCCCCAACAACACCCCAGTGGTCACATAATTAAAGACAAACAAACAATAAACAAAACAACAACAAAAAATAATCTCTTCAAAAGCTGACACCCTGCCCATCTCCGAACACCACTCCTGAAGTGGGGGTGCTCCAGCCGACTTCCAACCCCTTAAAATGATCTATCAGGCAATAATAATGCTAGTTAGGACCCGGTTTTTTATGTGCTTAGGAGTTATAATAATATAATATGTGTATATTACACACCACCACCCCCATCATGTAAAATACAGAGTCTGGGCCAAAATAAAATTTTAGAGTGCAATACCTTACACATAAAACTCTGAATCCTCAACAAAAAATCTTGGATCTTAACACATCCCCAAAAGACATGGGTTGTGTCCCCATCTTCTGATTGACATCACCAGCAGGTGAGTGTGTCGTTAAGATCAAGCCTATACAATCTAGAGTGGGTCCAACAGAATCTATGTAAAATCTTGAATTGCATAAGGTGCACCCTTGCATCTCTAAATACAGACTTGATGTTATTCAGAATCCTAGCCCACACTCCCTCCTCCAATACCAAGTTTAGATCTTTCTCACATAATCTCCTAAGAGAAGTTGAAGTTCCGTCCCCCTGACTCTGAAGTAGCAGGGAGTAATACACTGATGCCTCATGACCTTTTCCAAAACCAGTAAACACCACTCCCAGAGTATCTGCAGCTTTAGGGTGGTGCATGCTACTCCCAAAAAATAGTACAGAGCATGTGGCGCAGCTGTAAATAATTATAGAACTGAGATCTGGGAATCCCAAAATGTTGAACCAAATTTTGAAAGGATCTCAACACTCCACTCTCATATACGTAGGTCACCAAGTGTAGTAACCTCCCTCACAATCCACTCTGACCAGCAGAAAGGGGACTTGTTAATACATAATTTGGTGTTCAGCCATATGCTCGAAGCAACATTTAAATAAATATCAGAATTAAACACTCCGGACTCTTTTGTCCAACCGAATACAAACAGGGTGTAACTTAACTTCTCTGGTTAGTTTGATAGAAGGGCAATGGCAAAATAGGGGTAAGAACTTCCTGTTCAATACAAAACCAGGGAGGGGCTCTCTCAGGTGGAAGAGACCAATGAGCCAAATGTCTGAGACCAAATGCGTAATAAAAGCCCACCTTTGTCAATCGGCCTATGTAACTTATTGAAATGTAATCTGGGACACTTTCCATTCCAAATGAAGCTATGCTATAAAATTGCTTAGTAAGAGAGGGTGACATCTACAGGGAGAAATTGTAACAGGTAGTTAAATTTTGGGATACAATTCTGTAACATAATAAAGTGGCTCACGGGCAAGGAAAAGGCCATTATAAGTAATGGTTTAATGAGAAACTCAAAAGACAAACACATAAGACGACGGACATGTCCGTAAGGATCTCTCTCTGCTGCACCACCCTCTGCGATCGGCCTTTATCCCTCTCAGCGGCTTGATTAGCCTGATACGGGACCGGGTGTGTCGAGTCACGAGCCGGCCCCGCCCTCCGCCCTGCCACAAATTCATTTTAATAACATTAACCTTCTCAATCATAGATAAATGTATTGAAGCCCACTTGCCCACATCACTCGAAACTATTTTATTAAGGGGTCAAAATTAACTCTAACTAAATCAGACAAATTTGCTGGGAATAAAATGCCCAAATAATTAATGCCCTGTTTGGACCACTGAAAGGTACCCAGCTGAAAAGCCATTACTGGGCAGTACGCTGTCAGAGACAAGCTTCGGATTTACACCAATTGACTTTGTATCTTAAGGAATGAATAATTATTTGGAGGCAAGGCATAGATCTAGTGGGGTCAGAGATGAATAATAAAATATCATCTATGTAAAGCAAAAGCTTATGCGCCACACCTCCCGCCACCACCCCTGGAAAATCATCTTCCATTCTTATCGTGGCTGCTAATGGTTCCAGGGCAAGACAGAACAATAATGGCGAAAGAGAGCAACCCTGCCAGATGCCCCTGTCCAGAATTAAATAATATGAAATTCATCAATTTGTTTGTACTGCCGCTACCGGGTGTCTATAAAGTAACTTAATCCATCCAATAAAAGTATACCTGAACCCGTATATTTCCAAAATCTTCAAAAGGTAATCAAATTCTACCATATCAAACGCCTTTTCGGTGTCAAGTGCCTCGCAAAAGTGACGTTTTGCATTTGTGCAGTTCCACAGTCAAACAATTTGAGTAGTTCCTTTTATAGTGAATCCTGGTGTATGCAGTTTAAAAAAAAAAAAAAAAGGTTTTGTGAACATTTCACATTTGTGAATTCAGGGGGGGAAATACTGCTTAAACCAGCCTAAGTGGTCTTGTTAGTCTTTGCTGATCTCCCAGCTGGTCTCATGGGTGATTTTAAGAAAGTTTTTGTCACTTTTCAGCTGGTCAGGCTTGAGACCAGTTGGCTGACCAACTTAACACCCACCTAGCCAGGTTTGGAGACCAGCTTAAACCATCAAAGACAGCAAACCAGTTTAGGCTGGTTGTGAAAAGAAAGAAAAAATTCAACAGGGTGGTAAAGAGCATAGTACCCTGCAGAGACACTAAGAGATCAGAATTGACTTGGATCAGAGCAGAAAAAGAGAAAAAAATGATTGCCAAAGTTGCACAATATGGTATACAGCAAACATAATCTATGTATATGAGAGAAGTATCAAATTGTGCAATGTACTTAGAGATCTGAGTGAAGAGCCAACACTCAGTTAGTTTATTTAATTGAATCAATATTACTGCGAGAGCTTCTCCAAGCACAGGCTTTAAGAGTAAAATATCAGCCAGTCCAGATCCTGAGAAAAAAAAAATGGGCATAATGGAACAAATTCTCTCAGAAAGTACTTGTTTTTAGTAAGCAGAGGGATTTACTGTAAGTATCAAGCCCAAGAAAAAATGTGCATTAATGATTCAAAGAACATGTTGAATATCAGGAAATTTACTTGTCTGAAATTATTCCATTTGCCACACGCTAACAAATAGTGTTTGTCTGATGTGTTCTTCAGAGTAAATGAATGTTAAATCACGCAGTTCAAACCAAAATGAACTTGCTTCTATGATGATAACTTTTCATTTAACAATACATCAGAATTCCAAATGAAACGACATGATCACATGGGAAATTGACATGTTCCAAAAGTTTATGAATACTGAAATCAACATTCAGCTGAATTACTGATTCGGCAAGTGAAATTATTTCACCAGTTTAGACGTGAACATATTTCCCTCTTGCGTTAGTGCTTGGAGACTTACAAGTTGGTTGTTGGATGACTAGTGGAATATCCTGACCATGTGTAGGATGTGTAACTTAAGTCTATTTATGACTTATTTCTGTACGTTTTTTGTATATGTTGTCTTCAGTCAGCTATACAAATGCTCCCACACATCTGATTTTAGTTGCTTTTTCATTGGATATTTGTCTGGTAGATCTAATTCCTCTATTATATTTTGGAGTTTGTTTGTAGTAGCCCCAGTGTCATGTGAATTGAAACTTACATTCAGTCTGCAACACCTGGCCAAGCACTTCGTGGACACCATCTGTTACCATAGTAATGGCCAGTAACCAACCAGACACAAGCAAAATATATAGTATTCTGTATATTTACTGTATATATTAAATACATTATATATTTGCCACATGTAAATAAAACATTTCACAGTTTTTAACCATAGATTCTAAAATCTTGTGGTTAAATGAACTGTGTATTTTTATTCACAGTTAATATTGAAACCATATAATCACGGCATCTCTAGTGACCAGTCTGAATGAAAACGAGGGCTGCATCCCAGTTCGCATCCTGTCTGTACTTCATAGTACTTCAGTGTCTTAAAAACGTGGGCTTTTCTCAGCATGTGCAATTATTAATTTGATTTATCTTCATGTATTTATTTGATTGACAGCCCTAATTTTAACATCAAGAATTTTGTTAGATTCTAACACTTGCGTGTAAGCAACAAAGCGATCTGTGGTATCAGGACAATTTTTTTTGTTTTTGCTATAGTAGGCTATGCCCAAATGCTAGCATACCGTCTTACTAATTACTAAAAAGTAAGTGCTTTCCAACCAACTGCAATATACATACTTTGAATGCATAATAGAAGTATGTGAATTGGCATGCAACACAGGTTTGAGAAGTGGATTTGATATTAACAAATGAGAGTCATTTGATAAGCATTTATTCCTCCCTGTTGAGCCGATTAAGATGCAAAACTAGGAGTCATTAACACAGGGATTTGGAACTGAGCCACATGTCTTAGTGATTTCAGAGGAAAGGCACAATTCTCTTACATGAATAATTAATTTTATTGGCTGTTTAATGCAAAGCTGAATAATAAAAGATTTGCAGACAGCCTAAAAGCAATCAATCACGATATTAGATAAGTTCATGGATCAGAATGATAAAATAATAATGATAATAATGAAAAAAAAACTTTTTATTGGAACACCAGACTGATATATTAAAGAACGGAATAGTGTTAATTTTGTCACCTATTTTTAATTTAGTCTTAGTCTTAGTGCCAAATGTCCTTGTTAGTTTTAGTCATATTTAGTCATTCACGTATCTTTTTTTGTTAGTCAAGTTTTAGTCGACTAAAAGTCTCGTCATTTTAGTCTAGTTTTAGTCAAAAGAGAATTTAAGGTATCTTAGTCAAGTTTTAGTCAACTAAAAGTCTCGTCATTTTAGTCTAGTTTTAGTCAAAAGAAAACTCAATATATCTTAGTTAAGTTTAAGTCAAAACATTTTAGTCTTTTTTTAAATAAATTATTTCTGAGATAACCATTTCAGTCAAATAATGTTTCACACATCTCAAATATTGGTTAAATGTCATAATTACCTGACAAAATACACTTGTTGAATGATTTGTTGAATTCACTTTGTTAAACGTGTCTGGTTTTCTGATTTAAGAGACACATTCACAAATGATGAACTTGTTCTGAAGAGTATTTTATTTTGAACCAACACAATTCAAAAGCTGGGGCCCAACAGACTCAGATTGACAAATTACAAAGGTTTTTAAAACTGTTTTTGGTTGTCTTTTGTCTCATTTTTCTATTCAGAGTGTACCCAGAAAAACTGAAAAGAATAGGCTTACTGTACTGTAGGCCTAAAATACAACCTATTTAAATTGTAGATTGGTCTTGAGAAATAACAAACAAATGAGATTTAACAAGGCTAACAATAATTATTTCTGCTGTTACTACAGCTGCTGATACTTCAACTTTAGGTTAAACACTCAATTAAACAATCAAGTTCAAAGGCAAGATTTCAACTGTAAGCTAAATCCATTACAAAACTGTAGGTGGATGGATATATTTTATATGACAAAGTAAATTACCAACTTAATGCAAGTTATACATGGTATTGCACACACCATTATTAATGATATTTGGAGAAATATTACATGTAATTGTTAAACTTGATTTCCTTACATATAAATTAGCTTTTTTGACACATTCATTTTGATTATGATGTGAAGACCCACACACGCATCTGTCAAAATATGTTACATAAAACATTTATAACCTGTATATTGTATGTGCCACAACACCATAGCTAACTGGTTAATTTACAGCGTAGATGCCTAAAATCAGCATTAGCTTATGAGACGTTAATTTAAGTTAACTTACCTGAATGTGTGGGTGGGACGAGCCTCTTCCTTCTACCTAGCATGTCGTCGGCGCTCGTCGCGTGTTCGCCACTGTCTATGATTGTTGTGTTCTTGCTCCATGTAGTTTCGTGTTGCAGCCACAGGAGTATGAGACCTGTTGTAACCGTTACTTGAGCAACAGCGCGAACTCATTCGGAATATTTTGAAGGCGTAACAGCTGAATATTCTATCGCATGATGAAAAAGTAGAGACGATTGTATACGAAAATGAAGAGAGATTTTATCTTAGTTTTTATTTTATGCAAAACATTTTAGTCTCGTCTTTTTTCGTCAACAATAATGCATGTTAATTTAGTCTTAGTCAGCGTTTTTGGACATTGGTGCAGTCTCGTCATCGTCTCGTCTTAGTCATGGAAAAAAAGGTCGTTGACGAACAGATTTAGTCTCGTCTGACGAAATTAACACTAGAACGGAACAACAAGAAATTATGACTTTTATTCTTCTGTGGAGCACAAATGGAGATGTTAGGTAGCATGTTAGCCTCCGTCACCATTTATGGGTGAACTAAACTTTTAACAGTATCTTTCTTTATTGTCATTTCAGAATGTGTTCTACACCAGCTCTCAACAGTTGCATGTTGGAGGATTGAGTCCAACCATTGATGATGATGACAACAAGTGCCTAGTGGATGTGAATGGTCGGCCACGACTGCTTGAATGCAACTATGCCAACAACAAGCACATGAAGCTCTCCTGGCTCTTTACTCAGGTATACATGCAGTTTAAGGAAATTATTACAATGCAACAGCACAGCTTGTACTAGTCATAGTCAATTGGGCATTGTAAACACAATCAAAAGGGTTGGGAGCTGAGAACAGGTTCTTGTTCAGAACCAGTTCCATTCTTCCAAAAATACAATCGTAGGATCTTCGCGACTTTCGGTTTCGTTAACGGTTCTCCAGCATGCAATTTTCCGCAGATGCACAATCTGAATCCGCTAGCAACCAATTTGGATTTGGAGTGTGTTTGGGAGAAGTTGGAGGACATGGAAAACCGTAGCCGGTGGAATAACATCAGTATCGTGAGAGTCCCAGGAATTCCTGGATGGGCTCTTTCCGAGTCTGCTCGACATGGCAGGCCATAAGTTGTAAATCGAGTGAGCTTGCATGGTTCCGGCTCGGCAATCCACGGAGGGAGATGGGCCCCGATCAATTCTGGCCAAATTTCTGAGATCATCCGATAAAGATCTTGTGTTACGCGTGGCGAGGAATAAAGGAATTGGATTCTAAAAAAATAACTCTTTCTTGGAAGAACCACAGCATTTTCTTGTTCCCAGATGACAAAGTTGTCGTGGGGGTTCTCGTAGGCATGCATGGACTGTTCGAGTTTGGAGGTATGGACGGCAGTTGGTGCTGTCATGTGCTGGGTTAATGCACGTGTCTTTCTTTTTTCTGTTTGTTTTGTTCTGGGGGATGTTCAGGTTTTGTTGGTTGCACTAATGTTGGAATGTGGTCTTTATAATCTTATTTTTGACACACAATACATTTTTTCTTTTATGTCATGTTTTAACATGAGTGGATTATCTCTCTCCACTTGGAATGTGAATGGGCTGGGGCACCCCGTAAAAAGAAGGAAGGTTATTTCTCTTCGGAAGCGTAAGAAATATTATATAGTGTTTCTTCAATAACGCACCTTTCTCCGTAAGAAGCTGAAAAATTTGGGAAGATATGGGGTGGTCATTTTTTTTTATTGTGCTGGCTTGAGGAAGAGCAGAGTCATTACCCTAATAAGTAAACATCTACAATTAAAATGTCTCAAACAGAGTAAAGATAAATTAGGAAGAGACATTATTGTTTTAGGTGAAATTCAGGGACAAAGTCTTATTTTGGCTAATATTTATGTACCTAACGTTGATGATTAGGGCTTTTTTTATAGATCTTGAAGGGATATTGCAAGCCACTGGCACTCCTCATGATGTAATATTTTGAGGGTACTTTAACCTTTTTATGTGAAGTAAAAATGTGTACGTCACCTAGAGCAGCATTGATGCTTCAAAGGATGTGTAAAAATCTTGGTCTTACAGATATTTGGAGACTTTTGAACCCATCTGGTAGGGAGTATAATTTCTTTTCATCAGTCCATAAGATTTATTCTAGAATAGACTTTTTTATATCCAAGTCCATCATTTCAGCTGTTGTTGATTGCTCAATTGGAAACATTTTATTCTCCGATCACGCCCTGGTGTGTTTAGAGGTGTTGCCACAAACGGAGAAAAAGAAATCACATAGTTGTCGCTTTAATGTATCCCTTTTGCAAAATCCTGAATTCCAACAAATGCTAAAGGCTGAAATCAACGTCTATATGGAGACCGACTGGTCCTCAGTATCTTCTGTGGGTGTGGCTTGGGAGGCACTTAAGGCAGTTCTTAGGGGCTGGATCATAATGTATGCCTCATTTACCAAAAAATCCAAAGCACATGAACTCGTGGAATTGGAAGGGAATATTAAAAGTGCTGAGGCAGAGCTGAAGCACTGAATGTCATCTAATGGCCTCAGGGAATTGACCTGATTGAAGTTTTTGCTATTCAGGGCAAGACAGTCATACTTTGAGTTGGGGGACAAGGCAGGGAAACAGCTGGCTAGATGTATTAAACAGAGTTTTTGTTCTACCATACCCTCAGTGAAATCTGCTGGTTTTGAAATATTTACCTTGGCCATTGATATTAATGATGCTTTTAAAGAATATTGATCTCTATAGTTTCACATCTTCGTCTACTGATGACGGTATTAGAAACTTTGTGGAACCATTAGAACTGCCTAAACTGACGACTGAGCAAAAAAAATTATCTTGATTCTGAGATAACCTTGGAGGAGCTTAGCAAGGTAATTAAGGATGGGGGCCAGATGGCTTTACTTCTGAATTTTTTAGATCTTATGCTACAGAACTTGCTCCACTTTTGCCAGAAGTTTATACGGAATCATTAAAGAATGGAAAGCTTACACCAACCATGATGCAAGCCTGGATCAGTCTGATTCTTATAAAGGACAAAGATCCAAGTGAGTGTAATAGTTACCATCCAATTTCCCTGATCCAGCTAGACATTAAAGTATTGGCAAAAATTCTGGCTAACCGATTAAATTATGACATCTCTTATACATATAGTTCAGGTGGGATTTATTCAGGGCCGTAGCTCTTCTGATAACATTTGGCATTTCATCAATATCATATGGTCAGTGGCAAATGATCAGACTCCGGTCGCTACACATCTCACTTGATGCCGAAAAAGGTGTTTGATATGGTAGAATGGGATTATCTTTTGATTTTTGAAATATACAGGTTCGGGAATACTTTTAATGGATAGATTAAGTTACTTTATAGACACCCGGTAGTGGCGGTACAAACAAATTGATTAATTTCAGATTCTCTGCATAGGGGCACCTGGCAGGGTTGTCCTCTTTCCCCATAATTGTTCTGTCTTGCCCTGGAACCATTAGCAGCAGCGATAAGAAAGGAAGATGATTTTACAGGGGTGGTGGCAGGTGGTGTGGTGCATAAGCTTTTGCTTTACATAGATGATATTTTATTATTCATCTCCGACCCTATTAGATTTATGCCTTGCCTCCACGGAATTATTAATTACTTATCGAAGTTGTAAGAATACAGAGATAATTGGTCTAAATCTGAAGCTTTGTCTCTGACAGCGTACTGCCTGTTAACGGTTTTTCAGCAGGGCCCCTTCTAGTGGCCCAAACATGGCATTAAGTATTTGGGTATTTTATTCCCAGCAAATTTGTGTGATTTTGTGTGAATTTTGTCCCTTTAATAAGAAGGTTTTCGAGCGATGAGTGCAGATGGGTTTCATTACATTTATCTGTGATTGGGAAGGTTTTAGATGTCCCCTTGCTTATTTCAAGCATTTGATAGCATAGCAAATGCCTTCGTCTGGAATGGTTAATATCCCAGATTACATTTCAGTAAATTGCATAGGCTGATTGAAAAATGTGGGCTAGCCCTACCCAAGATTTTGTTTTATTATTATGCATTCATTCTCAGACATTTGGCTCATTGGTCGCTTCCACCTGAGAGAGCCCCTCCCTGGTTTTGTATTGAATGGATGTTCTTGCCCCTATTTCGCCATTGCAAAGCCTTTCTATCAAACTAACAAGAGAAGTTAAGTTTTTATCTCGCATTTGCACACGGTATGGTCAAAAGTGTCCAGAGTGTTTAAGATATTTATTTAAATGTTGCTTCAAGCTAGTGTTAATTTTGTCACCTATTTTTAATTTAGTCTTAGTCTTAGTCTTGTGCCAAATGTCCTTGTTAGTTTTAGTCATATTTAGTCATTCACATATCTTTTTTTGTTAGTCAAGTTTTAGTCGACTAAAAGTCTCGTAATTTTAGTCTAGTTTTAGTCAAAAGAGAATTTAATGTATCTTAGTCAAGTTTTAGTCAACTAAAAGTCTCGTCATTTTAGTCTAGTTTTAGTCAAAAGAAAATTCAATATATCTTAATCAAGTTTCAAAACATTTTAGTCTTTTTTTAAATAAATTATTTCTGAGATTAATTCTGAGAACCATTTCAGTCAAATAATGTTTCACACATCTCAAATAATGGTTAAATGTCATAATTACCTGACAAAATACACTTGTTGAATGATTTGTTGAATTCACTTTGTTAAACGTGTCTGGTTTTCTGATTTAAGAGACACATTCACAAATGATGAACTTGTTCTGAAGAGTATTTTATTAAGCAAATAAGTTACATAAAATATATATAACCTGCATAATGTATGTGCCACAACACCATAGCTAACTGGTTAATTTACAGCGTAGATGCCTAAAATCAGCATTAGCTTATGAGACGTATATTTAAGTTAACTTACCTGAATGTGTGGGTGGTTAGCCTTTAGATGTCGCTTAAGGTTGGTGGTGTTTTTCCCAATATTTATTGTCCGCAGTGCTTCCCGTCAGTTATAATGACACATTCTGTCTTTTTGTCAATATCATTGTACCTAAAATGCGACCAAATATCGAGCCTCTTCCTTCTACCTAGCATGTCGTCGGCGCTCGTCGCGTGTTCGCCACTGTCTATGATTGTTGTGTTCTTGCTCCGTGTAGTTTTGTGTTGCAGCCTCAGGAGTATGAGACCTGTAACCGTTACTTGAGCAACAGCGCGAACTCATTCGGAATATTTTGAAGGCGTAACAGCTGAATATTCTATCTCATGATGAAAAAGTAGAGACGATTGTATACGAAAATGAAGAGAGATTTTATCTTAGTTTTTATTTTATGCAAAACATTTTAGTCTCGTCTTTTTTCGTCAACAATAATGCAGGTTAATTTAGTCTTAGTCAGCGTTTTTGGACATTGGTGCAGTCTCGTCATCGTCTTAGTCATGGAAAAAAAGGTCGTTGACGAACATATTTAGTCTCGTCTCGTCTGACGAAATTAACACTGCTTCAAGCATATAGCTGGACCAAAAATTATGTATTATTAAGTCCCCTTTCTGCTGGACAAATTGGATTGTGAGGGAGGTTAATACGCTCGTGACCTCCATGAGAGTGGAGTGTTGAGATCCTTTGAAAATATGGTTCAAAATTCTGGGATACCCAGGTCTCAATTCTTTAGGTATTTACTGCTGTGCATCCTGCTTTGTACTATTTTTGGGAGTAGCATACACCCCCCTAAAGCCGCAGATACTCTACTTTTGGAAAAGGTCATGAGGCATCAGTGTATTACTCCCTGCTAATTTAGAGTCTGGGGGACGGAGCATCATCTTCTCTCAAGACATTATGGGAGAAAGATTTAAACTTGGTACTGGAGGAGGGAGTGTGGGCTAGGATTCTAAAAAAATTCAAGTCTCAATCTAGAGATGCAAGGGTGCACCTTATGCAATTTAAGATTTTACATAGATTCTATTGGACCCCCTCTAGATTGTATTGGCTTGGTCTTAAAGACACACCCACCTGCTGGTGATGCCAATCAGAAGATGGGGACACAACCCATGTTTTTTGGTGGTGTGTTAAGATCCAAGAATTTTGGTTGAGTGTTCAGAGTTTTATGTGTGACACTCAAATTTCATTTTGCCCCAGACTCTGTATATTAGGTGATGGGGCAGTCATTAAAATTAAAATACTTAAAAAATGTAGTCCTAGCCAGTGTTATGATTGGCAGGCAGGTCATCCTTAGGGGTGGAAGTTGGCTGGAGCACCCTCATTTCAGGATTGGTGCATAGAGATGGGCAAGGTGGCGGCATTCAAAGAAATGTCATATAGAAGGCAGGGATTGAATACAAAATGGGGCAGCTTTTTGTTATTTTTGGAAGGCTCTCAGGGAGGGGAAGTGGAGAGAGATATGTAGTTTTAAATGTGTGGGTTATGTTTATAATACTAATATACATATATACACACACAGTACTGTGCAAAAGTTTTAGGCACTTGTGGAAAATGTTGCATAGTGAGGATGTCTTCAAATATAATGACATAAATAGTTATCATTTATTACTTAATGTCATACAAAGTCCAGTAAACATATTTGTAAAATATGTAATTGAATAGAGGCGGCACGGTGGTGCAGCAGTTAGCACTGTCGCCTCACAGCAAGAAGGTCGTGGGTTCAAACCCCGGTTGCCCTGGCCTTTCTGTGTGGAGTTTGCATGTTCTCCCCTTGTCTGCGTGGGTTCTCTCCGGGTGCTCCGGCTTCCTCCCACCATCCAAAGACATGCAGGCTAGGTTAATTGATGTCTCCAAAAATTGGTGAATGGTTGTTTGTCTATGTGTGGCCCTGCGATGGACTGGCGACCTGTCCAGGGTGTACCCCGCCTTTCGCCCAATGTTAGCTGGGATAGGCTCCAGCCCCCCCACGACCCTGTACACATGATAAGCGGTTGTCGATGGATGGATGGATGATGGATGGATGGATGGATGGATGTAATTGAATATTTAGTGTTAACACCTTTGCCTTTAAAATGTCATCAATTCTCGTAGATATACCTAGACACGGTTTTTCTTGGTTGTGTATCTTTAATTATAGAGAATTCACTACACATCTTCTATTTTGTCTCTATTATTATCTCGATTGCTTCTGTCTATTTTTGTAATCTCAGACTGACACAATGTTCAATGGGGGGCTTTGTGGTTGCCATGACATCTGTTGCAGGGCTCCCTGTTCTTCTATTCTTATCTTTCTATTTTCAAACGTAATGTTTGTGAGTCTAACATATAAATAACCATTTTAAGACAAATGCTTTTAAAAGACTTTTGCATGGTGCTGTGTGCGTGCGTGCGTGTGTGTGTGTGTGTGTGTGTGTGGAAAGGGAATAATGGGGGTTGTCTCTATCTCTGGAACTGTTACATTTTAATGATGACCTGTGTATCTAAGTCAAGTAGGGCTGTTACTGTGACCGGTTGTTCATATAACAATGCATAATTAAAGGTACACAAGTTTTGTTGTAATAAGTGGAATTTATAAAATAATAAATTAATTAATTAAATATGTCATCAAATTTCTTGTTGGTTTAGATTCATTTGAAATATAGTGAGGATCTATTATTTGATTGTATTTATGTCTGTAAAAAGTCTGCAAACATGCCTTTTACAAGAATTTAATTAAATTTATTTCTAATTTGTTATATCTGCTCTGTAGAAATCTGAAATTATCTCATTATTTGGTATCAGACAGAAGAGGGTAGTAAATGCAATAAGAATTGCATTTCTCATTAACAAATAATTATTTAAAAAAAATTACCAAAATAAATACTGGACTCATTACTGCAATCATTAAGGAACCAGAATTGTTAAGAGGAATCGTAACAGAACTGGAATCATAAAATTCCTAATGATTCCCAAACCTAACAATCAAGGGAAATCGTTAAAGAAATGCTGGTCTGTTTCGTACGTTGTACAGTAATATGGTATAATGCTGATTACCACAAAACATAATTTTGACTTAATTAAAAATAAATAAATAAATAATAATAATCTCGGCCACAGCAAGGCACATACAGTGAAAGTGAATGGGGCCGGTCAATTACGATAAAATTAGGTCTGTCAATCAATTAAAATTTTAATCAAATTAATTACACAATGTGCTGATTCATTGAATAAATCTTTTATAATTAGTATTTTCTGAGAAAAGACTACAAATAAAAATATTTCAATATATAATGATTTAATAAGTATAAATAATTATATTTAAATAATTATGGATATACCTAATAATTAAGATAACTGAATTACACTGGCTTTAGAAGACTATATATTGTCCATTTCCATATCATTGAACATATGCCTATCAATGGCCTACATTCCACAGCAATCCATTTTGCAATTTAATTCATCAGTCTGTCCAACTGACATTTTTAGAGGGTATCGCTTTGGCTGCATTACAAACGTAGTTCAAAACTAAGAAAAACACTTCGAGACCCCTGCATTTGGAGAAATGCTCCATCCAGCTGTGTTTGAACGCAAGAATGCTTCCTTGTGCTGTTTGTTGTTGTAAGTGTGACTTGTTGCCTGTACAACTGCGTGTTAAATACTGAATACAACTGGAGTTGTGCTTATTGCTCCCAGCTGACCCAAGACTCACTTCAGACTGGAATTGCACAGTTGGTAGGAATATTCCTTATTATGGTCTAGGGGAATTAATAATTAAAACAAATTTTTAACACCTAATTTGTATAAAGTGACTGTGTACACGATTTTTGCTTGTTCTAAAAATCTGTTGGACGAATGCTGTCGATTCAGTTTAACTTGTATTGAACCTGCAACATTCTTTTAAATTATGTCCAGTCAGTGCAGTCTGTTTTTTTTTTTGTCCAAAAGTGTCAGAAAGAGCCTCAGCTTCCCATTATGGGCCACTGCAAACACAATGACATCTAGTTCTGCCTTGCTTACATAAAGCCAGTGTCAACATTTCTCTCTTCTGAAGTTCTGAAGTCATTTAAGGACTTCAAAAACGTACCCTTAAAAATTCACCATCAAATTTGCAGCATCTGTCAGCCCCACCGGCTGTATGACTGGACACTTTCAGGATATCAAATATTAATAATTCAAAGGTTTGAGCGGTGTGTCTTTTTAAGCTCTCCTAATTCAATTCAAGTGCTGGTAAGGAGTATAGCTTGCATCTTAATTTCAGCCACAGGATTTATGGCACGAGCCATATAATATATGCATCTTCATTCAAATAGGGGAAAATTAACATATGTCACAGCAGTTTGTGTCATTTAAAGGAATAGTTCACCCAAAAATTAGGATTCTGTCATCATTTATTCACCCTCATGTCATTCCAAACCCATTTGACTATATTCTACAGTAGGACACAAAAAGAGATAATAGGCAGAATTATTGCCTCAGTCACCATTGCCTTTCATTGCACACTCTTTCATTCACTTTATTTTTTCATACGATGGAAGTGAATGGTGACTGAATCAACAGCTTGAACCTGAGGAAAAGGGATATATAGTGGGTAAGTATTGTTTATAAATTGCTTACTTGTGCAGTGAGTGGAACAGGTGAAACAATTAACCCAACCAATTAACTAATGCACAAACATTTGAAGGTCAACAGTAAAGATACTTACATTTATTAAAACCCTGTTATGTAAGTGACAGGCTATTACATGATGAATTGCTCCAGCTTTATTTTAAATGCAACTTTGTTTAATGTAATTATTGGATGCTCTCATGAGTCAAACGTGTATGACTTGAAATAAGAGAAATGTGGGATGTTTCACTGGCCCAGCATGTCAGAAAAACATATGAATGCTTGCTTTAGTAGAAAATCTGAGTAGTCATATTGTCAATTGTTCCGCTTAATCTGTAAAATTTTGTGAGTTGTTTACAATCACAGTGTTTCTGTACACCCTTCAAATATGCATGTATCAGTTTTAGGTGTAATCTAATCACAAAATAATTAGTGACTGTAATCTAATTGTTTTAGTCAAAGATTTTAATGACACATTGCATTTTAATTCTTGTAATCAGATGATAGTTACTGACTTTCAATTGAGAACTTTTAAGTACATTAATTGGGCAACACATATTTCTAAAATAATAATATTATCTTTTGGTTTTCACCTTCTTTTCATCTTTTTTGCTCCCCTTTTTCTCCCCAATTTGGAATGCCCAATTCCCAATCTGCTCTAAATCCTCGTGGTGGCTTAGTGACTCGACTCAATGGAGGTCAACGTGTATCTTATCACGTGGCTTGTTGAGCGCATAACCGCAGAGACATAGTGTTTGTGGAGGCTTCACGCCATCCACCGCGGCATCCACGCACAACTCACCACGTGCACCAATGAGAGCGAACCACATTATAGCGACCACAAGTTTACCCCACGAGGTAATACAAACATCCCAGTTGTGTTTCTTGCGTAATATAATTTAGGCAGTAAGAAATTCAGATTTTTTTCATAAATGTCTTGAGTTGAATTTCATACCGTGGCGGATGATTGGACGAGGCTGGTGATTTGCCTGTGGCCTCCTCTTTCATGTTTCAACTGTCTTGTGAGCCTCAGACTCCGAATCCTTGAGGCTCTTCTTCAGGAATATGACAATCCTTTTGACATTGGATTTTTCATCAGGATTCATATTACATTTACTAACTCAATAAGCAATATGTTTCATAAGTTTTATTGCTCTGTTAGAGTTGCTTGGATTCTCCATTAGGACATAGTCTACACCAAGATGCTGAATTTTAAATCCGCTAATTTTTCATGCACAAATGTGATAAAGTGCCAATCAGATTGGAGCTTGCCAGATTGGGAATTGCTTTCCAGTTGTGTGCATAATATGCATCAGGCGGTCAGCGAATGGACTGTGCCGCTCCATCTGAGGCTGACATTTTGTTGTATCTGACCTTATGGTACATTCTTCAAAATTATTTGAGAATAATTGATGTGTTCTTTGTCTTCCAGGGAGGCTCCGTTCTGAACAGGAAGTCGAAGCGTTGCCTGGAGCTGGTAGAAAGTGCAGAAGTGGAGCATGGTTACCAGCTGGCTCTTCAGAAGTGCAGCAATCAGAAATGGACAATTGCAAACATATTGCCTGGCACAGTTCTATAATGCCCTGGTGTTTTTGTGGGACTTGCATAAAGCAGTTATCACTGGATTTACAATGTTCTTTCCCTTTACATGCATTGATGTTTTGTCAGACTGAGGACAACACTGTATGATGATAACTTGATGTCTCAGGCGTGGACTTCAAAGACATCAAGGGACAAATGTCAAACATCCCTCCTACTGATTATTTATACTTATATTTACTGTAATTTTTATTATTTATATTTAATTTATATTTAATGACCAAAAGATGTTGGTGAGACAGTGTTGCTTAAATGTATATTAACGGAGCTCTTCTGTATTATTTAAGCTTGCATTGGCTCTTTTATGTTTGGAATTTTTGTAGATTTGCTACTGTGTAGCACAAAGTTGAAATGTATTTTTAGTTTTTTCTTTCCCACATTTCTCAGGCTTGTGAATGATGTAATTATCCAATGTGGGGAAATATATATTTTATAAATATAAATAGCCTCTATAAAACATTAAAAAACTATTTTAACTTGTCATCCTTGATTTTGGATCTGTCTACTGAGGCGGAACACTGTGTCCTCTCAGACAATTGCGAAACATTGTAATGGACCATGCATAACACGGACGGGTTAAGCCGTTGTGCACCGTCTCCAGGACATAACCGAGGTCCATGTTGGGATGGCAAGTGGGGTGGCAAAGCTAATTTTTAGTGTGGCTGCTGCCACCCTTCTGACCCCATCCATGACCATTGGATAAAACCATCAAACCTTGGTAACACGACATCCTTACAGCGTTCTTAGCTATTCAAATTCTTCATATCTATCAAACACAGAATTCAACAGTCTTTTAATCCGGAAGAACAGTTTGATAAGTCATTCTATTTGAGCAGTTTTACCTTGAAAATAAATAACTAGGGAAAAAATATAGCTGCAAGCAGCAATGACAGGCCCAAGCACAAATGGTCCATTTCCATCTGGTGGTTTTCAGAAAACAATGCAAGGTAGACACAGGCATTTGACATTATTCTAAACCATTTTAAAGCAATTTGTATAAATATAAGAGAACAATTTTAAAGTCTGTTATAAGAGCAACACTTTCTTCTGCTATGTCCGTGAGCCAAAATACTAAAATCCATGTGAATAGCCCCAACATACAGTACATCTCAATTTTGATCTAACTCACACCTTGCACACAGAAGATATGAGACACTACTTGTGTCCCATTTTTTGCCAATGTAATCTGTATGAAGCAAAGCAATGTACAGTTTCTCCTGGCTCAACTAATTATCCCTAATGTGATCAAACCCACGTACAGAGGGCGCTATTCATACTGTAATGTGCTGAGGCGATCAATGCAAATGGTACACGACTCCGACTTTGCCGTAAAAACAAGTTCATTCACTTTTCTGCGCATTTGATAGACAGCACGATACACAAGTGAGAAAACTCCTGTATAGTGATGAAGAGTTAACATTTTCCTCAGAAGAAGAGCGGGACTCCGATGAACGTTTGCATTTTGAAGAGAGACTTGATCCAGCCGAGGATACAGTTTCAGACAAGTAAGTCATTTAGTTTTCATTAGTTGACATGCTATTTTAAATAAACATGTACATATTTTACTAGTGGGACTTTTTCTAGACTTGCCAGCCAGGATTCAGAGTAATGAAATTTGAAATATGTCCTAATAAGCAAGTTTTAGTTACATTTAATGTTGTTTCGGCTAAAGCAGGCATTTAAATTGTATGCTGTATGATATAAATTTGATATGTAATATGATGTAATAATATGAATGTTTAGATTATATTTTAACTAGTGTTTATAATGCCTCATTATCATCAACAAAGCTTGTGCTTGTAAATATGTGTTCAGGTTAAATGAGTAAAATTTACTTTAAATATGCCCATATTAGAAAATCAGCATATTATAATGATTTCTGAAGGATCGTGTGACACTGAAGACTGCAGTAATAATGCTGAAAATTCAGCTTTGATCACAAATTGCATTTTACAACATATTCAATACAATATCACTGTTTTTACTGTATTTTGGATCAAATAAATGCAGTCTTGGTGAGCAGAAGAGACTTTTAAACAGTAGTGTAGGTCTAAAATTAAATAAAGTATTTATGTAAAGAAAATATACAGTCAGATTACTTATTTTAACTTAAAACTTGATGATTATGTCTCCTCACATTCATTCTCTTTCTGTCACATTCCTCGTTGATAGGCCTTGGGGAGGGGTCTTTGTCTCCTCAGGTCTGAAACACATATTCATGATAGTTCACGCCTCCTCGCATCTAACCTTTCTAACACTAAAAGTGTCTTGCAAAAGTTAAATTACTATATTGTTTCCTATGAATGAGTGATCAGGATGGTTTTCACATCATTTTGTAGCAAAAATTTTAGGCTACAAGATCCAGTTCTCAAAAGTCTTGTGGACAAATGTTTAGTATGTGTTATATGGCCTTATTTCAATTACTTAAAAAAATTGTTTATTCAAAAACCATGCATAAACGTTATTTTCTCAAAAATCCAAACATGTACACACACGTTGCTCAAATATTATTGTAGCCCAGTTTGTGCTGAATACAGTGTTATCAGACTTTAGCATTAATGTGTTTTTAAGCAACTGAAAAAAGCACAAATGTCAAGGCATGTCAAAACTTCTCCAGGGCCCAAAACACCCTCAGACCCCAGAGGGTTAAGGAGAGAAGACAACAGACGGGGAGAGAGAGATGCACGGAGCTGTGTGTGACTGTGTCACAGTGAATGCTGAAAAGCAAGGCTGTTGAATGTGTTTGTATATTTTTCTGAAAGTACATTGTTTTGATGTAAACTGAAATGTGTGGCATTAAAGTCTTACGTGGATTGTTCTCCTGTATCCTGCTTCCTCCATAGGAACAGCAGAGGTCTGCCATATATATATATTGATGAACGCCCCATCACCTAAAATACAGAGTCTGGGGAAAAATGAAATTTGAGTGCCAAATACAAGTCTCTGAACCTTCAACAAAAATTATTAGATCTTAACATACCACCAAAAGACATGGGTTGTGTCTCCATCTTCGGATTGGCATCACCAGCAGGTGGATGTGTCTTTAAAACCAAGTCTATACAATCTAGAGGGGGTTCAATAGAATCTATGTAAAATCTTGAATTGCATAAGGCGCACCCTTGCATCTCTAGATTGAGACTTGCCCAATCCTAGCCCATACTCCCTCCTCCAATACCAAGTTTAAATCTTTCTCACATAATCTCTTGATAGAAGCTCCTTCCCCCAGACACAGAATTAGCAGTAATCACCACTCCCAGCATATCTTCTGCTTTAGGGGGGTGTAAGCTACTCCCAAACATAGTACAGAGCAAGTGGCGCAGCTGTAAATACCTAAAAAAAACTGAGATCTAGGAATCCAAAAATGTTGAACCAAATTTTCAAAGGATCTCACCACTCCACTCTCATATAGGTCACTGAGTGTATGATCCTCCCTCACAATCCACTCTGACCAGCAGAAAGGGGACTTTATTATACAAGGGGAAATTATTATACATAATTTTGTGTTCAACCATATGCTCATGGCAACATTTCAATAGATGTCCAGATTAAACACTCTGGACACATTTTGTCCATATTGAGTGCAAATGCAAGATAACGGGATGTAACTTAACTTCTCAGAAAACTTCTAGAAAGGCTTAGCAATGGCGAAATAGGGGTAAGAACTTCCTGTTCAATACAAAACCAGGGAGGGGCTCTCTCAGGTGGAAGAGACCAATGAGCCAAATTTCAGAGACCGAATGCATAATAATAAAACAAAATCTTGGTTAGGCGTAGCCCAAATTTGTCAGTCAACCTAAGTGACTTACTAAAATGTTATATGGGATGTTTACCATTCCAAATGAAGGACTTCACTATGCTATCAAATTGCTTGAAATAAGAAAGAGGGACATCTACAGGGAGAGATTGTAGCAGGTAGTTGAATTTTGGAATGCAATTCATTTTAATAAAATTAACCTTCTCAATCATAGATAAATGTAATGAACCCCACCTGCCCACATCATTCTAAAACCTCTTTATTAAAGGGTCAAAATCACTACAAACTAAATCACACAAATTTGCTGTGAATAAAATACCAAACACTTAATGCCCTGTTTGGGCCACTGGAAGGCGCCCAGCTGAAAAGACATTACTGGGCAGAACGCTGTCAGAGACAAAGCTTCGGAATTAGACCAATTAACTCTATATCCCGAAAACTTTGAAAATGAATTAATAAGTCTGTGGAGGCAAGTCATAGATTTAGTAGGGTTGAAGGCGAATAATAAAATATAATCTGCATAAAGCAAATCTTATACCCCACACCTCCCGCCACCACCCCTGGAAAATCCTCCTTATCACAGCTGGTAATGGTTCCAGGGCAAGACAGAACAATAGTGGGAAAAGAGGGCAACCAGGTTGGGTGCCCCTATCCAGAGTGAAATAATCTTAAATTAATCCATTCCTTTGTACTGCTGCTACTGGGTGTCTTTAAAGTTACTTAATCCAACCAATAAAAGTATTCCCAAACCCCTACATTTCCAAAACCTTACAAAGATAATCCCATTCTACCATATCAAATGCTTTTTCAGCGTCAAGTGAGATGTAGTGACCTGAGCGCTGACCACATGATATTGATGAAATGCCTAATGTTATCAGAACATTAGGCAAGGCCTTAATTACCTTGCCAAAATCCTCCAAGTTTATCTCAGAATGAAGAGAATTTCTTTGCTCAGCTGTCAGTTTAGGAAGTTCTAATGGTTCCACAAAGTTTCTAATATCCTTATCAGTAGACGAAGACATGGAACTATAGAGATCAAGACAGAATTCTTTAAAAGCATTATTAATATCAATGGCTGAGGTAAATATTTCACCACCAGACTCAAAGTATGACTGTCTTGCCCTGAATTGCCAAAACTCCACCTTCCGTATCAAAATAGTATTATATCTGTATTTCAATCGGGTCAATTCTCTGAGGCCATCAGGCAACATTTGGCACTTCAGCTCTGCCTCGGCTCTATTAATATTCCCTTAAACTTCACAAGTTCATGTGATTTTTTTTGGTGAATGGGGCATGCTGTATGATCTGGCCCCTAAGAACCACCTTAAGTGCCTCCTAACACATGCCCAAAGAGGATACTGAGGACTAGTTGGTCTCCATATAAACATTGATTTCAGCCTTTAACATTTGTTGGAATTCAGGATTTTGCAAAAGGGATACATTAAAGCACCAACAATATGATTTCATTTTTGCCATATTTGAGATCTGAGACATTTGAATTATACAGTAGATGCTTACTTAGAAGTGTAATGACTCCCCTGCTATTACTTGTGACAGCACTAAAGAAAAAATGTCCACCGCATATCTTCCCAAATTTTTTAAAGATGCGTTTCTTGAAGAAACACTGTATCATATTTCTTACGCTTAAGAGTGCCCCAACCCATTCACATTCCACGTGGAGAGAGAGAGACAATCCACTCTTTTGGCATTTTGACTTATGAGAAAAAATAGATTGTGTCAAACACAAAATTATAAAGACCACATTCCAACAACAGTACAAAAATCAAACCTCAAACTTCCCCCAGAACCAAACAAACAGAAAAAAAAACGTGCGCATTAACCCTGTGCACTACAGTGCCAACTGGCGTCTATCCCTCTAAACTCATACAGTCCATGTACGGCTACGAGAGCCCCTGTGACAACTGTCAGATTGCTCAAGTCTGGTGTATCTATACAAATTTTGTGAGACAGAATTACACAACAAAAGATAATCTATAAAACAAACTCCAGCCAATAGGCTGAATAAACACAAAGAGCTTGTAGATTATCCACAAAGCTGTCCTGAAGATGTGTTATTCCACAAAACAAACTCAAGCCGATAGGCGGAACCATCACAGAAATACAAAAAAAGGTGCTCAGTTTCCTCGGGCAGTCAAACGAATGTTCAGTGAGCCGGCCCATTTGGCTGCTACGTGAATCCAACAAATGACCTAATCACTCCAACATCTTGCAAGAAATACTCCACAAAACAAACTCCAGCCAATAGGAGGCATAAGCACACAGAGCGTGCAGATTCATCCACAAACTGTCCCGAAGGAGAGTTACAGGTATCATCAAAGTATGTAAGTGTGAGTAATTAAGAATTTATGTTTATTATGATACCTGGTATAAGTTCATCTACATTCCATTGCTTAAGTGCTCCACCCTGTGGCCATTTGGGTATATTTAACTCTGCATTACTTAAAATGTTATATATTCATTATTTAGACTTATTCATTGGAATGTACATTCAAGCAGTATAAGATTTGTTTAGTTTATTGAATATATTGAATATATTGTTCATTGTTATTCTTTATATCATTTCAGAGACCACATTCAATCACATACAATCAGATAAAGAGAAACAAATTACCTTTGGGATTCCATCTTCCATTTGGAACCACATGCAGCCCATGCTGCGCTACATATGCCCTCCAGCTTCATGTCAAAGACCATTGTGAGGGTAACGAAGACATAGCAGACTCTGTATTGCAATCTTTCTATGTAGATAACGGTCTGCAGTCACTCCACACAATCGATCAAGCCAAACAGCTCATAGACAAAATGAGACCGGTATTATCAACTGGGGGATTTGAAATCAGACAGTGGGCCTGTAACTACCCAGAGGTAATTGGTCACCTACCGACTGAGGCAAGGTCTGAAAGCTGTGAGCTATGGTTGACTGTAAACAAAACAGACCCACAAAAACTCTCTTGGCATTGCTCCTCTGACAAGCTTGGTTATAAACACTACCAACTATCTTCTGATCAGCCTACCATGCGTAATGTTTATCGGGTGCTAGCCTCTCAATTTTACCCTCTAGGACACATTTTACCATATACCACATGTGCCAAAATCCTTGTACAACTCTGTGGATTCATAAAAGAGGCTGGGATGATCCCATTGAGAGAGAAATGCTCCAAAGATGGCTGGAATGGGTTAGCGAACTTCAGTACCTTCCCCAGGTGTGCATGCCAAGGGGTTATTTCCCACTCTGTCTAGAACCTGACAAAGGCTCAATTGAATTGCACGTGTTTTGTGATGCCTCTGAAAAGGCCTATGGGTCAGTGGCATACATGCGTCTCCAAGACGATAAGGGAGGGATTCATATGTCATTTGTTATGGCCAGATCCCATGTTGCACCAAAAAAAAACAATTATTAATACCCTGACTGGAACTGTGTGCTCAATTAGCTAATCTCCTCTTAACAGAGCTTACTCTTCTTATCCAGAACACTGTTCTTTGGACAGACTCCACCACAGTTCTGACTTGGATCCAGTCCAAATCCTGTCATTACAAGGTGTTTTTGGGCATGCGGATTGCAGAAATACAAGAGTTGACCAAAGTAGACAGTTGGAGATACGTTGCCTCTGACTTAAACCCTGCAGATGATATTACTAGGGGAAACCCTCTTCAAGAGCTCTCCAAGCCATGCCAGTGGAATGAGGGCCCTTACTTCCTATAACAGTCACCTGAATACTGGCCAGTACAACCTTCATCATTAACAAATGAGAGTGAGAAGAGTGAGTTAAGAAAGACATTTTTATGTGCTCATATTGCTGTCCTTCATTCCTCTCTACCAGATACAAAACAGCCCACTACATGGGCAGATTTGATCCAAGCCACCTATCAGTCTGTGCATGGGGTAGCAGCACCTCCAATGTCAGCTTCACATCACATTGACATGGAAAGTTTCCTCCTGAAATAAGCCCAGCGGGACAGTTTCCCTGAGGAAGTTCAAGCACTTCAAAATGAAAAGGTCATACACACTAGCAGTAAGCTAAGCAATCTGTCACCTGAATATGATGAGTTTGCCTTCGCAAGGCTGAGAAACTGGATATTGATGCCTTGCATCCCATTGTACTGGCACCTGATCACCCCATCACCAAATTAATAATACAGGAGTATGACAACACACTCCTTCATCTTGGCCCTGAACGTGTTTTCGCAGAGTTGCGAAGAACATGTTGGGTGCTCCGTGGTAGACAAGCAATAAGGAAACATCATTATAAATGGAGGGAATGCAGGATATGGCACAGTAATCCAGTTATCCCCAAAATGGCTGATCTCCCTTCAGCTCTACTTCGCCGTAACCAGCCTCCATTTTGGTCAACAGGAGTGGATTGCTTTGGACCTTTCACTGTAAGGATTACAGTGAAAGAAGTATCGGACATGGACCCTGTCACTCCAAATCTGTTGCTCATGGGGTGGCGGGATGCCTCTCTTCCTCAAGCCATTTATGGCACTAAAGAACTGCAGGGGAAAAGAAATTGGAGACACAGCCAGGTCATTGCAGATCAATTCTGGAAGCAATTCATCCAGAACTACTTGCCAAGTTTACAACTCCATCAGAAATGGCAACGATCCACACCAGACTTATTCGTGGGAGAGGTAGTTATGGTTGTTGACTCTCAAATACCACGGGCCCTCTGGCCTGTTGGCAAGGTTAAACGAGTTGTCCCTAGCAGCGACGGAAGAATTAGACTGGCAGAGGTAGCTATTGGAAGCCGCACCTATAGTCACCCTGTCTCCAAACTCGTTGTGCTCCCAGAGTTACCTGATGCTACTACTGTTACATAAATTGGTATAAAAGGGACCTTTTATTAAATTTCTAATTTGCTGTACAAATTAGGGGGCGACTGTATAAAACCCCCCCTGTTGAAATCATAACATCATAGGTGGGCGGGGCTACGGACATGCCCGGACAAGTTTCGTCTTATCTAGAGTGTTCTATTGTTGCAATGAGACAGATCATACAGTTTGTTTGGATGTATGTGCGACTATGTAAGTTCACTTTAATATGCTTCTAAGTTATATACATGCATATTCCATGTGATATAATTAGTTATGTGTTCAAAGATCTAAGTTTTCAAAGTCATTTAAAGCCGAACAGATATGTAATACATGCTTGGAATCTCACTGCTCAAAATATGCCATTGCAATATTAACAAGCTATTAAATTCTGTGATATTTGCACTGGTATCATCATTGTATGTAACGATTTAAGCATTGTTGTAGACTATATATGAGTAATTAAGAATGAATGTTTATTATGATACCTTGTATAAGAATGTAATCTACATTCCATTGCTTAAGTGTTCTGCCTTGTTGCCATTTGGGTACATTTAACTCTGCATTTCTTAATGTTATATATTCTTTATTTAGACTTATTCATTGGAATGTACATTCAAGCAGAATACGATTTGTTTAGTTTATTGAATATATTGTTCATTGTTATTCATTATATCATTTCAGAGACCACATTCAATCACATACAAACAGATGAAGAGAAACAAATTACCTTTGGAATTGATTAAAATAAATCAATGCTTTGGAACAGAGGCTGTCGTGGAACTGTTCTTCTTTGCTCCCTGATATAAACCTTCTGACTGAGGTTGAAGATAACTAGTTAACACAGCAGTGCATCTACACGCATAGCATCTATTACAATTTGGGTTCACCATCCATCTGTGTATGTTGACTTCCTAACATTGTGATAGTGCATGGGGCTTCCTATTTTAATTTCACTTTAGAAGATTTTTCAATGTAATTTTATAGTTCTTAAAGTATATGTCTAAAACAAAGAATAAAAACTATTTTAAGTAGTTGAGGAAGAAACCTGTGATTACAATTATAAAATAATTTGTGGAACACTAAAGTAGACCATTTTAGCACAATTTAAAGTTACTGTTTTTAATGTGCTTTTTTGTCTGAATGGTTCACAGCATAAGAAGCTGTCAAACACTAAGTGCTTGTTATCAACTTTGAAAAGTGCTGGGTTCACACTTCTGTACCTTTTATAATCCCAGAGACTGCAGAACCAAACCCAATGAGTTTATTAAATAAGTGCATGCAGTACTCCCACAAGGGCCCTTTGCATCAGTTATCTGCTATAATGCCTCTACATGAAGTGTTTTGCAAATTGGGCAAGCCATTAAAATGCAGGACTTTGAGAAACGTGGTGTATTCCAACATTTCATGAACAGATTTTTTTTCTGAGAACATTCCATTTGCATAAAGTAGAACCTCAATGGAATCTCATTTACTCCTATTTTTCTCGAACTGAATTATTATTATTATTATTTTAAATATACTTTTATGCTTTCAGTGGAACACAAAAGAAGTTACAATTGTAAGGACTCTGATTTAACTGTAAATCAACCACAGAAAATCAACAAGATATATATTTTTTCTTCAGTTAAAAAAAAAAGTGTTTTAAGAACACCGCATATCTATCTTTTTTTCCAACAGTCGACTGCAACATAGAGATAAAAAAGGAGCTGATATGAAAAATAGCTTAAATATTTACCACAGATCTAGTAATCTGTTAAATTGGCTAAAAGAACCGATCAAACTAATACCTCACAAACATAATGTAAAAAGCATAATTAAATAAAGACTTGTGTGCTGATATAAACTCCACTTACAACGTGTGCTTAAAAAAAGGATTGTCCGTAGTTTTTTTTCTGCAGGTCATTTCACGTAATGCAAGCCCAATATAAAGATAAATAACTCTCATTTGTGTGTTCCTCATCTCTAGATTATTCATTTAGATCAACATCAATGCCGATTAAAAAACATAAATGAGCATTGTTAAAGCAACTGTAGAAATGAACTGAGCTGTGTTGATAGACTATTGTAAGGGTTGTTTCGGCTCATGAAACTCACCTGTGATTGGATGGATGGTAGCTCAATCAGCTCAAAATAACAAAACGCAAAGAAAACTGTAAACAAATCCACTATTTGTACTCTGTATGGGTTAAGCTTGGAAAAGTGCGAGGGACAAAAATCATATTTTAAAGAGTACGGGGGACGTGTCCCCCACGGCTACTATGCCCTTGCCTTGAAAGCCTCCTCCAGGAGTTAGAAAAAAAAAAAAAAAAAACTTCATCACTCTCGCCATCCTCATGAGTAGCAAAATAAATCTGTTTTATTCTGTTTTCCAAGGGATCCACTTTAAGGTTCCAGGCATTAAAAGCAACTTCAGAAGGGTAAGTGGATATTGTGAATTCATACGGCAGAGGCAATCGATTCATCCAAAGCCATGGGCCAGTCTTCGAATGATCCACAATGTTTTCTGAGTAGTGTCTGTCCTTCATTTGGCCTGAAGCAGGTTTGTGGAGCCGGTTTCATTTGACATTCTCGGCAGGTCAGTGTCAAGAGCTCTGCAGTGATCCAGAGCTTTCTCCTAGCTTCCACTGTCCCTCAAGAACATCAGTTCATAACAGTACAAATATGAGGTAAAACTCAATAATTTGCTGATAGAAGAAATACAGACCATCCACAGAAAACTAAATTCCTCCACCCCTAAAAAAAAAAAAAAAACCTTAATTAACTGTATTAATCTTTCTGCTCCAGAAAAATAAAAAGTTTAGTCTTAAATGTGTTTAAAACAAAGGAATGCATATGAATGATCCAGTTCTGGAAATTGCTTTATTCACAGTTAGTATTGATGAAAAGTAAGTGTAGTATGGTAGTGTGCTATTCTGAACTTGGTAGTGTGAACATTCTGAAGCCAATCTTCAGAATTTTAATTGTAACCGCCGGTGATGTGATTGTGTGTATGTATATATATATATATACATATCATGAACATAAAATGTTAGGTCACTGTGTCAAGTTAAATATAGTTTAATACTCAATGTTTAAACACATCTTGAGATCCCTTAGATCGCAATTGCGCTCCTTCGAGTGTTTTGAACGCAAGAACGTAATGCATGTTTGTGTTGTTCTGCCTACTGAAGTGTTTTCTTCACTGTAGGCCTATAAACTGCGTGTTGCTCATACAGATGAAATTTCACTTACTGCCCTCTGGAGTGGTACTACAAGCTTGCATTTCTCAGGAATCTTCCTTATTATAGTCTGTTGACATGCGATTAATTGCGTTACTTTTTTAATGCGTTATTAAATCGACAGCCCTTATATATATATATATATATACACACACACACACACACACATCACTATACATCAATAAAATGATCAACATCTGAAAGCTTCTGTGCATAATTTAATTCAGCTTTCTCAAAAGTCAAATTTGTGGACTGCTGTATTTTTCTCCCAAACAGTAAGTGTCAGTCAGGACTTGAAGCATATTTTAAATTTGTATTTTAAAAATGTACTGACGACATCTGCTGGTCATTTAAAATTTCTGCTGTGACTCTTGGTTTTCTATGTTGCATAGAGCACAACGGTCGGTTTCCGGAAGTAAAAATCCCATAAATTTTTTTCCATAGACGAATTTAATTTTAACAATAACTTATATGCCTTTAAAAGATTCTTTTTCGCTTATTAACGCATGAAAATTTGCATTATCCTATCCTTTCGAATCTTTTTGAAAAGCTTGAATGAAATAATATCGTGTCATTTGCGTCTTATTATTATGCTATTAAATAATGTGCTCTATCTTTGAGTAGCTGACATAAAATAAGCCATATTTACTATGTGGAACATCCTGACACCGGAATCTTCTTACTAATGCAAAGGTGCAGGGGACATATTTACAGAGACAGACGCGCATTAGCGCTTCCGGTACATTGTTAGCATTTAGCAAACAGGAGAAACAAGTTTGTTTTTCAATCATACAACTCTATTCGGATATGTCTCATTATGTCTTGAGAAGACTTGTCATTGGAGTTGTAAGCGTGCTCAGATCTGTGCATTATCAGCCACTCCTCAGTGCTAGAAGCGCTGTTAAGATACAACAGAAGAGCTGGACAGATGGACTGAAGGACAGTCAGGTGTTTGATGTCTCTATTCTTGAGTTTCTGGTGTGTCCACTATCCAAAAAACCCTTGAGGTATGAGTGTTCATCATTGCATAATATTTAAGCTTACAAAAATAAAATTACTGTGACGCTAGAGGTATTTATTATGCGGATGTTACGTACTTCGAATTTATATATACACATATTCCATAATTGTCTATTCATAATATGCACGATATTTTGTATTACACATATAACATATTGTATTGTATAGCTGTTTTGACATTTTGCACGAATTTCTCTGTTTTAAAGTTTAAATTTGTATCTTTAGCGTTTATCTCTTTTCTTTCTCTGTAGCTTGTAGAAACAACATTTAATTGCCATTAATTAGTGCTGCATGATGTATTGCTGATCAATTGATAAATAAATATTAACATGACTTGGTATTGTAAACTGTGTCTGAAACCTAGTGAGCTGTCAAACTATATAGTACATACAGTATGATGTTCACTAAAAGCTTCCCAGGTATGCAGCTCACTAGGTTTTCAAGTGTAGTGTTCAGCTTCTTATAATCAGCATACTTAAACTTATTCCAGGTATGATGAAAAGAGCAATCAACTGATAAATGAAGAGCTTGGCATCGCATATCCTATAATTGATGGTATTCCTAACATGATTCCTCAAGATGCGCGAATGATACAGAAGAATGAAGCTACTGAAAAACCCATTGAAACCTAAAGTGATTTCATAAACCAAGTTTATCACCATTTGTTTTCTGTTGCAATGTTTTTCTCCCTGTCTACAGTGACTGTTTTCATTCCACTGGTTTCATTGTCTGGACTTTTTTACTCTGCAAGCATGGATGAAAATTTCCCTCAAGGCTGCACAAGTACAAACAGTGTCTGTTTTTACAGTCTATTGTTGCCAGTAACTGTTCCTGTGTATGTTTTCTATCACTTGTGGAAGTGGATGAGAATCAAGCTGTTTAGACACAATTAGAAAATGGTTTTAATCAGAAAATGGACTGCAGACACACTTTTCCATGTAACAAACTTTTAATTTCTCATCTTTTGTTTGTGAACAATGCTTGCTTATAAACAAAGTACAACTTTTTGTGTTGAGGCCTATTCAAAATACACCATAAATGTGTAATTCAAAGTTGAACTGGAAGTAAACAGTGAAACTATGTAAACAATGTAAAATCCAGATATATTAAACAAACTGCAAATAACAATGCTTTGTGTCTTTCTTAAATGTGCAAAAAAAATTACTGATTGCGTTTCATCATGAAACTAATTGTAGACTACATCAATCTGTAAACATTTAGCTTCACAAATTTGGTCCAATCACATATAATATGGCAGTAGCAACAACTGCTCTTATTTCTTTAGTCTTTTTTCAGTGCTTTGAGTTTCATCAGGGGACATATAGGCTTCGGTGAGTCATCGCCCTTGACCTTAAAAAAAAAAGACTCGTTCAGGCGAGTCTGAATGACCTTCAGCTGGGACAAGTCACCCTTGGCCTTAGACACCACATCACCATCCTCACTTGATGTGTCAGATATCTTTAGCTTAGTCGGTTTCACAAAATCTACAGTAGGATGTTTGGTTGAAACATCTGAGCCTGGTGTTTGTCTTGCTCTGTTGGGCATGCTCAGGTCCACCGGTTCCTCCATGCATATGGACGTGTTCTGCTGCTGCTGAAACCTGAGAGAGTAGGAGAGCTCTGGGAAAGTGAAGAAGTTTTCAGTTTGAGTAGCTGCCTCAGTTGTTGACCTACACGAACGGTTCTCTTGCGCCATCACTGTAGTAGCTTCATTTCCGCTTGCACTGCTAGAAAATTCTGCATATGGATCCAAGAAGGATTTCTGTGTGATGAACAGGTCTTGGCTGTTAATTTCTTCAGGTTGGGATTCCACAATGCTTTCCCTTACAAGCTGCTTGCCAATGCTCAAGTTTCCAGAGAAAACAGCTCTTGGGAAGCATATAGCAGAACTATAAATGTTTCCAGTGGCAAACTCTTCATCCCTTGCCTTTGTTCTTTGGCTCTGCTCAGGTGGCAAGTTAAAGTTTACTTTCTTTTTACTTCTGCCCTTATCCATCTCTTTCGCACTCCTACGACACCCACTCTCAGTTGAATGTATTGCCTCCAGATCAGGAGAGATATAGATGACAGATTGTGAATCCTCAGTGTGACTGGTGCAAACAGGTTGGTTGAGCTGTTTTTTGGATTTCGATTTCCTAACTTGCTGGGCATCATCCTGCAGTTTTGTTTTCTTCTTCTTTTTCTTACTCTTGCGCATTTGTGTGAAGATAGCAGTCTCATGGAAGCCATCGTGCAAAAAGATGTTAGGCATACACCTGGTTTTGCTCTTGTCCTTTTTTCCCTTTTTCACTTTCTTGGATTTCTTCATACTGTTGTGCTTCTGAGATGTGTCAAATGCATTCTCAACATCATTGGGAATGATTCTCTTCACTGGAAATGATGCCATTTCTTCTATAAAAAAAATAAAACGGATGAGTCTTATGACCAAAAACAGCAAGGCACTAAGCATGTGTTGATACATGACAGAGAATACTTATAGCCCAATTTCCAGAAATGCTAGGACAGTATGGAAAATGCTAATAAAAAGGAGTGATTTATAAATTCGATTCACCTTGTTCTATATTGAAAGCACTACAACAACACATTATTTGATGTTTTACAGTCTGGGTTTTACCACTGTGTAACATCACCCTTTCTTCTAGTAACACTTAATTGTTTGGGCACTGAAAACACACTGTTAAGTTTAGCAAGCAGAATTCATTATGCATGTCTTCAGCTGCTCAACTGTATAGGGCCTTCGTTGTCATATTTTGTGCTTCATAATACACCACACATTCTCAATTGGAGACAGGTCAGGATTGCAGGCAGGTCAGTCTAGCATACGCACTCTCTGCTTACGCAGCCGTGCACTTATAATCCAGGCAATATATGGTTTGGCTTTGTCTTGCTGGAGAATGCAGGGACGTCCCAGGAAAAGACGGAATCTGGATGGCAGTATACTTTGCTCCAAAATTTGTACATATATTTCTGCATTAATGGTGCCCTCACAGATGTGAAAGTTACTGAAAGACACTGACACGCCACCATACCATGACAGACACTGGCTTTTTGACTTGATGCTGATGCAGTCTGATTCTTAAAAAGGACAAAATTCCAAGCGAGTGTAAGAGTTACCATCCAATTTCCCTGATCCAGCTAGACATAAAAATGTTGTCAAACATTTTGGCTAACTGATTAAGTAAAGTTTTTACATCTCTTATACATATAGATCAGGTGGATCTCAATCAGGGACACAGCTCTTCTGATAACATTAGACCAGTATTTCCCAATCACTGTGCATTGGCACACTAGTGTGTCATGAAAGATTGTCAGGTGTGCCATGGAAAATTATAAAATTCCACAAAATAAATAAATACATGAAAAAAAAATATTCAGGGATCCAAACTCTTGTTTCTCTTTTTTCTTTATTTCTCTTTTGGAGAAATTTTCTGTTTTGAAACCATAATCGATCACTTTTGTGATTGTGAAGAGCAATGATTAATGTGCAAAAGTGAGTGATATTTATACGCCTTAAGGTTCTATCACATGACTCACATCAGCACTGCAGAATACACTGAAGTCTATGAAGTGACGTCACTTTATACCAAAGTGCTTTTCACACACACGATTGTGCTTCACCAGTAATGTCTTTGAGAGTACTAAACAACAAGAAATATTTAAAAACTGTCAAAATTTGTGAAGAGGCATTGAATGTCTCATAATTTGTTTTAATTAAATATTACCTTATCGTTTACGAATATCAGAGACCCCAGTTATTGAACTAATTTAAATTCACCAAGAAAACGCTTGGACTTAAACATAAACTAGTCCTTTTATTACTTTCTGTTATCAAAGCATCTGCAAGCATTATTGTGCACACCTACCTCTTTGACACCTCATGATAAAAGCCATACTCAGCAGTTTAAATAGGCTACTGTAGGAAATTGATACCATAGATCTGCTTTATGTTTATAATTCTAACACTGAAGTCAGTAGATTTGTAGCCATACAAGTCTTAATAAAGGAGAAGGTAAGGACGTTATTGAAACTCAGTATTATTAGACTACTATTGCTGACTTTTTGGATGAAAAATAATGCTCAGGCTGAAGGAAGACTATAGATCCGCTTTGTTCTTTTAATGCTTAAACACTATAAAATCTCTTGGTAGATTTTGGTCACGAACGACTCAAAATTATTCACTCACTCAGGGCACATAAGACGCTCATTTGTCGCCACCTAGTGACATTTCCAGAAGGGGTCACTGAACTAATCAGTTAATATAATTGAACAAATTTGTGAAACAGAAGCAAGCCTCATCAAAATACTCTTTTAATTTGCACAATTGTAAACTTGAATAAACTTGAATCACTAAAATAGCTGGAATTGGTGCTTTTAGCTTGTTCTTTAAAAATAAATATCTCCACAAAAAAATTTTGTGGACCAGTGATTGTCTTACCTTTTTCACCCCTCATGAGTTTGCATCCCTGTAATTTGTTGTGACATTGCAAGAACAAAATCTACAAATTAGAAAAGAAGCAAATTTGTTGTTTTTTCATTACCCATTTAGTGCTCTAGCCACCTGTGACCTACCTATGGGACTTTTTTTTTTGCATAGCCGAATTTAAAATATGTAAACACACTACGAAGATGGACAAAAAACGTGGACAAGTTCTTGAAAATGAAAAATATTGGCAATGAAGTGTGCTGTGTCAGAAAAATGTTGGGAAACACTGCATTAGGCGTTTCATCAATATCATGTGGTCTGTGGCGAATGATCAGACTCCTGTTGCTGCCATCTCACTTAACGCCGAAAAGGCAATTGATATGGTAGATTGGGATTATTTTATTAAGATTTTGGATATGTATGGGTTTGGGAGTACATTTATTGATGGATTAGGTTACTTTATAGACACCCGATAGCAGCCGTACAAACAAATGGATTCATTTCAGATTATTTTATTCTGGATAGGGGCACCAAATTATTGTTCTGTCTTGCCCTGAAACCATCAGCAGCCGCGATAAGAAGGGAGGATGATTTTCCAGGGGTAGTGGCAGGAGGTGTGGCGCATAAGCTTTTGCTTTACGCAATGAGATTTTATTATTCATCTCCGACCCTACTAGATCTATGACTTGCCTCCACAGAATTATTAATTACTTTACTAAATTCTCGGGATACAAAGTTAATTGTTATAAATCCAAAGCTTTGGCTCTGACAGCGTACTGCCCAGTAATGGCTTTTCAGTGGCCCAAACAGGGCATTAAGTATTTGGATATTTTATTCCCAGCAAGTTTATGTGATTTACTTAAAGAGTTAATTTTGACGCTTTAATAAAAAGGCTTTTGAGCGATGTGGGCAGGTGGGCTTCACTACATTTATCTATGACTGGGTAGGTTAATGTTATAAAAAATTATTGTATTCTGAAATTCAACTACCTACTACAGTCCCTCCATATAGATGTCCCCCTCTTTTATTTTAAACAATTTGATAGTATAGCTAAATCCTTTATCTGGAATGGTAAATGTCTTTGGATCCATTTTAATAAGTTACACAGGCCAATTGACAAAGGTGGTTTAGGTCTCCCCAAGATTTTGTTTTACTATTATGCTTTTGGTCTCAGACATTTGGAGCATTCGTCGCTTCCACCTGAGACAGCTCTCAGGCTCTTTATTGAACAAGAGGTTCTTGCCCCTATCTTGCCATTGCAACGCGTTTCTACCAAGCTGTCCGGAGAAGTAAAGTCGAAACCCATTATCTCGCACATGCATTTAGTGTGGACAAAAGCTTCCCGTGTGTTTAATTTGGACATTTACCTAAAGCGTTTCTGCAAGTATTTGGTTATATCCTAAATTGTGCATTAACAAGTTTCCTTTCTGCTGGACAGAATGGATTGAGAAAGGTGTTACTACGCTAGGTGACCAGTATGAAAATGGAGCGTTGAGATCCTTTGAAAATATTATACAGTGGTTTGGGATTCCCAGATCTCAATTCTTCAGGTACTTACAGCTGTGCCATCTACTTTGTACCACCTTTGGGTGCAGTGAGCAGCCCCCAAAAGTGGCAGACACTCTTGAGATGGTGCTTGCTGCTTTTGGAAAGGGTCACGAGGCTTCAGCGTACTATTCCTGGCTATTAAGTCTACGGGACAGGGTTTTAACATCTCTTAAGAAGTTATGGGAGAGAGGCTTGAATTTAGTACTGGAAGATGAGGAATGGGGTAGGATTTTTAAAAATGTCAAGTCCATTTCTAGGGATGCAAGGATGCACCTCATTCAATTTAAGATTCTGCATTGTTTTTATTGGACTCCCTCTATACTGTATAGGCTTGGACTTATAGACACACCTACTTGCTGGCGATGCCAGTTGGAGGATGGTGACATAGCCCACATTTTTTGGTTCTGTACTAAGATTCAGGTGTTTTGGTTGAGGGTCTGTGAAGTCTTGAGCACTCTGATTTTATTCTGTCCTAGACTTTGTGTTTTGGGTGATGGGGCTGGTATTAACGTAGGGGACAAACACATGAAAAACTGGGTCCTTACCAGCACGACGATTGGCAGGAGGGTGATACTTGAGGGATGGAAGTCGGCTGGTGCGCCCTCATTTCATGAGTGGTGCACTGAGTTGGGAAAAGTGGCGGCTTTCAAGGAGATGTCACATAGACGGCTGGGCAGCTTGGATGCTTATGGCAGGACGAGGTGCACTTATTTGGCCTTCCTGGAGGGTTGCCAGGGAGGAGCAGTGGAGAGGGACAGTTTAGATTAGGTATATATAATTGATGTGTGGATTCATTTTTCTTTTTTGTTGGTTGATTTTTCATGTCATTGAGTGTTTTCTTTGAACTGTCTGTTTATACGTGTGTCTGTTGTTGTTTAGTGTCTGACCACTGGGATGTATGTTGGGTGATGGTGGGGGTGGGGGGGTGGTGCATATGTTGATAAAGGTTGATTCCGTGTTTCCATGTGTTGTTTGAGTTAATGTGAATTTGGAATCAATAAAAATGTGTGAAGAGTGGAGGAGGGTGGGGCCGGGCTGGAACAACGCGCGCCCGGTGCCCAATCAGCCTGATGGGGCGCACGAGGGATAAAGGCGGCCCGTGAAAACAGTTAGAGAGAGAGAGAATTATGGGCAGCTGCCCTGTATGTGTTTGTGTTTTTATTTAATCAAATATTATTTATATTGTTAAGCCGGTTCTTCCCGCCTCCTTTCCCCTGAACCCCCCTTATACTGGTGCCGAAACCCAGGAGGGAGGAGAGATACCCATCATAGAGTACTTAACACAGCCGTCCACCCAGGGGAGTGCCACTGCCATCCAACAGGGGGACGGTGTAGCCCGACCGCCCAGATGCAGGGAATGGCCGCTGTCCGCGAGGCGAGGAGGGACGAGACTCCCCGACCGTCTGGAGCGATGGAGTCGCTGCCAGGGGTGGAAGAGTGTCCCCACGTGCCGCCAGAAAAGCGGAGGGGCGTTCTGTCCATTGGGGGGTTGGAGGTTTGACTCCGGTCTGCCCGGGGAGGAGTGGTTGTCATCCGCCTGAGAGTGTGGAGGAGTGATCGGGGACCACGCGAGGGTGCATCAGAGAACCGGCGAGTGAGCTTCTTCTCTCTCTCTCTCTATTTATATTGTTAAGCCAGTTCTCAGAAAAATAAAAAAAAATTGGAAAAAAAATGGCATTTTTCCCAAATTAATACTACAGAAGCAAAACCTAACTGTAGTAAAGATAAGATAATGCACTTATTGTTCTGTAATTGCTTTTGTCCTAAATGAGATCCTAACTGAAATTGCCATGGTAACCAAACAGATAAGATAAGGATCTTTTTGTGATATGACCCTGATATACAAATTTATAGGATTCCCACTCTTTTCAAGGCATAATTTTCCAGGACATTTCCAGGACACTCTATGTTCCCAACAAGTTTAATATTTAAGCAAGAAAAAAAATGCTCCATTTAAATCAAGCTTTTATTTTGGCATTTCTGTGAGTTTATCACCTCCAAGCAGTTTGATACATGGCTCAGTGTAATTATTAATTCCCATTAAGCTGTGGTTTAATAAAATAAATGCATAGTCTTTATGTGCATCAGAGTGCTCTCTGTCATCTCACACAAACCCAATAGCACGTGTGACAATCATGATGAGGTGTTTTCAGTATATTAATGGCTTCACACATTCAATCTGAAGCGGCATCACTTGCAGATTATATAGTATTTCTTCAATTAAATTACATTTGCAATTTAATTATCACACCAGGACATATTGCAGTTTTAATTTGATTGATTATGTATTCAAACATTCCTTTTCGTCCAAATATGTCACATATTTGGACGAAAAGGAATGTTTGAATACATAATTAATCTGGCGCTATATAGAAAATATAATTAACTTTACCTTCAAGGGGGGGAGCGGAGGGTGCCGTTGAGGGGGCGGGGTGCCCCCTAATATAATGGCAGGGGAAACACTGTGTTATATTCCATGATATTCTGCATTTTAAAGCTTATGTCATTTTTATGACTAGATTCTGTGATTCCGTCAGTGTTTTCCACAAACTACATGTGTTAACCACAATATAAGCATACTCAGTTGAATCACTGAAAATGTATCACATCCCGAGGTTTGATGGCCAAATCACCACACTACCAACACAGGGTGTGACCGTCATCTCTGTCTAAAAGTGTATTAACTCAAATGTTGTTGTGGTTAACACAACAGCAATGATGGAACGGAAAAAAAAAACATTTTATACTATATCAATACTGAAGGATTTTGTCAGAGTAAAGCAGAGATGACAGCAGATGAGCAATGTGACAGGGATTTGGTCATGACAATTAACCGTTGATGTTGTTTCACAATATGCAGCCACTGGCAGTGACAAAACTATATGAATGTGTATTTGACTCCTATACCAAGTCCCGATCCTTAGCATGTTTTTGTACTTGTAACAAAACCCTTGTTAGCAACACTGTCAAACAGTTATATTATACAACATTTTCCAGGACAAAACAATTATTTTCCAGGATATTTAGGTATTTTTCTCCTTTTTCATGACTAGAAAACTGCATCTCAAAATGTACCTTACTAGTTGAATGTCCGTTTATACTCACTGATGTATTTTCATTCCTGTTTCACATCAATGTGGCCTCCAAAGAGTCCTATTTGGCAATGGTTTCTGCCAATAACACCTGTTGATTTGATGCATACTGTATGTTAACATTCTCGGAATTATGCATGGAATTCATTCATTGACTGTACACTACAAAGGCAGCACAAAAGCTGCAGTTGATGTGACATATACTGTCACATCACATATTTTTACACTGAAATGACAATTGCTGACAATGTTATGCATTAATGTCCTACATTTTTAATTATAAATAAAATCCATGATTTTCTTTTTTATATATAAATAAAATTCACAATGGCAACAACGAAGCGTAAGGCTGCACTGATGCAATATAACATTTACCCAGAACAAAAGCAGCATCAGAGCTGCATTTGCTGAAATGGGTCTAAGCTGGCATGGTTTTTATGTGGCACTGCGTCTCTTTTCACATCATTTGGAACAACTACAGAGCTTACTCAGACCAGGCTATACTCGACTGTGTACAGAGAATAGACATTATGTCCCAAAACACATATTACTTTAAACTTACCAAACAGGCTTCTGTGATTGCAGGTCACCTTTTCTGTCAGACAGATGGACCTAGAGGAACACAAGTCCAGTTATGATATGTAAATAGACCAACACATGCAGACTTTGTATTTACAATTTTAACACACGAATAATATTACGGTAAATCTCGTCAAAATTTGAATGTTGCAATGTATCTCATCGTTCATTGCGACGTAATTTTCAACATATTCTGCGCAGCATTTGTTACAGATGTAGCAACTTGTTCAACTGCACGTCCTCGGTGATGGGCATGACTAAATACGCGCTGTTATCTGTTAAGTTAAAATATTGAATGTATTAAAGTGTTCTGGTCCTATGCTAACAGGAAAACAGTGTCATTGACTTGCCTGTTATTTCAATAACTAAATTTAGTGTGATATTTT
This sequence comes from Moxostoma hubbsi, assembly GCA_032164185.1. NCBI lineage: Eukaryota > Metazoa > Chordata > Actinopteri > Cypriniformes > Catostomidae > Moxostoma > Moxostoma hubbsi. Next base: position 12,472,823 of record JAVLUX010000040.1, read on the forward strand.
TCCGCCATTTGCGTAAAGTGCGCCTTTGCACATGCGCCTTGAGTAACGAACGGTGCTCATAAAATGACGCGCGAAAAGTGTCTCTGAACAGCATGTATTCAAAATACATAATAAATAAGCCAAATGCTGAGAGGTATTTCATTGTGAAAACTACATATCAATAATAGCACTGCCTAACACGGGTTTCAATGCCGAGGACTGAATTACAGTCCATTTTACAAGTATCACCATTGCTGTGACGATCAAGAGCATTACCATTTGACCTTTTTACCTTTAGCCGTTTCCCTGAATCGGTTCTCTGGGCCACATCAGTCCTCTATACGTCACTTGGCATGTATGGCAACCATTTTTTTACTACTGGTGCTGGAGAAATCCCTTTCTTTTCAAACGGATCTGTTTGTGTTTGATGTAGTGGTCTATCACGTCAGCAGCTCACATGATGCCGTTCTTTTGTAGTGTAGACGTGTGTTAATGTCTTCACTATTACGTAAAGTTGAGGCAACCAGCGTCACTACAGTTTTAGAAGTTTATTTTCAAAAAGAACTTGAATTTAGATTTAAATTTGACGATTTTCTTATGTTTGTGCTCTGAATAATGTGACTCTCGTTTCCGTTTCAGTCTTTATGTAAAAAAAAATTCTGTAGGCCTACTGTCCTACAGTTTATGTACATTGCATATCTGCACATTACATGATTTTGTTGGTTATGTTAGTAATACATAACGCACATATGCCTTATAGTCCTGTTTATTCCACATGTTTCAGCTGTACCTACCACAATAATATCCACTGGGCCACTCATGTTGAAATATTCTATTTATATTCTGTACTTGAACTGGTCTTTAAAATGTAGAATATTGTGCCCCTAAAGTTGATAAGTAGACTTTTAAATCCAAGATTTAAGATAAAGCTCATGATACATAAAATATTAAGAGACTCGTGCAAGTTTTAATATTCATCAATGCACACATCACAATGTAAATCTGCACATTCTACCTCAGGCTCAGCTATCAGAAATTAATGTTTTTGTTAAGAGGTAATAATTAAACATACAGTGTATCTATACATCAAAAGCACTTAATTTTGTCTATACATTCAACAGCACTTGCATCTGAGACATACAGGTGCTGGTCATATAATTAGAATATCATCAAAAAGTTCATTTATTTCACTAATTCCATTCAAAAAGTGAAACTTGGATATTATATTCATTCATTACACACAGACTGATATATTTCAAATGTTTATTTCATTTAATTGTGATGATTAAAACTGACAACTAATGAAAATCCCAAATTCAGTATCTCAGAAAATTAGAATATTACTTAAGACCAATACAAAAAAAGGATTTTTAGAAATGTTGGCCAACTGAAAAGTATGAACATGAAAAGTATGAGCATGTACAGCACTCAATACTTAGTTGGGGCTCCTTTTGCCTGAGTTACTGCAGCAATGCGGCGTGGCATGGAGTCGATCAGTCTGTGGCGTTACTCAGGTGTTATGAGAGCCCAGGTTGCTCTAATAGTGGCCTTCAGCTCTTCTGCATTGTTGGGTCTGGCATATCGCATCTTCCTCTTCACAATACCCCATAGATTTTCTATAGGGTTAAGGTCAGGCGAGTTTGCTGGCCAATTAAGAACAGGGATACCATGGTCCTTAAACCAGGTACTGGTAGCTTTGGCATTGTGTGCAGGTGCCAAGTCCTGTTGGAAAATGAAATCTGCATCTCCATAAAATTGGTCAGCAGCAGGAAGCAAGAAGTGCTCTAAAACTTCCTGGTAGATGGCTGCGTTGACCTTGGACCTCAGAAAACACAGTGGACCAACACCAGCAGATGCCATGGCACCCCAAACCATCACTGAGTGTGGAAACTTTACACTGGACTTCAAGCAACGTGGATTCTGTGCCTCTCCTCTCTTCCTCCAGACTCTGGGACCTTGATTTCCAAAGGAAATGCAAAATTTACTTTCATCAGAGAATATAACTTTGGACCACTCAGCAGCAGTCCAGTCCTTTTTGTCTTTAGCCCAGGCGAGACGCTTCTGACGCTGTGTTTTGTTCAAGAGTGGCTTGACACAAGGAATGCGACAGCTGAAACCCATGTCTTGCATACATCTGTGCGTGGTGGTTCTTGAAGCACTGACTCCAGCTGCAGTCCACTCTTTGTGAATCTCCCCCACATTTTTGAATGGGTTTTGTTTCACAATCCTCTCCAGGGTGCGGTTATCCCTATTGCTTGTACACTTTTTTCTACCACATATTTTCTTCCCTTCGCCTCTCTATTAATGTGCTTGGACACAGAGCTCTGTGAACAGCCAGCCTCTTTAGCAATGACCTTTTGTGTCTTGCCCTCCTTGTGCAAGATGTCAATGGTTGTCTTTTGGACAGCTGTCAAGTCAGCAGTCTTCCCCATGATTGTGTAGCCTACACAACTAGACTGAGAGACCATTTAAAGGCCTTTGCAGGTGTTTTGAGTTAATTAGCTGATTAGAGTGTGGGACCAAGTGTCTTCAATATTGAACCTTTTCACAATATTCTAATTTTCTGAGATACTGATTTTGGGGTTTTCATTAGTTGTCAGTTATAATCATCAAAATTAAAAGGAATGAACACTTGAAATATATCAGTCTGTGTGGAATGAATGTATACATTATACAAGTTCCACTATTTTAATGGAATTACAGAAATAAATCAACTTTTTGATGATATTCTAATTATATGACCAGCACCTGTATAAGAATAAAGAAATATGACAGCTACTGGTCACTATAGTGTCTGGTATTCATAAATATGCCTATAATAGAATAGTATGAAATATATCAAAGATTTTCTCACAGATAAGAACAGAGGAATATACTACAGAGGCATTTTTTACCCCACATTTTGGGTAATTTTAGTAATTTTAACTATTGTCCGCTGCATAGAAGAATTTAAAGGGATAGTTCAGCCAAAAATGAAAACTCTCTTAAAATTGACACCCTCATGCCATCCCAGAGATGTGTATGATTTTCTTTCTTCTGCAGAAAGCAAATAAAGATTTTAAGAAGAATATCTCAGCTCTATTGGTCCATTCAATGCAAGTGAATGGTGACCAACGATTTGAAGCTTAAAAAATGCATATAAATGCAGCATAAATGTAATCAATACAACTCCAGTGGTTTAATCCATGTTCTCTTGAGCAATCTAATTCATTTTGGGTGAGAACAGACAAAAGTATAACTCCTTTTTTCACTATAAATCTTGATATCAGCAATCTCCTTGGCGATCATGATTTCAAACTTGATTAGTGCCATCTAGAGCTCTGCGCATGCACCAAGCACTAGGAAGTGCAATCAAGCTTTAAATCATGATGGTGCCTAGAGACTGCAATAGCAAGATGCAAAATGGAAAAGGAGTTACATTTTGGTCTGTTCTCACCAAAATTGATTAGATTGCTTCAGACTGGAGTTGTATGGATCACTTTATGCTGCATTTATGTGCTTTTTGGAGCTTAAAAGTTTTATAAGCTATTTATTATCCTGTTAACCATATTTATTTTTCTACAGAGTTATTTCTATTTTTATCTAGCATAGTTTTCATATTATAACATCAAAGCTCAACGCTCTTATTTGAGATATTTATGAGTTATTTGATAATGAAGCTTATTTGCTGAAGCAAAAACTAAATATTATTATTAATCTGTATTCTAATGTAGGCTGTTCATAATTCATAATGTAGGATTGCGAACTGTACCATTAGGGAGGTTATGTTCATTTTACCATGCTGTTATATTAATTAATTACTGTCTTTTCATTTTACTGACACTAATAATAAATAGCTAAACATTATAAAGAATCGATAAGGGCGTTAAGTTTTTCAGTAGTTAGACATTTTACAGCTACACCAATAAACTAAATATTATTTATAAAACCATAGGAAAAAAAATACATTTCAAATATTCTCCCCATGCTGTTTGTTACATCGCAATGTATCGCGCCTTTTATGGAAGAAATACGTTTCAAATGCTGCGCTATCAACAGTTGGTTGTTGCTATGGAGACATCCGCGTGTTCTCGCGATATTTGCTTTTTGGTAAGCCATGTAGCTTGAGCAAATCGGTCACAGTCCTATATCCTAGACTACAGTGATGATGAGCAACAAGCTGAAGTAGATTCATGGAAGTAAATAACCTGCCAGATATTACATTTTTTCAGAGAGTTCACGTGTATACCTTGTGGCAAACATTCAGCGTTAACCAGAGACAGGTGAGAGATCGTCACTGTACCAAGCTAGCTAGCAAGCTAACAGATTAGCTAGAGTGAACTTGTTAAAATGTGGTAAAACATTTGGTGTAACTGTCCAGAGAGAGTTCTCAGTCATTCTCAATAAAAGCTGGAATTCTTGAGAAGAAAAAAAATTGACATGAGAAGTGCAGAATACTTAATTTTTTTATTTTTATATTTCTTAAAAAAAAGAAGCTGTGAAACAATGTTTTTTTGAAATATGATTAAAATTTGAAAACTTTTTGTCCACCAAATCAAAGTCATGTGGTTTAATCAACATGTAGGTATCCATTAAGTTGTTTATATGGACAAAAATCATAAAGGAGAGAAGACCCATTTAGACCAATGACAAATACATGACTGTGTTTGATTAAAAAAGTATATAAATATGATTATTTTGACATTTTTATGATAAAGCTCATTTTGTTCAGGTGTTTTGGTATAATTCTAAACAATCATTGAAATGAGTGATTAAGTTGTGTACACACATGTATTGAAGGTGCAAGACAAGTAATATAATACCTTTTACGTCATGTAAAAATATATATATATAAAAAAAAATCAAACCGAATTGGACACAAAGGTTACATTTCTATAAACTTGAGGCATGTTTCTAAACTAGATTTAAAAAGTTTTATAATTTTATCACCCTGGACAACTTAATCGAAACTATAAAGCAAACATTGTTTTAATTGAATAATGTGTGTCCATATAAAAGAAGCAGTTGGATGCAAACGAACAAAAAAAAACAAAAGTTAACAAATTTGATTTTTAGACTTAAAAAACTTGTCACAGTATCAAACATAAAGACACATTTGATACTTTCTTTTGCTCTGTTAGGATATGAAATCTGAAGTCCTTTAAATACTGTAATATCAACTTGGTTGAGATGGCAGCACGCCCCATCTCTTATGACAGCCTGCACTTGAGTGACTCAGAAAATTGGGATCAAAGGACAACTTGTCAGTCAAGGAGAGTTTGCAGATACTCAAGGTAAGACAGGTTGATAACAAATGTTTCTAGTCATGGGAGTGTGCACCAGAGGCCTTGTACAATGAAGCCGGTTTCGGTGGCTAGCCAGATAAGTTTTAGTTTAGTTTGCCTCAACCTTAGGTTGTAGGTACCAGGAAAGTTGGTCGGCTTTTAGCGGTTTCATTGCCATAGCAACTATGCTACATGGCTAACCTGCTCTGTAGCAGGTTTCGTTTTGGCTTACAGATCGCTAACAGATGCTGAACCAATCAGCTGTGAGTAAAATGGCATCTCCGACACAATCATCACACCCCTGTTTCTCTAAAAGCACACTTTACAAATATAAACACATAAAGTGTCGATTTTGTGGATTTCTAAGAATTTTTCTTTTTTAATACACTTTAAGACACGGGGGGAGTGACTTAATTGCGTCAGAGGTGCCACTTTACTCCCAGCTGATTGGTTCCTTAGTTGTAAGAGATCTGAAGAACAAAACCTGCTATGGAGGAGGTTAGCTGTGTAGCGTAAGTTACTATGGTGATGAATCCGACCCAACTTCATGGTACCTAAAGCCCAAGGTTAACGCAAACTAAACTGAAACTTACCTGGCTAGCCACCTAAACCAACTTCATGGTACAGGGCCCTGATGTCTCCGAAACCCTGAATCATCAAATGATTCAAATGCCTGAGAAGTGTACAACATAACCAAATTAACAAAGCAAAATAAAAGCTGAAATACAACCAAAATAAGCCACAACACAGTGAAAGAATGCCACAATACAATGAATTAAAGCCCCTACGAAACAGAAAAGCCACAGCACAACTGAAATAAGCCACAACACAGCATAATTAACAAAAAAAAAAGATATTTTTAAGCTCTGTATTTTAAGTCATGTGGCAGTCTAGATCATGAGGCTTCTCGTCACACTGCGAGCCACTACAAGAGTTCCCTGGTCAACACTTAACAAAAGAGTGTTGACCGGGGATCTGAGCAGTTCACCTGAATGCTTTGCTGTCTGAGCGGGGGCTGCAGCCTGAATACAGCCAATTTTCATGGAATCAGGACACCTTACAAAACCTGCCGGTACGCAAGAATAGCTGCAGTTACTGTGACTCCATTGCCCGGTAAGGATTCTAGCAAATGTTGATGAAGGTACGTGCATTAAAGGAATAGTTCATCCAAAAAATTAAAATTCTCTCATTATTCATTGACCCTGATACCATCCTGGAAGTGTATGACTGTCTGTCTTCAGCAGAACACAAAGTTTTTTTGAAGATAGAGCTCTGTCAGGTCCTTTATAATGCAAGTAAACATGTGCCAGCTGTTTGACGGTCCAAAAGTCACAATTAGGCAGCATAAAAGTAATCCATGCGACTCCAGTCAATCAATGAATGTCTTCTAAAGTGAATCTATAAGTTTATGTAAAAAACAAGTTGATAATTAAAACATATTTAACTTTAAATTGGTGCTTCCGTGCAGGGCTCTGATGCTGTTTGAAATAGCTGAATTCTCGCATGACTTTCGTTCTTCTGTTGTAAATAAGAGCCGCTTTCAGATTCTCGTGTGAACTCGCTGACGTGCTTACGTCACAGAACAGATACGTGATGCATCAACTGCTGGCAGGAAGCACATTTTAAAAGTTAATACATTTTTAATTATCTATTTATTTTTTTACACAAACGTATCGTGTGGATTACTTTTATGCAGCCTAAATGTGTCTTTTGGACCGTCAAAGTGCTGGCACCCATTTACTTGCATTATAAAGACCTGATAGAGCTCTTTATTTGTGTTATGGTGAAGAAAGACAGTCATACACATCTGGGATAGCATCAGGGTAAATGAATAATGAGAGAATTAAAGTTTTTGGGTGAACTCTTCCTTAAAGAGATCTGGTAAGTCTAACCAGGTATTGGCCATGCACTTAAAGCATAGTTAACTGAAAAATGAAAACTCTCTAATTTATTCACCCTCATGCCATCCCAGATGTGTATGACTTTCTGTCTTCTGCGGAACACAAATTAAGAATTTTAGAAGAATATTTTAGCTCTGTAGGTCCATACAATGCAAATGAATGGGTGCCAAAATGTTGACGCCCCAAAAAGGGGCTTCAGTGTTAATCCATATATTCAGAAGCAATATTTTAGTTGTGGGCGAGAAACAGATCAATATTTGAGTCCTTTTTTGCTAGGAATTATTGTCTCTGCTCAGTAGGAGGCATTATGCATGAAGAATTTGAATCACCACAAACACAAGAAGAAGAATGTGAAAGTGATCTGTTTCTCACCCACACCTATCATATCACTATTTTGTTGTGTTGTAGCTTATTTTAATAGTACTGTGGCTTTTCCATGGTGTTTTCAGCTTTTATTTGCTTTGCTAATTTAGTTGTTTTGTACTCCCCTCGGCCACCATACATTTAGCATTGAACAGATGATCTGCTATCAATTGCATATAATATTGATCTTTTACTGTAATTTTCACTGCAGTTCAATCAAGTCAACCCATTTCTTAGATATATTGTTCATTTGGTGTTTTTTGCTCAGTTCTAATGGATATATTTGTTTCCAGGGATTTTTGTAAATGTGTTGTAAAGAAAATTGCTGTCTTTACTATCTTGTCAATTTCACTATGCTATGACTGTGTTTAGTATTGAAGCTGCTGGGGGAAGAATTTTTAACTGTTCTTCCTTCAACTTGTGTGGTGTGTCAAGGATGTTTCATTTTTTCACTTCCCATGGTCATGGAAAGCATTGAAATATCAGAGAATTTGAAAATTGTGATTTCAAGGCCTGGAAAAGTAATGGGGTCTTTTGTAGTGGAGATGCATTTTTCTAGTTATAATATTTTGTTATCTAGAAAATGTGTGCGTGAAAACATGTAAAGTATGTATAATATGTAAAGTGAGTTTTAAAAATCCTTATCCAATTATAAGGAAGGACTGGAACAGTCATTGGAACAAAAGGTGTGAGAACCCTGTAACTTACAGTACAATATGTCTTTGTGGACAACTGCGCCACCTGCTGGCCCTTAAAGTATACAGTTTTAAGGACGTAGTCGGAAAATGGCATTAAAGCCTCATGTTAAGGAAAGCAGATGGGAGGCACTGTCGGTATCATGGTAAAGGAGCGATCGTTTAGAAGAAAAAAAAAAGTACGTTTCACAAATTACTGGAGTAAAAGATGAAAGAAAAGAGGGATATCACTGTTTTTCATCTTGTTTGATTCAAGGACGCCCTTCATAGTCACAGGGATGCGTAAATGGTAGGCATTATAAAGGGATACATTGATAATTGATTTCGAACGAATAAATCGTCTGACTCAATTCAAATTAAAATCAAATCTCGTTATTGTCACTCAATCATATACACAAGCGCAACAGGGTGAAAGTCTTGGCTGCAGTTCCGAGCAACATAGCAGTGATGAGACATGCCAATGTACAATAAACATCAGATTTACACAACACAATTTATATATTTTACTAAATATATCTAATATACACATAATTACACACAACACACTATACAAATAATAATATACAATGTACAATACATATGTAATTAAAAATAGTATATAAAAATATACAGTAGCGTGTATATCTTGAAAATCATGACAGGTATGAATTGAAATCATGACAGGTTTTGCATTACCGCAAATACCTTAAATTTGCATCACGATCGGAATAAGAGGTCATAATAATCATAAAAGTCGTTCTTCGTCTAGTACAGCTCTGAAAACTTTCTTGCCATTGATGCACATGCACTTTAAAATGTCAATGTGAATCAAGGACATTTTCTATTTGCCTCACTTCCATGCTCCATCCCTCGTCTCCTCCACCAGCCCTTTGTGTCATCAAGCATCAGAGAATCTACAGTATCAGGAGATGTTATAAAGGGTCGGGCTACGTCATCAAGGCAGCCTCCGCGTGCCACAGTAGCGGAAAAAGCGACCAGTCATTCATGCGAGCGTCTCCGTCAGGTTACTATGCTACCGTCCTTCCGTGACTCGCGCCGATGCTACCTGAGGGCGTCATTTATTTCGGGAGAACACTGTTTCAAGGCTGTGTTCACAGCGAAAAAGTTTCACAGGAGTCCTCGAATTATGCTGAAGTTTAAAAGTAATGCCCGAGGATGCTAAGTCGGCTGGCAAGTCCCCCTTGTCCGAAGGAGCGCGCGTCCTTTGTGCTTTCATTCCTCAGTTGCTGCCGTGCTGCTTTGTCTTCAATTTAAAGCCGCGTGAGACAAGCGGGTACGTACCCGCGATTCATTTTTGAATGAGACTAAAAAGAAACAAAGTAATGAGACTGAAATAAATTACATTAGACATTTTTGTTTTTTTAAGAGACGTATTTTTATATACTATTTAGTAAGCTGTTCTTTCATCAAATATTCTATCGCTTAAAAATATTGGAATGTATCAGTTTGTTTAACGCATGTCTGGATGCTTTGTGCTTCGGAAACGCATTGTTCTGCTGTTTAACCTTAGAAGAGCGGCGTCAGCACTGCAATGAAATTTTGATGCTACTTTCTCTGTAAGTAACAGAACGCTTTGTGCGCCCTTAGTTACTTTGAAAAAAAAATGCTCAGGTCTATCTTTTCTATTTTCTTCTTCTTTTTTCCCATGCTGATTGACATGCTGAAGGACAGATCCCCAATTGGCTTGTCCTGTCAAGAGGATGATCTTGTCCCTTGGGGTTTCGGAGAAACCACAGACATGCCATCATTCTAATTCTTAGTGAGCCTTTTCTGCCTGTCATATTTCTGGGCTGATGCAATAGAGAAGCAAAAAAGTATCTTGATGTCTAATTCTAGTATAGCTTCATGAATTTGCATATTTTTTCAGGTGGATCTATGAAATTGTCTATATACAGTACAACATTCAACACCAGACACCATTGAGCGAGTCTATCTTGTGCGCTGAATGAATTTCTGTAGGCTGCCAAGGAGTCATCAGACTGTTGAGATGGTACTGAAGGGTGCTGCTGAAGTTCAGGTTTCACCATCACTAATGGCTTTGATCTTGGCTGCTTGATTATCAATCAAAAAGCAAGACTGAAGAAGCCTAGTATGAAGGTTTGCATAAAGAATAAAAATATCCACAAATATATATATATGTATATATATATATGTATATGTATATTTTTTTATTTATTTTATGGATAGTACAGATTATTTTTTATTTTGTAATGCTCAGTAACTGATGTGCAGAATTTAGATTTTTTTTCTGCAATAAAATGTAATAATAATTGAACTACAACAATACAATATTTTATTAATAATAAAAATCCTATATTATAATTAAGTAACATATATTTCTAATATAATTATTATAATTTGTACCATCAGATTTCTGCAAATTGTTTTGTAAGCTCAAAATGCAACTTGTTTCTTACAAGAGTGAATGAATATTATGTAAAAAGGAATTATGCAAACAATACATAAGTAACTTTACCTGTGAATACCATTGTTTCCTGTCAAAGGAATATTCCAGGTTCCATACAAGTTCAGCTCACTTAATAGAATTTGTGGAATAATGATGATTTCCACAAAAAAAATATTTGACTTGTCCCTCCTTTAAAATAAATAAATAAGAGCGAATGTGGTTACAGTGAGACTCTTAAAACGGAAGTGAATGGGACCAGCTAGTCCAAATGCTAAAATGCATTTAGTTTCAAAAGTATAGCCACACCGGTGTAAATATTATACATGTTAACATGATTTTGTGTTCTAAACTTAAATTGAACACAAAATGTATCTGATTTTATCTTATTTAAATGTTGTGTGCTTGCTATGCAGCATGTGGAATAATTTAACTTACAGCAAAACAGATGCTGCACTTATTGAACTTATCGAATTTGTCACTGTTGTTGAGTATGGTGGTGCCGTGGGCTTTGGTCATGCTTGGGTTGGTTAATGGGGTCACATAGCTTGTGGCTGGTGCAATCTAGAGAGCCAAAATAAATTGAGGGGTCCTGATTTGGCAGCACTTTCACTCGGATAAAACAAGCCCTATTTCCAGCCTATTCATCATTTATTCAAACAGAATATTCTGCATGCTTGAATGGACCATTTTTCCTTTATTTTTTAGTGCAGGGGAAGAAAAAGGTACATCAGCTCCATAAGAAAAACAGAGAGGTCTGCACTGCTCTCCATTCTCCTCTATTCAAGGGCATCTGCTTTGTAATGATCCTGTTTCCGCACCCTGGGGAATGAGTATTATTGCCAGAAAATATTAACAGCACCTGGTCTTTACTGAGACTGTCTGGAGGTTCATTTTAAATTAGCAATTTAACACGTGAGTTCAGAAATCAATTCTGTGTTCATGAAGGATTTATATGAAATGTTCTATATGAAACATCCATTTGAGTTCAGACAATTCACAGACTAAATGAAATACAGTGTGGTTCAAAAGTCTGACTCCACATTGGACATCTGGGATTCAAAATTTGACTAATTTAAATGAATGGTTCACTCAAAAATAAAAATTCTCTAATTTACTCACCCTCATGTCATCCCAGATGTGTATGACTTTCTTTCTTCAGCAGAACACAAACAAAGATTTTTAGGAAACTCTCAGCTCAGTATGTCCATACAATGCAATTGAATGGTGATCAGAGCTTTGAAGCTCCAAAAAGCAAATAATGGCAGCATAAAAGTAATCCATAAGACTTCGGTGTATATAAATCCATATATTCAGAAGCAATAATATTAGAGGTCGCCCGATATTGGGTTTTGCAGATACTGATAACTAAGGTGGAAAAACGGACCGATAGCCGATTAATTGGCTGATAGATTTTAAAATGTATAATTGGAATATAATTTTTGCGGCTCAATGTACAATAGTGCTGAACTTTAGTATTACTTTCCATGGCGGTACTTTAATACATTTCTCCCACAATGGTACCTTCTTCAAAGCCTTTGCCATCTGAAATTAATTAAAATATTACAGGTCAAATGTTTTTGTTGTTCAGTAGTAATGTAAAACACTGCCTTACAAAGCCAAACTACTGGCAATGTTTATTGTTTTGTTTTATTGTGATTTTAGATTCTTAAATGATGTACAAGAAAGGGAGACAAAAAGGGACTGAGAAAAAAAAACTCAATTCAAGTCTTGACTTTTTAAAGGTAATTTTAGAATGGCCTTGTCTGTATTATATATCCATGTGCCCTCACATGAACACATTGTGTTATATAACAATGAGAGCCCTCTCATGAATATCACATTTATTTCAGAGGGATATATTTTACCATGCTCTTAAAGTTTTTTGTACATAACTACATCATAAAATCAGGAAGTTTAGACAACTTAATTTTGTCAGAAAGGAGAAAAAAACAACATGAAACAAACTTTATAGTCAAACGGCAAACTATAAAACTGTTCCTGTGCACTTTCATTCACACAATAAACTGTACTCGTGCTTTGTGTTCTGAAGCAAACTAACGACTGAGCAAAAACAAAGACTCAGGCAGCATATTCATAAACTATTAATGATTGATTTATAACTGATATAACTTATAAATTCACAAACAAAACATCTTTTGAGTGCTCATAGTCTGGAACAAATTGGACGCACATCTATCCCTTGACTTAAATGACAGATTTATTGTACAGTGACAATCATAATAACATGCATTGTATACATACCTTGGCTTTTCTCTGTCAATGTGTTAAATCTGAGTTTGAAGCATCAGTCTCAATAAATAGCCTAGTCACGTTGCACATCAAACTCCATGCGGAGAGTGTGATTGTTTTATTTAACCTCTAGAGGGCGCCGTTATATAGTTGAACCAAGGAGTTCAGACTATAGAACCATACTCCATACTTCAGACTCCAGCCATGAAGAAATTAAACCAAAAATAACTATCGGAAACTATCGGAGTTGATTTTTTTTTCCAGATAGCTGATAGTTTAAAAACAACTATTGGCCTGATTAATTGGTAAATGTGATATAATAAGAAACAGAACAATGTTTTAAGTCTTTTTTACTCTAAATCTCCACTTTAACTTTCACTTTCAGATGAGAAAGTGAAACTAAACAGACACAACATGTGACTTTCAGATGTAATAGTGGGGATTTAGGGAAAAAAAAGGACTTCAATTTTAACCAGTTTCTCACCCACACCTGTATGTGATTTTTGGAGCTACAAAGGTCTGATCACCATTCACTTGCATTGTATGGAACTACAGAGCTGAGAAAAAACTTTGTGTTCTGCTGAAGAAAGAAACTAATACACATCTGGGATGGCATCAGGTTGAGTACAGTGCTATGAAAAAGTATTTACCCACATCCTGATTTCTTCTGTTTTTATGTGTATCTCATACAAATATGTTTTTAAAAATTCTAACAAAACATAAAACTAATGTAATTTGAATAAACAAAAAATACAGTTTTTAAATGCTAATGTTATTTATTTAAGCAAAAATGTTATCCAATACCAAGTGGATAAGTATTTTCCCCCAACTTACTAAATCCCCAAATCTATGAAACTGCATTCATAATGGGGTTCAGCTGGACTGGACACACCCAGGACATATTACTGGCAGCCATGTTCAAACAAATCAACACCTAAATAGAACTTTTTCTGCAGCATGCAGTTGGCAAAAAGATCTCGCCCAGTAATACATTATGCCAAGGTTGAAAGAAATTCCAGAAATTATGAGGAAAAAAGTGATTGAAGTGCATCAGTCTGGGAAGGGTTACAAAGCTATTTTAAAGGCTCTGGGATGCCAAAGAACTACCGTGAGAGCCATTAACTTGGCACAGTGGTTCCAAGTGGTTCCACCTTCCCAGAAGTGGGTAAATAAGGCCGACTTTCCAAAATTCCTCTAAGAGCACAGCAATGACTCATCCAGGAAAACACAAAAAAGCCAAGGACAACATCCAAGGAACTGCAGGCCTCTCTCGCATCGATGTTACCTGAGGGTGTCCTTTATTTCACTGTTCATGACTCCACTATCAGAAAGACACTGGCCAAAAATGTCATCCATAGAAGAGTGGCAAGGCAAAAACCACTGCTAACCCAGAAGAACATTAAGACTCATCTGAATTTTGCCAAAACACCTTGATGATCCTCAAAACTATTGGGGGAATGTTCTGTGGAATAATGAATAGAAAGTGGAACTGTTTGGAAGACAGGGGTCCTGTTACTTCTGCCGTAAATAAAACAGAATTCCACAAAAAGAACATCATACCTATGGTCGAGCATGGTGGTGGTAGTGTGGTGTGTGGGGATGCTTTGTAAGCTTCAGGGGCCGACTTGCAATAATTGAGGGAAACATGAATTCTGCTCTCTACCAGAAAATCCCACAGGATAACATCCGGTCATCAGTCCGTGAGTTGAAGCTCAAGCGCAACTGGATTATGCAGCAAGACAATGATCAAAGTAAGTTCACCTCTGAATGGCTCAAAATAAGCAAAATTAAAGTTTCGGAGCAGCCTAGTCAAAGTCCTGACTTGAACCCAATTGAGATGCTGTGGCAGGACAAAAACGGGACAAAATTCCACCACAGCGTTGTGGAAGACTGATCTCCAGTTTTTGGAAATGTTTGGTTGCTGCTAAATGTGGCACAACCAACTATTAATTTTAACGGGGCAGTTCGTTTTCACATGGGTGATATAGGAGTTGGATAACTTTTTTTGCTTCAATAATATATATATATATATATATTTATTGGTTATGTGTACCCGGTGTAATATATTTTTTTTTTGTTGTTGTAATAACTGAATCTTGGGCTTGCATGACATTAGAAATGTATCTTTGTTAAATTTCAGTTGGTCTTGATCTGTATATTATGTTGGGTTTGGGGAGCAAGGATGTTGTACATTTGCTACTGTTAGTTTAGTGGGATATAGAAGGTTATTTTTTCATAATGTTTACTTTTTCTTTTATGGCTTCCTTTAATTGTATGTACTGGTAGCGACTGACCATGTTAACCACTTGAACGCACCTCTATACCTTGTCTTAAATGACTGGAAATGTCAGATTCTTTTGCTTCCTTTGAAACACACAAGATTCTTAAATCATGCTGGGATAACATGGATCATCATGTTTTACAGAAAATGTGCCTACAAATTAATAACTTAGTTTCAGAATTAAATTGTAAAAAGAATTACATTTTTAAAGGTGCTCTCAGTAACGTTTTGCTCATATCATTTTGGACTGACACCTAGTGGTGTGGATGCAGCATCATTCAAAATCAATAGTTTTCAGTTACAGATGCCATTACAGAAATTCACTATTCACAATCAGCCATGATTAATTTAATCCAAGAGTGAAAGTGTCCAATAGCAAGATGATTACTGAGATCAAGCAAGTAGTTTTCAGCTGGTCATGTGATTCTAAAATGGCAGCCCCCACGAGGAAGCCCCTGCCCCTGTAGAATAAAACAGCTTTTATAAGGTTATGGATATGACTTGAGGAATTTTATACATAGGTTTCAAAATGATAGTTAGTTTCTTTAGGAGTTAATGTCCTTATAACAAAGTTTGTTGGATGGGTGCAAGGAGGAAGCGGGAGACTGCGAAATCCAACACAAATGGTACTTTTATTTTTATACTTTTCAGTATTTAACACACGCAGTGTTTGCTTTTCAACAGAACTGGTTTTGGGTTCACACACGCTGTAAGCTCAGCTCTCTCTCTCCCGGGACTGGCGTCTGACTCGCTCTTACTGTAACGACAAACAGCTGTTAGAGACAATTATTTCCAGGTGATGATCCTTATCATTCTCATCTCCTATTCTCGCTCTCCATTCACAAACCAGCGCTTAAACACGCCCCCACAACCACACTCTTTTAATGGGGAAAAAATTACTGAGTGCACCTTTAATATAGGCCGTTTCCTAAAAGGATTAACTTAAAATGTAATCTCAGTCACACTTTTACAATCAAACCACACTTGGTGAATGAAATGGAGACAAAAGGGAATGAATCATCTGTGATTACAAAGGTAAATACCGCAGACAGATTATGCTTCACTAAAAAGCGAACCTGCCCTGCTGTGCTTTTTTTCATGCAGCAGGTATTCCGTGAATGGTGAGAAATTGCACTTTGCTGTCACTGCACTTCTTGCTCTCAGGAAAGAGTGCACATCTCTTATAGAGCCCAGAGTTCATTCAAGTTTATTGCAGATGTTCACTGAGTTCTTCACGTTGTGGAGATGCACTCAGACCAGCTGACTGCTCACGTGTGTATCTTACTGTGTCTTCTCTCTTCCTGTCAGTGGTCAGCCACGTGGAGACCAGATAGAGGGAGAGTTGGTGAAAATGAGCCTGCATGGAGCCAGCGGAGGAGGACCCCTGGATCATACCAGAGAGAGACAGCGATCTGGAGATCGCTCCAGGGACTCTTCACATGAGAGGGGTGAAGGACAGCTGACCCCATGTATCAGGAACGTAACTTCACCCATAGGCCAGCATCTAAGTGGTGGGTTTTTGTTTCTGATTAACTCGGAAACCAGTTTATCTGTTGATTTAAAAGACATATTTTAATTTAAATGTTTTTTTTGTTTTTTTTAAAGTCATTGGGCCCTATTTTAAGAGTGCTGTGCCTTAAGGCAAAGTCTCTCTTGCAAGTCAGTCCACTGTCGGCCATCTTTGGAACACTCTCCGAAGGCTATTTTCAGTCATGCATCTCCTATCTACTTGAATGGGGGAAAACCGAAATCTCAAAAATGTTTGGTCAAGATTACGATCAAAGAACATTTCAAATCAACAATAAAATCTGACAATACTGGTATCATAAATTGGGTGTATTAGCATAATTTGAGGTAAAGAACCACAATTTTCTTGTATAGCTAATGTGCATTTGCTTTAGTGAGTTGATTGACAGGTGATGTCTGTATCTAAAAGGTGATTGGCTCTTTTACCTGTAATGTGGGACTTCCTTTCTACATCCGATGACCGTTGGGTGCTAGAGCTCCTTGGTTGGGCATTCCAATTTCTCCCATTCATGTAAATAGAAGTGGCCAATCTCGCTATATGATACATTATACGTGGGCATCATATGACATACGCAAATTCAGTGGGCATATTCAGAGTAAAATAATCTGAAATTAATCAATTTGTTTGTACCACTGCTACAGGGTGTCTATAAAGCAACTTAATCCAAACAATAAATGTACTCCCGAACCCATACATTTCCAAAATCTTAAAAAGATAATCCCATTCTACCATATCAAATGACTTTTAGCATCAAGTGAGATGGCAGCATCCGGAGACTGATCTTTCGCCACGAAACGCCTAATGTTTTCAGAAGAGCTACGGCCCCGAATAAACCCCACCTGATGTATATGTATAAGAGATGTCATAACTTTAATTAATAGGCTAGCCAAATTTTTTTTTACAAAATTTAACATCAAGCTGAATCTGGGAAATTGAATGGTAACTTTTACACTCACTTGGATCTTAGTCCTTTTTATGAATCAGACTGATCCGGGCTTGTGTCATGGTTGGTGTAAGCTTTCCATTTTTTAATGATTCTGTATAAACTTATAACGATAGTGGGCCAACTCTGTAGCATAAGATCTAAAAAATTCAGCGGCAAAACCATCTGGCCCCGCAGCCTTGACTGTATGTAAGGACTTAATCACCTCTTCAAGCTCCTCCAAGGTTATCTCAGAATCAAGATTTTTTTTTCGTCAATTTAGGGAATGGTTAAGATATTTCCAATTGAGCAATCCACAACAAATGAAATGAGGGAGCGTCAATGTTGCTCTAGGGGTCTTACACTCTCTTGTTTCACTATGATCAAGGACTGAGTCCATCAAAAGATTAAAGTCTCCTCCCAATAGTATATCATGAGGGGTGCCAGCAGCTTGCAACATCCCTTCAAGATCAATAAAAAAGCCCTGATCATCAGCGTTAGGTGTGTAAATATTTGCCAAAATCAACCTTTGCCCCTGAAATCAATAATGATTCTTCCTAATTTATCTTTAATCTGTTTGACATATTTGAATTGTAGATGTTTATTTAACAATATAATGACTCCCCTGCTTTTATTGACCAGTCCTAAAGAAGACATGTCCTCCCCATATCTTTCCAAATTTTTCAGCTTCCTGTGGTGAAAGATGTATTTCTTGAAGAAACACAATATCATATTTCTTAAGAAAATAAATTACCTTCCTTCCTTTCACCCAACCATTCACATTCCATGTGGAGAGAGATAATCCACTCACAGTAACATTTGACATTTTGACATATTAGAAAAAAATAAATTGTGTGTCAAAAACAAGATTATACAGACCACATACCCCATTTGTGCAACAATCAAACCCCGAACTTCCCCCCGACTAAACAGAAAAAAGAAAAACGTGCACATTAACCCCGTGCACAACAGCGTCAATCCCTCTAAACTCAAAAGGTCCATGTATGCCTACGAGAACCCCCATGACAACTTTGCCATCGGATTGCTAAATTCTTTCTCACATACAGGAAATACTTTGTAAAACAAACCCAGCCAATAGCCAGAATAAACACACAGAACTTGTAGGTTCATTCTTGAAATTCAGACCGCTATAAAGCCGATCAATTTCCTCTGACAGACAAAGAAGTGTTCAGTGAGCCGGCTGTCCACGAGCGCAGCAGATTACGTAATCATTCCAATGTCTCGCAAAAATACACCACAAATCAAACTCCATGCAACATGAGGCATAAGCACAAGGAACAATTTATCCCCAACTGTCTCGAAGCAGTGTATTTCACAAAACAAACTCCAGCCACTATGCGGAATCAACACAAAAAGAAACAAAACAGGCGTCCTGGATCCTTGGACGTTCGAGTCAAATTCTGCATAAAAATAAATTAAATAAAAAATACACCATGACTTACTCAGTCCATCCACTTTATAAAAGACATCCTTTGTGTGGGCATGTATATATTTTGCGGTTATCCATTTTGTCTATTCTCAATATGGCCGGGAACATCAGTGTAAAAGCGATCTTCCGTCAATGCAAATATTTGTTCATGGAAAAGTGTTATTCCACAAAACAAACTCCAGCCTCTAGGTGGAGTCAACACAAGAAGAAACTAAAATGGTGCCCAGCTTCCTCCCGACAATGGAGTCAATGTACAGCGAGTCAATCCACTTACATGAGAAACACCCAATGGTTTACTCACCCATTGTTTTTATAAAGACAGTGCTTGTTTGGGACATGTAAATACTTTGCGACAATCCTTCACATCTATTCTCAGTCTGGCTGGAAACATCAGTGCAAAAGCGATCATCCATTGATGCAAGAGTTTCTGACATTTCTTGAACTGATTGCGTTTCATTCTTGTCGAACTCGCAAAGTCCGAGAATAAGAAAATATTGTAATTCTTCCAAGAAAGCTTTCCTTTCCTCCTTGCGTGGAGTAACACAAGATCTTTGACATATGATCTCAGATAGTTGGCCATAATTGAAACAAGGCCTTTCTCCCTTGGCCAATCTGCGAGCCGGGACTCTGTGAGCTCACTCGATTTCCAGTTTATGGCCTGTTATGTCGAGCAGACACTGGAAGAGCTCATCCAGGAATTTCACCTTCTTCATGTTCAGGAATACCAACAATCCATATGTTCTTCCTTCGGCTCCTATTTTCAAAATCTTCCAATTTTTCCAAAACGCTTTCCACATCTATTTTGGTTGCGGGCAGATTAGCGGGTAATTTCCTTTCTGATGACTCCAGATAAGAATCCAGATTTTCTCGATCCATTTCTCCACATCTGCCACTTTTGTAACCAACTCAGAGAATTTTATTTCCATTACCGTAATCGATCGACGTATTACAGCGAGATCCTCCAAGTCAGCAACAACCTTCGTTAGCATCACCGATATGTTGGACAGTTGACGCTGAATTTCCCCGGCCACACCATCCAAATTGAGTCCCTGGTCTGCAGTCCTGTCAGAGATTTCATCTTGAACATCTTGTCTTTAATGTCTCCGGAGCCCGAGGATTTTGACTTTTTTTGCCATGATTAGCTCAAAGAGCAAATGTGTAGCTGGGTGTATAGAATTTCACTGGAATAACAATTGAAAAATTAGCAAAGTGCACAGAGCTGCCGCTCACGCAGCTGCTTCTCGAATGGCATCATGTACCTCCCCCGTTACTGCACCTTCTGAGTCCTATTATATGTTCTATTTCTTGTCAAGCAATGTCGATATAAAAAAAGACTGCCTATTAGAATTTGGTAGTGTAAATGGGCTGTATGCAATACATAACCAGCTGTGTGACTACATTGTCACCTGTACTGCTCCAGACCGTGATATATGTTCTCTATCAGCCTCTCTGGGTCTATTGGCTTTCGTCTTGCGCGCCCGTGTCTCACATGCTTGAAATATGTTTTTCTTCTCTTCCATTGTTCATTGTTTTGTAATATATATTTGTTCAAGGTTTCTATGTTTAATGTTTAATTTCTGTACAGCATCCTTGAGTTCGGAAAGGCGCTATATAGAATAAACTTATAATAATAGTTATATTAATGGTCACATTTATCTACAAACAGACAAATCATGTGATTGATAGCTCTATAATATCATCTGCTGATGGAATCCCCAAACAGCAAATTTAAGAACTGATTTTAGACATTTCACAGAGATTAGACGTGGTTCTCAAACCAGGCAATAACCTATTTCTCAGGAAAATAGCAATTTGTGCTTTGCGCCACTACATTGCTATACAATACACCCACAGTTTGCACGCATTCACCATCAGATAGCACAAACACACCCACTCCAACTTGCAGTTTGTGCTGGCACAAAAATTGTGCATAGAATTAGCTATCTCACTACAATTTTATAAGATGAAGTGTACGCTCATTGCCCGTATCTCTGCGCCTTCCTCGGTCAGGAATATAGAGCCCCTTCAACTTCACACTAAGTGTTGCTGATTTTCATGAATTGGTTGCACAGATTGTTGGAGCGGGAATATTTAGACACCTTATGATTTGATTCTATTTATATTCACGTAGTCATAATTTCCTTTAAATGATGCAAAACACTAGTTGGTTTTTATGCTTGAATCAATGTTTTCCTCCACCCCTACCGTATTGGCTTTTAGCACTTAAAGATGCACAAGTCTGCACTGAGCATGTTTACTTAATGATATTACTGATATTTTACACCCTTGTCGATTTCATAGACCGCGAACGGGAGTCTGGTTACACATCACGCTCCACGAGTCCCAGGCCTCAGAAAGCATGCACCTCCAGCTTGTTCTATGGCAACTCCTTTGGCAAAACCCAAAGCTCTCCTGACATGATCTACTTGTGCGAAAAGGAGGGCCCTCGCAGTTTGAGGACAGCCGAGAGAGTTACACTGATTGTGGATAACACACGTTTTGTTGTTGACCCATCCATCTTCACTGCCCAACCCAACACCATGCTCGGCAGGTAGGATAAAGCTTAATTTTGAATCTAAAATAAACAGAGCAAAGTTTTGAAAGCACCACAGAGACAAAGTGTTTCCAATTTTGGAGGTAATCAAGCTACAAATGGCTGTCCTGGTTGTCTGCATATTAAGCAAACTTATACACCTATAAGTTTGACTTATTGTATTGACTGTTGACTTAATAATACATGACTGGTGTGTTTTGTTTTTTAAGGATGTTCGGATCTGGAAGGGAACATAACTTCACGCGTCCTAATGAAAAAGGCGAGTATGAGGTTGCAGAGGGAATCAGCTCCACTGTGTTCAGAGCTATTTTGGTGAGTGTACTATGCTTTAAAAGCTTTTGGGGGGGTTTTAAATATCTCTTTGGCTTAGTTTACCGTGTATTGATTGTGCTGGATTAATCTGCAGTATCAAAAGCTGCATGACTTCAACACAAAACGCTACCGTTTTGTTCCACCTAAATGCACATGTCTCACATATAAAAATGTCAACTCTGCACAATATTTTCTCCACTGTCTCGATTCTTTTGTCTCCTCCTTTATCTTCAAAGTCTGTCCCAGCACTTTTTTCCACCCATGTCTGGACTGATCACTGGACTGACCTTGAGATGGAATTCTTTATAGATTTTATAAAATGGATAGTTCTGGTTCTGGATGCTGATTGATCATTTCAATATTCCTGTCATGCTAAAGTTCACAATATATTTAAAGGAATATTCCAGGTTCAATACAAGTTAAGCTCAATTGACAGCATTTGTGGCATAATGTTGATTACTACAAAAATTTATTTTGACTCATCCCTGCTTTTCTAAAAAAAAAAAAAAAAAAAAAAATTGAGGTTACAGTGAAGAAATTACAATGGAAGTGAATGTGGTAAAACATTTTTTAGAGGGTTTAAAGGCAGACATATGAAGTTTATAGTTTCATAAAATCACTTACATTAATTCTTCTGTTAAAACTCGTGTATTATTTTACCTGTAAAGTTGTTTAAATGTACATTTTTACAGTCATTTAATGTAACTTTAACATAACTTTACACAGAAAAGTTTAATAAGCGATTTCATCACACAGAAAGCATATTGTTTGTCTTGTGGCTATACTTTTGAAAAAGTGAGTATGTTAATGTTCAAATTTGCCTCACTGTTACCCATATTTTTGTTTTAAAGAAAAGGATGGACTGATAACCTTATAAACATCCTGCAATATTTGCCAAAAACGCCTAAAAAAGGCCTACCCAAATTAAAATGCATGCTGTTCTTGAACCCTTTGGAGTATATGCATGCTTTTGGTCTCTTTTGAAAGGGGAGGCTTTGAGGTTTGTTCCTAAATAGTCAGAATCACTGTAAGTCTTACTTGTATTGAGTAATAGAACTTTGAACACACTCAAAAAGGGGAAATAAAATTCCGCCTACATTTTTTTTTTTGTAAAAAGATGCCTGCAGATAACTACAGCTGGGAGGTATTAGCTGGAAAACACAATTAGATCACAGCATGAAGCCTTACCAAACCCAATTTAAAATTTGATAACAATACATTAGAAAATGAGTGTTTTAAACATGTTTATCTAAGTGTATGTATAGGCTTCAAGGATATTGATACCTGGTCACACCTCTATCATGCACCGACTGGCTCAAATGACCTGTCCATCTAAAGTTCAGGGGTCAGCGGACATTTTGACATAAAAATATCTGTAATGTTTACATGTTCAAGGTAGCTTCATCAAAGAATGCGTCGAAGTTGTGTTAGCTCTGTCGGTTAGCTCGAAATGCTACGTCTATACTACGTGGGTGTTTATTGATATATAAATGTGTTATGGACCAAATACTTCGTTGAATTGGATTGTATGGACCCTTTACAGTGTAACTAAACCATTTTTGATGGAATGAAGTGGATCAGTAGAGTAAGATGAGCTTTATAGTTGAGTTTCTACCATTTTGTATTTTTTTATTTTGCTGTAAGTGGTCTGAGAAATACACCGATTGTACCCGCTGTGTTAAGTGTATATTAAAATGGTTTACATCGTTCGAATCACAAGAGTCTCAGCTTTCCAACGATGTAAGATATGTTTATCTTTTAATTTTTGAGTTTTTGCATATCGCAAAGTTATTGCGCAATAGGCCCGTCGACGACCCGTCAGGCTTTTAAAAGGAATCAGTATTCTACCACAAATGCTGATGATTAAGCTTAACATGTATTGAACCTGGAATATTTCTTTAATAGCTGTGACATGAAACACTTGTCAGGGACTATTACTGGGTGATTCTCACAAAACCTATCCAGAAAATGTTCATATTTAACCCCAAATCAATATAAAATAGGAAAGAGAATTAACCATATGTTTAGGACCATTAAGATTTATTGCATTGTGACATTCATTTTCAGGAAACATTTTAGCCCTCAGTTCTGATTACCATAATGCATCTGGAATCTGGATGTTTTACTTTTACTATTTTCATTGTTTTCAATGATGATTTGCATTACCATAACACGTATTACACACATTTAACACTATCATTGAAATAAAATATGCTGTTGTGCAGTGGAACAGCTAAATGAAAGACAGTACCAAGAGAGCATTACTATGATGTGTACATTCTTCACAATTTGAATACTATATAATTTTCTTCACATTGTGGTAATGAGAATGAATGATTTTTTTTGTATTGCAGTAATGAGTGGGTGGAGCTTGTAAATTATGCATTACTGTCATGAACCTGTTGTCACAATGTAAAAAACATTATTTTCTTGACCGGTTTAGTGAGAATATTCTAGCAAAGGATTGACGCTTTGAATTAACTTTCTTAATAAGATGTTAATGAAAATATGTGCCTTCAATATGCACTCACATTATGGACTGTATATTCTCTTAAAAATCCTTCATTTGGAGAGTAGAATGTGATTAGAATTTCAAGTGCTCAATAATCGCTGTTTTCTCAGATAATCACAATTAAAACAAGTGATCACGATCAGGTGATATAATCATCGCAACAGGCCTCATTTGTGTTTTTAGTTTTTATTGTAGGTCTACAATTTTAGTTAACTTGTCTAAGGCAGAAAATTTAAACCTAAAAATAATTAAGGACTCATATTGAACTCATATTATCCAGATCATGGTTTTGTATCTTAAAGGTGCTGTAAGTGATTTTAGCATTCTGAAGCTTTCACCTGACTGAGCTGTTGAATTAGCCACTTCCCCTCATTCCAAAACCACACCCTCCAAAGATAATTTTGAGACCAAAACAGAGCAGAAGAGTAGCATTGTTTTTTTCCTGTGGCTGTCAAATTCAGCAGTGACACAATAGCGCCCTCAACTGACAAACATTATGAATCATAACCTCAAAGTCTACAGCTGTCACTGAGACTGGTGAGAGATCTCCGGACACTTAATTCATTAATATCTTTAAGGGAGTAGGATTTTTTTTTTGCACACTTTTCTATGAAAAAATCACTTAAAGGAATGTTCCGAGTTCAATACAAGTTAAGGTCAATCGACATAATTTGTGGCATAAATGTTGATTACTACAAAAATGTATTTAAACTCGTTCCTCCTCTCATTTAAAAAAGCAAAAATCAAGGTTCCAGTGAGGCACTTATAATGGAAGTGAATGAGGCCAATTTTTGAAGGTTAAAATACTGTTTTAAAAGTATAGCCACAAGACATAAAGGATATACATGTAAACACAATTAAAGTGTGATGAAATCACTTACAAACCTTTTCTGTGTAATGTTATAGCCAATTTTACACCTTTGTTACCATGAAGATGTAATGTCAACAAACCCTAAAATGACTGTAAAAATTATGATTTAAACAACTTTACAGCTCAAATAATTCAAGATTTAAAGGAAGAATTAAGCAAGAATTACGGAGGAACGAGTCGAAATACATTTTTGTGGTAATCAACATTATGCCACAAATGCTGTTGATTGAACTTATCTTGTACTGAACCTGGAATATTCCTTTAAATGTATTATATTTTTGCATGTAGACTCTTCATAATTTTTAGCAGCATATTCAGTTGATATGCAGTAAAATTATTCTAGGCAATTGTACTTATACTGTCATTGACAAAAAGTATACTATGATATTTCACTGCAAAATAACACAAAAAATTGAATTATGAGCCACAGCAATTCAGTTATTTTGGCCTGCAATAGTCATGAAACAAATGCATTGAAATCCTGGGGGGGACTGATGCTGATGCATTTACCAATATGACAATGACATTTTATTCAGGTCTGTGTATGTTTTGAACAGTTTCAAAATCTTTTGATTATTCGCAATTAAATATTTTAATTGACTGACAACACTATTATAAGTATATAAGATTTAGCCCATTGCAGTGTGTAATGGTGTTTTCCGGAAGTGAAGAACCGTGCTACATATAATCTGTGTTGTGTTGCGCATTACGGCTTTACAAATTGCAAATACTAATGCAGCACATGCAAGCGCTATGATTTTTACACTCGTGCTCTCCTACAGACCCAAGTAAACTACAGCAAACAGAACAGGAATTTAATCATGCATATAATATTATTATTATTATTATTAATACAACATATTCTGTCTTTTCTCTCATAGTCAACTGTCTGTAACAAAGTAAAGATTTCCTGATTATATTTTCAAATAGTTTTATTTTCATGTAGGATTTGTACTGAATACTGAAAGCCTCTGGCTTCATACTCTGTGGTATTGAAACGGTTAAGCATCTTCCACATGAGGCTCGACTCAGTGGAAAAATCAGGACAGCACACATTACAGAGCACTACAGAAATAACCATTTTGAAGCTTTAATTTCCTTTTTTTGGGGGGGTGGGGAGCAATTCGGTCTCTTGATGCTGTGTGTATAGCGGAGCTCTTTCCATGTCTGGCTGGCATTAAATGAATTTGCATGTGAGAAGGAAAAGCAGGGGGGAGTGAGTGTGTATGTGTTTATTTTGCATCAGAGCCATTTGCTTCTGTTTGGAATAAGTTCTGCTTCAGTAATGGCCGCCTGTATGTTTTTCCTCTGCGTTTGTCCCTTTTTAACGGCAGGATTACTACAAATCAGGGTTAATCCGCTGCCCTGATGGGATCTCCATCCCGGAGCTGAGAGAGGCATGTGACTATCTTTGCATCGCCTTCGACTACAGCACCATCAAGTGCAGAGACCTCAGTGAGTATTCATTAACATGACAAATGCACTGCAAGGATTTGGATTTTTGTGCTGGAAAACCCACTGATTGCCATGGCAACTGGTAAAATGAATGATATTCTGAGTGGTTTGGATGACTGAGGACGGAAGATGCGAGAGATAGCGAGTGAAAGTGAAAAGTGCAGAAGTAGGTCAGTGGAGAATCCGATGCGATGGCCAGATATGGGTCACTGGATGCCATCAATGCGGCCTCTTTACATCACGGTCGTGCTTTTTATTTGAGAGATAGCTGTTTGAAGTAAATTCAAATTATTTACTTGAATCGTTCATCTATGAGTCAGTGGGGAATGAATCCTAATGAGCCTGTTTGAATAACACTGGAACATGTCGACTACAGGTGCACTCATGCACGAACTGTCTAACGATGGCGCCCGGCGGCAGTTTGAGTTTTATCTGGAGGAGATGGTACTGCCTCTGATGGTGGCCAGCGCTCAGAGTGGAGAGAGGGAGTGTCACGTGGTCGTGCTGACCGACGATGATGTGGTGGATTGGGATGAAGAGTATCCACCGCAGATGGGAGAGGAATACTCACAAAGTCAGTTTACTTCCACTGTATTACCTGCATCTCAATGATCTATTACCTACATGTCAGTAGCATTATGGGTTATTTCTCAAGGGTCTTATGAGACATTATAATTTGTGGTAATTAGTGGTACTTGCTAAGGCACTATTATTCTGGGTTCAAATACAATTGAAGCCCAATTAACTGCATTTGTGGCATAATGATTACCACAAAAAACAATAATGACTCGTACTTTAAAAAAAGCATAAATCAAGGTTACAGTGAGGCATTTATAATGGATTTGATTGGGGCCAATTTTTGGAGAGTTTAAAGACAGAAATGTCAACCTTATAATTTTATAAAAGCACTTCCATTAATTCCTCAGTTAAAACATGTATTATTCGAGCTTTAAATGGTTAATTGTTTTTGCGGTCGTTTTAAGGTTTACGGCATTACATCGTCATGGCAATAAAGTTGTAAAATTGCTGTTAACTTTAGACAGAAAAGGTTAGTAAGATTTTATAACACTAAAATCAGGTTAGCATGATTTTTTTTTACATGTTGCGACTATACTATTGATTCAGTGAGTATTTTAACATTTACGGATTGGCCCCTTTTGACTTTCATTTTAAGTAACTCAGTATAACCTTTTTGTTTTTTTTGGAGGGCAAGATTAAATTAATTTTTGTGGTAATCAACATTATGCCTCAAATGCTGTTGACTGAGTTTAACGTGGATTGAACCCAGATTTTCCTCTGACCAGCAACATATAGCAATGCAATAAAAACAACCCAAAACTTCTTAGCAACTATTATACTAAATGTTTCCCATGGAAATTAAGCTTGGTGTTTTAGCCATTAAAGATTAAATCTTATCAGAGCATTAATACAAGTCATGTAAATTTATTGGAAATGTAGGTAATGTGTTTTTTCTCTAATTGTTTTCTGTCTTTGTGGGATGCAGTTATATACAGCACAAAACTATACCGGTTCTTTAAATACATTGAAAACCGAGATGTTGCCAAGTCAGTTCTGAAGGAAAGAGGACTGAAGAAAATTCGATTAGGCATTGAAGGTAAGAGATTGAATTACCGGATGTGGATAAAGATGGGATTTCACTCAGCTGCTTTCGGATAAACTTAAATTTAATTAGCTATTTGACACATTTATGCTCATGTACTTTTTTTCATGTTTTTTATTTGTGGAATTTGTTTATCATGTGTTGTGGTACCTCTTTATCCAGCACCCCATTAACTAGTTATATATGCCTACAGTGCCTGCAAAAAAGTATTTGGAAAGTTTGGAGCTACATTTAAATATGTATGAATGTCATCTGATTAAAATAAATATAAAACCATGTAGCATTTATTTTTTTAAAAAGAAAAGAAAGCACAAGTAAATTTGTATGCCAATAATTTTATGCAAAATATTTCACAAGAAGTGGTTTGTTCAGTTCTGTGTTATGAAGCTAAAGATACAATGTTCAAAATTAAGACAAGTATTTGGACACTTTCTGATTGTAACTTCAAGAAACATGTTCATAGTTAATGTGATAATTTACACCTGTGGTTACTCTGCTAGGACGCCTGTATGAATATGAGGTGAATTTTAGGGGGTACTTTTTTTTGGTATGTAAATCTACCAAAATGACAGTAAAACAAGTTTATTCAGATTAACAATTTTTATTGATTCTCATAAATGAACACCGAAAAACAAAACATGTATACACAGAATCAATTTTAACCCCCATTATTACCCCTCCAAATCCCTAACCCCACCCTGGCCCCAACAACATCCCAGTGGTCACAAATTATATAGAGACACAGACACCAAAATAAAATAAAAAAAAAATAAAATAAAATAAATGAAGAATATAATAAAGATAATCACACATCCACAAATAATATATATCATGCCCATTTCTCCACAAACCTATTGTACTTCCCCATTCTTCTATACGACCCCTCCTCAAAGGCCGCTACCCTTCCCATCTCCGAGCACCACTCCTGAAAGGAGTGCCCAGCCTGCACCAACAGTCATGCCATGCTCCAAATCACTGAGATCAAAATTTTCCCCATTCTGCTGGTGAACATTATCTGAAGCTCCTGAACCGTATCTGAATTATTTTATGCACTGCTGCCACACGATTGGCTGATAAGATCATGGCATGGATGATTGTTGGTCAAGACGGGCTGGTTTGAGTATTTCTGTAACTGGTGATCTCCTGGGATTTTCACACACAAAGTTTTTTAGAATTTTCTCAGAATGGTGCTAAAAACAAAAAACATCAAATGAGCGGCAGTTCTGCAGATGGAAGTGCCTTGTTGATGAGAGAGGTCAACAGAGAATGGTCAGACTGGTTCGAACTGACAAAGCTGCTTTGAAACGATGTGTGTTGTGAAAGGCGCTATACAAATAAAATTGACTTGCCTTGAAAGTCTTTGGTAACTCAGATAACTGCTCTGTTAAATTGTGGTGAGAAGAATAACATCTCAGAATGCTATTCTGAGATGCAAGTTAGCGCTGTTTTGGCAGCACGAGGGGGATCTACACAATATTAGGCAGGTGGTTTTAATGTTGTTGCTCACTGGTGTATGTGTAATTAATTACAAGTGAATTTGTGTGCTCATGTTTGAACTCAGGATATCCCACATACAAAGAAAAAGTAAAGAAGCGACCTGGTGGACGTCCAGAAGTCATTTATAACTACGTTCAGAGACCCTTCATCCGAATGTCCTGGGAGAAAGAGGAGGGGAAAAGCCGACATGTGGACTTCCAATGTGTGAAAAGCAAGTCCATCACCAACCTCGCCGCAGCCGCTGCAGACATTCCTCAGGACCAGCTCGTGGTCATGCACCCTGGGCCTCAGGTGGATGAACTGGACATCCTCCCTAACCACCACCCTCAGCACAGCAACCATTACGATCCTGATCCAGATGCCTCATCCCCGGCCATCTGACCCAAACACACAAACCCGCTAACCACCACCTCGGTCCAATAACTGCCACTGAGAACTGCAGAGAGAGGTTAGCCAAGTCCCGCTGCCAAGACCACATTGCCTTTCTTCAAGTCCTCTACAGCCTTACAAGTCATAAAGACCTGATTGCTGCGGCAGTAGAAATGTGAAATGCCCTTTGTACACTATGTCTTTCTTAACCCCTATAGAACTCAACCAAAGGAGGTGTTATTATTTAATTAGGCACACAGAATGAATAAAACAAACTCAGTCAGTAATCGCTCCTTTGGTTAGTACTAAAAGTGTTTGATTGTACTATGTGGTGCTGCGTGGCTACTACTGTTGACTTGGCAATAAACGGGAGCACAATAAACCCATGTCTACATTGTAAGCATGTAGGGCTTGGCGATATATTCAGTTTTAGCAATGCTTGTGCTAGAGATATGAAATTAAGCAAGATTGTGAATTAATTGGTCATTAAGTTTTCCAAAGACGACGTCATTAGGCTTGTTTCACAATCATTCGTCTCGCAACATGCAAATATGGAAGAGTTAAAGCTGAAGTTACTTTTTCAGTGATAATGCTTTCTCCTATCCCAGCTTAATATGCATAGATGACTAGAAGTAAGCCATTCATAGGTAAATTTTCTTGAAGACTGTGAAAACTGTGGTGCTATGAAAATACCTCTGACCTGTCTTTTGAGACACAACAACATTGACTCGATCAATGGCGTGTGTTGGGGATGGACTATGTGTTTGTTTGATCAACCGCAGATGTTTTTAAGCTGTTTTTATAAAAATGCTTATTTTTGCAATTCTGTTTGGTGGTGCAGATATTACACAGTTCAACTTTAAGATGAAGATGTTTTAATTGTGTTTAGAATTCAGCAAACTCTAGTAAACTTGACAATATAGTTGTAAGTTTGATTCATTTCTTTGAATCAGTCCAAACCATCCATTTTGAAGATTTGATTCAAAACTAAGATATAATGATTTTTGTGAATCAGTGCAAACTGTCCATTTCAATGAATTCACTCAAATCTCTGATTCAACGATTGTTGGCATAAAGCATTTTAAACTGTACATTTTAATGAATTTTCAAATATCTGATTTATCAGTTTGTTTTTTTGAATAATTTCAAACCGTTCATTTCAGTGAATTGATTTAAAACAGATACAATTAATTTGCGTCAATCATGCAATAACATTCATGGAAGTCTCTGCATGACATTTTTAGTCAATTCAGTGTTTTTAGTAATAACATGAAGGTAAATATTGTTGTTGCATAAATAGACATATATATATATATATATATATATATATACATATTGCCCAGCCCCACAAGCAAGCAAGTGAATTGACTTGACAAAGTTAGAATGGATGTTATAATCAATCCAGCTGCCTACATTGCAGGTGTGCAAAGATACACTTCCATTATTATCAACAAGCTGTTTACACTGCAAGACCACAAAGTCCTTTTTTGTAATGGGAATACTTCAGTTTTGTCACGTTGCGCACTGCGTAGACGGGGTGTAATGGAGCACCCATGGAGCCTCACTGTGATGCATGGCCTCTGAATAAGTTCAACTGAAGTGATGTCATTGTCATATTGTACTTTTCATTTTATTGTTATTTGTAGCTTGGGTGCTGCAAAAGACACTATTGACAAGTACCTATTGTGTACCGCTTGAAAACTGTTATTTTAATAAACATGATTAAATCAGTTTGGTTCATTAGTTAGATGTGGTGTTTGATTCGAATGAAAGAATATATATATATATATATATATATATATTGGCAGCCAAAAGTTTGGAATAATGTACATATTTTGCTGTTTTGAAAGGGCTTTAATTCACCAAAATGTCATTCAACTGATCACAAAGTATAGTTTGAAAAAAGTCATTTATGATCAAATCTAGACAGGACCCCATTTCCAGCAGCCATCACTCCAACACCTTATCTTTGAGTAATCATGCTAAATTGCTAATTTGGCACTAGAAAATCACTTGCCATTATATCAAACACTGTTGAAAGCTATTTGGTTCGTTAAATGAAGCTTAACCTTGTCTTTGTTTTTGAGTTGCAACAGTATGCAATATGACTGGCATGTTTTAAGGTTTAAATTGGGTTAGACAATAGCAAAAAAGAAACAACTTTCTCTAGAAACTCATCAGTCAATCATTGTTTGGAGGAATGAAGGCTATACAATTCTTGAAACTGCCAAAAAAAACTGAAGATTTCATACAAAGGTGTACACTACAGTCTTTCAAAGACAAAGGACAACTGGCTCTACAAGGACAGAAAGAGATGTGGAAGGTCAGATGTACAACTAAACAAGAGGATAAGTAAATCAGAGTTTCTAGTTTGAGAAATAGATTCCTCACATGTCCTCAGCCGACAGCTTCATTGAATTCTACCCGCTCAACACCAGTTTCATGTACAACAGTAAAGAGAAGACACAGGGGTGCAGCCTTATGGGAAGAATTGCAAAACAAAAGCCACTTTGAAACAGAAAAACAAAAAGAAAAGGTTAGAGTGGGCAAAGAAACAGACATTGGACAACAGATAATTGGAAAAGAGTGTTATGGATTTTAACCCCATTGAGCGTTTGTGGCATCAGCTAGACTGTAAGGTGCGTGAGAAGTGCACGACAAGACAGCCACATCTATGGCAAGTACCACAGGAAGCATGAGGTGAAATGTCACTCGAGTATCTGGACAAACTGACAGCTAGAATAACAAGGATCTGCAAAGCTGTAATGGAGGATTTTTGATGAGAAATCTTTGAATTAGTTTGTTTTTTAAAATTTTAATAGTAATTTTTCACATTATTAATGTTCTGACTATACATTGTGATCAGATGAATGCCAATTTTATAAATAAAAGTACCAATTTCTTTCCATAAGAGCAAAATCCATAAATTATTCCAAAGTTTTGGCTACCAGTCTATATATTCCATAATGGTCCTAAAAACCTGCTTTTTAAAAAAATAAAAAAAATGATTGCATAGACAATATATTTAATAATAATAAAAAAACTTACATTCTTACTGTAATGTGAAAAAAAACCTCATTTCTCTCACATAAACTATATACAACATATACTACCATTATGTATATATCATAATTTTAATATCTTATTCATTGTATTACAGTAATGATAGTATTATTTTTTGCATTATAGTGGTGAGTTTGGAGAAGTCAATGCAAACACATAATGGTCCTAAAAATGGGCTTAATTTCCTTTGTGCAATTTTCTTTTGTTCATATGTCTTTTAATTTAAGTTAATAAAAATATATGTATATTTAAAAAAAAAAAAAAAAGAAAGATTTGAATGCACTATCATGAACATTCCATGCATTTGACATTTTAAAGTAATTCACAAGAGATCTAATTAAGCTTATAATAGAAAACTTATTTCAGCATTTGCAAAGCCATCCTCTCCACTTCCCTGCCAATGCATTTCATTTCCTCAAAGAATTTGCCACTGGATGGCAACATAGAACAAAAATATCACAGACGTAGACCAATCAAAAGCCAGTGTAAGACACATCAGCCGAAACAGGCATGAGAAGACATGCTTACATCACACTATGATTAATAAAACAAAGGAAAAAACTCCTCTACATCAATATGACAAAGGGCATCTTTAATCTGACAACCAGCATGTCGATTTACCAATAACAAAATATATTTCACGTATTAATGCTAGGTTGTACAAATTCAAATGTAAAAATTGCTAAAAAAAAAATAAATAAAAAAAATCAGTAATGTTGAAGACAAGATTTTTTATTTTATTTTAAAAATATCCACTGTTGATACGTTACACTTACCATATATAATTTGCATAAAGAATTCTTCCATAATAGAATTACAATATTAGTTACAATCAGCATATATAATATTTAACATTTAAACAACTTTTGTAGTGTAAAAACATTAAAACAAACAAAAATGTATATATTTATATATGTATAAAGATTATGTTTGCTGATGGATACCATAAGGATAATACAGGCCGATATCTACAGAGAAACAGGCAGGTCAGGACACTGTGTGACGACGAGAAATGTAGAATCTATTCAGAGGGAGTGGTGGAAGTGTGGAGCTGAACCATTACAGTATGTGTGTGCTTTGAAGTAGGAGGTCCGATTTCTAACGACAGTAGTCTTGTTAGTCCTCCACAAACAACCGCACATGAGCTGTGGTGATGACCTGAAGTTAGACCCGTTTAGCCTTGGACCCAAAACACATCCTTGAGGTACTCCGCTGTGGTTTCACAAAGGCCAGGGTAGGTCGCTGAAATCCACAGGTCCACCCAGGCCAGCGTCAGCTTCAAGGAGGCTCATGATAACGGCCATGGCTGCCTCGTCATTGCTGGGGCTGCTGGATCCGGGTTCTTCCATTATGTCAATACTAAGATGGGAGTTATCACCTGCAGTGGAATATTTGTGTATTTAGAGTACATATATGAGAACATTACAAATCCGATCTTGCGTTTTATGTATATACAGCATTCAACTGATCATAAAGTATAGTCAGGACATTACTGATGTAAAAAAAAGCACCATCACTATTTGAAAAAAGTCATTTTTGATCAAATCTAGACAGCAGCCATCACTCCAACAACTTATCCTTGAGTAATCATGCTAAATTGCTAATTTGGTACTTGGAAAAACACTTGCCATTATATCAAGCACAGTTGAAAGCTATTTGGTTTGTTAAATGAAGCTTAACATTGTGTTTGTGTTTGTTTATGAATTGCCATAGTATGCAATAGACTGGCATGTCTTAAGGTCAATTTTAGGTCAAAAATGGCAAAAAAGAAACAGCTTTCTCTAGAAACTCGTCAGTCAATCATTGTTTTGAGGAATGGAGGCTATACACTGCTTGAAATTGCCAAAAAAAAAACTGAAGATTTCATACAAAGGTGTACACTACAGTCTTTAAAAACAAAGGGCAACTGGCTCTAACAAGGACAGAAAGAGACGCTACATCTGGCCAAAAGTATTGGCAGTGACATAAAGTTTGTGTTTTGCAAAGTTTTCTGCTTCAGTTGTTGTGGTGTTGACTCACATTGTTTCTAGATTATTGTGCAGAGTTATATAAAAAGCTTCATTGGCACAAAATGACCAGCTAACATCATTTCACTAATCATATCAGCAGCCCCTGGGAAAGTGTGAACGAGTACTAGTCAGGTGAAATCACTCTATCATTCTGTTATAAAAGGAGAAGTGCTTCCAATCATTGTGTTCTTGTTAGCAATGGTTACCTCTAAAGAAAGACGTACAGCAATCATCGATTTGCATCAAAATGGCCTCACATGCAAGGAAATTGCTGCAAAGAATATTGCACCTGAAAGAACCATTTACCGGCTCATAAAGAACTTCAAGGAGAGAGGTTCAACTGCAGAGAAGGCGGCTTCAGGGTGTCCCAGAGTGTCCAGCAAGTGGCAGGACCATCTCCTCATGAGGAGTCAGATATGGAATCGTGTCACCACCAGTGCAGAGCTTGCTCAATATTGGCAGCAGGTTGGTGTGAAAGCATCTGCACGCACAGTGAGGCGAAGACTTTTGGACAATGGCCTGGTGTTAAGAAGGACAGCAATGAAGCCACTTCTCTCCAAGAAAAACATCAAGGACAGACTTAAATTCTGCAGGAAGTACAAGGATTGGACAGCAGAAGACTGGTGCAAAGTTATTTTCTCTGATGAAGTCCCCTTCCGACTGTTTGGGACATCTGGAAAATCGATAGTCCAGAAAAGAAAAGGTGAACGCTACCATGAGTCATGTGTATTGCCAACAGTGAAGCATCCTGAGACCATCCATGTGTGGGGTTGCTTTTCATCCAAGGGAGTGGGCCCTCTCACAATTCTGCCCAAAAACACTGCCATGAATAAAGAATGGTATCAAAACATCCCGCAAGAGCAACTTCTCCCTTCTATCCAGGAGCAATTTGGTGATGATCAGTGCATTTTCCAGCATGATGGAGCACCATGTCACAAGGCAAGAGTGATAATGAAGTGGCTTTTTTTATGACTCTTTGCATATATTGAATGTTTTTGCCAATAAAAGCCTTTCAAACTTATGAAATGCTTATCATTGTTTTCCAGTATACCACAGAAACATGTGAAAAAATAATCTACAAATAGTGAAGCAGCAATCTTTGCAAAACACAAAATTGATGTCACTACCAATACTTTTGGCCACGGCTGTACAACTAAACAAGTCTCTAGTTTGAGAAACAGATGCCTCACATGTCCTCATCTGACAGCTTCATGTACAACAGTAAAGAGAAGACTCAGGGGGCCTTATGGGAAGAATTGCAAAACAAAAGCCACTTTTGAAACAGAAAAACAAAAAGAAAAGGATAGAGTGGGCAAAGAACAGACATTGGACAACAGATAATTGGAAAAGAGTGTTATGGATTTTAACCCCATTGAGCATTTGTGGAAACAGCTAGACTGTAAGGTGCGTGAGAAGTGCCCGACAGCCACATCTATGGCAAATACTACAGGAAGTGTGGGGTGAAGTGTCACGGAGTATGTGGACAAACTGACAGCTGTCATTGCTGCACATGGAGGATTTTTGATGAGAACTCTTAAGTAATTTAAGAAGTTCTGATTTTTTTTTTTCAAATTCTAAAAGTAATTTTTCATGTTATTAATGTTCTGACTATACATTGTGATCAGTTGAATGCCACTTTGGTAAATAAAAGTACCAATTTCTTTCCATAAGAGTAAAATCTGAACATTATTCCAAATATTTGGGGCGCCAGTGTATATACAGCGTACTTACTCATTATTGAATTATTTGAATATGGGTATCCTATTGAATCAGGCCCAGGCACAAATCCCACTGAAGGCAGATCTGGAGTCCCACCATTCTGAATCTATGTATAAAAGAAACAACCGATTTTAATTTAGACATTATTAACCAAATTCAAGTCTTTAAAATTCACAAAAATTTTTTGCAACTTTTGTGCACAGTATTTTAACACAAAACCCTGCGTCTTTTTTATTAACTACATGCAAACTAGTTTAACTGCTCCTTGGGTATTTAAATAATGCATGAAGAAATAGTTTACCCAAAACTGATAATTCTCATCTTTTATATTTACTTACATTGTCTCAAACTGGTATGATTTTCTTTCTTCCACGTAACACAAATGAACACATTTTGATAGGAGTTATTTCTGTTTGTCCATATAATCCAAGCGAATGGTGACTAAATTTTCAAGCTCCAAAAACAACATAAAGGCAGCATAAAGGTAATCATTAAGACTCTAGTGTCTCTATTTTTAGAGTGCTAGTGCTAAGCACACTATCCATAAATCATAAGAGCAAAGTCAATGGTCATGGCCATAGTTGTTGTAAGCACAAAGATCAGATGAAATTGCGTAAGCAAAACGCGAATGGATGGTGCAGGTTCTTCTCTTGTTATTGCACCATCTGTGTCCTATTATATAGTCCATTCCCTGTCAAGCACCAGCGATATAAACAAAGACAGCACATTCATAAGAAGTTGGTAGTGTCAATTAATTCTGTATGCAATGAATTAGAAGAATAGAAATATAGACTTTGGTTCCTTTATGCACCAACCTTGTTGAATGTCAAGCATATTTCATGTGCATGGAAAATGTGGCTCTCATCAGGATTTGGTTAAGTAGTGCTGCGCTTAGCACACTCATGAAAGTAGAGCCCTAGTGGTTTAATAAATGTCTTCTAAATGTGATCCATTTGATTTTGCATGAGAATAGACCAAAAGGTTAAAATAAACTTGCCTTTGCAGTCTCTAGGCACAACCATGATTTCAAGCTTGATTACACTTCCTTGTGCTCAAAGTGTAATAGGGTTTGAAATCTCCAAAATAACTGCTGATGTCAAAATTTATAGTGAAAAAGGACTTATAAAAGGAGTTTTGGTCTGTTCTCAACCAAAATCGTTAGGATATCTTAAGGCATGGTTAAAACCACTGGAATCTTATGGATTATTTTTATGCTTCCTTTATGTGCTTTTTGGAGCTTAAAATTTTTATCATCATTCACTTGCATTGTATAGACAAACAGACATCATATCTCTATTAAAATATCTTTGTTTGAGTTGCACAGAAGAAAAAGTCATACGAGTTTACATAAGGGTGAATAAATTATGAGAGAATTTTCATTTTGGGTATTCCTTTAAATAATGCTGATAAGCCAAGAATGTGTGTGTGGTCATGTAAAAACATTAAAGAGCTCTCTTTTATCAGTACACCGAGATTTTTGTCCATTTCTTGTTGGACGTAAACACCTTTACCAGCGCTTTTGTTGGCTTGTCAAATGTGTGGAACCTTTGTGCGCATGCCTGTTTACATTTGATGTCAAAACCAGAGAATAATCCAATGATTTCAAAACTCATGTAAACACAATATTCCTGTAGTTTTTAAATAAGCTGATTTCTGGTAGTTAGCAGTGTATTGGTGTGCATGTAAATACACTCATTGTCATTTTTATAACCCCAAAAATGGCTCATGAGTTAGACTCATTGTAGATTGCGGCTGCAAGGTCAGGAACTGCGCAGTGCAAATTACGTTCAGGACAGATTCTGAGGGCACATTTGCACCATTTCATTAGTGAATCTGTCACTAAAACAACGTGTTTCACGTCATAGCCTTTACTATATCCTGTATTTTAGCACAGCGGGAACACTGTACTGACCAATCAGCAACCAGAACTGGAACTATACATTTTATGTGCATTATGAAATGGAGAGTTCCGACTCTAAATTGTGATTGGATTAGCAGAGTTTGAAGCCGTCTTTTTTAACTAATTAGAATTAATGATTTAATCTTTTTAATGCGTCAAGTTGCTACATTGCTTGGCAAACATAATAACAATACAGTGCGGAAGTCGTCTTAATTTCCATTATAAATATTATTAAATGCAACTTTTTGTTGAACACTGTCATCATGTTGTTGTTGTCGACGTTTTATAAAAGCGATGAGACACTCGAGGATGTGTTACAATTATTTTACCATTGTTAAAAGGTCATGCTTCCACGATGGTAAAATCACTATAATGCACGTGGCTGACTGACTGAAAGATTTATGTGGACGTCTCACCTTCTTGCCCCCTGGAGAGCAGGTGTCAGGTGGAGGAGTAGCGGTGATATTCAAAGGACTGGAGCCACAGCTGGAGGGGGAGGAGCCTCGAATCCTGAGAAGTGGGATCAATAATTAGAGCTTTAAAAACACTCTTCTGAGAACGATTTCAGCACAACCTAAACATGCTGGCTGCTTCTTGTACCTCTGAATCTCCATGACTTCCTCTGCGATCATGCGTCCAATCTTCCCAGCTCCTGCTCTTGTGCCTCCTGGTAGACCAGGAACAGTCTGAAAAGCACGCTTCCCTCCACCTGTAAAAACACAAACACACTAATGAAATTATTATTGTGATTAAGAATGATTAAAAACTCTATTGCTTAACGGAGTTCTGCTAAAATTGTCTAAATATTAAAAGAAAATTTAAACCAAAAGATAAAAAATTTCTCTAGGAGTGTGAAATCAGAAAAACCATTAGTTCCTATGAACAACTCTTGCATAGGCTAACAGTACAAATGCAGCTACATAGCCAGTTTCAGCCAAGAATTACTGCTCTCTGGCTGGAAAACTAATCGTTCAAGGGAAAGTGGAAAGTGATCTCACCGTCACCTGATGTTAGAACACTGTCCATGCTCTGGGGGGAGGAGGCTGACTGTGAATAACTAGGGTCTGCTCCTTCAAGCATACTGCCCCTAAAACAACACAAAGTGTCTTTCATTACACTTCAATAGCAAATCAAACAGAAAACTAACTATACATTTCAGAACAGGAACATGTTTAGATTATAACAAGGTCATAATGTATTTAGCTGAACATGTTTATTCTGCATCAAAGATTAAAAAGAACAGAAATACAGTAATTGTAACACACTGAACATTGGACAAGTGTAAACCCGTTTAAGTCTGGTATTAAGATGTGTCTCTGGTGATCTGATCACTTGTGGTCAGAGTAAAACACAGGTGTACACGGGGTGCAAATGTTTTACGATCAAATAACAAAAACCACATACGAAGCCAGGTAGTCAAAAAAAGCTTATGACCACATCGCATGAGGTTTAAACACTAATCCGTCTTGTATGAGACACAGCATCAGCAAAGTGCCACCCCTCACCTGTCAATCAACTGCTGCGCTAAAACAAGAGTTTAAACTTTACTGTTATGAGCAGCATTAAAAAGCAAATAACAGTCTGATCGGAAAATTAAAAAAGCAGATATATGCACAAGAATAAGAACACGGAGCTTCTTCATGGTGTCTGATATCAACACAGATGAGAAGTACGAACATCTGAAGCTCCTTTAATACAGACACTCCATTAAAATATCAGATAACTCTACATTTGTGCTTAGATTACATTTCAACTGCACCTGACAGCGTGGCGGTTTTATTAGCACTTTCTTTGCCTTTTATTACTTTTTTGCGGTGTATTATCATGCAGTAACACACAGACATAGTGATTGATGCATGTCGCCATGAAATTAGAGAACCTACCCTAAAAAAAACACAAGTGCTTACTGGAGACACGTTTAGGCAACCAGGTGTAAACAGGGATGCGTCTCATCTGACCACATGTGACTGGATCACCGAGACGCATTTTAATACCAGGTGTAAATAGGGTATAAAAATAATGTAGGGCGGGACTTGAGTGTATACTCTAGATTATGATTTGGTTGTGGTTGTTAGACTATGGTATTCTTGGTTAATATTTTTTTGTCCCTGTCCACACACTGGTTACTTCAGATGAACACGTACTGATAAATTGTGCATAATAAATCAAAGGACATTTATCGAGAAAGAAAACAGGGTCATCAATTTTGAATTTATAAAGTATGTTATTAATTATAATGTATATTTTTCCACTTATAATGTAAGTTTTGTGCATCAAAAACAGTTGTCATTTAGTTTTTAGGACCATTTTCCACCCTCTTTCTGACCCTTAGAATCAAATGGGCCAACATGTGGGCAGTCATGTGCTCACAGATTCAAATGTATTCATATGTCTGATGTCAGAAAATTGCAGAAATATGGAATTAGCTTTTTTAGCAGCTACGTTTCTAAATTGTCTTAGAAATCTCAATATATCAATGAAAATATTATTCATATTAACTTAATTAAACATTCCTGACAGCAAACTATGAAAGTTTTGATGTGACACTTACGAAACCACAGTGTTTGTAGAGACTATATATTCCACCTCTTTGGTCCAGGGGTTCATGAAGCTGAACCAGCGGCTTCTCAGAGTGATGAAAGTGCCATCCTTTATCTTGAACTTGTAACAGTTTGTGTTGATCTTTTCTCTCATTTGTAGCACTAAAAGACAAAAATCAAGAAAGTATTTATTACAAATCTTTTTTATACTGGCCTTATTACAGTCATGGTAACATTAGTGGAGAAAGTATTTCAGAAGAAACTACTTTTAACTTTTCTATTGTTTTTAACTAGTTAAGAGACCAATAAAGTCAATAAAACAGAAACCTTGTCTGTGGCACTCAGCGAGGTGACCGATATCATCCTGATGAAAATACTCATAAAATGACGTTCCTAGAAGCTCCTGGGGCAAGTATGCCAGGATGGCTGTTGCCCTAATTGGAAAAAATTAATTGAAATCAGATGCTATTTGACTGACGTAACCTCAAATCAATACTACTAAAACCCTCAAGCTTTCTATGAATTAAAATCCCATTTTAGTGAGTAATCAAATCTGTTCATGGCTGAATGTGGCCTTCACCTCAGGCATTACCAGTTCTCAGAGGCTTATTGATAAACCATTTTTGCCTTTGAAGTGCATATTACAGTTTTGTTATTCCTCTGGGGCTATAATGTACTTAGCAATCTATTAGGCGTCCATGAAAGTCTTGTCATTAATAAACCAGTCTTCTCACCTCTGATCCACAAAAACGAACTTGCCATCTATGGCGTGGCGGGACACATATTCTGTGGGTTTAACACGGATGTCACTGTTCATTGGTTGGAGGACGATATGTGGATGCAGGCGGCCAATGGCCACCAGACAGCTGAGGTTGCAGCCCTCGTTATCGGGTTCGTTGTCCTCATCCAAGCCCATCTTGGTAGGTGGCCAGCTTTTAAGGTAGCCAGTGCTATGGATAGTGCAAAAACTCTTGCGGTCTGCTGCAGAAAGAAAGAACATTTGATTTACCCATCAGCCCTCAGCAATAAAAAACTAATCTCAGACACCAAAAAATAAAGGAAAAACAAAACAACATTTATTCAACTACCATTTCAATGCCACTCGAGTCATAAAAGACAAAAATGACCCTGTAATTTAAAAATCCTCCAGTAGTAACTACTGATATATTTAGTAATTTAATTTATGTATTATTATCATTAATAAGTACTTGACATAAAGACAGCACTAGTGTTTTTAAATGGCTAGAAAATAAAACTGTCCACAAAAAGGTAAAAATCCCCATTAAATTAAATTACAAGGAGGCAACAATTGCCTCTTAATAAATAAGTTTATTTCTGACACTGAAGTCATTGAACCATGGTTTAAAAGGATGGTTCACTCAAAAAGGAAAATTCTCTCCTCATTTACTCACCCTCATGCCATCCCAGATGTGTATGACTATCTTTTTTCTGCAGAACACAAAAAAAGTTGTTTAGATTAATATTTCAGCTCTGTAGGTCTGTACAATGCAAGTGAATGGTGACCAAATCTTTCAAGCTCCAAAAAGCACATAAAGGCAGCATAAAAGTAATCCAGATGACTCCAGTGGTTATATCCACATCTTCAGAAGTGATATAATAGGTGTGGGTGAGAAACAGATCAATATTTAAGTAATTTTCTTTACTATAAATCTCCACATTTACTTTCATATTCTTTTGTTTTTTTATGATTCACATTCTTCATACATATCTCCACCTACTGGCAGGAAGGTGAATATATTGTAAAAAAGGACTTAAATATGAATCTGTTTCTCACCCACACCTATCGTATCACTTCTGAAGTTATAGATTTAACCAGTGGAGTCACATGGATTACTTTTACGCTGCCTTCATAAGCTTTTTGGAGCTTCAAAGTTTTGGTCAATGCAATTTCACTTGCATTGTGAGGAACTACAGAGCTGAAATATTCTTCTAAACTCTTCATTTGTGTTCTGCTGAGAAAAGTCATACACATCTGGGATGGAATGAAGGCAAGTAAATCTTGAGAGAATTTTTATTTTTGGGTGAACAAGCCCTTTAAGTCAATCTGGTAGGTCACTTATTTGAATAAGTATATAAATAACAGCAACAATCTGCTGAAAGCTAGAATTTGTTTTTAATTGAGAATGAGGCTAGTTTATGTTCTGCATGTACCTGTCGATAAACCAAAATAAAACTGGTTTAAATGCAAGTAATTCCATTTCAAATGCCATTTACCTAATACAATAGAAAGTACCATATAAGCAAATATTCAGCTCAGCTTTAATATGCATCAGAAAAGAAGATACCTTTCTTTTTGGAGCATGTTGAGGGGAAGTCCTTGTCCTCCATTTTGACAGAGGGCCGGTTACATTTCATTCTGCAGAAGAAGGATCGACGGGCCCCTGAACACAGCCTTGAAGGCCCAGGAGTGATGTCAGTCTTCACTGGTAGACCAGCTTAAGAGAGAATCAAATATCAGTCAATTAGTCT
Organism: Moxostoma hubbsi; assembly: GCA_032164185.1. NCBI lineage: Eukaryota > Metazoa > Chordata > Actinopteri > Cypriniformes > Catostomidae > Moxostoma > Moxostoma hubbsi. Next base: position 12,516,775 of record JAVLUX010000040.1, read on the forward strand.
TTTAAAAGATTATGCTTAAACATGTACAAGATTACAGCTAATTTTATTTTGGGGTGGCAAAAACTAATTTATAATGTCTAAATCAATCGCTAAAAGTAGTAGTTGACAACAACTGTCACTTTCACATTTTATGGAGAGAGAAAGGCTCCATATAAAATGCGGAAAATAAAATTGGTCTTTTATTATCTTATTGACAGAAGAAATAACTGACAGATTAAACATTTTATAAAGAGTTGTTAATTGCACCCCCTACTTTACTTTAAAATTTTAATAAAAAAAATAAAAAATACTTTTGGCATCAATGAGTCGTTCCCGTGGTGCTGTATCTGACGATGACAGCTGCTCTTTCACTTTGGCAATATCTTTCGGATGCAGATAGTCGAATAAACTCTGGCCAATCAGATCATTCTGAAAACAAAACAGTTTGCTTTAACTCCAAAAACTTCACTGTGACACAGTAAGATATAATCTGAAGAAAGCATACCTGAGAGTAATTAAGAATTTTGTAGACAGACTCGGAGACAAAAAGAATCTTTCCACGATCACAACCAACTACAAAGAGAAAGCCATCGGCAGCCTGAGAACAGAGAGGAAAGAACGAAAGGTCGAGTTTTAAAACAGATCCATTCACCAGTTTTCTACATGATTAAAATCTTCAACACTAACTAAAAGCCTTGGAGTGGATATTTAAAACACACCCTCAAAATCAAGTGCTTTAACTCATCATCTGACAAGAATGCGGGTTTATAGTTTGCTTCCGTGTATGGGTTAGTGGCTCCTATAAGAAAAAGAAAAAGCACACTTACAAAACTCATATGGACATTGGATTAAGGGATATATCACCCAAAAAAGGAAAAATCTGTTATAATTTACTCATCCTAATGTTGATCCAAACCCATTTGACTTTCTTTCTTCTTGGAACACAAAAGAAGATGTTAGTCAGAATGAGACTCTCAGTCACCATTCACTTTCTTTGCATCTTATTTCCATGCAAAGACTGTGAATGGTGATCATCTCCTTTTGTGTTTCACAGATGAAAAAGTCAAAGAGGATTTGAACAAGGTAAAGGTGAGTAAATGATAACAGAATTTTAATTGCTGTGTATTTTGACCGTGCAATGGCAGAAATCTCTCACCTCGTAATGTTTTCATGTGTTGAACAGCCATGCGGAGTACAGTCAGTTTGTCCAGCTTTCGAGACATGGCATTGCAAGTGGGGACTAATGCTGCCAACTCATCTATAAAACTGTTCATCTTATCTCTGCGTCTCTTCTCTATCTGACTGTGAGCCTCCCTAAAAAACAAAAATGTTTCGCAATTTAGCAATAAACAACATATTCACTCATTTACAGATGGCATGTCAGGAGGAGAAAGAAGACAGCATTCACTTGGTGGTCATCTATACTATACCTGGCATTTTTTATCCGGCCCTGCTGGTCATCCCTGGATTCAGGAGAAAAGATTTACATAGTATCTACCAATAAACATCAATTATCCAACATTTCTTCTTCTCAATAATCTGTATGTTACATATAATAGCACATAATACATATCAATTTACCTTCCAAGTGTCTTATCTTTGTCAGTGTCCATGCCATCACTGTAAAATAAAAATAAATAGTGACAAAAATGTACATACATAACATACTACAGTAAAATCATGAATATAAATTATGCTTATTTTTTAAAATCTCATCAGTAAAATTACTACAAGATACTCACTCAAATGAAAAGCCGTCAATTCTGAAAAACAAAACAAACAAAAAAACAATGTTCACCTTTTTGAACACCAATATGAACATGCATGATAGTAATAAAAACATTATTATTAGTATACCAAGACATATTATTGTTAGGTTGAGCCTATGATAACTAATAATAATCTTTATATTTATTAAGCAGATTACTCAATTAACACATTCAACCATGATTTACTCTAAAGCTGCTTTGAAATGACTGTGATGCCCTTGACTTGAATATTTTCATTACATTTATGAAATGTAGCATTACTTATGGTAGGGTGACCCATAAATGTGACAGTATTATGTGTTGGCCAACGTTTACTCACTGATATTCGGTGGTGCTGCCCTTCCTCTTTCGGCTGTAGTCCATGCCCGTGGTGCCGATGGAACTGCTGATGAGGTCCGCAGAACTCTGGGACATGAACTCATTCATCGTGGAGGAAATGTCCATTCTTTGGTCTGCCATTAGATCATCTTTAAACCAACAGAACAAAAAATTATTCATTCAAAGAACAATAAAGTCACACCAACAACAGCTCTTCAAAAGCAATAATCCACTGCATTATGTGCGTAGTATGTGTACATAGGGCACAAGACACTCACCGCACAGATTCTATCAAGCAGCTGTTCAAAGCATGTCCTTTCACCTGCGGCAGGATCCTGTCACCAGAGAGAAGAATGCAGAATCCAGATGTGTTTACAATATTCAAATGGGTCTCCACTGAGAACAAACTCCTTATTTCACTGAAAATGTACTTAAATTCTGGGTTATTTTTCAGCAGTACCTATCGTATGCCTTCTGGTGAGTTGTAACATGGTGTACTAGTTGCATAGACTACATTTATGATACTTTTGGGTCCCTTTTTAAGCTTTAAAGTGAGGCACTTTCCACTGCCATTGAATTGAACAGAACTGATGGACTGAGAAATTCATTAAAACATTTCCTTTTGTGTTTCGCATAAGAAAGAAAGTCATATAGGTTTGGAACGATGGGAGGGAGAGAAAATTATGACAGAATTGTCATTTTTTGGTGAACTATTCCTTTAGTTGATGGCAACGGCAACTCTTTAATTTCTCAAACAAACACTCACATATACACAACAGAGAAAGGGTGAGCTTCATCAATGACCTGTTCTGGTTACCAGGAAACCCTTGGAAAGCATACAATCAAGGCCACATTTAGGTTACAGAAATGCAACTGGCAGAAAGACCCATTTTCTCCCAGTGTACATGAAACAGGAGTCCCTGCTTTTCAAAGAGAATTTTCTGCTGAACTGAACAAAGTGCTCACAGACTTCCAACCAGGCTTGTTTAAAAGCCCACGCTGGATGACGAGTGATAGTGCACCATCCATTTTGAAAGTGCATCTCGAGCTACACTTTTCCCAGTGTAAACAAAGGTGTAACAACCATCTATGGTTTTATTCTGTCTTTAGGTAAAACATACTGCCATCACCCGTCTCTAAATAATCTAGGCTATTCTTGAATGCGTGGGCTTGCATTCATAGCTTGAACTGCCAAAGACAGAAAAAAAAAGAGGAAGAAAGCAGCAAGCAAAACGCACAAAAGTAGGTCAGTTTTTTCCATTAAAGAAAAAAAAAAGCACATTGAAGGAATATACCAAGTTCAATATATGTTAAGGTTAATCAATAGCATTTGTGGCATACTGCTGAGTACACAAACAAATCTTGTCCCTTTTTATTTAAAAAAATAAGCAAAAATCTGTCAAGTTGGGCACACACAATGTGATTGAATGGGGCCGATATGTAAACATTAAAATACACACTGTTTCAAAAGTAAAGCCACAACATGTAATCAGTATGTACTAGCCTTTTTTGTGTAGATTTATCCAATTTTACAACTTTGTTGCCATGAGGACGTAATGCCAGAAACCCGAACACTGACTATTTTTCACATTTCTGATTTAAAGTCTCCAAAAACTGGCTCCATTCACTTCCATTGTAAGTGCCTTACAGTAACCTCGATATTTGCTTCTTTTAATTTTTTTTTAAAGAAAAGTGTGAGATGAGTCATAAATTAATACATTTGTAATCAACATCATGCTACAAATGCTGTTGATTTAGCTAAACTTGCATTGAACCTGAAACATTACTTTAAACCTAATTTGTATTCAGCAGAATCTGCAATATAGAGTCAAATTCATAAATTACACATTAAATTACTACAGAATCAAGATTCGGCACAGAAATACAATCAATGAATGCACTATATCGTATGAGTTTAGGTCATTTTTTGTGCAAATGAATGAAATAATGTCCACAAGAGAAAGGAAAAAAAATAGTGAAGCCCACATTTTGGAAGTAATAATGCATGTTTGATGGATTTTAGGAATGCAGTTAATTCAACTACACACCTGCCTTACAATATGTATATATATATATATATATATATATCTCATAATTTACTCACTTTCATGTCATTCCAGATGTGTATGAATTTCTTTCTACGAACAAAGATTTTTAGAAGAATATTTCAGCTCTGTAGGTTCATACAACGCAAGTGAATGATGACCAGAACATTGAAGCTACAAAAAGCCCATAAAGGCAGCATAAAAGTAATCCATACGACTCCAGAGATTAAAGCCATATCTTCTGAAGTTCACCAATTGGTTTTTGGTGAAAACAGTAAGAATTTGTAATTTTTCACTATTAATCTTGCCATAGCAGTCTCTAGGCCTGATTATGATTTCAAGCTTGATTAAACTTCATAGTGTTTAATGGAGATGGTGCTATAGGAAGTCTAATCAAGCTTGAAATCATGATTGCCAAGGAGACTGCTGATGCCAAGATTTGTATTAAAAAATTTAGTTACATTTTGGTCTGTTCCCACCAAAAATCGATTGGATCACATCAGAAGATATGGGTTTAACCACCAGAGTCGTATTGATTACTTTTATGCTGCCTTTATGTGCTTTCTGGAGCTTCAAAGTTTTGGTCACGATTCACTAGCATTGTATGGACTTACAGAGCTGAAATATTCTTCTAAAAATCTTAATTTGTGATCTGCAGAAGAAAGTCATACACATATCTGGGATGGCATGAGGGTGAGAAAATTATGAGAGAATTTTCATTATATATATATATATATATATATATATATATATATATATACACACTACCGTTCAAAAGTTTGGGGTCACATTGAAATGTCCTTATTTTTGAAGGAAAAGCACTGTACTTTTCAACGAAGACAACTTTAAACTAGTCTTAACTTTGAAGAAATACACTCTATACATTGCTAATGTGGTAAATGACTATTCTAGCTGCAAATGTCTGGTTTTTGGTGCAATATGTACATAGGTGTATAGAGGCCCATTTCCAGCAACTATCACTCCAGTGTTCTAATGGTACAATGTGTTTGCTCATTGGCTCAGAAGGCTAATTGATGATTAGAAAACCCTTGTGCAATCATGTTCACACATCTGAAAACAGTTTAGGTCGTTACAGAAGCTACAAAACTGACCTTCCTTTGAGCAGATTGAGTTTCTGGAGCATCACATTTGTGGGGTCAATTAAACGCTCAAAATGGCCAGAAAAAGAGAACTTTCATCTGAAACTCGACAGTCTATTCTTGTCCTTAGAAATGAAGGCTATTCCATGCGAGACATTGCTAAGAAATTGAAGATTTCCTACAACGGTGTGTACTACTCCCTTCAGAGGACAGCACAAACAGGCTCTAACCAGAGTAGAAAAAGAAGTGGGAGGCCGCGTTGCACAACTGAGCAAGAAGATAAGTACATTAGAGTCTCTAGTTTGAGAAACAGACGCCTCACAGGTCCCCAACTGGCATCTTCATTAAATAGTACCCGCAAAACACCAGTGTCAACATGTACAGTGAAGAGGCGGCTGCGGGATTCTGGGCTTCAGGGCAGAGTGGCAAAGAAAAAGCCATATCTGAGACTGGCCAATAAAAGAAAAAGATTAAGATGGGCAAAAGAACACAGACATTGGACAGAGGAAGACTGGAAAAAAGTGTTGTGGACAGATGAATCCAAGTTTGAGGTGTTTGGATCACAAAGAAGAACGTTTGTGAGACGCAGAACAAATGAAAAGATGCTGGAAGAATGCCTGACGCCATCTGTTAAGCATGGTGGAGGTAATATAATGGTCTGGGGTTGCTTTGGTGCTGGTAAGGTGGGAGATTTGTACAGGGTAAAAGGGATTCTGAATAAGGAAGGCTATCACTCCATTTTGCAACGCCATGCCATACCCAGTGGACAGCGCTTGATTGGAGCCAATTTCATCCTACAACAGGACAATGACCCTAAACACACCTCCAAATTGTGCAAGAACTATTTAGAGCAGAAGCAGGCAGCTGGTATTCTATCGGTAATGGAGTGGCCAGCGCAGTCACCAGATCTGAACCCCATTGAGCTGTTGTGGGAGCAGCTTGACCGTATGGTACGCAAGAAGTGCCCATCCAACCAATCCAACTTGTGGGAGCTGCTTCTGGAAGCGTGGGGTGCAATTTCTCCAGATTACCTCAACAAATTAACAGCTAGAATGCCTAAGGTCTGCAATGCTGTAATTGCTGCAAATGGAGGATTCTTTGACGAAAGCAAAGTTTGATGTAAAAAAAATCTTATTTCAAATACAAATCATTATTTCTAACCTTGTCAATGTCTTGACTCTATTTTCTATTCATTTCACAACGTATGGTGGTGAATAAGTGTGACTTTTCAGGAAAACACAAAATTGTTTGGGTGACCCCAAACTTTTGAACGGTAGTGTAGATAGATAGATAGATAGATAGATTAGTATACAGTGGGGTTCAACTATTTAAGACCACGTTGAAAATCCAGGAAACAAAATCAAATTTAAACCTGGAAATAAACAGTTTTAGGATTTGGAAAATGTAAAACAAAGACATGTTTTGATGTAAAATGAAAAAGAAATAAGCCAAAATCGGAACTTCTAAATGACCAATAAAATAAGCAAACATTTTTTACATTGACCATATTAAAGCCTTTTTACAAAAGGTCAAATTATCCTTGTTTAGACTGAATCACACAAGATGTTCTTTGGAACATTCTTAGATCATACAGGAATAACATGGATCAAAAGGTTTTGCCCAAACTTGTGGAGCTGTTAGCAAGAAAAATGGGGACATACCAAATATAATAACTAGTTGTATTTTGGACCCCACAGTACATAAACCAGTTGTAACTGGCTAGTGCGGAGTACAAACGCTAAAAGAGGACGCATTTGGATGGTAACCAGTCTCACGCCCTTGATCTGCTCCCTGAAACTGGCCTCTTCTCTCCTTATGGTAACAAAATGAACAAGCATCAACTGCGATGGGAGCCATACTGATTCCATTGACTAATATATGTAATGGGTAGTCAGCAACAGTCCTGTCTCAGAACACAATGAGCTGCATTCCTAGACAGTATCGAAGTATCAATGATGCCAAAAATACTGTCTAGGTAGCCAGCCCATTAGGTTTTAAGACACATTCACAATGCAGAAGACAAACAACATACATGTAATCAATGTCTAAAACATTAAAGCAACCACCTTTCAAAGTGACCAACCCACACAAGAGACTGAATCACACTTACATTCGCTCTTTTCATCCATCTTAAAGGGGACGCAACCCATTAACCTCATATGTATGATGGGTGTTGGTTTGTGGCTAGCCAAACCAAAACCCATATTCTCCTACGATATTACTTATTTTTTAACCAGTCAGAACACTATTGTTTTGTTGTGGAGGCAGCTAAGTATTCAACCTGATAAATGTCACTGATGCCCCTATTATTGAAATCAATATGCGGGCGGACAAAACAACCAAATATAATTCACCGATAAACGATACGCGATGGTTAGAGATAACATTCAAACGTAAGTTCGTCATACCTACCGGATGAATAGCTCAACATCACAGTTTATTTCGGTTATTTGACGGGTAGTCCGTGAGGAACTGTGACATAAATGGAATCAGTCTCTGACCTACTTTTTCTTCCCTTCGTGACAACCTCGGACCACTAACCTATATTTTTCCGCCAATGAGCACTTTGGATAAATATTTGCGCTTGTTGCGGCCTATCAGTGTAGCGGTTACAAATAACGACGGAATGATTGACGCGCAAAACAGCCAATCTGATGATCCCAGTAAGGGGTGGTTCTCAATGCCGCCAGTTGCATGTTGCTGCATTGTGTTATGGAGTTTTGTTCCTTGGAGAAATGTATGATATTATTGGGAATCTGTGGCTTTATTATTTTCAGGGGTGATGATGAATATCATCTGGTTTGTAGCCTGTCATCTTGTCTTGCTATTTGCTTGTTCACTTGCTAAAAAAACAACATCAACAAAGAATGATCAGTGGTGGACATATATGACGTTGGGTGTATAAGAATAGTTTAAAATTATGTTTATATATGTGTGCGTGTGTATGTGTGTGTGTATATATATATATATATATATATATATATATATATATATATATATATATATATATATATATATATATATATGAATATTAATTTTGTATTAATGTAATGTTTGTCTTCTGTAAAGAAATGTATTCATAAACGCAAGTGTAGACAAAAAATACTTTTCATGCTTTAAAATATATTTTATTTGTGCCTTTAAGTAAACAATCCTGAAAATTTCTCAAAATTAAACAAGACTTTAATTTGTTAGAAAATTTGTAAAAAGACCCCTTTTTTCTCTCATTATAGTTTCATTAATACCTTTGTTTTGTCATTTTATGTTTTATAATATGTGCCTTGCATTGTATTGTATTTGAAATACCATGTTAAATGTATATTTCTATTGTTCAAATAAAAATAAATAAATAAATAAAAAGTTCATGGTCACATGTAAACAATCCTACGTCATAGTGATGGGCATTTCGGCTCTTTTCAGTGAACGAGAACGAGCCGTTCGGCTCAGATCACCAAAAAGAGCCGGCTCTTTTGGCTCCCAAACGGCTCTTTAAAAAAATATATGTTTTGTATTTTTTCAAGCCAAACAGTTTGTGATAGTTTGACTATAATTGACTATAATTGGTGTTAAAACAATTTCAATTAAATTATTAAATGAAATTATACTCTACCTTAACCACACTGTATTTAAAATTGCATTGGTTTGTTATGAAAAAAATAATGCTATTAAACATTTAAATTTAAAGTATAACTTGAAGGTGGGGGTGGGCGGTTCGCGTGCTATCAAAGAAAAATAAATCACAATTAGCAAAACTGCAAATCCCACAAATTGAAATAAATGTAAAAAAGAAGGAAGCTATTTCACATGTGCATTTAAAGTATAACTTTTTGATGTATATAAACAAAGTGCATATAAATCAAAAAGTTATACTTTAAATACACTTAAAAAAAACGAATACAATCTGAACAACATAATAAGTTGTCTCCGCCCTCCCTCACGCATCTTTGGTTCATTGGTTGACACTACGTGTCAGATTGACAGGAACAACAGGTGAGGCTGCAAGCCAGAACGAATGTGTGCGCGCTTGAGCATTTAGGGCTATATTATTTTAGTTATTTTTCGTTCTTTGAATTAGTTAATACTATTCATTTAAAATGTTTAATTACTCATATATTAATTTAGTATATATTTTTATGAATAGATCCGGCTCTTCTTATATGCGAGCCGGCTCCCAACGTTCACCTACAAGAGCCGACTCTTAGAGCCGACTCGTTCGCGAACGACCCATCGCCATCATCCTTGACGTCATCTTTGTGCGTCTCTTGTCACCAGACCGGATGTTTTATCTTTACCTTCAGTGATTATACCGTATTTGCGAGAAATCTGCGTAAAAGTTACAATGTAAGACGTTATTCAGCTTTCCATTCAGCATTTCCTTTTCTAACCAACTAAATGGTCAACCGAAAAAAATCGGAACAGCAGTCAAACAGCTAAACACAACAAAATCAAAGTAAGTAAAGCATACATATTTGCACATTTATGTAGTAAACGCATACATTAGTTTAGATTACACATATTTTTATTTTACAAATGTGTTTTGTTTGCTTTTTGTTCAGCGCTTGGGTTGACAGCAGAGATTAAGTGCACAATGGGTGCTGAACAGAGTGGAGATGCTGAACATAAACATTCAGACTTTAGTGCTTCAGGTACAGAACATTATATCTGTACTTTAGGATACTATGTTGTGCTATGTGTTAAACATGGATGGTGATCATTATATTCTGTCATATTCTGTGTCCTCATCATTGTCCGTCTGTAAATTCCACATTGTTGTTGCAGTTGTACCCTCTCCAGCCAAGCAAAAAGCGAAAATGGATGACATAGTAGTCGTTGCCCAAGGAACTCAGTCATTACGGAACATCCATAATGATCCAGATGTCATAAAGCTACAAGAAATTCCCACCTTCCAACCTCTTCTTAAAGGTACAGAGCAGTTCACAGGCCAACTAACTACTGGACATGGACAGATAGTATCGACTTCTCCTAATTTATTTGATATCATTAGGTTTTTAATCAGGTAACTTAAAATGATATCCTAAAATTGCTGTCATCCTCTCAGGTGTGCTCAGTGGTCAGACCTCCCCCAGCACTGTCTGTCTGGAGAAGTTGGATTCTGCACAGGTACTACAGCTGTGTGTCCGGTACCAGGATCATCTGCATCAGTGTGCAGAGGCTGTAGCTTTTGACCAGACTGCTCTGGTTAAGAGGATAAAAGAGGTATTCCCCATTCCTTTCTACTGAATGTGCCTGTTTCTCTAGGCCAACTGTAAAAAGTATTTTTTGGTTATTCCATGTCTAGATGGATCTGTCAGTGGAGGCGCTATTCAGCATCATGCAGGAGAGGCAAAAGCGTTACGCCAAGTATGCCGAGCAGATCCAAAAGGTCAATGAGATGTCTATGATTCTGAGACGAATTCAGATGGGCATTGACCAGACGATACCGCTGATGGAGCGTCTCAATAACCTACTGCCTGAGAGTGAGCGTCTGGAATCCTTCAGCATGAAGCCTGATGGAGACATCAAATAGAGCTCAGCATTAGATGAAGAGCAGAGATAGTTGTGGGGTCACGCCACTACATAGTGGGTTTTTAGGACTGGTGCTTTGTAGAGACCCACCTTAAGTCTTTTAAAGGGCATGATGAAAAAAAACTTCTGCCTATGTAAATTAAATGTTATTTAATGAGAAATAATGTCATTAATGCATATGATTCTCTTCCACTTAAAAGTTTATTCATAGGTTAATGTCACTGAATTTATTGGCATTAAATTGTTTATAAACGATTTCAGGAGAGCTGTATTATTTTCAAATTATTATATATAATATTACATTATATTTTATTTAAATATTATTTTTGAAGAGGATTTTCATAAACCTCTCAGAGGAAATTTGCTTAAAATGTTATACATTTTTAGCATTGAAGTATCATCACATAAATCTAACATTGGTCTCACTACAAGCTGTGTAAACTTCTAAGTGGCACTATTTTATTGTTTACTTCATTTGTACATTTAAGACTATTGGCAACATATAAATGCAATCATTATTAATGGGTGTAGAAACAATAAGAAATCTGGGGGGGGGGGGGGGGGGGGTCTGTATTTTCTTTGATTATTTATCTTTTGTATGTATACATCTGTGTTGGCTTATATGTTGTTTTTTGGTTGTTATTTACTTTATTTTTCTTATTTATTTTCCTTCACCTGTATTTCTTGCCTATTTTTCTTATGACTCAGTGATTGTATTCATACATTGTTGGATCTGTGTCATTTTGTGCATCTTACTGAACAGTTATATTGAACATTTTGTTTTTCAGTAAAAACAATCCACCGTTTTAGCGCAATATGTGGACTTTTCAGACGGTCCCTTACCACACCCTGAACAGTTTTAGCACGTTTCAGCACAACGTGTGGACTTTTAAGACGACCCCTTACCCACCATATACACATTTTCAACTTATTTCAAGGTTAAATTATCGATCTAGAACGATTTCTGACCATCTTAGGGGACAAATTGCATCCCGTTGATATAGAACGCATCATTTCATATTTAAATTAGGGACAATCCCATATGAGCGAAGTGTGGATGCAGAAATGCGTTATTTTATGGGGAGATACTGTAAATCGGTAGAATTTAGAAACCTGATAAAATCGGGAGTGTTTGCAGGTATGCACGGAAGCCTTGAACCGCAAGGGGACAGAAATATATATATTTCTGTCTTCCTAATATCTTTTTTCTCTCTTCAATTTTTTTTTCTCTTTTCCAAAAAATAATAACGTTTTTTCTTTTCCAAAATTGTCTTTTTCTAAAAATATATTATCTTTAAAAAAATATATGGTACCAAACTTGGCCACCAGGTGTCACTATCAGTCAACGTGTAAAATGCTTTTAATGCTGCTGCTATATAGTTGAATAATACATTTATTATTTATATAAAGATTTGCAAACCTTAATCAAGAAAAAAAAATCAGGTGACGTTTGTTTGATATGGCATTCGTTGTCGTGTAATAAGGAGTTATTATTTTGTTTGAAACTGTTGGTCTCTAAACACTCGTACGCCGTTTGCTCATTGTTACATGGTAGAAGTGAAGGAATGTTTTGAGGAAACATGGGGAAATTATTATTATTATTATGTCTGTCCTTTTGAAGTGTTAGGGGTACATCTGGTAATGTTAATATTGTTGTAAGCAATCTAATTTCTAAACAAAAAGATCATTTATAAATTAAATCCTCGGGACTGAACAGGGATATTATGTGCAGACTTTCATAGTGGAAATTAATTATAATAATATATATTAATATAATAAATTGTATATGCTTTTGAAACACACTCTCTATATGCATCGTTGACATATGTAACACCTAGAGTTATTTTTTTGTTTGAAATTTTCGGTCTGACTAAACATGTGCTAGACAGTTACGCCGATGTAAAATGCTCAACCCAAACAAAATGGTGATGGACGAGGAATCACCTATAGGCCTATCGCTCCCCGGGTTCCGCCAGGGGGAAGATTTTTATTAAAATATATATTTGATAAAATTATGATCTAATTTTACATTAGTAGTTTAGCAACTTGATTCATTCACACAAGAAATTACCTCAATACAATATGTTTTTTTTTTGAAGAGAGACATTCTTCTCTCTCTCTCTCTCTCTCTCTCTCTCTCTCTCTCTCTCTCTCTCTCTCTCTCTCTCTCTCTCTCTCAATTCAGTTCAATTCAATGGGCTTTATTGGCATGAAAGTTTCAAAAGCAATGTTGCCAAAGCATTATATAGAATACATAAAATAAAATAAATGGACAGTATAAAATATATTATTAGTAATATATAAATAACAGCAATATATAAATTATTATTATTATTATTATTTATTTGACCATATCACATCACATTGTATGTGTGTGTTTGTCCAGATCTTACACTGTCCCTCAGGCTGTGGCATGTTGACACATATTGGGCAGCAAGATGTGCCCTGTCTCCTTCTCCTAGGAGTATTTGTAATTTTGAGAGGTCATTTAGGTCTTTAAAGTCTGAAGTTTCAGAGTTAAACTTGTTTAGGTAAACATTCCTTATTTCACGGAATGTTTCACATTTTAGGAGGAAGTGCATTTCTGTCTCGACCTCACCTGTCCAACAGTGACCACATATTCTGTTTTCTTTTGGTTGCCATGATTTTTTGTGTCTTCCAATTGCCAATGTGTGGTCACTGAGTACTGAAACCTGTATTTGATTAGGGTCTGTCTCTGTTTTCTATCTCTGACCGTAAAGAGATATTTTGCCAACTCATACTCTCTGTTTAGGGCCAGATAACATTCTAATCGACTTTGGCTTTTAGTTTCTTCTTCCCAATGTTCCAGACAGGTTTCTTTGCATTGTGTTATAATTTGGTTTACTCTGATTGGTGTTTGGAGAACAGTGTTGATGTGAGACTGGTCAAAGTGTGTTTGGTCTGGGTGGGGGGGGGGTAATTAGTCTCAGCACCAACTGATGTAGGGGACTCTTTTCTGGGCTCAGCTCTTGGATTTGGAGGGCTTTGGATTGAAGGGTGTCTCGGGGGCTGGATTTAAGGTGAATAAAGAATTTAAGTGCTCTCTTTTGAATGCTAATTATCAGTGGGTATCTGCCTAATTCTGCTCTACATGCATTTGTTGGTGTATTTCTGTGTACATGTAAGATGTATCTGCAGAATTCTGCATGTAAAGATTCGGTTGGGTGTTTTCCCAACATGTATAGCTATGATGAATGTGTGGACTCCATACTTCACTACCATACAACGCAATAGGCTGGATGACACTATCAAATATTTTCAGCCAGATTTTAATTGGAATTTGGAGATTATAAAATTTTCTCTTAATTACGTTTAGGGCTCTTCGAGCTTTTTCTTTGAGTGCATTCACTGTCATGTTGAAACTCCCTGGTGCTGTTATTGTTATACCAAGGTAGGTATAACTCATGCTGTGTTCAATTATATGATTATTCATAGTAAACTGCTATTTGCTTTCTTGACACTTGGGCCATTTTTGAAAAATCATGACATTAGATTTCTTCATGTTTACTGCTAGAGCCCAGTTTTGACAGTATTTTTTGACTATGTCCAGCTGTAGCTGTAGTTCTTGTTCAGTAGGAGACAGTAGCACAAGGTCATCAGCATAAAGCAGATACTTCACCTCTCCATCTAGGAGGGGGAGTGGATGAGTAGCACATTGATCCAACTGAACAGCAACTTCATTTATATATACATTAATAAAGTTGGACTTAAATTGCAACCTTGACAGACACCTCTTCTCTGGGTGAAGAATTCAGCACACCTGTTTTTCAAATATATTGATTTAATCAGATCATATATTTTGCCACCTATACCACAAAGCAGAATTCTATAATATAGCCCTTCATGCCAAATAGAAATTTCTTGAAATCAATAAAACAAGCAGATATTTTACAATTTTTTGTTTGGTGTACATGTTTGTTAATTAAAGTGTGTAGGGTATATAGATGGTCGGTGGTGCGGTGTTTTGGAAGGAAGCCAGTTTGATTTTTACACAAGATGGAGTGTTTATCAAGGAAATTAAGTATTCTTTTGTTAAGAATACTGCCGAATAGCTTAACTAGACAACTGCTGACACAGTTCTCTCTCTCTCTCTCTATATATATATAATAAATCAGTAAAATAACTAAAATGAAACAAACAAAATAAATAAATAAAATAGAAAATTAAACTTTTTGCTTTGGCCAAAGGCGGATCCTGGCACATGTGATGTGGCGCTCCCTCTGCAGACATTAGACATGCAGCAAATTTGAACAGTGTAGTTTAGTTCCCTTACAACTCAGTACACTTGACATTGCATAGCAACGCATATGGGGAGTGCCTTCTTACTCTACAATAGCGCCAATATTCTAATATTGGCTATGGTGTTTGAGCCCCACCTGTTTTGGCACGAAACTGTCCGCTATAAAAACAAGTGCACAGACACCATTTCCTCAGAATTTCTTAATTCAAGCCCTCTACTTTTGCCGTCGATATACGTCGAAGTCAGTGGGCGGAATCTTCATGGCAGTGAGAAGACTCTCCACTCTCCTACAGTGCTCCGCTGAACATTTCTCTGCCTCGCGTGTGTAAATCCCAGGAGTTCAGCAGTTACAGAAATACTCAAACCAGCCCGTCTGGCAACAAAAATCATGTGAAACTCCAAATCACTGAGATCATATTTTCCCCATTCTGATGGTTGATGTGAACATTAACTGAAGCTCCTGACCCATGCCTGCATGATTGTATGCACTGCACTGCTGTCACACGATTGGCTGATTAGATAAACGCATGGAAGATTGTTGGTGCCACACAGGCTGGTTTGAGTATTTCTGTAACTGCTGTTTTCACAGACAACAGTCTCTAGAATTTTCTCAGAATGGTGCCAAAAACAAAAAAAACATCCAGTGAGCATGGGTGGACTGACCATAGGGAGAACTGGGACTTTCCCTGGTGGGAATGGGCCACAATAAACTGAAACGGCATGAAGGGGGCCTACATAATGTTAGGCAGGTGGTTTTAATGTTGTGGCTGATCGGTTTATATATGGATTTTATATATTTTTTTTCATCCATTGAAAAAAGTTTGGAATGAACAGATGAAGCAAAAAGAATGATGCATTTGTGAAAGGATTGCTATCAGGTTAGATACTTTGCTCATGTACTCGTTCTCGATAAAATGTCCCGAAAATGCATCATGCAACTGAGTAGAGCTGTTGTTGTATGGAATGCAGAGCAAGATTTCAGAGAAGTGCCAGAGTTCAGTATGAGAACAGCCATCCAGTGCCATCCCAGGTGAGTTGGTGTCTCCAGACCAACCTCTCCTTCCTCTTATACGTCTCTGTGCAAGTTAAACTGCACTGAGGAAAATAAACAGATATTACAGCAAGACAAACTGCCATCAAGATAGATATTCAGACTGACTGTCAGATAGTAAGA
Organism: Moxostoma hubbsi; assembly: GCA_032164185.1. Taxonomy (NCBI): domain Eukaryota; kingdom Metazoa; phylum Chordata; class Actinopteri; order Cypriniformes; family Catostomidae; genus Moxostoma; species Moxostoma hubbsi. Next base: position 12,532,947 of record JAVLUX010000040.1, read on the forward strand.
TAAACCATCAGAAAGAGAGCATCTTAAAGCAGAAAGTTAAAGGCCTTGTGTGGGTTTGTTTAAATTAGAATTTTTGACATTTGGAGTTAATGAGTTTTCCATTGGCTCATTTGATTATTCAGACAATGTAAGTCTGTAGTATTTTTTTCTGGTATTTTATCATCCGCTGTGTGAAAACCGTAAGTTCAATAATTTATAAAAGACAGCACTCCAATCCTGACATTCTGAAGTTCTGTGCAACATTTTGTGGATGTAGCTTGAAAGCTCTAGGAGGAGTTAGTTTTAGAAATTTTGGTCTCGGTTGAGGGATTTTGAAAAAACCCTAAACAATGAAGAATAACACTATGTAGTCTTTGTCAAGCCTCAGGATTCTTCAGAGCAGCAGCTTTTAAAGAGGTCTTAACTTAAAAACATACTGCAAGTTTCAGAATTCAAAACTTCACTGCAAAAAGAGCATTTGTTAAATCCAAGCTGCCAAAACGACTCGTTCACTACTTCCTCCACATTGTGATGTCACACTGCTTCAACAAAAACACATCAACAACTACTTTACAATGTAGTCCCGCCCAGTAGCAGTGAGTAGTGAGATGACAAGGAGAGAACAGGTCAGTCAAGAGCTGAGTCAATCATAACATAACATTTACTGTCAAGTCTTAAAGGAGAACAGCACCAAAACCAAATGTTTCTGACAGAGGGTGGACAATTATTGTTTTACAAATGAATTACTGTTTTTTGAGAAAAAACATTACTAATATTATAAGTGATACTTAAGTAACATATTAAAATAATTAAAAAAGTTAATGTAATGACCCCTTTAAAGGTGCATATGGATAATTTTTTCATGCATTATAATTATTAAAATGTTTAAGAATGCTAATGAATGTTATTATTTAAGTGATAATATACAGTCTTGTTGTTATCGCAAAATAAATCCCAACAGGGTTTATTGTAGTCTAGTTCTAGGATCAACATCTGTATGTTCTAGCTGTAAGTAACTGACTGAATTCTGTAGATGTGGGAAGTAAGTAACTTATGTGGAATTCTGTAGATTTGGGAAGTAAGTAAATGTGGTGGAATTCTGTAGATTTGGGAAGTAAGTAAATGTGGTGGAATTCTGTAGATTTGGGCAGGAACTGCTGTAGAATTCTGTAGGTTTTGGAAGTATGTTAACTGATGTGGAATTCTGTAGGTTTGGTAAGTAACTGATGTGGAATACTGTAGATTATGGAATTAAGTAACTGATGTGAAATTCTGAAGGCTTTGGAAGTAAAATGACTTTTTTGTATGTTCCAGAAAACTGATAAACAATATATAAATAAATACATTGGAAAACCCAAAAATCCCAAAGTAAATAGTAAAACAGCCATGAAGTTAAAAGCAATGCTTTGACGATTATGATTTTTTTTATGTTTAAAAAATTTGACAAAGCAAACTCTGCAGTTAATGTGAATACATTGCTAGAAAGGCCATAAAACACACATTCTCAGACTAAACTTTATATGAAAATGTATAAATAAATATATTGTACAAAAAATAACTATGCAACCATTAAAAAAAACAAAAACAAAAAACTAACTTACATAAAGCTATGCAAGTTCCCACATTATCAGTGTACATATTTGGTTCTAATTGAGTAGTAACAATAACATTTACAACTGAAGTCATCTTGTCCTTTTTAAATTAATTGTGGTCTGTTAGCTGATAGATACGTCTACTGGAATTTCAACCACCACTCCAAATTGATCTGACAGTTTCTTCAACTGTTCCTCAAGAACAATGTTTTTCTTCAGCTCCAGACTGTAATTGAACTTCAGATCTTCAAGCTCCTCGAAAAATGTTGGGTCAAAGTTTTCCAGCTCTCGGGTCAGCTTTCTCACTTCATCCTTCAAAAATGAAAGCAGCCATTTATGAAGTTAGACTGGAGATTTTAAAAACATCAGATAATTTTAAATGTTTTCAAGCAGAGATACCTGTAAATTCTTCCTTTCAGTATTTGCTGTCTTAATTTGTTCCTGTAGCTCACTGTATCCTAGAAAGAAAAAATAGTCGACAGAAATGACAGATTGTTCCATGTTTTACGTAATCTAACAACCCTGTCAAGCACAATATGATTTAGTCAAAATATGAATGATCTAACCTGGCCCTGCTTTGCTGGTGCCAAACAGCTCATCGTATCTTTGGATCTGGTGAAGAAGTTGTGCTTTCTCCCTCTCAAGTTGTTTATTGGCCAATCTAAACAGGTCAAATTTGGTGAAGAACGAGATGAGTTGTCTTCTGTGAAAACATTTCATACTTTGGTAGGCTTTTCCCTCTTAAACACTTTACCTTACTGACTGATACTCTTTAGCAAGGCCTTCATCAGTTGTTGCTTCTATTGGGATGTTTTTTAGGAGTTCCACCTGCTGACACATATTAGCTAATTAGATCTCTATGGAAAAGCAAAGGTGCCCCATCATATTCTATTTTTGTACACACTCTAATGAAGGAATGTGATTTTAATGATTGATTGATTGAATAATAATAGAGAGTTCAGAGTCTTACTTGCTTCTTTAACTGGCTGATATTGAGTTGTGTATTGTGCTGCTTCTCATTTGCCTCTTTTAGTTGCTCTTTCAGATCTGATATGCTGGAGTTTTTCTTGGAGATTTCACTTTCAAGTACTTTCATCTTGTTTTCAAATAATCTTATGGAAGAAAAATAGAAAACTGATCTTAAGATGATTTTACACATATGAAATTAGTACTGCAATGCTCTGAATGTGTGTGTTTAAAACCAATTAGGGATTCAAATAAATATACTACCTGGTCACAACAGAAGATTTCCAGGTCTTGCTGTCTGCACCCTCTAAAGATGGCCCCTTAGACAGGGCTAATAAAAGCCTCTGGTTGGTCTCCTCAAACTCTGCCCGCAGCTTCTCATTAGTTAATTCAAGACTGGCTTTTGCAACCCTCAGCTTTTCTGCAGCCTCTGCTTCCTGCAAGATGGCAAAATATCTTTTGACACCTACTATCATAGACCATAATCATAAATGTTTTCTTAGCATAGAGGTAATGAATTAAAGTGATTAAAAAAGGAAAACCTTCTTAATATCTTTACGCAAGCGTTCGTTTTCCATCATGATTTTCTCAATGCCTTTAGTTTTTGACTCCAGTCTTCCGTTTAGCTGTTCCTCTAATTTTCCTTTCATCTTTTCATATTCTGACTGTAACAAAAAAGAAAGAATTTGCACATTATGACAGATTACTGTAGAATAGCATTTCTTCCAAACCAATGGCAAAGCTAAATTTCTCAGTCCATTGTGGTTATACTTATAAAGAGAACACATTCTTTTTCATATCATCTTTTCAATACGTTCTCAACATGCACCTTAAGTTTCCCATGGTCCCGTTCCAATGTGGTAAGCTGCTCTTGAACGTTGCCATCTGATGTCTTTTTTAAGCTCTCGTTCTCTCTCTGAACTTTCTCAACTACCTTCTTCATCAGCCCAATGGTCTTCTCCAGCTCAGGTATGGATTTCCCACTTCGCCCAGACTGCACAAGAGGAGCACAAGACATGAATGTGGAGATGAGAAGCCAAGGTCTGTTTTAAGGCTGCACAGATGTTGGCACTTACCCCTCGGACATGACTGAGTGTCTTCTCCACTTCAGCTTTCTCTTTCTTCAGAACATTACACATCTCTTTGAGGTCAGAGACCTGATCCTTCATATAAAGAGAGATAGAAATAAAAAAAGTGTACAGCAATCCCTATAAGTATACCAGACAGTATAAAGTAAATAATGCAGGTGTAATAACTTTGACTTGTACTGTACTTTTAGTCGCGGTAAGTCCTTGTTTGCTTGTTCCACTTGAAAGCGAAGCTCCAGGTTTTCTGTGGACAACTTGAGATTCTCTTTTTGGAGCTCATGTTCTCTTTGTGATGGGGTACCAGAACCTCTGCCAGATGTCTGCAAAAACAATAAAGAGATGCTGATGTCATAAACAATAGCCAACTAAATGATATACACTCATGCACGCTATCTCTCATTCCTTAATATGCTTTTCCAGGAGAGGGATGCAGATTTTTACATCTAAAAAACATTTTTGTAATAAAGGGAGATAATTAATTTTTAAATCTAGTTGCAGGATGGAAAGTGTGCAATACAAAGATAAAGATGCTATGGCACAAACTAGAGGTGGACCGATATATCGGTTTCACAGATTAATCGGTGCAGATTCTGTTTGACACTAAAGGTTTTCTGCAAAAATCAATGTAGATATTTTTTTTCTTCCCTTTTCTCCACAATTTGGAATGCCCAATTCCCAATGTGCTATTAAGTCCTCGTGGTGAGTTGCCTAAGCGTCTGAGACCGTCAATCTGCACATCTTATCACGTGTCTTATAGCGCGTTACCGTGAAGACCTAGAGCGTGTGGAGGCTTCACGCTATTCTCCGTGGCATCCACGCACAACTCACCACGTGCCCCACCAAGAGCGAGAACCGCATTATAGCGAACACGTGTAGGTTAACCCAACGTGACCCTATCCACCCTAGCAACCGGGCCAATTGGTTGATTAGGAAGCCTGAATGGAGTCACTCAGCACGCCCTGGATTCGAATTTGCGACTCCAGGTGTGGTAGTCAGCGTCTTTACTTGCTGAGCTACCCAGGCCCCCCTATGCAGATAGTTTAATTTATTCCTTCTTAGCCAGCACTGAGTTAGAACAACTTGGTTCTACAGTATAACAGCACCCTCTAGAGGTGAAATAAAAACTCTGACTGACAATATTCATCCCAATTTTTATCCTCACTTCAATGCAAATTCGGTAATTTTGATTAGATAAATCAAGTGTTCTAAATTACAGCCAGTGCATGAAAAGAAAAATGTGACTATATGGAAACATGATTTTTGTTGCACAATAAACTGCATCAAGGAAGTTATTCATTTTGAGCTCTTGAAGCTTCTATGTCTGAGCCTGTCATAGTTAGAAAAGGCTAAGAAAGGGTTTCAATATTAAATAAATCCATTTTAAAAACTATCGGCTAGGTCTAACAAAGGTCTTTTCCACCATCTTAGTTATAATTAGTGGCAAAATCAACTATCGGTCAACCTCTAGCACAAATGCAGACACAAATCCGTGAAATCACAAGCTGAAAACCAGCACAGCTATAGTACGGGCAACTGGAAACTTTACAGAAGCATTTAGCTGGGAAATCCTATGGACCACTGTGTAAGGTACCTTGTGAGATTTTCAAACTTTCATTTTGCTATTCTTTGTAACAATGGAATGTAGCTTCTGATTCTAATGGTCCAAGAATGCTGTCGGTCACATCAAGCTCATTCTTCGTCAAATCTGTGTTTAGTTCCTTAGTAAGGGAACCTTAAAAGTCTGCACTTAAAATAGCGCTTGGATCCACAAAGGATCTGGCTCTGTGACAAAGGACTTGGTTTTCTCCTCGGCCATTGGTTCCTCAGACGTCTGTTTTGAATTAGAGGTCTTCTCCCTGGTGAGAGCTTTTTAATTTTCTTGGCACCTTTCAGGTGCTGCAGTTGTTTTCAAATCCTGTCTTCAGATTCATCATGTTCTTGTTCCTTCTCTCCCTCTTGTTGGTAATCCTCAAAATGTTTTATCTTTTTTGTCATCTCTTGCTCTGTCTGACTGCTACCTTCCAGTTTATCATCTCCTGAAGCCTTGTCCATCATCTCCTCACCAACAATCTTGAGTTCAGCTGCTATATTCTCTTGACACAGAGACTCATCTGGTATTTCTTTATCAACAGATCCATCTTTACGATTTGCTTCTTCTCGTTCACTTTTGTCAGTGATCAACAAATCTTCTACTAAATTTTCAGCGCTCTTCCCTACAGTCACTGATTTGTCTTCATTTTCCTCTGCTCTGCTTTCTTCAGTTGCACTGAGATCTATTGTTCTGAAGTAAATTTGAGTTTCTTTGTCTTGCATTTTCCTTTCAGTTACTCTGTCTTTTGATTCAGAGATTTTGTTTGTTAATAAAGAGGACTGAGTTTGTTCAGATTCACTGACATCGAAAGTCATAGGACAAACAACTTTTAAGGACAAACCAAGATGAGATGGTGATGCCACATGTTTGTCCTTCATTATCAGAGGAGGAAAGGAGATGTGGAGAAAGAAAGAGGGTTAAAAGGAAGTGTGAGAGTGAATTTAGTGAACAGAGATGGGTGACATTTATTGGCAAGATGTTTAATTGCAATTTAGGAAGTTACACCTACAGAAGGTCTGGATGGGGGCTCCTTGGACAGTTGGTTCTCCAAGGAGTGAAGTTTCTCCTCAAGATAACGATTCCGGATGGTGATGTCCTCCATTGCAGCATCACGCGGTAAAGCCTGTTGCTGCCTAAACCACCAACCGGACACATTAGAATTACTTAAAAAGAAAAAAACATTTCAATTCCAATCAACAAAAAAGCAAATGTTTATAAAGTAAACACTACTGACAATGATGAACACAATGAAAGTTGATGGCTTTTGAAGAGTTTTAGGGATGGAAACCAAAAATAGCAGATCATACTTTATCATTTTGATTTGCTGCTCCAATTCAGCATTTCTTGTTTTCAGTTCCTCAACCTCTCTGTCCACCTCGAGGGTCCGTGCACCAACAACCTGGTCTGCCGTTACTCCTCTAGTCTTGTGTTTCTTCTGCAGACTCACTTTCTCCTGCTCCAATCTTCATGAACATCAGAAAACATACAGTAAATAAGTGATCGGAAATCTTTCTTTTAATCCCACTACTCTACTAAATCTTAAAGTTCAATGTTAACATTTATCAAACAGATTTAAGTACTAAGTATCATGGCACTGACCTGCCATAAAGTTCTTTGATGGTTGCTAATTGTTTGGACAGACAATCCGTTTCCTTTTCCTTCTCCTTGAGAATGTTACGCACCTTCTCCATCCTGGCTTGCCACTTTTTACCCTCCTCCCACCTCACGATTTCTTCTTTAGAGGACTGCAAATACAAAAACAGTCTATAAATGCAATGCATGAAAATTCATACCTATCTCATACCTTTATGTCTCAGGTTTTTGACAGTCAAAACAGAAATGATAACATATTCTCTAACAAGCTCAAATAAAAGTACTTTTGAAAAGATGTAGAGACCCTTATGAAGGAGAGGTCTTTTTCTGTAACATTGATGGATACAGTAAGATTCACCTTGTCTTCCTTCAGTACAGTCCTCTTGTCTGTGGGCTCTGAGACACTCTTCCTGTCCATTTCCTGCTCTAACTTACGGATCTTTTTCTGCAGAGCTTCTACAGTGGGACCATCACTCTCAACCTGAGCCTACACATACACACCAAATAAACATGGATAAAACAGAGACACATTTAAGAAACATATCCTTATAACACTTATTTTTATTGTCATGAATTATTTGTTATTATCATGTCATAGCAATATCTAAAAAAACATAATGTATGCAAACCCAATTATGGGAAAAGTCACAATGATACAAAATTGGGCAATACTTTACCGTTCAAAAGTTTGGTATCACTTACCTGAAATGTTTCTTATGATCTTAAAAACATTTTGATCTGAAGGCGTATGCTTAAAGGTTAGAAATTAGTTTTGTAGACAAAAATATAATTGTGCCAACATATTAATTTATTGAAAACAAAGCTAAAGTGTTCTTTAAAAAATTTTTTTTTTTTTTAAATGGATGACTTGGACCGAATAATTAAGAAAAGCAGCCAATAAGCGCCAGGCATATAGATGGGAGCTCCATCAATACTGTTTAAAAAGCATCCCAGGGTGATACCTCAAGAAGCTGGTTGATAAAATGTCAAGAGTACATGTCTGCAAATTCTAGGCAAAGGGCCTAGAATTCCTAGGTTCTTTGAAGATGCTAAAATATTACACAGTTTTGATTTTTTTTTTTTTAGTCACAACATGATTCCCATATTTCCATTTCTATTATTCCATAGTTGTGATGACTTTACTATTATTCTAAAATGTGAAAACAAAATAAATTACAATAAACGCATTAGCGAAATAAAATAAACAAATAAAGAATGAGTAAGTGACCTTAAACTTATGAATGAACAATGAACAATGTACTTAAATTGCAAATATTTTGTGGAGCTGCATGTAATGACACAATGTAATTGTGAAACTTCCATGCAAACATCACTGCTGCATGAATGGAGCAAATGTGTAATTAAGCCTAATTACACGCCTTAATGTAATTAAGTTTATTTTCTCCCAGTGGACACAAATACTGATTAGAGCAAGGAGCTGCACAATGGTGTCTAGACGTATTCACTGCCCTAATAGAAGTGCTCCGTTTATACAGACACTGTGAAAAAGTCCTTAGTTTCCAGAGAAAAGGCTGACTCACTGTCCATGTGTTTTTGAGTCACTTCGGTACAAACACAAAGACCGTAAAGGGTCAATTCAACCAAAAATGAAAATTCTGTTATCATTTACTCTAATGTTGTTCCAAATCTCTATTACTTTCCCCACCTGTGGAACACTAAAGGAGATGTTAGGCAGAATATTAAGGACAGTCTCAAGGCCAAAGTATACTTAATTTGTCCGTGTTGCTGGAACACACAAAGTATCACAAAGCAGTTCTAGTGGGCATACGTCGAACCCGTCCGTAATCGCTCTCAATCAAAAACTATACAACACAGTCAATCTGGTGTAATCCGATACCAAATGCAGAAAAACTTAAAGGTATACCTGGGCCTTCAGTCATCCACTTTAATTTTACGGAAAATAAGTATGGAACAAGATGAGAGTGTGTAAATAATTACAGAATTTTTATTTTTGGCTGAACTATCAGGGCGCTGGACAGATACAAACCACACTAATAATAATAATATAATAAAATAATAATAATAATAAAAAAATAAAAAAACATTTTAGCGGTCTGACCTGTAGGCCATTGCTGAGCCTCTCAACCTTCTTTTTGAGCTCAATCAGCTGGTCCTCCAGGGCCTCTTTTTCACTTTGCAGTTTGTTCTGAGTCTTCTGGCTCCTCTGAAGATCTTTGTTCAAGCTCTCCAGTTCTTCTCTCAGAGAGTTTTCTCTGGCTTTTGCCGCTCGTACACCATCCTTAGCTCCCTGAAGCTCTTCATTGAGGTCCCTCACACATGCCTGAAAAGAAACACAGGAATATTATATTTTTATAAACAAAGTTTGTAGGTTAGGGTTAGAGACACTGTCTACACCTGGAATTAAGATATGTCCCAGGTGATCTGAGAACGAATGGTCAGATGAGACACATCGCTGTTTAAACCTGATCACTAATGCGTTTACTGTAATTTCTTTTCTTCAGATTTCAAGCGGAGGGTCTTAGTTTCATGACGACATCAATCAATATGTCTGCGTGATAATAAACCGCAAAAAAATCATAAAAGACAAAAATGTGTGAATAAAACTGGCTTGCTGTTTCTCGCAGGTGCAGTAAAACCTAAGCACAAACACAACAAATCTCTGTATTTTTAGTGAACCACCTACATTAAAGGAGCTTCAGATGTTCATGCTTTTCATTTGTGTCTCTGTATGACTTTGATATCAGAAAAGATCTGTGAAGTTCTCACCCTGTGTATGTATTTCTTTTTCAAATTTTCAGATCACACTAGTAACTGGCAAAGTTTAAACCCTTATTTAAGTGCAGCGGTTGATTGACATGTGAGGAGTATACACCTTTTTTGGGGGGATTTACACGTCAAATGCGACGTGGTTACATGCGTTTTTGACTACCTCCATATGTGGTTTTTGTGATCCGATCACAAAATGTTTTAGACCCCATTTAGACCTGTATTTAATGCTGACCACATGTGATCAGTTCCCCCAAAAACCCCTCTTAATACCAGGTGTAAACAGGGTCTGAGTGTCTCAACTGTTTTGGGTTAAGATAAGAGTTTATAATAGAATCTTTAGGTAAGGGTTTAGGGTCAGCTTAAGGGCCAGTTCACGCAGGACCCGCTCTTGCACTATTTCTTTATTTTCAGTCTATGTAAACATGCTAGATGGATACCTGAGACAGGTATCCATTTTTTTCAGCATCTAGCACCATAGGAGCTGCATTTTTAAGACGTTGTGTCAAGTGACAAGAAGTTAAACTTCAAATGTGTCTCATACTACTATGTTCTATTCCATTCTGCAGCAATGTGTCTAACTGTATTTAACCAACAATGTGTTGTGTGTGAAAGGCCCCTTATGTACAGGTTTAGGATTAGTGTAAGGATTTCGGGGTTCACGGTTATCTTTGTCATCCATTCAAAAGTCATTACTGCTTTTAAATAGTTTACCCTCAGCTCTTTGGTCTGCTTGTCGACAATCTGCTGAACATTGAGGGCCTCTTCCTTCTGAGCAGCACTGGCAATGATCTGCTGTTCTGCTTGAGATGTCAACTCTGCGCGCAATTCCAAGAGAGCTTTACTGAGAGCCTGCAGATGAGGAGTCAAACACTGATCTTAGTCATGATCACATGCAAACCATCAATAAAAACATCCAGAAAAATTCCACTTAATCCACTGTATGGTACCTTTAGCTGTTTCTCTTTGAGCGTCAGCTGAGTCTTCAGATGCTCCACAAGGTTCTTCATGGTGTTGGATGGTGACCTGACATTTGCCTCTTTCTGGGCCTCAAGCTCAGTGTTGAGATAATGGAGTTCTTTTTCCATCTGAGTGAGCTGTGCTCTCAGCTCTTCAGCCTCCTGCGATAGGCCTTTCATTTGGACAGCATGTCTTTCCTCCAGTCTTTGAATTAAAATAACATAAATTGATCAAACAAATCAATATTTTTCTCACAGACAGACAGATAGCAATCTTCTAGTAGTCTAAAAAGATTCAGTAGTCTTGATTTTTTGTTCTATGTAAAACTAAACTTGGTTAGCCTCTATTAAATTAGAGATTGCATTATCTGATTTACCTGGCTGTTTCTGCTGCATGTTCCATGGCATGTGCAGCTGTCAACTGTCTCTGTTGGTCCAGTTCTGCAGTGACGACCTTTAGCTTGTGTGTCAGAGAGGAGAGGGAATTGTCTTGCTCAGCCACCGTCTGCTCCATTTCTGCCAACCGCACCAGGTGCTTAGAGGTTGGTACAGTGATGGTGGGTTTCTTCATTAGCTCCTAATAAAGGATAAAGCCAATGAAAGTAGAGCACAATTTCACTGAAGTCAAAGAAAAATGATAGACTTATATAGTCTTATAAAACCTATCTAGTGGATCCAGGAACACATCTTACAAAGTGAACACTTTAATATTTAAGATGTGGCTTCCTGAGCACAGGAGACCAATTCAGACATGCTATCTGGTATTGTAGTTTTACAAAGAACACTCTTTATAAAATTTACCAGTGCTGTCTGTTTGAAGCGGTCCAGTGATGTGTCCATGTAAATGTCCAGTTTCTGATGCAGGGCCCTGACATCCTCCTCATGCCTTTTGGCCATTTCCTCCTGCTCCTGTTAGAGGAACAGAAAGAACATAATTATAATATTTGCTCACATTTGGCTACATTGTGTAATTCCAAACAATTATCCCTCATATGGTGAGTAATATTAAAAGCTAACTGAAAAAGTCATTAAGCACCTGTCGGGCCTTTGCTAACAGGTTCTGGTACTTCTTGAGAACCTCCTCTTTCTGATCCAGGCGGCCCTGCAGGTTGTTGATGGTCTGGTGGGCGACCTTCAGGGCAGGCTGGCTCTCGGAGTCCTCCTGTTTGCTCAGGTCCGCCAGGAGCTTCTCTCTCTCTGCAGCGGCTGGTAGGCGGAGCCTCAGTTCATTGATCACTTTGTCTCGGGATAAGACGTTCTGTTCTGCCGTCCATAAGGCTGCATCTTTTTCCTTCAGCTTCTACTCAAACATCATGATTTGGTAATGCAAACTTTTCTTTTCTGAACAACCAAAGGCATTATGGAAAAATGGCATTGTTTTGATCATTCAATAGTTTTGTGAGCCTGTTTTCTCAACACTTTAATGCTTTCGTTTGGTCTTGGGTGACCCAAGACCTCATTCCACACCCTGCACCTCATCCATTTTTTTGAGTTATACCAACACATATTTTGTATTCCTAGATCTTTCTCTATTGAATGATGTAAAAAAAATATATTATTTATTATTATTTATTATTAATTATTATTACTATTATTATTTCATATATAAATTACTGTCACAGAATATGTATTTCTTAGTTTATTACAAGATAAATGAGTACTATATTAAAACAAATGAGCACTATATCAAGTTGATTTTCTGTGTGACAATGTTAAATGATCAGTATTTCATATGCGTGTCCACGTACATATTATTTAAGCTATATATGCTATTTGTTACTCAAGGTGGCGCTGTTGTTTCAACGATTGGCTTGATTTACATTTGACATTGCTATTTGATGAAGCAGCAATGTGGAAGTAAACTATAGCAAGTGAAACAATATGTTTATTGTCATTTGTGAGGACTACTGGGATTATGCAAGTTGTGCTTTATCTATTTAGACACATGTGTAGTTTATGTGTTATGTGCTCCTCAATATGTATTTGACAGCCAGTTGCGTCACATGAAATTTCAGTTTGAAAGTAATGAATCCTGTTCTAGATGTGTTGTGTCATCTCTTTGATATATGAAAAACTAAACATTAAAATATATCAGAATATAATTGTCATGACATTTTTTTGAAAATGTGACACTATATGAGCATTTTGCAGACCCATATGTAGATCCATATGTGCTGGGTCGCTAAAGACCTGAGTATGTAATAATGTTTGGTGAAACACCAATGCATTTAAGGGTTAAAGCACCAATTTGTTAATTTTAAACATGCACTTCATGATTGATGTATTGGTATCACTTTAAATTCATCTAATGACTTATATAGAATATCACATGATCAAACTATGATGAGCAGAGAAGAGGAAGTACCTCTTCCAGAACTTTGCACGTGGCTTTTGTCTCAAGGATGATACGAACATGCTCCTTGATTTTTCCAAGAGCGTAGTCCAACTGGTGGGCCAAGGGCTGATTTGGATCTGGAAGAGAGCCGGTGGCTTCTTCAAACTAAATCCGGATAAAAGCACAAATTAAAAGGAGTTAAACTGCATTTTAGTTGCCCATTTAACGGAGTACAGTAACACACTCTGAACAAAGAACAATCATCTGGGGTTGTGAAATTAAAAGTATGCTTGTGTACAAATTATAATAAAAGATCTCTAAAAAAAAATTGCTTCCTGTATTTGACATACAAATCAGAGCTGATGCAAATATTAAAGGCACCTTCTGAGCCGTGCTTAGGATTTGATTCTGCTGTTTCTCATAGGTATCGAGTTGGCGCTCCAATTCCACCTCCCTCTGATCCCAGATCATCTGCTGCTCCTCAAGTAACTGACCCAAGAAAAAGTAACAATTAAATATCACTGCAGAAATTACGTATGAATGTACATTCTATGGAAAGACTAAGGAAAGATATCTATATGACGCTTGTAGAAGGAGGTCTTACATTATTCTGCTGCACCAGCTCCTCTTCCAGGCCACTGATGGTGCGTTCCTGTTCTGCCGCAATGTTCTTCAGGTACTTAATCTCTTCTTTCTGGGCACCAAGCTCTCTGCACTGCCTCATTTCCACAAGACGAAAATCTTCCAGCTTCTTATGCCACTCACTTACCTACATTGGTTGATACATTTTAAACTTTGTCACTGAGTGTAAAATACAAATTTCCTTCAGATAAGTAACTTGATTTAAATGTGAATACTTTCCAGTGCATTTTAGTATGAAAAACACAATAAGTTCATTAAAATATCAAGACAAGAAGGATCAAGCTCATTATTTTGCATTAACCTAAGTAAAAGATTTAAGGGGAAAGAAAAGGTATCTGTACAGACTTTTCAAGCTAAACATTTTACAAAAAAGAAGTCTGATCATTCCAAGTCACTGGAAAAATGGCTCAGAAAAGTGCAGCTTGTTCTGAGAAAACGTCTAGCACCATTTGTTTACAGATGCCACTTGGTTTGATATTTTCTACATAATGCACTAACATTCAGACAAGTGTCCAAAAAAGTCAATATTCTTATTTGGGGCCACTGCAAAATCCTGAATTAATTTAAATCTCATCATCAAACTCATTACCACAATCAGTCAACCTACTTTCTGAGCTCCTCTGGCATCCTTCAGTGTTGCTATAAGCTCTTCCAACCCCTTCAGCTTGAGCTCCAGTTCTTGTGCTTTCCCCTCTGCTCTCCTCCTTTCCTCCTCTGCCTTCTGTGCCTCCTCCCTGGCTCTTGCCCTGTCCTCCTGCAGGTGCAGCATTGTGCTGGAAAACTTCTCTTGTTGGGCCAGTGGCAGGGCTCCGGAGAACTGTCTGCGAAGGGCCTGGATGGTGTGGCGTAGATGTCTGGCTCGCTGGTGACCCTCCTGTCTCGCGTGCCACAGCGCCTGCTGCTGGGCATCAAGCTGCTGTTCAGCCCGAAGCTTTTGTGCCTCAAGTTTCTGCAGGCGCACGGTAGCAGCCTCTAGTCGGCTGATGGCAGTGGTCTCGCTCAGCTGGATGGCAACGATGTGCTGGTGGAGTTTGGCGATGAGGGCTTTCTCATCAGACTGAGCCTAATATAGGGATGTGCAATTAGGATATTCTCATATTTTAATAATAGGATATATAATCATATTGGTCACATTGTAGCTGAATTTGAAATTGCAAATATTATTTTTATTATTATTATATGAAGTCCTCGTGATGGCATAGTGCTTCAATCCGGGTGGTGGAGGACGAATCTCAGTTGCCTTCGTGTCTGAGACGTGTCAACCAGCACATCTTATCACGTGGCTTGTTGAGCATGTTACCACGGAGACATAGCATGTGTGGAGGGTTCACGCTATTCTCTGCAGCATCCACTCACAACTCATCACGTGTGAACCACACTATAGCGATCATGAGGAGATTACCCCATGTGACCCTACCCTCCCTAGCAACCGGGTCAATTTGGTTGCTTAGGAGACCTGGCTGGAGTCACTCAGCATGCCCTGGATTTAAACTCGTGACTCCAGGGGTGGTAGTCAGCGTCTTTACTCGCTGAGCTACCCAGGCCCCTTGAAATTGCAAATATAAAATGTTTTTGTTACATGTTTATTGTTTACGTGCATTAAATAGTAACATACTATTTACAAATATTTACCTTTGATATTTTGAACTCTTCCTAAATCTGTACTGTCTCTTTAAGACTACCACATCACCCAGTGAGCGCATATTTATGTGAGTGGTCTTTACCACTTTTACATACATGCTATGTGTAATTACAATTAAATGTTTCTTTTTTTGTGTGTTTTTAATCAACAACTGACAGGTGATCTCAACTGAGGGTATTACAAAAATACATAATCCAAGGACATACAGAGTGGGGATCTCATCTTTGGACACACAGAACGAGTCAAACCAAACCTTTACTCTTAACAGGCAGTGAAAGGATTATTATGCTAAACTTCTTCGTCATTATACTACTCAACCATGGGTGAGTGAAATCTGAAAGTTTTAACAGCCAGTGGCTAATCACAGACATTTTAGTCACAAAGCAGAAATTTGGTTGCATACCCGAGTGTTTTACTTGCATTGTAGAGGGACCTACAGACTTGAGATATTCTTCTAAAAATCTTTGTTTGTGTTCAGCAGAAGAAAGAAAGTCATACACATCTGGTATGGCATGAGGGTGAGTTAATGATGAGCGAATTTTCATTTTTGGGTGTACAAGCCCTTTAAGAATCGAGATTGTTCAAAGGAAGATCACAATGCATCGAAAAATCTATATTTTTAATCCAGTCCTAATGAAGAGGCTACGCAAGTGAAAATTGCTCTTTGAATAGAGAAACAAATTATATTTGAGTGCTACAGCTTAGGGAAAGATTAGCAGTGATTAAGGACTTTTTTATATTCCTCAAATAAAGCTATTGTGTGGCTTCTGATGACTTGGAATATAGCGCAAAATCATGTGGACAACTTTGATAGTACTTTTGCGGTGCATACTTGGAGCCTGATAGCCTCAGGTCACTGTCTGCTTTCTTTGTATGGAAAAGAACTGTACGAATATTCTTCACCTTTTATGCTTCACAGAAGAAAATAAGTCATATGGGTAAGGAATGATATGAGTGGGAGTGCTTTTTAAAAAAGCTTTATTGTTATTTCTTAACAAGAATAAAATCATACCTGGTAGTCTAAGACCTGTCTCCTCAGGCTCTCTACCTCTTTCTCTCTTGATTGCTGTCTGGCTTCCAGAGTGCACACCTGCATTTTCGCCACATCCGATACCTCTCGCAATCTGCAGATACAGTATTTTGTTTCAGTATAATTTTTTTTATTTTGATCCCCTTTTCTCCCCAATTTGGAATGCCCAATTCCCACTACTTAGTAGGTCCTCGTGGTGGCACGGTTACTCATTTCTGTCCAGGTGGCGGAGGACAAGTCTCAGTTGCCTCCGCTTCTGAGACTGTCAATCCGTGCATCTTATCATGAGGCTCGCTGTGCTTGACACTACGGAGACTCTGCACGTAGAGGCTCATGCTATTCTCCAAGATCCATGCACAACTTCCATGCACCCATCTGAGAGCGAGAACCACTAATCACGACCACAAGGAGGTTACCTCGTGTGACTCTACCCTCCCTACCAACCGGGCAAATTTGGTTGCTTAGGAGACCTGGCTAGAGTGTATTTTGCAAATATAATGAGTCTTTATTCCTGCACAGAATACACTGTAGGATACACACTATACATGCGTATGTGTGATCACACTCACTTGGATGCTTCAATCCGCAGTTCAGCCTCTGTTTTCTCCAGTTCGGTGATCCGCTTGCGATCTGCGTTGCTGATGTGTTTACTGACGCTGTCAGCCAGCTCATCCCTGAGCTCACACTCCATTCGCTGAGCCTCCAAGTTTATCTTTGTGAGCTAAACAAAGAAACAAAGAAGCACTAAAAATGTGTTTATGACAAAGGGCTAGCATATTACGTTTTAGCATAAAGATAATAATGGTATAGACAGCATTTACAGTCGTGGTGACAAATATTTTGGGTATTTATCCGTTATCGTTTCCCAGTGACAGTAAACAAATAAAATATGCTCACATATTTGTGCATACGCTTACAAAAACCTACACACACACACACATATATTTTTTTTACAGTTGGGAACAGGTAACAACACAAGAATTTGTTAAAACGTTATTAAATTAAGTTTAATTAATTAATGTTCTGTACATTTAATTTTGGGTTATAGTTGACCCAAAGGATCATGTAGGGACATTTTTCTTCAGATAATAAGAGGAACTGATCTCTAGATTCTGAAGCAACAACCCTGCTCTCTTTCAGACCCACCTCAGCAAACTTGGTCTCCAGCTCAATGTTGCGCTCTTCCACCAGTTTGAGGGAGTTCCTAAGGTGCTCGTACATCATCTGAGCGTGCTCGGCTCTCTGTCGTTCATTCAGCTCCTTCATCTCCAGCGTAGTGATGCGTCTGGACACGGATATGATCTCGCTGTTGGCCAGGGCTTTGGCTGCTTTGTCCATACTGTTCTCACCACCTGTGGGGACCAGACGTTCAACGTCAACAAAAACGATCAAAGCTCCTATAAATGCATAAGGTCATGGCAGCAGGTCAACCTGAGAACATTGTAGCAATGACATACACAACCCTAATTATGACCTTTATTAATGTTTAGATGTAGCTCTTATGTTAAGAATCTGAGCTAGTAACCAAAAGGTTTTGTTTAATTTCACACAAAGCCATAGTTTGACTTTCCGAATACTCAAGACTTTTCAGACCACTATAATTATAATTTTACGGTGCTTTTGCATCCTTTTTAAAGCATGATTGCTTCATTTCCTATTCACTGCAACTTTTGTGTTCTATGAAAGACAGTAAGTCATATTAGTGTGGAACGATATGAGAGTGAGTAAATGATGTCAGGACTTTCATTTTTGGACAAATGGTCTCTTCAATGTAATTAATTAATAGAGAAGTTTACCACTTGTGCTGATTTTTTCCCAGGCCTGCTCCAAAGTGTGAAGCTTTTCCTTGGTGATCTCAAGCTCTTTATTGATGGAACTAATGCGCTCATATAAAGAGACATTCTCTTTCTGAAATCAAAGGAGAGTATGGTAAAGAAAAAAGTAAATAAATAGGCCTTGTGTTTCTTAATCAAACTTGCAGAAGATTTACCTCAAGATGCTCCAGGGTGGTTGTCTTCTGAACGAGGTGATTGTCTTTCTGCAGGAGGTTTCGATACTTGATAGTGAGCTCAGTGTATTGTTTGTTGGCTCTCTCAAGCTCTGAGGCAGGAACACTATTATCAAGGGATTTCTGCAGGGCCGCCATTTTGAAAGCTGCCATTTCCTGAGGGCAAAGCAAATTTACATTAAGAAATTGCCATATATTTGGAATAATTTTATGTGTAACCTTAGCACAGTTGCATAACCATTGTAAACTAAATAATTTTTTTATTATTGGCATTGATGAGGCTGATATGGGAAGCCGACAATATAAGATCTTATATATTTTTTTTATTCCAACAATAAACCCTATATTTCCTTTGTCTGTAAATTGCATTTTATCCACATTAGGATTTATAATCTTTTTGCCATGTCTTGACTTTTGATACATAAAGAATTAAGCTATTTTAAGGTGATGTACCAAGGCTGCTATACCTTGAATCTCTGCAGGTAGCCAATCCTTTCTGTGACTGCAGCCTCCATTTGGGTTAAGTCATCCTTCAGTTTGTCATTCTCCTTTCTCATGTGCTGCTCTAGCTCCAGCAGGGTTGTATAACGTCTCGTCAGACACTTCTCGTTCACCCTGAGAACCATCATCTTTCGCGCCATTTCAGACAGCTCCTGTCTGATCTCACTCGGGTCCTTTTTAAGAGCCTCTATCCAGTGCTGAGAATCAGCACATAATAAGACGAGTGAGAATGACGTGTGGATGTGTGGACAAATTAGAATCTTCTTAAACTCTAGATCTGATGATACTTTATCTGATGTAGACATGCAAAAACCAAACAGTAGCTGATAACCTTTAAAAACGAAATTGATAATGTAATAAAGTAGCAATATAATAAATATTTATCAATGTTAGAGATTTTTATTTTTTATTATCACCATTGTTCTGATTGGAAGCCAACAACTGGAGGGCTAATTTTATATATTAAAAACTTAATGTTCCTTTTCTATCTGTATGTCGGTTATTTTGAATAATTATACAATTTAATAATTGAAGAAAGCAAGTCATATGGGTTTAGAACAACATGAGGGCTAGAAAATTATGACAGCAGTTTAATTTTTTGGGGGAACTATTCCTTTATCACACATATCTCCAATCTCATTTGGTGCATCCTTAAAATGAAGAACTCCAGAGACTTACATTGTATTCCTTGATTTTAACAGTATCCACCTCCCTTTGTTCTTCCAGTTTAGATTTCAGCTCTGCAAAAGAGTCTTTCTCTTTCTGCCAAGACTCCCTTTCACTGAAGCAAAGCAAACAAGGTGAAAAAATATAATGATTTTATTTTACCCCCTCCCCACACACACAATTTGTTGGCCTGACATACCTTTGGTACTCCTTGTACAATAGTCCTTGTTGGTGGCGGATCACTGCAAATTTCCTTTTATACTCTTCCAAAGCCGAGTCAAGCTGCTGGATGGAGTCATCCTTGTTTTTGATCTCCTATATATCCATATTTGAAGTCTCAATATTATGTACTCTACAGAAACTCTTGATTATTATATAAAGTTTGTGTGTGTATAACATGATGCACTTTACTGTTTTAAAATGAAATACATTAACTTTACTGAAACAAACCTGTAGGAGTTGTACCATATACTCATTCAAAGCATTGATGACCTCAGCACTTGTTGGCATCATCTCTTCAGGTAAGGATAATATCTTGTGAGGGATGGAACTACCAGCTGATTTGCTCATTGATTCAACTTCACTTTCCAAGTGAGCAATCTAGCCAAAGAATAACACAAACATTGATTCAAAAATGTTTGAACTAAAAATTTAAATATTTTAATTTTTTGCACTATTATTTTGGGTTACTACCTTCTCATTAGCTTTCGTCAGCTGATTGAGAGTGTTTGCCGCTTCTTCTCTAGCAGCCTTCATCTCCTGTCTTAACTCCTCGTTACGGCCGGTGAGCTGATCTACCTGAGTTCTATGGTGCAGGTTTGCATCAAACGTCCCCCCCGAGTACTTCATCTCCAAAGCCTTGAGAAAAATATTATCATTAACAGAGACCGATATATCAGTTTTACTGATTAATCGTTGCCAAAAGTTGCTTTTTGGAAGCAATCTTTATTGGCAAAAATCTATACCGATAGTTGGAGATTGACACTTGAGGATTCTACAGTTAGAAACAATTGCTTCTACAGAACAACCCTCATTTCAGTGCAGATTTGGTTATTTTGATTAGATAAATCAAGTGTTCCAAAGTAAAGCAAGGACATGAAAAGAAAAATCTGCCCCGTCACCACATACATTGTGTCTCCAACTTCATATCTTGTGAGTAATAATAGAAAACCTTTTCTGGTGATATATACAGTCTATATAAATACAAAATCCTTAATCTGGAAAATATATAGGCTATTAAAGCTTAATTTGGTAAATACCAAGTTCCTGTCACTTCAAAACAAAAGTCCAGAAATAAGTAATTGTATTTCAGGCTTGTTCATGGTCCTGTGTTATGCTACAAATCTTTAACTTTTTGGGGGGGTTTGGGATATTATAGAATGGTTGCACAATAAATTGCATCTGGAATTTTATTCATTTTGGACACTTGTACCTCTATGTCTGTGCATGTTATAGTTAGAAAAGTCTAAGAAAGTGTTTTAAGATTTCATAAATCAGTTTTTAAAACTATCGGACGATTAATCAGTTAACTGACTTTTCCACCACCTTAGTTATCAGTATCTTCAAAATCCACTATCAGCCTCTAATTATTACACAGAATATCCTTAAGGATTTATATAAAATGTTCTCATAACAATTCAGTTCATAAGTAATTGCTAGGTCCACTCAACATTTAGGATTTCACAGAAAACACCTGTCACTCAGAAAATAAAATATACAGTATCCCCCCCCCCCACCCCTTGCATGTTTATTTATTTTTTCTTCATTTTTCTTCACTGCAATTGAGTATTTGACAAATAACAGGTTTAAACTTTTCTGAATTAACTTTTCTAAGTTCTGCGTGGGATAAAATAATTTTTAAAAGTGCAAATAATTGTATATAATTGTAAAGATGTAGTTTAAATTGAAGAATAGCATGTCACACTGTTGGACACTGCTGTCACTGCTTAAAATTTCACATCAACTACTCAATTCCATTTTTTTAAATACATGTTTTTAAATGAGATTTAAATCTAAAATACATTTAAAAAAAATGTAGCAAATTTTATAATGGTTCAAGTTAACAATAAGAGTTTATTACTCTCAGCTTCGTTTAAACGTTTTGTCAGATTTACAAAATCTATGCAGAATTCCAAAGATTTTCTCCCCAAAATGTTCTCTGATTCACCAGTGTAATTCAATAAAGAGCACAATGCTCCAGGTGAACATACATTGACGAGTCTCTCCAGGCTTGGAATGTTGACTCTTGTTGGTGAGGGCATTTTCTTCTGAGTGTCCTGGATGGCCTGCAGGATCTCCTTCATACCCTGCTCCAGCTGTTTATTCTCATTCAACATTTCATTCACTGCGGGGGAGAAAGTAATATTCTTGGCATGAAATTCCACATGGAATTTTAAACGTTCAAGTTTAGGTAGTGATAAAGCTCACATTTGGCTTTGAACTGTGCAGATTCCATTCTCTTGAGCTCCAGTTCTTTCTCTTTGTTGCTCAGTTCTTTCTGTAGCCGCTCATTCTGAGAAACAAATAGGTCGTTAGCTTAGCTTTAATGATTAAAATGTTCAGAAAGCTGGTAACACTTTATTTTACAGTGTTCTTGTTATACATATTACATGTAATAACTTTATTAATAACAGTAAATTATGCATATTTTCAAGAAACTTACCCTAAACCTATAGTAAGCACATGTTGATAATTAATATTACTCAGTATTTATGTATTTAATTACACTATAAAAAGGACACTATAAAACAAAGTTTAACCAGAAAGCTATTAATGTTTTATTCTCTGATGTTGACTTACTTTGATTTTTATTTCCTCATCAGTAGATCTAGAAATGGGCCTCTCTCTTAAAGATCTGCTGGGTCTTTCATCAGCATCAAGCAATGAACAACTGAGTACTGAGATGCCTGAAATTAAGAAAATATGGTATCAGTATTACAAATGATAAAACAGCTAGTTCTAGTCCTCTAATCTGATTGGACAAGCGGAGTGCTGATATTTAGTATACAGCACTTTTGCGTGTCACAGTTCGTTTCACTCCACTTTTGGAACTATTTTCATTAGAGAAGCAAAAATAGACAAAACAACTAGCCATATTGTGTCTAAAATGCAAGTTACTCAAAATTAAATTCTTGTTTATAGATCTAAAACCAATATCATACAAGCTCATGTGATATCGCAAAAATGTATCATGAAAGACAGAATTTTAGACTTTGTTGGTGAGTGTTATGGTGAAATCATCTTGGTCTCACCTTTGTCCTTCACCAAGGCACGGATGCGTTGTTTAAGCTCAAGTCTTTCCTCCTCGAGACGCTCAATCTAAGGAGTCACACATGTCCAGAGAAAATTTACCATGAACAACTGTCCAAAGCCAGACCATTCTGGTCTCAAGACCATCAAGATCACCTGAATCTGTCTTCATTACCTCTTTCAGGAGAACCTGGTTCTCTGCTTTGTACTGTCTCTGTTTTAAAACCTTTGATCTCCGGAATTCAGTCAAATCCAGTTCTTCCTTTGGATTTAATCCTGGAGTGGGAAGATGATCCCATGCGGTTTATAACACATATTTATTTAGCAAAATCAATATGGGATGTGACATTTTTTACATTTTTGTAGGTATAAGTAAGATGAGAAGGAATTGAGACTTTGGAATTGGAATTGAGAGGAATTTAGAGAACAAAATGCCATCCTTATGGAATTCCTATGGAGTAAAAAAAAAAGACTGAAGCTTACCAAGTCGTTCTCTCAGATCTTCATTCTCATCCATTAGGTTGTTGATTTTCAGCTCTAGCTGGTTTATCTCTTTGATCATGGTCTCTATCTCACGGTCTTGGACTTTAATCTGGTTTTTACATTCTTTGATCTCAGCAATAGCAGCTTCCAAGCCATCTGTCCCCTGAAAAATTACAATACAGTGGAGTATTTTACCTTGCTAAATAAGGGGACATATTTCAAGGCCAAATCAACCTTTAAGTATGTATAACATAATATTTTATTAGTGGAGAGAGACTTGTTGAAGCACAATGAATACTTAAGAAAATATTTTCATTGGAATATTGGATTCAATTGGTCAATCACAGCATTCTATGGTCAAATATTTTTGTATAATGACCATTACATGTCTTTGGTAATTGTATGTCTTTCATATCAATCTACATTCTTTATCTTATCACATAATAAAATAATTTAAACTTAAATCAATATTTCATGCCCATTTACTTCATTACCATAAATAAATGGGATAATGTACAGTCAGTTTAACATTATCTAAAAACAAACCACTTTAGGGTGATGCAAGACCTGTTACAAGGGCTGATCAGCCTGTAAGGGTAAATTTTGTGATATTGACCGGCTGACTGTAAACTACAAACTACACTTACGTTTATAAATGTTGTATTAAAAAAATGTTTGGTAACACTTTCTACAAAACCCATATTTATAATGCAATGTAAAGGAATTATACATGCATTATACTGCATTAATAATGCATCATAATGCATCTTATAATAAGTTATAACTTCTCATAAATAATTATAACTACAGTTGTAATACATTATGACTTCCCCTATTCATAGTTATACTTAAGTGTTTAATGCATTGTAACACAAGCAACATAAAATTTTAACGCAGCAGAAGCTAATAAAATTAATCGTATATGTGCTGTCATGCAAAAGCAGCAAAACACTCAAAAGGCTTTATGACGTGATCATATCAACAAGTGGTCTTTGCCTGCTTTAAGTTACAAAAGCAATATCTTCTTATAAAAATTCATAACATAAACTTGCAACATACATTACAAGTCAAACTTATACAATGGAAGTTATTTATAAAATAAGTCTCCAAATAAGATTCACAAACTTTAAATGTATTGAATTGAATAGAAGATTGGCTAAATGTGTGATCAACATACATGTATTTTTGTAGAGATTTGATATATTTTAACCTTGTAGCTTTACAAGTGTTTTTCATATTGTCTAAAAATTTACATTGAATAGGCTATTTTGTATTTTGTGCAGGTGTAATGTATGTAATTTCTAGCATGAGTTGTAATGTCTTATAAAAACTTTAAAATATATTTTGGATATTTATAAGAAGACATTGTTTTTGCCACTTTACTTAAAGCATACCTATTATTTATATATATATATATATATATATATATATATATATATATATATAAACAAATACAACATTCAATTATATCTGCAGAAGTTATAATGTATCATATATTATAACTTCTGCAGATATAACTGAATGTTGCTTGTTGCTTGTTTTATAATACATTATACTCTAAGGTATAAATATGAATGCAAGTATTACAATGTATTATGATTGTGGTTACAAGTACCTATGAAAAGTTATAAAATATTATAAGGTGTATTATGAGACATTACTAATGCATTATAATGACTTTACAATGCATTATAAAAATGGGCTTCATAGAGAGTGTTACCACATAGGCCACTATCAATATGAGACTGACAGTAGATTGTAAACTATAATTAAAAGTAAACTGTACCTTTACAATAGTGGCTGCAGTAGTGAGTACTAAGAGATTTATTAACATGCTTAATAGACTCACAGACTCATAGAGACGAATACGGCTATGTGTGTCATTGAGCTCTTTGTCTTTATCCCTGGCATCCATCTCTGCCAGTTGGGCAGCACGCTCGGCCTCCAGAGCTCTTCTCTCAGCTGCCTGGAGATTAGCACTCAACTCTTCCAGATTACGCTTCTGCATGCTTGATGTGAGGCCTGCCAATTTAAGAAATAAAAAATAAACAAATGTACTAAGCAAAAATTAATGGTCGATTTATGTGTTAAATTGAATGGGGCCAGTATTGCAGACAATAATTCCAGAAAGATTTACTACGATACAGCATTCATTTAAAAAAATATGTGAAACAGTGGGATAGTTGTTTAAACTTGCCCCATAGACAGTCATTTTAAGTGCATTACTGTAAATGTGAATCTTTCTTGTTTTTACAAACATAGGGATGCGTCGAAATTATTTAAACGAATTATTGGTGAGGCCTTATGCCCTAGATTGCCATCAATAAAGCTTCAAGGGTATTTAACCAGGAATATTCCTTTAAATCCAGTGGATATTCCACAGATCTTTTGACAATTGCCCTAAAAATGAATATTCTCTCAAAATGTACTCACCCTCCTGCCGTTCCAGAAGTGTATGACTTTTTTTTTCTTCAAAACATAAACAAAGATTTTTAAAAGAATATTTCAGCTCTGTAGGTCCATACAGTGCAAGTGAATAGTGACCAGAACTTTGAAGGTCCACAAGGCAGTATAAACATATTCCACAAGACTCCAGTGGTTAAATCCATTTCTTCTGAATCAATTTGATATGTGTGGGTGAGAAACAGATCAATATTGAAGTCCTTTTTTAACTGTAAATCTACAGTTTGACTTTCATTTCACATTCTGTCACCTAGTGTTTGGGGCTGGTCAAAGGGTGAGATTGATAGTAAAAAGGCCTTAAATATTGATCTGTTTCTCACCCACACCTATATTACTGTTTAGAATACATAGATTTATCCTATTATGGATTATTTTTTTGCCTCCTATATGTCATTTTTTGACCTTGAAAGTTCTGGTAACCATTCACTTTCATTGTATGGACCTACAAAGCTGAACATTCTTCAAAAAATCTTAATATGTGTTCTACAGAAGAAAGAAAGTCATACACATCTGGGATGGCATGAGGGTGAGTAAATGATTAGAGAATTACCCTTTTAATCTCTGTACCGTACCACAAAAGATGAAATATGTCTTCAGTATTTCTAAAGGTAACACCACCACTCTGAATTTATAAAGAGTGATGTACTGGCAGATACAAATAGAAACAGACCTTTATCTTTCTTTAAAGGCTTTTTCAGCTCCTCGATAAGCTTAGCGTTCTTTTCCATTTCTGCAGTGTACTGCTCGACTTGTTCTGACAGCATCTTGATCTGGTTGTCCCTCTCTTGCACGGCCTTTTGAAGTCAAACACAAAGTCAGTGACTTCCTTAAAGCCCCATTGGGATACAATAAGATGAACCAATATGATGAAAGTCTTGGCAAAAGATAGATGAAGAGAGACAGATGTAAAACGCTAATGCATACAGAGAAATGAGAAACAGATATACTCACGCCACACAGTTCATAAATGACCTGACCCAGGCAAGACATAAACAAGAGAGCAAGAATGGAAAAGGAAACATTTGGAAGACAATGAGGTAGTTGAAAGGAAGCATGAGTGTCAAAAGAAAACAACAAAAGAAACAGCAAACAAATACACAACAGAGAAAGACTTGAAAAAGAACACAAACTGGCAATGCATTGGCAATGGATCTGAGACTTAGATCTTAGGTCATGATTAATAGCACCACTAAACAATAAGAATGTCCCAATGACCCTTTTTTGCAGAAGAGAGAGAGAGAGAGTTTCAGGCAAGGCCATTGCTGTGAAGTAAATAAATCTTACATTTATTGATCAAATACTTAACATGTGTTTTTATGCCTTGCAAATGGATACATTTTGTATTGAAATTGTATTGGAAATGATACAAAAATGTCTAATATTTAAATAGTTGGCAAGATAGCTAAGCTTGTCAAAATTGCAGGAATGATCTGTGATAGTCTTAGAAATTTCAATTAGAATGGGTTAAAACATTTTCTGATTAACATTTTTTAGTGATTCACACAGATAACAAAGAAAAGCAAAACATAAATACACAGAATCAACATTTAATGTATACTTATACATTATAATGTGTATATGTATACACACACACACACACACACATAATAATCACACACATTTAAATCTTTTTTTCTTTCTCCACTGCCCCTCCCCGAGAGCCCTCCAAAAACTTAAAATAGCTGCTGCATTTCCCATCAAACGAATCCCAGATCCCCAGCCTTCTACATAACACTTCCTTGAAAGCCGCCACCCTCCCCATCTCTGTTCACCATTCTTGAAATGAGGGTGCTCCAGCCGACTTCCATCCCCTTTGCCTGCCAATCATAAAACTTGTTAGGACCCTATTTTTTGTGTTTATCCCCTATATTGATGACCACCCCATGGCCATATAGAGTCTGGGTCAAAATGAAATTTGAGTGCCCAATACGTCACACATCTGAACTTTCAACCAAAATTCTTGGATCTTAACACACCACCAAAAAACATGGGTTGTGTCTGCATCTTCTGATTGGCATCACCAGCAGGTGGGCTTGTCTTTAAGACCAAGCCTATACAATCTAGAGGGGGTCCAATAAAATCAATGTAAAATCTTTAATTGCACAAGACGCACCCTTACAGACTTGATGTTTTTAAGAATCCTAGCCCACACTCCCTCCTCCAATACCCAGTTGAAATCTTTCTCCCATAATCTCTTGATAGAAGTTAAATCTCCATCCCCAGAACACTGAATTAGCAGTGAGTAATACACTGATGCCTCATGACCTTTTCCAAAAGCAGTAATCACCCCTCCCAGAGTATTTGCAGCTTTAAGGGGTGCATGCTACTCCAAAAATAGCACAGAGCAGGTGTATATACCTAAAGAAAAAGATCTGGGAATCCCAAAATGTTGAACCAAATTTTCAAAGGATCTCAACACTCCACTCTCATATAGGTCACCGAGTGTATTAACCTCCCTCACAATCCACTCTGACCAGCAGAAAGGGGAGTTATTAATCCATAATTTTGGGTTCAGCCATGTGCTCGAAGCAACATTTAAATAAATGACAGAATTAAACACTCTGGACACTATTGTCCATACTGAGTGCAAATGCGAGATAACGGGGTGTAACTTATCTTCTCCGAATAGTTTGATAGAGATTCTCTGAGGCCATCAGATGACATTCAGTGATTCAGCTCTACCTCGGCACTTTTAATATTCCCTTTAAACTCCACGAGTTCTCATGCTTTTTTTGGTGAATCCAATCCCTAAGAACCACCTTAAGTGCCTCCCAAGCCATGCCCTCAGAGGATACTGAGGACCAATTGTTCTCCATATAAACATTGATTAAAGCCTTTAACATTTGTTGGAATTCAGAATTTTGCAAAATGGATACATTAAAGCGCCAACTATATGATTTCCTTTTCTCCATATGTGGCAACAACAAATCAACAACAGATGAAATGAGGGACTTATATATATATATAGATTATATTATATATATATAATATAATATATTATAAGACTATTATATATATATATATATATATATATATATATATATATATATATATATATATATATATATATATAGATGGGATCAAAAGACTAAGATTTTTACAGATCTTGTTTACACAATGTTGCTCTAGGGGGCTTGCACACTTTTGCTTCACTATGCTCAAGGACTTAGTCCATCAAAAGATTAAAGTCTCCTCTCAATATTATATCATGAGCAGTGTCAGAGGCTTGCAACATCCCTTCAAGATCTATAAAAAAGCCCCGATCATCAACGTTAGGTGCGTAATTATTAGCCGAAATAAAACTTTGCCCATGAATTTCTGTTAAAACAATAATGACTCGTCCTAATTTATCTTTAATCTGTTTGAGACATTTTAATTGTAGATGCTTATCAGTGTAATGACTCCCCTGCTCTTACTTTAGCCCTATATCTTCCAAAGTTTTTAGCTTCCTGCGGGGAAAGATGTCTTTCTTGAAGAAATAATATATCATATTTCTTACACGTAAGAAGCGAAATAACCTTTCTTCCCCGTCTGTTGCTCACTTCGACGTTGTGTCGAAAAAGCGACACTAGGGGTCTCTCTTGAGCGCTGAATATGCCTCTGATCTATGAATAAAGGCCAATGAGAAGTTGGCAGACAGTATTTGCATACCCTGTCCTCGGACAATACGGGTATAAAAGAGGGGAATTCGTCGAGTTCATTCAGAAATTTTCTTCGGAGCTGATGGTCGTGCATGCAGTAATCTGCGAGTCGCACACCTGTTCCTGCTTCTGTTCCTCTGATGCGCTGCCTGCTGTTGGATCTACAGCGAACCTCAGTGGCTTTTCTCTTTCTCCTCCTGCCCCAGGGCGCTTCAACAGCGCAGAAAGCTTAAAAGAGTTTATTAAAAGAGTGATTTTCTCAATAAAAGTGTATTTTCCTCTAAAAGAGGATTTGCCCAGCGGCGTTCAACGTCCTTTTAAGGACGCGTCTTTATAAAGATGCCATTCCGCCCCTGTGTAGTTCCTGGATGCGGTAGAGTGCTCTCTGCTTACAGGCATTGTCTCGTATGTCTGGGCAGCGATCACAGCGAGGCAGCGTTTGTGGATGTTTCATGTTCTCACTGCGAGAGCATGACCATGGCAACGTTGCGGTCGCGGCACGCTTTCAATAGGAAGCACGCCACTCCAGCCGCCCCCCGCATTGCTCCTTCTTCCTACGGGATTGAGGACGATGCGGCTGGCGATGGAGGCGATCTGGGGATGGCAGCGGGTGCAGCTCCACCGGGTACGCCCCCTCGGACCACCTGCCCCCCAGCATGCTCGTTGACTCCCGTCCATGCTCGAGGCAACAGCGGCTTGCCTCACAGCCAGCCTGCCTATTCTCTAGAGCTCGAGGTGGATGAGCTCGCCGCTGCATCAGAGAGCGCGGCGTCTGACGCGGATGACTCCCCTGGGCTTCAGCACGCCCAGGCTGAGGCTGACGCGCAGATGACCGACATGCTTCCGACATAACCCTCCATCCTCCCCACAGCCATCGCGGTTGGATGACTGGGTCCTGGGGTCTGCACACCGTTCACAGCCTCGTCCCACCCCCCCGGTCCCGTTTTTCCCGGAAGTGCACGATGAGCTGACGTCTTCATGGAGAGCACTCCTCTCCACTCGTCACAAAGCCACTCGCTCATCCACTCTCACTACCCTCGACGGCGGAGCGGCCCACAGGTATACGGCGATTCGCCAGGTGGACAGGGCTGTTGCGCTCAACCTATGTCCCGGAAACCCTACCACCTGGTGGGGTCACCCTGTGCTCCCCACCAAGGCCTGTAGGACGACGTCTTCATTGACTGCCAAAGCCTACAGCACCGCCGGACATGCCGCATCCGCCCTGCATGCCATGGCCCTCCTGCAAGTCCACCAGGCCAAGGCACTTAAAAATCTCCACGTGGGTAGCCCTGATCTCGATGTGTTGCAGGAACTGTGCTCAGCGACCGACCTCGCCCTCAGAGCCACAAAGGTCACAGCGCAGTCACTTGGGCAGGTGATGGCCATGCTCGTGGTCCAGGAACATCATCTGTGGCTGAAATTGGTTGAGATGTGTGAGACCGACAAAGCTTGCTTTCTCAATGCCCTTGTCTTCGGCGACACCGTTGAGGAATTTGCCTGGCAGTTCTGCTTCTTCACCGCGGAGACGCAGGCCATTTCACACATCCTGCACCGCCGCAAGCCTGCCGCCATGGGCCATGCCCCTTCAGCTCACCGAGGGTGTCCTCCTGCGGCTAAGAAACACCCTGCTCATCCTCAACCCAGGCCCAGCCCCCACGTTGAGCACTCCACAGGAAGCAGACGCCCCCCGTCTTACGGACCCCCTCGAGGACCCGGAAGGCTCCCAGACGCTCCTGAGACGTCCGACCCAGAGACCAAGACGTTAGCTCCGGAGCAGACCACTCCGTCCCCTGGTGGAGGGCTGGGAGGAGAATCATTTGTTGAATTTATTTTATTTGCTGCCCCCCCAGACGGGTCTGTGGTACCCACATTCTCAATAACAGAGCTATTTCCTTTGTCTCTGGGTCACCAGGTCCACAAATGCCGTTCTCACGGCATTCTGCCACCAGATCCCTACAGTCCGGCATGCTGGACGCGGACCCCCCGCCTTCAGCCCAACGACTGTTCCCTGGCCGGCTGGTTCTGATGAGTCTAGAGGATGCCTACACCGCACCTCCTCCTCAGTCACTAACCTGCCCCCTGCCGGATGTGCGGAGCAAGGTAAGTGCTTCGAGTCTTTTCTCATCACTAGAGCCTCGGGACAGATCTTTGCCTCCCGACGCCCTACTACCTGCTCCGCCCCGCTGCAAAGCCCCGCCGGGTACGTCAAAAATAATCGTCCCCTTGGTGCCCCTAGCACGGAGTTTGGATGCGTGACTTTCACTTCCCAACCCGTCACGCTGGCTTGCCCGGGCCATCTGACTCGGTTACGCAATTCAGTTTGCCATGCCCCCACCCCCCTTCGCGGGTGTCCACTTTATTGCAGTACACGGCAAGCATGCCAAACCCCTGCGCATGGAAATCGCTACTCTTTTACTAAACAAAGACGCAATAGAGCCTGTCCCTCCAACCGAAATTAAGAAGGGTTTCTACAGCCCTTACTTCATTGTACCCAAGAAATGCGGCGGCTTACTACCGATCTTGGACTTGCGAGTTCTCAACCGGGCTCTGTTCAAACTCCTGTTCAGAATGCTCACGCAAAAACATATCTTAACTTGCGTCCGGCATCTAGATTGGTCCGCAGTGGCAGACCTGAAGGATGCGTACCTTCACGTCTCAATTCTGCCTCGACACCGACCCTTCCTACGGACCCTTCTTCAGTTTCAGGAATTCCGACAAACTTCTCCCAGACATGCTCCAAATCCACCTAGGTTGCTTGTGGATTAGCAGATAATTCCCTCTCCGATGACTCCAGATAATCGTACGTTTCTCGACATCCCCCACTCTTGTAACCACCTCAGAGAACTTTGTCTCCAAGGTAGTGATCAATCTACATATTACAGCAAGATCCTCCAAGTCAGCAACAACCTTCATCAGCATTGCAGACATGTTCGACATTGCTCCTCGAATTTCCCTAATTTCCCCAATCAAATTGGCTCCTGGGCTCGTGGCCTTTTCAGTGGTATCATCTTGGGCACATAAGTGTCTTTTAATGTCTATAGAGCCCGAGGATTTTTAATTCTTTAATATTGTCCGCCTAGAACAGTTATGAAACAGTGTACAAAATCTCACTTGTTTATGTCATTAATAGTGTTAAAACAAGCAAAGTGCGCAGAGCTCACAGTTTGCACGTCCGAACCTTGCATGGCGTCTCCCCCCAGAATGGGTTAAATATTAAACAAAACACCATATGGCATTGTTTTAAAGCAAAAGTTGATTTATGAATTCACAGCAGCCTGTGGATTTTATAACTGTTTAATGTCCAGGTACAATTGCACATTTAAAACATATTTCTTTTGTAAATAAATCTTAGTATTTAATAAAAAAAAATATGTATATATTTTTAGATATTATTTTAGCATGTTTTTGTGGTGGGGCCAGAAATAATGTTGGTAGGGCAAGTTCAAATCTAGACTTCATGCCCAACAGGGCTAGCAGAAAAAAAAATATCTGCATTTGCTGAGGCATTAAAAGGATTAAAAATTGAAATAGAATAAAATGTGAGAGTATAAAATTTGAATTTACAGTTAAACACGTCAAGCTGCCTCGTTAATTATCAATGTTTCACCTTCATATGGTATGTTGTTCAAAAATGTTTCTCAGTCCCACAGCTATTATTGTAAAATTAAAAGGTTTGTTTTTGGTAAAGAAAACTTAATATTTATTGAATATATATATATATATATATATATATATATATATATATATATATATATATATAATATAATATAATAATTATTAAAAAAAAATTGTGGTGGGGCCAGAGAAAATTTTGGCAGGGCAAGTTCAAATCTAGAATACTGACCCAACCTGGGCTAGCAGAAAACAAAAATCTTAAATTAGCATAAAATTAAAGTGTACAGTTAAATGTATGCCAAGGTGTCTTGTTAAATATCAATGTTTCACTTTCTTACAGTAGGTAGCTCAGAAAGTCTAGGTGTATAATATTTGACTGACCTGTTGCAGTGCGATGATGTTGCTTTTGTCTGAGTCCATCTGAGCAGATCGGAGCTTCTCCCTTAAATCTCTGATCATCTGCTGATACTCCAATATTGCCATTTCTTTCCCTGATAAAACACTCTGAAAGGCACACACACACACAGCAGATAGAGCTAATGGAACATCCTCAATAAATAACCACTAATGACACTGAATTCAGAGAGCTCAGATCTATCATTTAATATCATCCACAAATTCCGCCCCTCAAGAACTGGGCCCAATAGCAGCAATACAAGCCTAGAGCATGATTATCCAATCATTTTCCAGGACTGCTTTAAACTGTACCATACTTCTTAACTATGGGACAGTTCTGTTGGTTGCTAGGGTGTGTGCTACATTCTGCAAGTTAGACATTCGGTGCAAATTTTCACCGCTTAGAGGCTTTCAATAAGATTACAGTGCATTTCAAATTAGGTGGAAATTTTAGCAACTCTATTAGCTTTCCAAACCTTTTTCATCAGTTAGACTGACATGGTTAATTCTTTTTTGCTAGGTACGTTTTTAATTGACGGTTGTCTGGGTGCGTTTTGTGTTGACTTGTTCAGAGTCATAACAACATAATTATGTTAAATGTGATCCTTGTTTGTAAATTTGATATTCCTTTAAAGCTGTAATGTGTATTGGATTTGTATACATGCAACATAATACTGAAAATAGTGCTTATGCTGTCAAAGTTGTAAACTTCATTTGTAACTGATGTTTGTTTTTATCTGATAAAAATAGTTTTAGATTTTAGAATAGAAACAATTTGACTGATTGGTCTTTTTTGATGTCAACAATAAATGATAACCGTAGGGAATGTGGTTTCTCTTCCATTTTAAAAGTCGATAAGCGTATTCATTTTGTTATCCTAGCTACGCATGATTATATGGTTTGCATTTTATTTTTTGCATTTAGCATTGTTTTTTTTACCAGCTTTTCTGAACAATTAGAACAGACCTGCAACCTATTTTTGGGTTGTGATCTATCAGTTGAGCACCAATGTTAGCTATGCTTACACCAATGTTGTAATATAGAGAAATCAGATTTACAGTAGACATAATAAAGGTCAACGGCATCATACAGCCATGGCCAAAAGTATTGGCAGTGACATACATTTTGTGTTTTGCAAAGATTGCTGCTTCACTATTTGTAGATAATTTTTTCACATGTTTCTATGGTATACTGGAAAACAATGATAAGCATTTCATAAGTTTTAAAGGCTTTTATTGGCAAAAACTTTTAATATATGAAAAGAGTAAATATTTACAGTGTTGACCCTTGTTCTTCATAAACGCAATTCGCTCTGGCATGCTGGATATCAGCTTCTGGGCCAAATCCTGACTGATGGCGATCCATTCTTGCCTTAATAGTGCTCAGAGTTGATCACAATTTGTGGGCTTCTGCTTGTGCACTCACCTTTTGAGGATTGACCACAGGTTCACTATGGGATTAAGATCCGGGGAGTTGCCTGGCCAAGGATCCAAAATTTCAATGTAATGATCTCCGAGCCACTTCATTATTACTCTTGCCTTGTGACATGGTGCTTCATCATGCTGGAAAATGCACAGATCATCACCAAATTGTTCCTGAATCATTGGGAAAGTTGCTCTTGCGGGACGTTTTGATACCATTCTTTATTCATGGCAGTGTTTTTGGGCAGAACTGTGAGAGAGCCCACTCCCTTGGATGAAAAGCAACCCCACACATGGATGGTCTCAGGATGCTTCACTGTTGGCACGACACAGGACTCATGGTAGCATTCACCTTTTCTTCTCTGGACTATCAATTTTCCAGATGTCCCAAACAGTTGGAAGAGGACTTCATCAGAGAAAATAACTTTGCACCAGTCTTCTGCTGTCCAATCCTTGTACTTCCTGCAGAATTTCAGTCTGTCTTCAATGTTTTTCTTGGAGAGAATTGGCTTCTTTACTGCCTTTCTTGACACCAGCCCTTGTCCTAAAGTCTTTTCCTCACTGTGCGTGCAGATGCACTCACACCAACCTGCTGCTACTGGTGGTGAAATGATTCCATAGCTGACTCCTCAGGAGGAGATGTCCTGGTGCTTGCTGGACACTCTGGGACATCCTGAAGCCTTCTTCACTACAGTTGAACCTCTCTCATTGAAGTTCTTGATGATCCGGTAAATGGTTCTTTCAGGTACAATATTGTTTGCAGCAATTTCCTTGCATGTGAGGCCATTTTGATGCAAATCGATAATGGCTGCACATCTTTCATTAGAGGTAACCATTGCTATCATTGTGTTCTTGTTTGGAAGCACTTCTTCCCTCCTTTTATAACAATCAGAATGATAGAGTGATTTCACCTGACTAGTATTCATTCACACTTTCCCAGGGGCTGCTGATATGATTAGTGAAATGATGTTAGCTGGTCATTTTTAGCCAGGACCAAAAAACAGTGACATTTGGTTTTTTTTGGCCAATTAAGCTTTATGCAATTATTTAAAATGCATCTGATAACTCTGCACAATAATCTAGAAACAATGTGAGTCAACATCACAACAACTGAAGCAGAAAACTTTGCGAACAACACAAAATTTATGTCACTGCCAATATTTTTGGCCACGGCTCTAGATGCGTGCTAGCAATGCTTAACAATTATGTTGTCTGTTCCCACAGTTGGTAAAGCTAAAAAAAATGTCATCAGTTTTATGTCATCACTTACTCAGATTACAATATTATTGTTGTTGACCAAGGCTGGCACAAAAACTAAGCATTCTATTCTTCAGAAATAACTCCTTAAGACACTCACTTCAAACCAGTTAAACCACATACAAATAAACTGAGAAAACCAGTCACTGCCTGTATTACTGAGAAATTAGGAAAGTTCACAGAAATAAATCTCATTTGCTTGTAAGATTTTATTACTATGCGTCACAGTTGAGATGGAGAGGGGTTCACCTTCCACTCCTCCACTTTAGCATTAATAGCAGCCATAACCGGGTCATCCTCTTCAGCTCGAGTCTGGATCTGTTCTGTCAGCTCTCTGACCTTTAAAAAGACATTATTAATAATTTCAATAAATCCTTTTTGTAAGCAATTAAGCAGAAGATTTTATTGTTTTATTATCAATATAAAAATAAGCAAAATAACTTTTATTGATATCGCACCTTTCCCAAGCTTAAAGGGATAGTTCAACCAAGAATGAAAATCTCTCATGATTTACTCACCCTCCTGGCATCCCAGATGTGTATGACTTTCTTTCTTATGCAGAACACAAATTATGATTTTTAGAAGAATATCTCAGCTCTGTAGGTCCATACAATGCAAATAAATGGGTGCCAA
Source organism: Moxostoma hubbsi (assembly GCA_032164185.1). Lineage (NCBI taxonomy): Eukaryota > Metazoa > Chordata > Actinopteri > Cypriniformes > Catostomidae > Moxostoma > Moxostoma hubbsi. Next base: position 12,569,445 of record JAVLUX010000040.1, read on the forward strand.
ATTTTGAAGCTCCAAAATCCACATAAAGGGAGCATAATAGTAATCCATATGACTCCAGTGGTTAAATTCATGTGTTCAGACACAATATGATTTGATCAAATATGATCAATTTTTATCATAAATTCTCCTCCCTGCCCATTAGAAGCGATGTGCATGAAGAATGTAAATCACAAAAAACAGAGGAAGGAGAATGTGAAAGTTAAGGTGGAGATTGACTAAGCAGGGAGGAGAATTATTCATAAAAAAGGACTTAAATATTGTTCTGTTTCTCACCCACACCTATCATAATGCTTCTGAAGATATTAATTTAACCACCGTCATCTGGAGTACTTTTATGTTGCCCTAATGTGGATTTTGAAGCTTTTACATAGAAATTCTTCTAAAAATCTTTGTTTGTGTTCAGCAGTTGAAAGAAAGTCATACACATCTGGGATGGTATGAGGGTGAGTAAATGATGATTCATCTGAGATAATGAATCAAAATGTATAAAAAAGGAAAAATGAAAGTGAGTAAATAGGAGATATCAAAGTCTATAAGGTTGTGAGCTCCATAGCTTAGGAGCAACAACACAGAAAGACCTATCATACAAGGAAGACAGGTAGAGGTCATATGCACAGTGCAGTCATGCAGACTTCTCAGATTAATGGCAGACTCAACCTCAGCTACCAATTTAAAAAACAATGAGACCTTGAAAATTGGATATCCACTGTTTAGTCTCAGATCACAGACAACCCACAGACTCTTCACAGACAGTCTGGTGCTTATTGTACACATAAAATTACAAGAGCTGTCTGAAATCACAAGTTTGATTCTGACTGGCTGGCTGCTACACAACTTTCGGAAGTTGACTGCACCAGTATACCTGGAAACAAAGTCGTGTTAACAGGTTACCGGGTTGATATACAGTATGAGCACTTTTGAGGAAAAACTACAAGATTCTGAATTACAAGATCAATGAATTTGCAAAAGTTTGCCAAGTTAGTAGCATCAAACCATTTAAAGATCCTCAAGAGTTTTGGTTCATGAACATAGTATCAAGGAAACTAGATAATTCCACAACACAACTGAATCCTTTGCTTTGTTTCTGAATTATGTAAATGAAATAATGTATATGTATTATTTTGGATGGAAAAAATGTATGAATACAAATTCTACGCAAAGTTTTCTGTAAAGCGTTTGAAAGACTGAGACTGCTGTGATATTATTATTATTATTAATATATATATATATATATATATATATATATATATATATATATATATATATATATATGCATTTATTTATTTTTTACCTCAGCCTATCATCCGTCAACTATTTCTTCTACACACGCCTCTAAATGACAGGTTAAAACAAAACAAACTGTGGTTGGTTGCTTTACGTGTCAATCATACAGTGTCTTTCTGTCTAAGTGTGCAGATCTTGGCCAGAATAAGCTACAAATTGGACCAGACTTTGCTAATAGTCAAATGACTGGCTGTGGACTACAGCCTTAAAATGTCACTATCAACAAAAGGAGACAAACAAGTAAGTTTCATAAACAATTACAGCACCTGGATCTTGGCGTGGTCTCTCTCTTTTCTCAGCTGATCCATGATGGCATCTGTCTGCTGGACTGCAATCTTCATCTTATTGTACTCATCCGTCATCTTCTCCATCTCCTTCACAGACTCCTCTAGATTGTTCTGCAGGTGCTCATTTTCGCTCTTTAATTTGGCAGCCATATCCTCAGCATGCTGGCAATATGGAGAATATGTTAACACGATAGTTAAAGGAAAAATTAAAAGGCTCTTATTATTTACTCACACTCATGTAATTCCAGATGTGTATGAATTTCTTTCTTCTGCAATCACAAATGCAGATTTTTAGAAGAATATCTCAGCTCTGTAGGTCAATACTAAGCAAGTAAATTGTGGCCAGAAATTTAAATGTTCAAATATCACATAAAAGCATCATAAAAGTAATCCATACGACCAGTGGTTTAAGCCATGTCTTCTGAAGCAATCCAATTGGTTTTCCTTCTTCACAATACATCTTGCCATCGCAGTCTCCATGCATGATAATAATTTCAAGCTTGATTACACTTCCTAGCACTTGACACATACTCAGAGCTGCTAGATGCAGATGGTGCTATAGGAAGTGTAATCGAGCTTGAAATCATGATTGCCAAGGAGACTGCTGATGTCAAGATTTGTAGTGAAAAAGGAGTTACATTTTGGTCTGTTCTCACCCAAAACCAACTGGAGCACTTGGAGCACTCAGAAGACATGGATACACCACTGGAGTCATATGGATTACTTTTATGCTGCCTTTTGTGATATTCGGACAGAGTTATTTTAGAGTTCTGGCCACCATTCACTTGCATTGTCTTGACATACAGAGCTGAAATATTCTTCTAAAAATCTTGATTTGTGTTCAGCAGAAGAAAGAATGTCATACACATCTTGGATATGAGGGTGAGTAAAAGATGAGAAAATTTTCTTTTATGGTTCAACTATTCCTTTAACTACAAAGATGACACGTCACAGGAAATCACAAGTGGGCATATTATGGAAAACAGTATTTACCATACTGTTAAAATAAAAGAGCTTGATCAAAGTCATTTTAGCAAGTCAGTCCACTGGGCAACAATCTTTCGAATGCTTCCATGCAGCTATATTTCTATGTAAACAAGCAGCATCCAAGTACAGCTCCTATCTACTTGAATATAAATGTTATAGAAGAAAATGTCACAACCATGATCCAATTAACATGACTTGCCACATTGACATATCAGCATCTACTGATATGCCTATTTAATATGATCAGTTGAAAGACAGCGTCAACTACTGTTCGCTAGTAGTTTTCAAACGCAAAGTGGTTTATCAATCATAACAGAGGTCATATACATATAGACATCTAAAAGTTACAGTAGTAAAAAACACCAGTTTAATTCAAACAGCAGAGCATGGAAAATGGTCGTCATTTTTGTATTTTTATGAATCTGCCTTCAGATAATTGTCCTATAAAAAACATAATATGTTCTTAGATATAATATTCGATATTAGATTCGATAGTCAAGATCTTTCAAAACCAACCCTGTAACCTGTGGTCCATCCTGTGACCACAGCTTCACATGCTTTAAATTTCACATTTGGGAGGCTAAAAATGATTGTGGCTTACCTGGAGATCCTCCAGGCACTGGTAAAGTTGTTGGTTGGCTTTGGTAAGTCTCCTCTGAATCTCATTGCTCTCCTCTTTGGTCTGAAGAAGATCTTTCTTATCCGATTCCTTTTTGTAGAACTCAGCATCCTGTTGCAGCTGTTCATTCTGCATTATGGGAAAAATACATTGCTTTATCATCAAGCATCATTTAGAGGTGAATGAATGGAAATCTTAGCCAGATTATTTCCAAACCGTTACAAAGCTTCAAATGAACAGAACTTTAATATTACGAGCAATCTCATAATTATATAAACATCCTTGTGAGATCTCACATCCACATTTTGGCTTCGCTATAGGCTATGCTTAATTAAATAATGTTCTCAGTTCAGGAGACTCTTGGCTGGTGCCAATCTCAGCCGAGTTTTTCTTTCAGAAAAACGGCAACAAAACTATATCTGGTAAGAAACTAGGGGTGTAAAAATCCATCTATCTGGATTGATGTATCGATCATTTAACCAACAATGCGATGTCATTGATACAACATGTAAAGATTGATGTTTATCTTTTTTTAAAGATGCACCTTTGTTTTAACGCTCTAATGCCAGCCACTTCCGTATTAATTTCCATCATGGGATGCAGCAACCTTATGATATTCATCTTGCTTTATAAGCACTAAATATGTTTCTCATGATGTGGGACATTGTACTCAGTGGAGCGGCTCACATGCACTTAATGGGCTTACCTCAATATTGTGGCACATGCGATACATTTGAATTCTGCATGAGAATTTTCGCATTTAATGCATGTTGGAGCAATTCAACCATGACAAATGGTTAAGAGCCCCGATATGGTTAACAGCACTGACAAGGGGAAAAAAAAAAAATACACTTGTCCTGCTGCACCGAGATCAGTTACAAGACTTTTCACATCTTTACATCAGCACCATTACTAACTTTATCACTGTAAATTGTAGCAAATTTTCTTTTCGATACAACCGTGGAAGTAGCCAATAAATAACAATTAGAGCACATACTCTCCTGTCTTGTATAGGTCATTATTTGTGATTGAAATACTTGCTTTACTGTTGTAGAGATGACAAATTGTCATTGTAGTGTTTACCTCATTCCTAAAAGCATTGTGCTGTCATCAAATGATTGATCACTTGTATGTGAATGTACGACTTCATTTTTATTATTATTATTATTATTATTTTCTGTATTAACTGAAGTACCTTATTTTGTTGTGGATGTCACAATGTGGATAATTGATTTGCACTTTTGACATAATATATGTAATTGATTGTGTAAAACAGGCAAATAAAATCGTAATCTCGCAGGCCCCAAAATCTAATCGAAATTGTATCACGGCAGACTTTGAGGTATCTATCTGCAAACATCAGATCGCTGGCTAAGAGTATCGATACAAGATCATATAGTGATAAAACCTTGCGATTTGCACCTCTTAAAGAAACCAGGTTAAGTTTTCACATTAAAACCTGTTTGAGTCAAAAGAGTAGTCTTTAGTTTCATCTGATATGCCATTTTAAAAATTGCATTGATTTATCGCAAAACGGCACGATGTTAAACACAATGTAACAATAACTTTCCATTAAAATCCGGCATTAACTGTTCATTATCACATTAAGAATCAATGGATGTATCTAAAAGCTGGAAAATGTTGCTTTCAGAAGCTGTGTATGGAGTTATAAAATAAGGTGCATTTCAAACGGTTCTAAACCATTGAAGACAGACAGCACACTGGAGGTTAAGTCATTCACTAATTAGGGAGCAAGGGAGCCCCCTAAAGCTTTTCTGTGGAGCCTTATTGTATTCACTTCTAAGATCTGGTCAAAAGTTCAGTTTCATGCTGCAGATGACATTTGGACCACTCGACATGTTTGTCAGATATGGGACAATGATAATCAGTACATAGATTCTGAATTTTATTATGTAAATTTTGATTTTAACATGGTTGGCAGTGATTTGATGAATAAATGAACGAATTAATGTTATATTTATATAGAGCTTTTTTGATACTACTCTCAAAGCGCTTTACACAGTATCTCCTCAACCACCACCAGTGTGCAGCATCCACCTGGATGATGTGACGGCAGCCAAAGTGTGCCAATATGCTCAACAATTAATTGATGATTCTGGCCATAAGTTTTAATCAGAATCATTTATTCAGCTTTACAGAAAATCAGCTGTAATGTCTATAACGTCTCAAAAACATGCATAACCAGCACTCCTGGACACAATCATTTATTTGATGAAAAAAATCTGACTTTCTATAGCTTGAAATTACTTAAAATGTTACAACTTAGTCCTGCTGTCCATATATGTGGACATACATTTTTAGGAAAACAATTTGCTCTAGAATTATATATTTTTTGCTTGTTTTGCTAGTGCTACTATTTACAAATCAAAAAGGGAAATTGAAAATGCACACAGCAGTCACGTGGGGATATCAGGAGGATATAGCTTGTTCTTTTTTTATTAAAAGTGACTTACATTATACTCAATAAAAGGACCATCTCACTGGAGCAATCTAGGCTTCAGTGCCTTGATTAACGGCATCATAGTTAGATCAATCTTTGTGGACTTTAAACCTGTAAACTTTCGGTTACAGCCCAGCCTCTTCTCTCCTTAACATACACATTGTACTTACACAAAAAAAACACACACTATGCAGTTCCATTTGATGTAAGCATGTTTCTAATAAATAGACTGCCTTCTCTAATTCTTCCTAATCTGGGGATTTACCTTCTGCTTAAGCTGCTTTATCTTGAGGGGGCATTGCCAAGAGATGAGAGCAAAGAAAAGACAAAGATAAACAAGCATGCATGAAAGTAAAATGAAATGGTCAGACAGGTACCCAACATACATCCATGAGAATGAAGTCTGAATATGATTTTTGAGATGAGCACAGAGATGACAGGCAGATTTTGAGAAATAATAAAAGCAAAAGAAAGTAGGAAAGATATCTCTGTTCGCAGGCCTACAAAAGGAGGGTGGGCTTACCTCTCTTTTCAGTTTCCTGTTCTTCTCTTCCACCTCTTCAGCATGGAGAGCCAGCTATAAAATGCAAAAGATGCAATCAATGCATTAGTTGTTCTCAATCCTACACCTGCCGCTTGCTTCAAAGTTATTATTTTATTTTGATGGGTTTTTAAACGGAAAGTAAGACAGGAAAGAGCCTGAGGAATCAGATCGGGCCAGGACGGAGGTCAGATTCGAACCTGTGATCCCATAAACACAACAGCTCTTGCATGTGTCAAACTTATGCACTACCCCATGTGCCACAGCTCCAACAGCACTTAGACTGTTATCAATATATTAATAAATAAATAGCATAATCAAAAATACAAATAAACAACTGCACCACTTTTGAAAAAGGTATTTTAGCATAAAACCCTGAAACTCAAGAAATTCAGTCATACCTCTTCATTGGCTTTCCTTTCTTTCCCCATTTCCTTCTCCAATTGAGTCACTTCTCTCTCTTTGCGCTCCAGGTGACTCTCCAGTTGATCAATCTCATCACGGAGGAAACGGGTGTCCGCCCCTCCCATAACGCGCTGTGCCATCTGGAAAGGAAGTGAGGCAGATCTGAATAAGGCTTAAACATAGAGCCATAGTCCCAAAACATTCCATCTACTGTATGTAGCCTAAGTGTGTTGCTGATGCAGTCAAGCTGTCCAGCTCAATGTCATCTCACGTCTTTTCACGATAATTAATATATTAAGTTTGTTAAATCAAATTAAGTTTAATGTTTACAACTGACAGCAACACACATGGCTCAGTAATCTTCTTAACACTGTCCTTGTACACAGACTGCTCACAAACATCATATAAATACTGATAAAATGAGCAAACTTGCGGTAATGTTAGATACAGTGCTATTGGTTTAGTCGCAGCGATCATCATTCCTTACCTCCAACTCACTTTCCAGCTTCAGGACTTTAGCTTGGAGTTCATTTTCTGCAATTAAACCATCAAACCAGCATAAACACATTAATAAATAATTAAATAAATAAACTGCAATGTTAAAATAATGAACAAAAACACATCAGTAACTTAAATGAATCAATAGCATACTATTTTGTATGAAACATGTTTGTAATGTGCTAGCAAGGCTGGAATCATTTAAATGTACAGACTCTATTCAAACTTTGTTTTGTATATAATTTCAGTCTTAGTTTTATACAGTATGTATACTTGTTCATTTTAAAATTATAATTTTTAAAGAAATTTAAGATCACAGTTTTGCAAGCTCTGATTGGCTTACACTGTAAGAATGTTCAGAATTCAAAATCAGAAGACTGCCAGTAAAGATGCCATTGTATGCTGATTCTGATTGGACTATAAAAATTAGAAAATAATAAAAATACATGGTTTATTAATGGAAGTGAAACATAACTGGAGAGTCTCAATCAATCTCTTCCTCTCTAGATATAATTATGTTTACTTTTTCCAACTATCATTTAATCTAAAACATTAATAGTATTCTTTTGCTGTCTTGCAAGAACTAGTATTTCCTGCATTCAGTGCAAATCTGATTATTAGGACAGACAATAAGAATTATTTGACTTACCAATTCTTGCTTGGTCTACACCTGCGATGTCGACAACTTCATAGGCACATTTAATTTCCTCTAGTTTCATCTGAGGATCAATAAGATATCAAATATAATATACAGACTTGCCTACCTAATAGAGATAAAATGACATCAACATTAACTGCTTATTTTAAGATCTCAATGAAGAGAATAAACAAAAACCACATTATAGTGATACATGTAATAGCAATGCAAGTCTTAAGCCAGTGGTTCTGGTTTTGATTCAGTACCCGGATTTTGCTTTGAACATCACGTAGCAACCATCTCAGTGTCAACAATAACCTCTATTTAATAGTCTGAGTTGTTTTGTTTTTTTTTAGCTAATGTTTCACCCAATATCATCTCTCATCATTTATTCACCCTCAGACCATAACAGATGTGTAGGACTTCCTTTCTTCTGCAGAACACAAACAATCCATACAATTCCAGTGGTGAAATCCTGGGTGAGGAACAGATCAATATTTAAGTCCTTTTTACCATAAATCTAAAAATGTCACTCTCTCTTCCACATTATTCTTCTATTGTTTTTTGCGATTCACAATCTTCGTGCATATAACCACCTACTGGTTGGGGCTGGTTAAAGGTGGAGATTTATAGTAAAAAGGACTTGATCTTTTTCTCACCCACACCCATCATATTACTTCTGAAGACATGGATTTAATCACTGGAGTCATATGGATTACTTTTATGTTGCCTATATGTTCTTTTTGGAGCTTCAAAGTTCTGGCCACCATTCACTTGCATTGTATGGAGCTACAAAGCTGAGATATTCTTCTAAAAATCTGTTTGTGTTCTGCAGAAGAAAGAAAGTCATACACATCTGTATGAAATGAGGGTGAATGGTGAGATAATTCATTCATTTATAGGTGAAGTATTCTTTTAACTTGGATTGTTTTGTTCATAGTTTGGTTTTCAAGGATGAGGGCTTGTCACACAACCTGTAAATATTGGCACTTGCCTAATTTGGCTATTTTCTACAGTATGAAGTGACAGATTAAATACCATAGAGTTTGATTAGACACACAGCCTTTGATGGCAGCAACAAAAGATATGGGAAGCATTTTCTCAAACCTTCTAATACATTACTTAAACTACTTATTTTTATTTTCTAACTTTAGCATTATTATGCACATTTTATTATTTGATAACAGTTCTGCAACTAATTATTAAGTATTGATCCACCAATTGAGAATAACTGTCTTAAGTGACAATGATTTTTAGCACTCACATATGAATTACACTTCAAAGCCTGGAGAACAAAAGAGGCAGATGTGTATGTGTGTTGTGTTCTTACCCTCAAGAGTGTTTGTGAGATTCTAAAGATTTGAATAATTTTCTCTGATTCATTCACTTTCAGATCCTGTGGTTTGACCTACAGGGAAAGGACAAGCATTTTGAATTTACAGAAGCAATAAAGCACCTTCAGTTTGGCAAAGATTTTAAAGCATGAGGCATATTTCACATTTAAAGCATATTTATCTGTTTATTCTGCCTTAACAATAAACACAATACCTTTTTTAGCTTAGCTACTGAAATTTTTTTCATTTTCTTTTTTTCCCCCTTGCAATTAGGGGATAGTTCACCCAAAAATAAAACTTTCTCCCTCATGTTATTCCAAATCTCTTTGACACCCAATAGAAGTTTAGCAGAATGTGTATGCTAATATCTACCATACAATGAAAATGAATGTGGACATGGGATTGTCATTTCCAAAAGAGGACAAAAAAACATAATAAAAGCAAAAGCCTTTAAGCTGCTATTCACTTACATTGTAAATAAAAAAGAGCAGCTTTGACATTTTTTATATAAATACGTCATTCTGTGTTCCATTAAATAAATAAAGTCATACCGGGTTTGAAACAACATAAGAGTGAGTAATGGTAAAATAATTTGTATTTTATGGTGAACTACCCATTTAAAAACGAAACACATACCATCAAAATCATATCACTGATTGTCTCATCATCATCATCTCCCAGATCTTCAGGGTCAACCCCCATGAGCAGCTTCCAGTCTGCGGCTGAAGACATCTTTCTTTCTGCCTTCTAAATGACCAACAGTGCTAAACTGAACCACAATTTAACCTGTTAAATGATTAAACCATTTAACCGTTTGCATTTCAACATAAACTCTGTGTCAGCTTTTCAGACTAACAGCAAAAATGCAATGTTAATGTATTCGTATTCTTATTTACATTATTCATATAGACTCCACACAGGGCATTAGTAAATACACCCTATCCATTCATATAGTGACACAAATATAATACATGAAGTGCCTAAAGGTAAGCTTTTCCATTGCTATATATTATTTAGATATCATAATGAAAAGCCAAGATTAGCTTCGTATGGAACTGATCATATTTTATCTTTGTTTGTTAGCATATATTATTATAAAACATAATCTATGAAGATTCATGTTAAAATACGCTTCACAATGTACGTGTAAAGAGTCAATACTATATTTTTTTTATCACATATTAATAAAAGAAAAAGACATGAAAATAACGGACCTAATAGTCAAAACAGCATAGCCATCTTGTGTTTCTCTTGCTCTGCTACCTGGCAACCAGGAAAACAGTCGTAAAGCGATGTGTTGTAAAGTTGTATCCCGGAGTTTTTCTTTATTTCGTCACTTTTGTAAAAGTTGCGCCTTCTCGAGTAATTTAATCAATGGATTGCAGAGATATTTAATAAAACAGAAACAGAAAATATTTAATAAATCTATATTTATATAGATATTTGAAGATATTGAGTTGAATTTGAGTTGAAAAAAATACATTAATTTAACCCGTTTATTTTAATGTATTGCTTTTATTCTGACGAGTAAAGTAATGTGAACCGGAAGTAATGTTTTGGTCTCTGTTAATCCAATGCCGTTCAAAATCTAATTTGTTACTCCAGCCAAAACACGCAGTGTCTTTTCATGTAGTTTTCCCCAGATATGACAGCGTCAATGCTAGATTAGGTCTGATTGTAAACACGTGTAAAATGAGAGCAGGCTAATGGAATAGCTTGAGAAACTTGTATTTTTATCCCAGCTTCTTTCCGTGATTATTGTATTTATTTGAAATGGATGTTGCTTGGATATTTATAGCATGACTGTTTTTCCCGATTTTGTTTATTTATCTCAATGAAAACAATTGCTTACTGATCTTCAAGATTACAAAATGGGATGGTGTTCTCTGTTCTGCTCAATCCACCAGGAAAATTGGATAATTATATATTTTGCATTATTTATTCATTAGTTAATTTTACGGAGTTGGTTGCGATTGGTGACCAGACTTATAATATGTTTGAGAAAGGGGTTGTTGTTCAATGAGCTTGTTTTTAACCACTGCCAATTGCAACTAAAGCCTTTTATTGTTAAAACTAAAGTAAACTCTCAATCTGAATAATTTTGTCTGTTATATACCTCATTTTATTACAACAATGAATTCACAAACCTCTTTATATTAGCTATACTTTCAACAACACTCATCGCTGAGACAGTGAAGGCAGATTTGACATGTTTGCACTGCAGGAAAAGTTCACATTGCATGAAAAATCAGATTTTTCCTCAAATCCGTTTTTTCAAATTTTTGTGAGTGACTGTTCAAACTGCAAGTTGTATGTGGCCTGATCAGATTTTTTCTGTTCATTCTACAGTCGCTTTTGCTATCACGTCCACATTATTTGTCATGGTAATGCAGAAAACATCCTGGTTATGTAAGAGGAAGGGAATGAGACAATGTGCTAAAGCATATGGGGAGTTGTCCTTCCACATGACCTAGTTGAAACTTGTCTACAATAACACCAATTTTCTAATATTGGCTATGGTGTTTGAGCCTCTATCTGTTTGCTATAAAAGCAGATGCACAAACACCATTTCCTGAGAAATTTCTGACTGAGGGACAAGGAGCGCATTGCTCACACCTCAGAAGAACTTTTGTCTTGTAGTGAGGTCAGCGTTAGCAAATGTCTCATTCCCCTCAGGGAACCAACCGAGGTTATGTACCTAACCAAGACATTACCTTACAACTAAGTACACTTGACATTGCATTCTAAGGCAAATGGGGAACAGAATCCCATCACATAGCACTACACAACATAACCTTTCTGAGAGGAAACATGACACCGCAGTCCCACTGGACAGCGACCAACATGAGTATGCCGCGTATATCTCATGGAGATTTTTATTGCATCTTGATGTTTACATTGAGCAGTTTTTAAGCAATGTTCCAAAATGTGCATGAAAATAAGTGTATGGAAACATAGCGTGCTATGCGTGGTATGCCATAGTGATGGCATCGACGACCTAGTGGGCGCTTCCCTTCCGCTGTCCGCCGAAGCAGACAAAGAACTGCTCGGAGCTCCTAAAGCTCTGCGTGCGATACAAGTAGATGCGAAGAGCGTGCACCGGAAACAGCAACGCCAAGGCTGGGTCTGCCTCCTCCTGGGGCAGCGCTTGCAGGTTCACCAACTGATCCCTGAAAGGGGTCATGGGAACCTTGGGCACGTAGCCCGGTCGGGGTCTCAGGATGACGTGAGAGAAAGCCGGACCAAAATCTAGGCACAGTTCACTGACAGAGAACGGCTGCAAGTCCCCTACCCTCTTGATGGAGGTGAGCGCCTTCAGGAGGGCGGTCTTCAGAGAGGGCGCCTTTAGCTCTGCTGACTCTAGGGGCTCGAAGGGAGCTCCCCGAAGGCCCGAAGGACTATGCAGAGGTCCCACGAGGGAACGAGGTGCGGCCTGGGGGGGTTTATCCTTCTTGCGCCTCTCAGGAACCTGATGATCAAATCGTGCTTCCTTAAATACCGTTCACTGCACCGTGATGTGCCGATATGGCGGCTACATACACTTTCAAGGTGGAAGTGGAACTTTCAACTTTTTCTGCAGAAAGGAAAATACTTATCCTACTGCGCATCTCTGGGGGTCTTCACCTCTGCACCACTGAGCAAACAGATGCCACTTCAGGCCGTAAAAGTGCCTCATTGAGGGGGCCCTCGGCTGAGTGATCGTGTCTACCACCATGGATGGTAGGCCACTTAGGTCATCCACGTCCCGTCCAAGAGCCAGACATGGAAATTTCAGATGTCCGGTCGCGGGTGCCAGATGGTGCCCCATCCCTGAGAAAGAAGGTCCTTCCTCAGGGGAATTCGCCGGGGGGCTGTCGTGAGGAGAATAACCAGGTTGAGCCAGGGGTGGCGTTCCTGGACCACCAGTGTGGACATCGCCTGCCCGAGAGCCCGCGGCGTGACCTTCATTTCCCGGAGGGCAAAGTCGGTCGCCGAGCACAGCTCCTGCATTAGACCCGGGTCAGGACTACCCTCGTGTAGTTCTCTGAATGCCTTGGCTTGGTGCTCCTGCAAGAGTGCCATGGCATGCAAGGCGGATGCGGTGTGTCCAGCAGCGCTGTAGGCCTTATCTGTCAGGGGCGACGTCAGCCTACAGGCCCTGGACGGGAGCCTCGGACGGTTACACAAGGTGGCGGCGCTTTGCGGGCACAAGTGCACCGCAACCACTTGATCCCCCTGGGGAATTGCTGAGTAGCCCCTTGCAACCCCACCATTGAAGGCAGTGAGAGCAGAGGAGCTCACAGACCGTGTGCGGGCAGTGAAAGGTGCCTGCCACGAGTGCGTGAGCTCATCATGCCCCTCCGGGAAGAATGGAACGTGGGTGGAGCGTGGCCGTGAGTGGCGCTCTGGCCCCAGGAAGCAATCGTTGAGGGTTCAGGGGGGCGTTGGATTCCACTCCAGCCCGACACTCGTGGCTGCTCGGGCAAGCATGTCCGTCAGCTCCACATCAGCCTGCGACTGAGCCGCCACACCCGAGGGTAGGAGTCCAGCCGAGTCCTCAGCGTCAGACATGACGAACCTGCTCTCCGATGCCACTATCGACAGCTCATCGTCGTCAGGCACCCTGAACGAGATTGCGGGTCCGCCGTGAAATGAACTGGCAAACTTGCCCCAGCGCTCGGTTTGAGCATACTAGTGTGACAGGGAATGGGAGGTCCGTGGGGGAATACCCTGCAGAGAGGCTTGCACTGAGATCCCCATATCGCCCCCAGTGCTAACCGACTCCACCTCATACCCGTATGTAGAAGGACCGAGTCGGGGAGCAGCGGGGTTGCTTATGAGGGCGAGCCGCGACCGCAACGTAGCTATGGTCATGTCCTTGCAGTGAGGACATGAACCATCCACGGACGCTGACTCCACGTGGGTGGCACCCAGACACGAAAGGTAGTGATCGTGGCCATCAGACGGGGAGAGACATCGACTGCAACCAGGAAATAAACGCAAACGAAAAGGCATCTTGAAAAAAACACTTTCCGTTTGCGCCACACTTTTAGAGAAAATAAAACTCTTTTGTGTGTTTTATATATATATATATATATATATATATATATATATATATATATATACACACACACAGGTATATATTAATATATATATATATATATATATATATATATATATATATATATATATATATAAACTAAGTTATTCACTCCGTAGTTTTCTGCTACTGAAGCGCCCAGGGGAATTGCTCAGCACAACCGTGGTGTGTGAGTGGGAGGACCGCTGGAAAGCGCCGTAGATCCAACAGCCTAGAGAGATGAATGGAGACGGCAGGAGGAAATCAGCTCTGTGAACTTGACTGCTCGGCTCCGAAGAAGATATCTGATCTTCGCTCCTATGCGTCACTCCTTTTATACCCGTATGTCCAGGGGAGTGGCATGCAAATTCCACACGACAATTTTTATTGGCCTTTTCTCAAGATCAGAGATGTCTGGGCTCCCAAGAAGCAACCCCTAGTGTCAACTCATAAACACAACGTCGAGTGAGTGACAGATAGGGAAGAGTAGGTACTATAGCTTCACACCTGATTGGCTGTGTGGAGAATAACTAGTCATTTCCTGTTTCTCTACCCACTTGCACGATTATTTCAAAATGAATTCCAAATTCTTAATTACGGAAAAATATGACTGGGACACTTTATAACACAGAGTGCGAAAACGCAGAGCGGGAAGAGTTTTAAGTACGATGTTCATCTGTGGTGTGTAAGGGACTGTTTAAATTTCAAAAACTAAACTATAATTCTGGTGTCCAACTGTTCATTCAATTGACTTGCATATTCTAACATAACAAACGTGTTATAGAATTCTCATTCTAAAGGTTTTAGTAGACTGCCGGCATGATAGCTCACTTTCTACATTTGAAGCCAGCATGTCCAATTATGAGAACAACGTTCAATTATTTTAGAAACAAATTGCTGAAATTTAACCAAGATATTATTTTCATATTGTAAAGGTTGTAGAAGGCTGCTGCTATTATGCTGATTTACTCAGGGTGAGTTTTTCCCAAGATGTGGAATACATATGCATTATTAATTTTTCAATAATAAAAATAATAATAATAAAATATTTGTAATGTAATAATTACATCTTGATGATTTTTAGTGGTGTTTTTGTTAAATAAATGAATACTGTATCCATATGATATAATTATATATTATAATTTAGATTTTAATTATAATATTTTTTAAACAACAGTGTTTTTAAGTTAAAATATGCTAATTTAATGACCGCTTGATTGCCACCAGCGGTTTTCCACATTAAGATGGTCGCATTAGATGATCTATGAGACCATAGATGAACATCGTGCCTAAAACTAACTTTTTCTGCTCCTTTTCTGTTTTTACTCTGTTATAAAGTTTCCTGTTATTGTCTAACCCGAGAGAGAAAACACTTCAAATGATTTGGTTTTTCAATCAGTGACCTTTTTGGCATGGATTTTGATATAATCAGTGAACCAATCCTGAAGAAAGGACAAGGTATCATTCATACAGCCAATCAGGTTAGAAGATGATTTATTGTTTTGTTTTGCACTTCATGTTCACCATACATGCTTGCAGTATGTGGCATTAAATTCACACAAAACCAAAGCATTGAACCTGAGCTTACCTAAAGCTTTAATACTTTTTTGTCATTGACATGAAGGAAGTGTCTTTGCTGTTGCCGCTTCATGTTGGCAGTAATAGACAGAGCTTGTTGTCCCTGTGTTCATTGCATGCAAACAGTAGAACATTACCATGGAAACTCTTTGAACCACTTTCATTGCAGTCAATATTTGTTTTGTATTTCTAATGTTGTAATTTCCCCTCAAAGCAAGTTATCACTTGTTCGAAGTTCAAAAAGGGCAAAATGCTTGGAGATTGGCGAATAAACAAAGACTTTGAATTATGCAAATATTTTGGAACACTATCTGATTATACTATTGGAGGAGTGGTGAAAGTTTATCAGTTAAGGGTCAGGGCTGCTGGTGAAATGTTTTGGTGTTCAATTTCAATGATCTATGATCTGAAGTATTTTTCATATATCAGTTCTGCTGTATAACCATTATGTGCTCTGGCTGGCACAGCACTAAACTGTTCCACAGAGAATAAATGTCTCTGCAAGTGATGTATTGTAAGTTGCTCTGCATAAAAAATGCTGCATTGTTGTACTCCAGCAACAGTTGTTAATGTACATCTGGTCAAATTTAATAACCAGACTGTATTTACATTGGTACTGTACCTTTAGTAAGGCGTCTACTAATATACATTGTTTTTGTAAATAAAGGTGCGGTATGTAAGATTCAGAAACCCAGTGTTATTAATGGCACCTGTGGCCGTTAAGTGAACTGCAGCTAGCTACCTGTTGCTCATGAACACGTGCACACACTCCATAGGGATGTGAGCATCGACCAAAACAAATGACGTAACGTACAAAAGATAATGTGATTCACCGGTATCATGCTAACAGTTGAGGTAGCATAATTAAAAATAAACTTTGAGACTGTATATTATATTTGACACTCCAGTGCTGGAATAGTGCTAAAACAAAGTGTGGATATATGTCTAACTATGTGAGATGGTAGTTTGAAGTAATCACTTTTCTTTGCATGATACATTGAATGCATTTATACGATAGCCTATGTCGGCGTTAGCTAGCTTTATCAATAGCTGTTAGCTAAATTTGGTGGATGATGACAGTAGCTGTTTATAAAATCGACTGTACATTATAAATATATTGACACAATTAAGTATTGATGTGATTCCATGATGTGATGACAACTGTCATTTTGATATATCGATGCGCTATTGTTTTATAATAATAGAATGTATATATTTTCTGTATATCCAAGTTACGTTACACTAATGAATGGAGCTTTATGCATTATCTTGAACATTGTCTATCATTCATTTCATGTGTTATTGTAGTTTACCTTGCTGAATAAATACATATTAACATTGACATTAACCTGACTTCTAGTATAAAGAGAAGATCGTTGAAATTATTTTAAAGTTACAAATCAAGGTCACTTGTAATTCGCTAAAATTACACAGATCAATCCCTATGGTACTACATTTAAGGTGCTTTGTTGTTATGTAAGCTTACCTATCCAATAAGAAGAATGGCAATTCAGGCTCTGTTTTGATCCCCAAAACCGAATGAAGGTCCCTTGAGGAATCAAATGCCCTGCCGATGTTCACTCTAGTTTTTGCTCGACCACGATCATGTTCCCGCTTAACCAGATGGAATAAAGTAGATAAATGTTTTTTTTTTACTTTAAGTTTGTGTAGGAGTCTGTGTTATGCTGGGAGCCGGATGTTTGCTGGATTCCATCTCTAAGTTAACGTTACCTAGTGTTGCAGACTGTGTGTTGACGCTGTTGAATAGCGGAAGACAAGCTACTGTCTGAGGCAAGGCTCTCGGGAGTGCGCATAAATGTCACATCCTTTGGATTTTCCTGGCAAAAGCGACCCGCTCCCTTCGCATGTTACAAGCTGTTCACACATTGGCCAAAAAAAATGGTTATGCGTTACCCTGATTTTACCCTGGGAAAATCTTATAGCTTTTAATAAATGGTTGCAACAGTTATAAAACACCAATCTTCAATAAACATGAAATATTATTATTATTAGGGCTGTCAATCGATAAATTTTTTTCGATTAACATTTTTAATCGAAGTAATTACATGGTGTCCTCATTAATTAATCACGATTAATCACATTTAATCGCATATACAAATATTGATGAAATAATTATACATAGTTATCTTTAAATATTTACAAATAATATATATATATATATCTGCTTAGTAGGTCCTCGTGGCGGCTTGGTTAAGTCTCAGTCGCCTCCACTTCTGAGACTGTCAATCTGCGCCTCTTATCACGTGGCTCGTTGTGCATGACAAGTGGAAACTCCCAATATGCAGAGGCTCATGCTACACTCCGCGATCCACACACAAATTACTACGCTCCCCATTGAGAGCACGAACCACTAATCTTGACCACAAGGAGGTTACCCCATGTGACTCTACCCTCCCAAGCAACCGGTTCAATCTGGTTGCTTAGGAGACCTGGCTGGAGTAACTAGCACACCTTTGATTCAAACACCAAAAAAAATATTATTATTTATTTGAGGAATAAATAATTCTTTAGCAGTAAATGCGGTTGTCAGAAAGTGTGGTCATAGGTGTGTTTATTGTTGTTTTGTAACTGATTTGAATGCTGCCAATCAGAATTTAGAGTCCGAACTACTCGATTTACAAAACTCAAAAAAACTAAAATATTATATACAAGCTGCGTCTGAATATTCATACTTCCCTACTGTATAGTATTTCAAAAACAGTATGCCAATGGAGTAATATGTCCGACGTATGTTCTGTACTCATAAAACAGTAGACGAGAAATACCCCTACTATTTGCGGTGAGATTTTGACACACTCACAATGGTCCTATCCCATAAATCCTTGAGAGCTGAGGAGGTCACTTTCAAAATGCTGCATTTAATTTTATAAAATGGCGGGAACCACAAGTCAGGCGGCTCTTTCCAATTGTAACTGCAAAATAAAAAAGAAATTCTCACTGAGTATTGTCTTATTTTCTGGTAAAAATATCTAAACATCTTTAATGCAAGAAAAAATACTTGAGAAGCAGGATGGCTTTATACACTAGTTCTTGTTTTCAGACAAATCTAACAAAATGTTATGGATGCTAATCATGCTTATGAAAAAAATCGGCCAATGTGGTAATAAAAATAAACTTGTTTTCCATTTCCCCCCCCCCCCCCAAATATCTTGTCATTTTGCTTCTCTAGTAAATTTATTTTTTAGCAGTTAGCTTTTTTCTTTTGCAGTAAGTGCTATACAGTATACACCAAGAAAGTTGTTCCTTGTGTTTAAATTGTGCTTACTTAACAAAACCAGGGTAAATTATTTCCACAATATTGGTATGAGATCATATATTTGGTCACGGGGCAATGCCCACATTCCCATATGATGTTTGTCCAGAATGTATTCATACTACTCACCTGCATACCTAAAGAACATACTGTTTTACCTGGCGAGAAGTGTATCCTACATAAAATATAGTGAATACCCTGACAGTATGCGATTTCAGATGCAGTGAAATCTTTTTTTTGCAAATTGAAAGATACAGTCCATGAGAACATTGCTATGCAACAAAAATTAGGATCTGCTATTAGTGCTAAGTTTGTCTTATACTGGAGCTGTAACTCACTGAAAAACTTAATTATTTAAGTTATTATTTGAATTGAGTAATGGTGTTTCATAAACTTGTGTAATTAAGTTTACTTAACTTGGCATTCATATAGAATGAACTTAACTATTGAAGTTAAGGTAACTAGATGCAAGTATACTTAACTCAGATTTGCTATATAAATATTGTTATTTCTACTTGATAATTTTTGTTGAATTTTTCTATATCTATCATTAAATAAATGTAATTATCCACTAAAATACATATATACTTGTACTTAAGTTGTACATGGACAAGGTGAACTGAACGTCTAGGTTACAGATGTAACCTCCGTTCCCTCATGAAGGGAACAAGACGTTGTGTTGAAGAAACGACACTAGGGGTATCTCTTGAGCGCTGAATATACCTCTGATCTATGAAAAAAGGCCAATGTGAAGTTGGCAGACAGAATTTGCATGTCCTGCCCCTGGACATGCGGGTATAAAGGCGGGGAAATGCGTCTGTTTCATTCAGGATTTTTCTGAGGAGCTGGAAATGGTCCGGCCACAACAGTGGCTCGGCTCAGCGACGTGGCCGGGCGGACAGAACGTCTCGTTCCCTCCATCAGGAAATGGAGGTTACATCTGTAACCTAGATGTTCCCCGTCTGTCGCTCACTTCGATGTTTTGTCAATGAAGAGACACTAGGGGTCCAATTTAAATCATGCCATGCGCTGAGCCATGTACATGTACTGCTGACACAGGAGCGGGCAGGTACTTGACGTGCCAAAACAACCAGCTGTATCAGACTGCACATAGCTTTCCCCAATGCCCCACAAAGTCATCGGAATCCTTATAGTTAACCTAGACAGGGGAACAAGGCGACGCTTGCCAACCTGGGAACAGGCCGAGCCTAGCTGGGCCTCTTTTCCCTCTAAGTTTCTCGCATAGAGTCAACGGCTGGGGCCCTTACACGCACCGGGGAAGAGGGTCTTACCCACTTTCCTATTCTTTCAGGGGTAAAAGACCCTGCAGAGACCACACCTGAGTGGGGGATGTAAGAGAGGGGGAGGTAAGAGTGGTGAATACATCACATGGGCTTTTAGGTCACATGATCATGTTTTTAGATCCTGCCTCTTCGGAGGGAGGAGTTGCTACGGACACGGCGACTGGGGGACAGTGGGAACTGCCTAAGAGAGATGCGGGTCCACTCGTAAGGGGACCGTACCACGGAAAATACACACGGGGGGAAGTCCATGTAGGAGCCCTGGCCTGTGGAGCACTTATTCCAGTACAGGGTAGATTTGAGTACCCGCAGTGGATTGGGTCGGCGAATTCCTCCGCCGAATTGCGGACCCAGAGGGCTAGGGAGGAGTCATCCAGGGAGCCGAGTGAGTGGGATCTCCTGGGAGAAAAAGCGCACTGTATTACCTCAACCGAGGGAAAAGGCACTAGGTGCAAGCGATCCACCCGGCCAGCCCGTCAGCGTGTTACCGAGTTCTACTGGCTTGGACCTGAGAAAACAGGGGACGAAACTGACTCTACCCTGAGATTGTAGAATCTCGCAAATGTATTAGGTGTTGCCCAACCCACTGATCTGCATATGTCTGCCAGGGAGGTGCCTCTGGCCAGTGCCCATGAGGATGCAACATTTCCTCTGTCCACCGAAGCAGACAAAGAGCTGCTCAGAATGTCTAAAGTTCTGCGTGCGGTCCAAGTAGGTACGCAATGCACGTACCGTACACAGCAACGAAAGGGCTGAGTCTGTCTCCTCCCGGGGCAGCGCTTGCAGGTTCACTACCTGGTCTCTGAAGGGCATGGTAGGAACCTTGGGCACGTAGCCCGGCCGCGGTCTTAGGATCACATGTGTGTCTGCCGGACCAAACTCCAGGCAAGTATCGCTGACAGAGAACACTTGCAGGTCCCCGACCCTCTTGATGCAGGCGAGTGCGATCAGCAGGGCCGTCTTTAGAGAGAGGGTCCTGAGTCCAGCTGATTATAGCGGCTCGAAGGGGGGTCTTTGAAGGCATGAGAGAACCACTGAGAGATCCCAGGGGGGGAACAGGCTTGGTCGGGAGGGATTCAACCTCCGGGCGCCTCTTAGGAACCTGATAATCAAGTCGTGCTTATCCAAAGACATGCCGTCTACTGCGTCGTTGTGGGCTGCAATAGCAGCTACATACACCTTCAAGGTGGACGGGGACAGCCTCCCTTCCAACCTCTCCTGTAGAAATGAGAGCACTGACCTGAGAGCTCACCTCTGTGGGTCTTCGCCCCGAGAAGAACACCAATTCGCAAACAAGCACCACTTTAGGGTGTAAAGTTGCCTGGTAGAAGGGGCTTTGGCTCGGTTGATCGCATCTAGGTGGTAGATCAGCTAGATCTTCCACGTCCCGTTCAGGGGACAGACATGGAGGTTCCAGAGGTCTGGATGCAGATGCCAGAGCATGCCCCGTCCCTGATAAGAAGGTCTTTCCTCAGGGGAATTTGCCAGGGAGGGGCTGTCACGAGGAGTCCCGGTTGGGCCAATAGCTAGCCACCAGAATTACTTGTTCCTCGTTGGCAATTTATGTACATCACCGTGGTGGTGCTGTCTGATCTGATCCAGACATGTTTGCCCTGAACTAACAAGAGAAACCTCCGCAGGGCAAAGAATACAGTCAACAACTCTAGGCAGTTGATGTGCCAGCGCAGCGGGGCCCCTTTCCAACGGCCCGCGGCTGCGTGCCTGTTGCACACGGTGCCCCAACCCAATTTGGAGGCATCGGTTGTGACAAAGACACGTCGGGACACCAGCTGCAAGGGGACTCCTGCCCGCACACGGTGCGTGCCGCGGCACCATGCTCGTCTCGGGACTCGTCTCATATGCATCAACCCCCATCACCTGGTCACTGTGAGCGCATAGTAACTCTCGGGAGTGGGCCAGGATGAGCCAGTCATCGAGGTAGTTGAGTGTGCGGATGCCGGCTTCTCGGAGCGGGACAAGGGCTGCCTCTACCACCTTCGTAAAGACGCGAGGGGAAAGGGACATGCCGAAGGGGAGGACCATGTACTGATACGCCTGGCCGTCGAACGCGAACAGTAGAAAGAGACAATGTCGAGGCAATATTGAGACTTGGAAGTACGCGTTGTAAGCCCGTCTATCGGTCCAACGGCGGTCTCCAATAATACGGGTGAAGGTCTCTGCGCGTTACTGTCTTTCTTTTACGCAACACAACCAGCTTAAATGAAATACATTTTCTCTCATGTATTACCTCGTTATTTCATCTGACTCCATAAATGAAAAGGGTTTTAATGATATCTGAGCATCATTAAAAGTGAGCGAATGCTTGATTATTCTTTTAACTCCTTTAATTATATTTTACCCGTTCAAGATTAGGAAACTATGTCGCTTTGAGGTCCTCGCGTGTTTTCTCTACACTGCGGGTCTCACGATCACAAGCGGCCAGTATTGGTTCATCAAACAGAGGTAAATTGCTATATACCTGAGATCGGTCACGTTCATGTATACACAATCAAAGATACTTCAGTATAGCCCCCATGGAATTGCATACACTTGAATTTAACTTAACGTTTTCTTCAGTAGAGGTCACGACCACTATTACAGATGTAAGTTGACCAACATAACTTCTCTTATAATAGCTTTGGATTGGCCATGCGTGGTTTCCCACGTACACTTATCTGAAGAAACCTCAAGTCAAAACAGAGGTAAGACACCCGAATTTAGATTGGTCAAGCAGCATTAAGCTGTTCTAAACGGAAATACACTTTCTGTCTTTGCAAACCAAGTACACTTGAACTGATGCCAAATATTAGTCGTCACTAATCTGACGCAGACTTGCGGTAACATACGAATCGCTCAATCTGTTTGGGAAAACAATTTCAGAGTCAGTCAGAATAAAATCAAATGTTTACAATTTATTGACCAGGTAATAGAACAATAATTCAAAATCCAATTCATAAGGCAAAATCATCGAACAATCAATATAATCACAACAATTCGGAAATTGAGGAATTTGTAGAGATATTACCTGGCAACGAAAAACTACACACGGCGATCATGTGGGAAGTCTACCTACAGACTCCCAGCCTGATATAAACTACACACAGTAAACTGTGCGGGATCGTCTGACTACAGAGAGCCACGAACGATGTGCCACATCTCCTTAAATACCCAAATAATTCAATAGGCTAACCAAATGGTGGTGTCTGTCCTTCTAATTAGATTTGGCTCCCCATTGAGTAGGTTCCTGTACATTTACATATACAGGATCTGGGGGAGGGCACACCTTTAAGAGGCACACTACATCTCTCATATTCTATAACTTCTTTTAGCTTTTCATTATAGCTAGGAGGATGAGACCAGTTTACCAGGCACACTGAGACACTTAAAATGATATCAAACATGTTATAGTTACTTTTTTGTACACACTTGACATTGTATAGGTTTTTAGTGAGTTTTGAGTGAGGAAGGGAAGATAATCAGACGTGAGGCGCGAGCCCCTGCTGGCTGTGTCTCCCATGTTGCTGTTACATATGCAAGAGACAGTTCAAATGTTGATTCTCCTGAGAGCCCAGACTCAATGGCACCTTACAGTTTTCCCCGCTTTGGCACCGTGGGCCACTCAAAGGGTTTCCTGCGGTGTCACATCAGTCTTTGTAAGGTGGGCAGCTGTAAGAGGCTGAGAGTTAGCGCAATGTCATTTGATGTCCGGAAAGACCTGAGGAGGCATCTGAAGAAGTCGCAACACTGTGTCTGGTTGAGGTTATCACATGTGTACCGTTCATAGAGTCCATCAAGTCTTTTGTGGCTTGTTCAGTGGACATGTCATTCCATCATGGAGAAACATCTGCTTCTGGTTGCACCTTCCCTTTAATGATGATCTGACTCTTTGAAGAATTCTCTGCCACCTCCAGTGGTGGTCTTCTGGGCAGACCTCAATTAGGTGAAGGAGTTCTCACTGGGAATGCATATACACCTGAACAGCTTCTTAGATGACCATGTAGAGATGAAACTCTGAAGAACTTAATGTTGTACTGACATGAGAAAAGGGTTGAGTAATACATAAATACATGATGAAAAGACAAACAATGAATCAATGTCACAAGTGCGAGTGGTAATCCAGGTCTCAAGTGTGTCTTTGAAAATGCAAAGGGGTCTAATTAATCTGATTTTTATTTACTACCATTGTGATTTGTGGTAGTGGAATTTAGAATCTGAATTAATTAAAGCAAAGGTGGCACAGAGTTCAAGGCAATTTGAACATATATCATCAATATTCATTATTACAGTGGATAATAGATTAAAGGAAACATACCACAAATTCAGTATAACTAGTATCTTCACCAGTGGCATGCATCATTAAACATATAGTTATAATAATAATTTTATGATTGTAGAATCACAGTTGCAGACATGTATAATAATAGCAGAGCTAATTCAAAATTATCTAATGTGTGTGATTTGGTGGCTAAGTCACAACCGATGATATATGCCTATTTTAAAAATGTGTAGTGGATCGATAGAAGTGTCTGCATTTCACATCGTCAACTTCTATTTTTATATTGTTATTAGCGATGTGTTGAAAACCAGGGGCCCTCTGGTCTGCAACCATTCCAACAACAATCAATTGGTTTGATTTATGCAGGTGGAAATGTTGAAATTTGGGTGGCAAGTTTGCTTGCAATTAGTAATTAAATCATCGATGTGTGACTGTAGCCATGCATATGTCCCATGTATATTACAGTATTTAAAGGGGAAGTTGTAAATAGTGACTGTTTTATGGAAACAGGATTTTAATGTCCTATGTGTGCGAGGCTATGTGTATGCGAGAGGTGGGCCAGATCTTCAGTGGATTAGTATTTTCAGAATCTTGGCCATTATTTTGTTCCATGATGAGTAGTAATAAAAGTGTGTGCTCTGTATGTTTAGGAGATGGGTGGAACCTGATCTAGAGCAATTGGTGTTGCACAATTTTGGTTCCGGTGCTAAACCGGGAGGCCATATAGCTATTTTTTGTTTTTGTAGAGCTGTGAAGTGTGAATGGCCTGTTAGATTTGCTTTCCCACCCATCTCCATCATGGTCAAATTGATGTCCTGGCTTGAAGCAGGGGGATCAGAAGCCTTTTGGCCTCTGTCCCTCATGTGATTGCAACCTGAAATGGGAACAACCACAGAGAGAGAGAACAGTTAATGTTGAACCTTTAATTAATTTGCATATAGACATGTGGCACTTTATTTTCCTCTGATGGTCAAAGCCAAACTGTTACAGACAGCTTTTAGTCTCTTACTGTATGGTTTGTGTCATCAGGGGGAAGAAGCATTTTGTTTAAAAAACATGTACCATTACAGTGTCTAATGCAAATTTTATTTCAGAGATCAAATTTGACTGAGCTTCTTTGGTGAGATCCAAATTACTGCTGATATTTTAGTGCAGTTTGAAGTGTGAAGCACCTTAAGCTGCTCTCGCAGTTGAGTCTGCACAGTCTGCTGTTGTGAGCAATATAGGCCCCAGTTCTGCTGGGGAACTTTCTGAGCTTTGTTTTATTGCTCCCAACACAACTCTGTGGTCAAAGAATCAGTTCACATTTCTGGTGATGTGTTTTCTGCTTAGCATTTTTTAAGGGTGCTATTCACACGTTCTATCATCTATGATCTCAGTGGTCTGTCAGGGTTATGAAATTTTAGTTTGATATTCAGCATCTGGCATATGTGTCTCATCACCTGACCAGTGAAGTGTGTACCCTGGTCAGATTCAATTTGGATTGGTGCTCCCCAAAGTGGGAGGTTTTGGGTCGCTACCACACGTGCCACTGAGTTTGCATTGCCATTGCGAGTAGGAATCGCTTTGAACCATTTGGAAAATGTCAATTATCACCAGGCAATAAAGATACCCCCCTCTGGCACTGGGTAGTGGGCCTATAAAATCCAATTTGAGTGACTCCAAAGGTCCTTTGGGTGGCTCTGGTCTACACAGTTTTGTACGGCCAGGCTTACCTTGGTTAATGGTGGCACATACGATGCATGTGTCGCACCATCTTTGAATGTCTGATGCCATTTGTGGCCACCAGAAGTTCTTTTGTATCAGCGGTTGTGTTTTGGGAGCTGATACATGTGCATAATCGTGGTACAACTTTATCACTGGTTTCTGGAGGGCTTCTGGAACGATGTGTTTATCGTCTCTTAAAATCATGCCTTCAGCGACCTTGACTGGTTGGTCCTGCTGCTGCAGGTGCAGTGTCAGCTCTCCATCAGAACTCCACAGTTCTTGTTGGTACTGTTTTAAGTCAATAGGAATAGTCTGAACCACACTCACATCAGGAACAACCAGCCCGTCAGGCTGCCGTTCATCTCCCTTTTGTGCTGCTAATTTAGCTAATTTATCTGCGTTGTTGTTGTTTTTCTTGTTCTCATCTGGATTTTTGTTAATGTGCGCGCGCACTTTGACGACGGAGTGTTTTAATCTCCTGCTGCCATTTACCGTTCGATTTTGGTAATAGTTTCGTTGGTTAAGGGTAATGGAATGTATGTGGAGGAGCAAGATGGACAAGAATCAATAAGTACAGCTAACCAGCCTCCTAAAATAGCCCTTATTCTGATTCGGTTTCCACTCTTAATTATGCTCCCTACGGCGATGGAGGCCATGCATCTCTATTGCGGATGGTATTCTCCCGTAATTCCGTTCGTGTTGTGGGCGAGCCATTTTGGTTGTTTTGTTTTTTAAACTCAGTGATGAAATTCGTTAATAGTTTCAACAGGTTGCTATAGGGCGTTTTTTGACAATGCTTTGATTGTTTTCTTAAATCTCTTTTTTGGCAATCTCTCATGAGATGGTTAGATTTTTTGCAATAATGGCATTGCATTTTGCTTTGAGATCTTTGGTTAAATTTGTCTGGGCCGTTCCGTTCTGTTAACCATTTTGCGGACGCAACACTACAGGGTTTTGATCTCCACCTTTTTTCTATTCTTGCACCCCAGTCTACTATTGCTCTGAACGTGTTTTCAACCGGGTCGACACCATTGGATAAAGCATTTTGAACTGGGATGCCAGCATTGTTCTTAACAAGTTGTAGTAATGCGTCATGGTCGCGGTTTGCATTTTCTAGGCCTGAGTGTTCTCTGTATGTTACCCATAACCGTTCAGCGTACGTTTCAAATGACTCATTACTCACTTGTTTGATTTCTAATATTTTGCTCCAATCTGCATGTGTCGGTCCTCTCATGTCTAATAATGCCTGTTTTAGACGTTCGTAGATACTCTCGTCAGTTTCGTTATTGTGTCGGTTCATTATGTTGCCAGATTTCATCTCTGTGGTTAGTTTCGGTCTGAGCTCCTCAGGGATAGTGAGGAGAGCTATTTGCCAAACATCTCGAATTTCTAATTTGTACACCGTGGCTTGTAACATTAATGCTTCCCAGTAGGGTTGAAACGGCCCTTTTCTCGGCATAATTCCAACGACCTCTATATGGCTAGAGCATTCTTTGCATGTTAACGGGCGGCTGATTGATGTGATTTCATCATCCGCTTTCGTCATGGTTTTAAGCACAGCGACTTTAACTGATTTCTTTGGCAAGTCATTCGATTTTGTTAGAGTCTTTACTGGGCTTCGCAGGTTTGGTTCTTCAGGCCACAGGTTCACAAGAGCTCGTTTACGAGTTTCTCTCTGTGGTCTGTGTCCAAACGCGGCATCGTCATCATCATTTTGAGTCTCTAGCTGAAAGGTTTCATCCAGTGCTGCTCGTTTAACTGCAGCTACTGGAAACCCGGATTTATTACAACAATCTTCAAGAGCAGATATGTATTCACTGCCGGTTTGAAGTTTTCTTTGAAGTTGATCAATTTTTGTTGCCATTTCTTCGCGTTGTCTAGCCCACCCCTGTTGCTCGTATGTGAACGCTTCAGCTTGTGTTCTTAACTTTTGTAATTCGTCAGATCGCAATCTTTCAATTTCTTTGATGTTTGCTATTGTTCGTTCTTTCTCGGTTATGGTCTCGAGGTCATTACGACGAAGCAAATAAACAATTGCAGCGGGAATTTTCTTGTATTTTGTTTGTGATTTCAATTTTGCACCCTCAGCAGAATACCAGGATATTAGTTCGTTGTTGCTCCAATTTAATTTCAGTCCCTTGTAGCTTAACCGGACAAGGAGGTTTTTTAATTGCACACCTAGAATCTCCATTATTTCCTCATCTACACGGCTGCTGTGCTGTCCCTGGAGAGACATGTTTCCCGTCTAATTCTTATGCCCACCGGACTTTTCGGTTCCGGTCTAAACAGAGGGTATTCCGACCCGCACTAAAAATGTGTCTGTATGTGAGGTGCAGACAATCTTTCCCTCAACACTTCTAAAAGGCAAAAAAGATGGACTTACCACAGCAGCTGGAGATAGAAGAGAAGATCAAACCTCATGTCCCGGGCAGGGATCAAGTTGAATGTTGCGCTGGAAAGACGTTTCTCGTCTGGTTGCGAGATCACGGAGTCAGGGTCACCACTTTGTAAGCCCGTCTATCGGTCCAACGGCGGTCTCCAATAATACGGGTGAAGGTCTCTGCGCGTTACTGTCTTTCTTTTACGCAACACAACCAGCTTAAATGAAATACATTTTCTCTCATGTATTACCTCGTTATTTCATCTGACTCCATAAATGAAAAGGGTTTTAATGATATCTGAGCATCATTAAAAGTGAGCGAATGCTTGATTATTCTTTTAACTCCTTTAATTATATTTTACCCGTTCAAGATTAGGAAACTATGTCGCTTTGAGGTCCTCGCGTGTTTTCTCTACACTGCGGGTCTCACGATCACAAGCGGCCAGTATTGGTTCATCAAACAGAGGTAAATTGCTATATACCTGAGATCGGTCACGTTCATGTATACACAATCAAAGATACTTCAGTATAGCCCCCATGGAATTGCATACACTTGAATTTAACTTAACGTTTTCTTCAGTAGAGGTCACGACCACTATTACAGATGTAAGTTGACCAACATAACTTCTCTTATAATAGCTTTGGATTGGCCATGCGTGGTTTCCCACGTACACTTATCTGAAGAAACCTCAAGTCAAAACAGAGGTAAGACACCCGAATTTAGATTGGTCAAGCAGCATTAAGCTGTTCTAAACGGAAATACACTTTCTGTCTTTGCAAACCAAGTACACTTGAACTGATGCCTAATATTAGTCGTCACTAATCTGACGCAGACTTGCGGTAACATACGAATCGCTCAATCTGTTTGGGAAAACAATTTCAGAGTCAGTCAGAATAAAATCAAATGTTTACAATTTATTGACCAGGTAATAGAACAATAATTCAAAATCCAATTCATAAGGCAAAATCATCGAACAATCAATATAATCACAACAATTCGGAAATTGAGGAATTTGTAGAGATATTACCTGGCAACGAAAAACTACACACGGCGATCATGTGGGAAGTCTACCTACAGACTCCCAGCCTGATATAAACTACACACAGTAAACTGTGCGGGATCGTCTGACTACAGAGAGCCACGAACGATGTGCCACATCTCCTTAAATACCCAAATAATTCAATAGGCTAACCAAATGGTGGTGTCTGTCCTTCTAATTAGATTTGGCTCCCCATTGAGTAGGTTCCTGTACATTTACATATACAGGATCTGGGGGAGGGCACACCTTTAAGAGGCACACTACATCTCTCATATTCTATAACTTCTTTTAGCTTTTCATTATAGCTAGGAGGATGAGACCAGTTTACCAGGCACACTGAGACACTTAAAATGATATCAAACATGTTATAGTTACTTTTTTGTACACACTTGACATTGTATAGGTTTTTAGTGAGTTTTGAGTGAGGAAGGGAAGATAATCAGACGTGAGGCGCGAGCCCCTGCTGGCTGTGTCTCCCATGTTGCTGTTACATATGCAAGAGACAGTTCAAATGTTGATTCTCCTGAGAGCCCAGACTCAATGGCACCTTACAGCGTCCTTCAGGTCAGGAGGCAGGGGTCCGTCCCGAGGCTCTGGTGCTGAGAAAAGACTCGAAGCACTTACCTTGCTCCGCACACCCAGCAGGGGACAGGTTAGCGACTGAGGAGTAGGTCCGGTGGAGGCGTCCTCTAGACTTGTCAGAACCGGCCGGCCAGGGAACAACAGTCGTGGGGCTGGAGGTGAGAGGTCTGCGTCCAATGTGCCAGGACTGTTGAGATCTGGCGGCAGAGTGCCATGAGAACAGCATTTGCGGGCCAGGTGACCCAGAGACAAAGGAAATAGCTCTTTTATTGAGAATGTGGGGGCAAATGAAATAAATTCAAACAAGGATTCTCCTCCCGGCCCTCCACCGGGGGACGAAGTGGTCTGCTTACCAGCTTCGGAGCGAACATCTTGATCATCTCAGGACTGCTTAGGAGCCTTCCATGTCCTTGAGGGGGTCCATGAGACGGGGGAGCCACGCCCGCTGCCATCCCCAGATCGCCTCCATCATCGGCCGCATCGTCCTCAATCCCGTGGGAAGAAGGAACGATGCAGGGGGCGGCTGGAGTGGTGTTCCTTCTGTTGAAGGAAAGCTGTGACCGTGACGTTGCCATGGTTATGTTCTCGCATTGAGAACATGTACCATCCACAAACGCTGCCTCAGTGTGATCGCAGCCCAAACACACGAGACAGCGCCTGTGGCTGTCTGAAGCGGAGAGCACTCTACCGCATCCAGGAACTACACAGGGGCAGAAAGGCATCTTTATAAGTACGTGTCCTGAAAAGGACGTTCAACGCCACTGTGTATTGTTCTTATAGAGGAAAATACTCTTTTAACCCTCTTTTAATACAACTCTTAGTTGCGCTGTTGAAGCGCCCAGGGGAAAACTGCACTGCCGTGCAGAGAAGGAGAAAGTCTCTGAAGTGCGCTGTAGATCCAACAGCCGATCACTCAGAGGTAAGAGGAACAGGTGTGTGACTCGCAGCTCACTGCATACACGACCATAGGCTCCGAAGAAAATTTTTGAATGAAACAGATGCATTTCCCCGCCTTTATACCCGTATGTACGGGGGCAGGACATGCAAATTCTGTCTGCCAACTTGTCACTGGCCTTTTTTCATAGATCAGATGTATATTCGCTATATTCGTAAATAGAGTTAACAAGGTCCAACTTGTCCAAAGAGGACACAGATACCTAATGGTGATTTCACAAGAAACAACTTTTTGCAACAAAACAACATAAATAATACTCCATAAGAGCTTAAACATCTATGATTTCTTTATAACACCTATTTAAATGCCCCCATAAATTATTTTTGACCAAGGAAACATAATTCAATAATTCACGTGCAGGGGATTATGTGTATTCCCCATAGCCTCGATTTTGTTAACCCTCAGTTTTAGAAATATAATTAAATAACATAATTAATATACAATTATTTACTGCCTGCAATATTATCAGCAAAAGTTCTCACAGGGTGGCACAAGGGATTGAAGATTGATTGCTGAAAACCGGTTCCTTTCGCACCTGTCATGATTCTATGTTACATTTCATGGCATAAAGTTCCCCATCCAAACTGTGGCTGCTGCATAATCATAAGCTCTGCTGTAGAAACATGCTTTAGACATCAATCAACATTATCTGACATATTTCTTTTATGACCGGTTAGGCAAATTTGATCATTTGACATTCCACTTGTTGCAAGTGTTGAGAGATATGCACATTAGGTTGGAGAAAGAAATGTTTAATCATGCTCTTTCTTTTTGCTCTGAAAGGTGACTGGTGTCGTTGACAGGGCCGATTTGCTATCTTCCATATTCCCGATTGCTGCTTTCCTCGCATACACACATCAAAAGGCACTGATCACTCCATTGGTGAGTGTTGCGATCACCACAATGTGTACACACATGGCAACAGGTTCACCTCTAGGATGCGGCTTGCAAGCTGCAACTTGAAAACCTCCCATTCGAAAGCACTCCATGCTCCCCACCCAGAAGTCTTAAGTACACAGATTTACTTTCACAGATCGATCAAAGTGGCATGTGTCGTTTCTGAGTTGACACACTCGCAACCACAATTATTGCATTCTATTATGTTATACTCCCATTGTGATTTTCGAATTTCTTTTAACAAATGGCTAAGCCCCATTTTTGTTCTTACCTTGTCCACGGTGTGATGACAAACTATTATTTTTGTTTTCTTATTTTTATTTTCGTATTTCTTAAATAAACTGTCACCTTCTTTTTAAGGTTAAATTGGGTGGATGCAAGCACATGGTGTGCTTGCAAATGTTGCATTAAGTTCTAAGACAATGTGGTTTGCATTTTATGACCCGGACACCTGGTGGCGTGTGCCACCGCTGCATCAGTTTCTGGGTATTTTTACTTTTGTGACTTCTTATTTTGGGATGTTCTTATGATTTGCATCTTGCTAAGACTTGTGTGACAGGATTCCATAGTCACCCAATGAAGTCGAAGCCAAGGATTCCCAAGGCACACTAGATTTTCAAAAATGTTTTCCTTAGATGATGCAACTTCCACTTTCTGTCATTGGAATGATGTTTAAAGATGCATGAAGAAAATTATTTTGTTAAACAGATCTAAATAATTAATTCTTTAGAAAATACAGTGAGGTTCGCAAAGTCCACTTGTGAAAAAGCTTCTTTTTTTTTTTCTTTTTTTTTGGTCTTATATTATCAGCATTAAAATATTAGTAAAAAGTTACAATGAAAAATTTACATTAATTTCTTAATTTTTTCAAATGTTAAAATCCTGAAAATGTTCTGTTTATTTATTTCCAGGTTTAAATTAGATTTTGAATCCCCGATTTTCAGTGTGAACTTTTGTACCCCCCTTTATGTTTAAAATGGTGTATGCATGAGACATAAGGATGCTTTCTCCCTCATGGTGGCCATCATGTTGAGGTCACATGACCAGCCGATTATCTGTTACTGGACATTTTCAGCTTTGCACCTTTAAATGTTACTGGTATTTGTACCACTGATTGATGTGCATCGTTCAGCTCCATGTTGCATTAACAGATGTGTGTACTGGTTTACTGAATCATAAATTAAGTCAGACATTTCACTTTCATTGTGAACTCCCATTATTTTAACCATGTTCCTGGTTGCCGTTGCCACGCTATGCAAGGAGCAGGGGATCACTGTCATCGGGATATGCTGTATTTATGAGGTTTTCATTGCCCAAGTGGTAAGAACCAAGTTTATTTATTACCTCATAAATAAAGTATATGTGATTCACACTGTTTAAGGTTTTAATAAGTCAATAGGGTCTGTTATGGTGTCTTGAATCAAAGGCTTATTTGCTAGAAAGTAAAAAAAAAAAGACAACTATATTGCTTTCAGAGGAAGCCATAAAACATGGCTCTCTTTTTGATATTAGACATCCTATCTTCTTGGCAGAAAGACAGGGGGATGAAGAAACTTTTACCCAGATGGAAAGACTTAACATGTCTTCACGGGATGAAGCCTCACAAGACTGCTGCAGACATATTTGTACACTTTTGTCAGTTGGTGGCACTAGTCTGACAATTTGACAATCAATACAATCATTAAAAATAGGTCAAAACAAATCCAGAAAAAGATTTTAAAGAAGTCTTATTAAAGTATAATGTAACAGAAAAGGTTCTGAAAGAATTGAGCAAATAACTAAGTTTGATGTAGCACTGGAAACAATTTCATGTGGTGCAGTTTGACTCACATTCCATGAATGGGGTTAAAAAATAAGGCCTGAAATAAAAATAAAAAAATAATAATTTTATTTTTTTTCTTCCTCAACATGACCAGTGAAAGGAGGTACTTAACATGCAGAAAATGTTGATCGTCATTCGCAGGAGGTAAAAACTATACAAACCCTTATTCGGGGTTGGAAAGTGGCTATAAACTATAGTGGGTTTGTGCTGAATGCAAGACCATATAAAACAATTGTTGTGTTTGCATTTGCTCCAACAGCAAAAGACAAAGATACCATTTTGAGACAGTTTTATTTATTAGGATAAACCCCTTGAGATGAACCATCTAGCTTTCAAGGGGGTCCTAACGTACTACAAAACAAAACAATAATTTCACATTTCACAGACACAGTACAAGAAACAAAAAATAAACAATAAACACACAAGTATCAGAAAATGAGTACATTTGTAAACACAACCACTAAATGGCCACTGAGAGGCTCAGCACAATATACATGTTTATGCATATATATATATATCTACACATTCACATGCAAACATATGTACAAACAGAAAAACATATACAGACACACACACACACACACACACGTGAATTCAATTGAAACATACACAATGTATCTCAAAGTAAGAATACATACATACATTTTTAAACATTTGGAATGATGTCAGTGAACACATAATAAAATGTATGTTATTCCAGTCAGAAGGAGCCTTAAACATGAATGCTCTTTTACTAATTACAGGAGTGAGAAATAAGTATTTTGTAGATTGCCTCAGTTGGTATATCGAAGAATATGGTACTAAAAACTGTTGTAATTAATAAGGATACTTGAAGTGTACACATTTGAAAATGAATTGTAACCAATTAATTTGTCTTATATTGAGTGGAGGCCAGTTAAGTGAGTTGTACATTATACAGTGATGAGTATTAAAAGAACATCTCAAAACAAATCTACAGAGATTGATATATGCTCTGTTAAGAGTTAAATGATTGGTTTTGGTTGTAATTTGATAAACTACTTCTGCATATTAAAAAAATTGTAAGATAATTTGTGAGGCAAGTTTCTTTCGAACATTAAATGTGAAAGAGTTTTTAGATTGATATAACACACTAGTTCCATAGTTAAGTTTGTGACAAATGTAATCAATGTGAGGTTTGAAAATAAGTTCAGAGTCAAGCAATAACTCTATGCAGATAAGTACCATTATTACACAAAATTGTTTTGTTTTAAGTTTCACTTGTCCAAAAATCATAACATGAGATTTAATTTATTAGACATGAACCAATTTTGTTAAGTATTAAAATCTAATTAAAGGGCATTTTGAATCTGCATTAGATAAGGTTTAAAGGTATAATTGACAGTGTCATCTGCATATAGCTGAACAGAAGTATTAGAAAAGACTAAATGAAGATCATTAATAAAAATGGAGAAAAGAAGTGGACCCAGCATTTAACTTTGGTGTACACCTCTTTGTTGGACAAATAGATCTGATCTACTCCCTTGGATGACAAAAAAAAAAGCCCATTATAATTTTTCCACAACTTTCCAAAAGAGAGAAAAAAAGAGCCAAAAGAGAGAAAGACAACATTTATTGTCACTCCCACAGCAGCTGTATTTGAATGGTAACAGAGTTGCACGGAAAATGCAGGACATTTGTACTCGTTAAATGTTATGGTTTTGGTTATTAAAACGAGTTAATTCAACAAATTATATCAAAATGATGATGTTGTATTATTTAAGTTGTTGGATACAGTTGGAAAAGTCAAGACCACTACGGTGAGACAGGCTGTTTTAATGGGGGAGGGGGGATGCAGACTCATCTAATAGTTCTCACAATAACTACTCACAATAACTTCCCATGTTTGGAATTTGTTCCTGTACTGCTTTTAAAAAAACACCAAACGGGACACCACGGACACCAAAGTGTACCGTATTCATGGAAGGTTCCAAAACATGTTGGTTTTATAAGAACATTCAACAATTCTATAAAAAGTGTCATTGTGAGAGAATGAAACTGTTTGGAAAACAACTTGCACACTATGTATCCTAAATAGTTTTCTATGGATGTCTTGCCTGTCATAAGCAAATTTTCTGATGTGAAAATAAAATATGTTTAAAATCCCTGAGGGCATGTCAACATTTGGTTTTTAGAGGTAAATGCATTAACCAAGTTATAACTGACAGCTTATACAGGTTCCTTTTTGATATTGCATTCAATACATTCTGCCTGGAGGAGAAAAAAAAAAAGAAAAAAAAGAAAACATTGGAAGAAGACATAAATACTGTATTTTGTAAGTGACAGTTGAGTACATAACTTGAGGGCAGCATCTCTCATTTCTAATAGCACTGAAACAAAACAGCATAGTCTCATAGTTTTCTTAACCACAAGTCTTACCAGATGTGAAAATACCATATTCCATTTAAAAACTTCTGCAGAATTAAAAAAAAAAAAAAAATCTAAATGTTTTTTTGCACTGACAATAGTTAAATGCTGTACACACTGCATCTACAGTTGAGGTCAGAAGTTTAAATACTTCTTTTTATATATATATATATATATATATATATATATATATATATATATATATATATATATATTAGCAAAGCTTTGGCAAGTTTTTTAGGACATCTACTTTGTGCATGGCACAAGTACTTTTTCCAACATTTGTTTACAGACAAATTGTTTAACTTTTAATTGACTATATCACAACAATTCCAATGGGTCAGAAGTTTACATACACTTAAGTTAACTGTGCCTTTAAGCAGCTTGGAAAATTCCCGAAAATGATGTCAAGCCTTTAGATAATTAGCCCATTAGCTTCTGATAGGAGGTGTACTGAATTAGAGGTGTACCTGTGGATGTATTTAAGGCCTACCTTCAAACTCAGTGCCTCTATGTTTGACATCATGGGAAAATCAAAAGAAATCAGCCAAGACCTCAGAAAAAACATTGTGGAACTCCACAAGACTTGTTCATCATTAGGAGCAAAAAACCTCTCAGGAAGGAGACGCATTCTGTCTCCTAGAGATGAACATAGTTTGATGTGAAAATTGCAAATCAATCCCAGAACAACAGTGAAAGACCTAGTGAAGATGCTGGAGGAAACAGGTAGACAAGTATCTATATCCACAGTAAAATGATTCCTATATTGACATAACCTGAAAGGCTGCTCAGCAAGGAAGAAGCAACTGCTCTAAAACTGACATAAAAAAGCCAGACTACAGTTTGCAAGTGAACAAGGGGACAAAGATCTTACTTTTTGGAGAAATGTCCTCTAATGAAACAAAAATTTAACTGTTTGGCCATAATGACCATCTTTATGTTTGAAGGAAAAAGGGTGATGCTTGCAAGCTGAAGAACACCATCCCAACCTTGAAGCATGGGGGTAGCAGCATCGTATTGTGGGGGTGCTTTGCTGCAGGAGGGGCTGGTGCACTTCACAAAATATATGGCATCATGATGAAGGAAAATTATGTAGATATATTGAAGCAAAATCTCAAGTCATCAGCCAGGAAGTTAAAGCTTGGTCGCAAATGGGTCTTCCAAATGGACAATGACCACAAGCATACCTCCAAATTTGTGGCAAAATGGCTTAAGGACAATAAAGTCAAGGTATTGGAGTGGCCATCACAAAACCCTCACCTCTATCCGACAGAAAATTTGTGGGCAGAACTGAAAAAGCATGTGCGAGAAAGGAGGCCTAGAAACTAATTCTGTCAGGAGGAATGGGCCAAAATTCCAGCAACTTATTGTGAGAAGTTTGTGGAAGGCTACCCAAAATGTTTGACCCAAGTTAAACAATTTAAAGCCAATGCTACCAAATACTAACTACCGAATGTGATGAAAGAAATAAAAGCTGAAATAAGTCTTTCTACTATTATTCTGACATTTTACATTCTTAAACTGAAGTAGTGATCCTAACTGACCTAAGACAGGGAATTTTTTTGTACAATTAAATGACAGGAATTGTGAAAAACAGACTTTAAATGTATTTGGCCCAGGCGTATGTAAACTTCTGACTTCAGCCCCCACGTGTTCCAAACCAGCATGGCTTTTTGTCCTTTCATTGAACACAAAAGGAGATGTTTAGTAGAATGTTCACCCTGCTCTTTTCCATACGAGATATCCTCACGTTTGACAAACAAATTACAGTATGATGCACACAGATTCTATACACACCCCAAGTCAGAATAAGAATATGTAATATGAAGAAAAAGTTTACTTCATTACCATTTTTTGTCCCATTTAGAAAAGGGATTTTTGAGAGTCCTGGTCTGTTCACTTATAGTGCTTGTAGTAATGTTGTGCAGTTTTGTGGAGTGAATGGAACTGTTGTTTATATTAAAATGCTCCCTCACCTGACTTTATCAAGCCCGCTTCACGGGTGCGCTTCAGTGGTCTTCTTCACTTGGATATGAAATGTTGCACAACCTATAGTACACGTTCAAGCCATATTTAATTTCGGATGACTGTAGGCACTGTTCAGTGAGTCCACCTAATTTTCATTTCTTGACATTGCTTCAGTTCCCGCTCCGTTTTAAACCAAATAGGTTCTGTCAGGCGGTATTGAATGCCCACCTCCGACTTTGGAGCTGGCCAATCATATTGAAGATTTTGTGGTGGCACCTGGGATGGCCAGTGGAGCAAACTTTCAGTCAGCACTTATTTAAAGATCATTGAAATACGCAAATAAATTTCAAATAAGCTATAGTTTTTGTAATGCAAAAATAAAACAAAAAATGTTAAAACAAAAAGTTATTTCGAAACGAAGAGCTGTGTCAAACCCTCCCCCCACTTCCATCTATGGCAAGGTGGGCCAAATCAAAGTTTATCAAGGGCCATCTTTGGCCCTCAGGCCCTAGTTTGGGCACCTCTGATTTATGGCATCAGAAGACTTATATAGATATATAGCGCATGAGTAGGGGCTGCTTTACTTGTGTTTTTTGCCATTTTTGGAGCTTGACAGCTCCTGGTCACCATACACATTCATTGCATGGAAAAGAGCACTGTGAATATTCTGCAAAATGTCTTCTTTTGTGGGAGAAAAAATCATGCAGGCTTGAAGCAAAATGAGGATGAAAAATTCTGACAGAATTTTCATTTTTGGCATCCCTTTACTAAAAACCACTCCAAAGTCCCAGTGTGTTTATTTGATGTATTAATTTTGTCAATTAGTGGCTGGATGTATGGCTGTTCCTTTACTCTTTTGACAGCCTACCATGCCCTTTGTATTATGCAATTAAATTTTACATAATGGACTCTGGCATAATCCTCTTATGTGCACTCGCTCTTGAAAGGGTATGAATATAAGCAGCTGTTGTTCCTGACACAAACCCGAGGTCTGTGGCTCTTTGCCTTGGACGATTCGTTGCTCAGTTCTCCCAGCTAAGCCTCTAATTCAACCCATATGCATGAGCAGCCAATGGACTTTGATGTTCCACTGAAATACACGTAGCTTAAATAATTACTCTAATCGGCCTACTTCGTTACACACACACACACACACACACACAGACAGCGTTTAAACGATAATGTATTAAATGTAATGTTGATCTAATCATGCAGAGCTAATGTGGCATTTAAGAGTATGTAGTGTCCTCTTATGTAGCACTTATCTCCATAAAATATATTTTTTGGTCGGAGTTGCAACCTGGTGGTTAGCAGATGTCCTCCAGACACCTTGAGCCATTGTGCTTTTCATTTGGGATATGTGGCTTTAGATCTGGTCTGTGCTCTGTCCTGATGTTTACGTCATGTCTACTTTTGCCATCGATAAAAATGTAATAAGCCTATGAAATGAATTTAAAAAATGTTACATAATTATTAACTGGATTTAAATACAATTTAAGAAAATGTGAGTGGTGTTTACATGTGGAAAAAGTTGCTGCCACAACACTTGGGTGTTCTGAGTGGTTCCTAAAGTGTTGCTATATGGTTGCTGGGGAGTTCTGGTGATTTTCAGCCTGTTGTTCGGAGTGTTCTGGTTTGTTTTTAACATGTTGCAATGCAGTTAATGGGTTGTTCTGGTGGTTTTCAGTATGTTGATGTGTGGTTGTCGATGTGTTCTTTTTTGTGGGGGTGTTGGGATGTTCTAGGGGGTTTTCGGCATGTTGTTATGTGGTTGTTGGGGTGTTCTGGGGTGTTTTCAGCATGTTGTTATGTGGTTGTTGGGGTGTTCTAGGGAGTTTTCAGCATGTTAAATGGTCTGCATTTATATAGCACCTTTTATTAACCTTAGAGGTTACCAAAGTGCTTTACACTGTGTCCCATTCACCCATTGACACACACACACACACACACATTCACACTCACACTCATACACCAATGGCAGCAGAGCTACCATGCTAGTGAGCCATTGGGAGCAACTTGGAGTTCAGTGTCTTTCCCAAGGACACTTCGGCATGTGGAGTCCTGTGGGCTGGGAATCGAACCACCAACACTGCGATTAGCGGCCGACCTGCTCTACCTGAGCCACAGCCACCCCATGTTGTTATGTGGTTGCTGGGGTGTTCTGGGGGGGATTTTCAGCATGTTGTTATGCGGTTGTTGGGGTGATCTAGTGGTTATCAGCATGTTGTATTGCGGTTTGTTAGGGTGTTCTGGTGGTTTTCAGCATGTTGTAATGCAGTTGTTAGGTTGTCCTGGTGATTTTCAACATGTTGATGTGTGGTGTCTGGGGTGTTCTGGTTGTTTTCCGTATGTTATTATGCAGTTGTTAGGGTGTTTTGGGCTGCTTGCAGCTTGTTGCTATGCGTTAGTTGGGGAGTTCTGGGGGTTTTCAGCATGTTGTTATGTGGTTGTTGGGGTATTCTGGTGGTTTTCAGCATGTTGTTATGTGGTTGTTAGGGTGTTCTGTTGGTTTTCATCATGTTGATGTGTGGTCGTTGGGGTGTTCTGGTTGGTTTTCAGCATGTTGTTATGCAGTTTTTAAGGTGTTCTGGTGGTTTTCAGTATGTTGTTTTGCGGTTGTTGGGGTATTCTGGTGGTTTTCAGCATGTTGTTATGTGGTTGTTAGGGTGTTCTGTTGGTTTTCATCATGTTGATGTGTGGTCGTTGGGGTGTTCTGGTTGGTTTTCAGCATGTTGTTATGCAGTTTTTAAGGTGTTCTGGTTGGTTTTCAGCATGTTGTTATGTGATTGTTTGGGTGTTCTGGTGGTTTCAGTATGTTGTTTTGCAAGAGGATGGGTTAGTGACTGGAGCACATTGCTATAATGTAACATTCAGTGAGTGTACTTAACCAGTTCCCCTTCAAAACATACTTTGATTGCAATTTCAAAGAGTCTTTCATCTTTGCTGTAAACTTCTAGGGAAAGATAAAGCACTCATGGTCCTAACAATTAGTCCCTTATCAAGCTGCCCCACGGGTTTAATGAAGATGGGAGGGGCTGCATTTATTTTCCCACACAATGCACTACCATCTGAACTTGTTTTAACATGAACATATGGAGATACAAACAAAAACAGTACAAAACTAGACCATAAACTATTATCCAACTAATTACAGCTGTTAAGTGCCAAACACTACAAATCGCTCTCATCATGCCAGGCATGGAAACAAACACGCTTAGCCTGAAAGCATAAAGGCACGTCACATACCCGGCAGGTTACAAATGTTTTTTGGTGGCACACTCTGCTTTTTCATCTGCCAGCACGGTTTGTGTGATGCGCTGTGGCTTATGGCAGGCTTGACACGAGTGTCCTCCTGCACTTGAAGAAGCAGAAGGAGCAGAAGCCGGTGTCTGATCAAGGCATCCAATTGGCAAGTTCCTGAATCAGAGTCTCCCAGAATTCCTTCTGACTCAGTGGCTTCTGGTTGTGTTGTGAGGCCAACTGTTGGTGTAGTATGAAGGCATACACCACTGCAATGTCCAGAATGGTAGAACAGAGACCTGTACCACACTCTGGTCTTTCGGAGAACTGAATAATACCTAATAAGGGCATCGGAAAGATGAACTCCTCCCAAGTTTCTGTGTGTAAAGTAATGGGGCACATTTAAAATGGACATATTCAAGTAAATAAAATACACATATACACAACTTCTTATACAAAAACATAATTTTACATATAATCATATATAATACATTTTACTTGTATTCTACCACTGCAAAAGGAATGGGAACAGTAATTTTTGTCCACACCCGGTCTCTGGTCTTGACCCTACTCTTCACAGTCTGATCGAGCTTTGCTGAATGGGAGGAGCACATCAACACTTCTCTTGTGTCCTTACATTCAATAAACAGTAGCTTGTCATCCCTTAGCAACTGGAAAATGTTTCCATGGGGTGTGTTTTTGGGCAGCTTATTGACTGTTGTTTGTGGAAAGCACACCCTGTTGCTACGAACTGACCCACAGGCAAAGATGTTCTTCTGGGAGATCTTTGAAAAGTGATGGGCTGATTTAGAAATTATCTACATAAAGCTTCTAGCCTGTTCCCAAGACATTTTCATTCACCAGTGCCATGGCAGACTCATAATTCAGCCCCTTGCTTTTCTGACTCTCTGCTGCAGGGGATTTTACTTCATAAATTAAAAAATCCCATGTGTAACCATAGAGTTAATCAGCCAGAACAAAAAGCTTGTACCCCCACTTTGTTGGCTATTCCTTGTGATACTGCTTGAGAGCATTTCTTGCCTTTTGATGCCACCATCCTTTCATTTTTTGCGATATTCTGCAGTGGATGAAAGCAAGTCTTGCAAGCACTTCTTGGCTGCTGATAGACTGGCTTCACCTTACAAAGGCGGTCATAGTCAGGTGTTCCTTTTTTCTTCACATTCTCAGCGTCAACCTTCAGATCACTGAGATGAATGGCTGGGGAAATTGCCTGAAACTTCCTGCATGACATCACAGTTGCCGGAAAGGTGATACTGAGTAATATGGACCCTTTACAGTAATCTGTGACTTCTGATAATTTTACCAGAACCATGCAAAGTGTGAGTGACAGATACGAGTACAAGTCCTTTGTCTTTCCAAAGTTTCCTAGTGCCCTTCCCGCCAGCCTGGTGCTTGGTATAATACGGATTGGAGTTTTGTATTATTATATTACACACAGAGGATGAGAAGATAAGCATAATAATTAAAGTGGAATGTAGGACTCTGTTGATATTATTTGTGGGCCAGGTGTTAGAGATGATTTGAAGACTGGCTAAAGTTGTGGAATGTCTGCTTCATCTGGGGAATGCCATGTCTCTTCATTGACACCAGAGAAAACAGCCAGTAATAATTGTGTCTGTCTACCTCTTCCTCTCCCTGTCCCTCTGCTTTTCCCTCTGCCTCTCCCACTTAAACTGTTGAAAGCAGGTGCAGAAGACAACACCAGTGTTGAAGATGCCAACTATCTCCATCATTTTGCTGGTTGCTGGCTAGTCCAGTCCTCAACAAAAGGATCATCTGGAGACCTACTGTCACAGGACTGTGGCATTATCATCCCATGTCTGTCTTGTGTTTTGTTGTCTGTCTTTTTTGGGGGCATGGTTTCAGTTGTATTCCCTGCCGTGCGCTCTTCTGTATTTCTTGTTTCATGCCTCCAGTATGGTGCCTGGGACATGACTTCCTGTGTGCTTTTTTATCTGTCTGTGTCGGGATCTGGACACTCATGCTCCATATCTGTCTGTTATTGATGTGGGAGAATTGCGCCTATATCATCTTAGCAGCATACACTCTTGTCAATAATTTATGTCTGTCTTTCACAAACACGTTGCCTGCCCGGGTTTTTTCACCTGTTGCGTGTATCGCATGGCACTTGTCTCGCTCAGGTTTCTTTTAGTGTGAGAATGCTTGATATTAATTTGCTTGGCATTGCTACATATCTTTTTTGTCGGTTGGCATGGGTGTATATTGCCTTACTGTCTTTGTTTCTGCATCTCTGTCTTACCTCATACCACGCCTCCTTGTTTGCCCATTATACATTTATTAGCCTCACTTGTCCCCTGTTAACCCGTTTGATTTCTCACCCTATTTATTCTTCTCATGTTTGCTGTCCAGTGCCAATTCACCTTGTTTCCAGTCTTGTTTGTTCCAGTCGGTTGTGTGTGTTGGTTGGTCAATTTTGTCAATCAATTTATTCCCACATCCCTACCTGATCCAGTCGGTCCTGTCTCCAGTTTCCCTAGCCCCATCCTGGATTATTTACATTGTTAGTTTTCCCCCACAGGGTTGTTTATGTTTGTTTTCCCCCTTGTGGGAATTTTGGTTTGTTTTTCCCCTTTTGGTTATATTAATAAATCTTTTGTTTTTTGAAATTCTGCTTTTGGGTCTTGCCTCTGCATTCTTTGACATTACAAACTGGTCCTGGACAGCAAACTTAAATAGGGAAAGAAATCAAAGGGGTTAACAGGGGACAGGTGAGGCTAATAAACTAATAATGGGCAAACAAGGAGGTGGGGTATGACTTAAAATAGAGAGACACGCGGTGATACAGAAACAAAACCCACGTGCTCTCACAAGAAAACCAAAAACAACCGATTTGCATGAGCGCACATCGCCAAGACAATGAGGCAATATATGCCCATGTCAACCGACAAACAAGATGAGAGAATGCGTAGCAATGGCAAACAAAGCGATGCCACACATTCTCATACTAAAAGAAACCTGAGCGTACATCGCAAGACAAGCGGCACGCGATGCATGCAACATGCAACAAAAACAAGACAGGACACCTGTGCGAGAGTTTGGACTCAACAGCTTAGATCGAAGTGAACGAACCTCAATACAATATGAAAACAGCTCATGGCCTGGGCATGAAACACGAGCACAACACGAGTTGCATCCATGTTTGCATGAGACAGACATAAACTATTGACATGAGTGCATGCTGCCAAGAATGATATAAGCGTGTTGCACCCATGTCAGTACCAGACAGACATGGAGCATGAGTGTCAGGATCGGC
This sequence comes from Moxostoma hubbsi, assembly GCA_032164185.1. Classification (NCBI taxonomy): domain Eukaryota; kingdom Metazoa; phylum Chordata; class Actinopteri; order Cypriniformes; family Catostomidae; genus Moxostoma; species Moxostoma hubbsi. Next base: position 12,614,257 of record JAVLUX010000040.1, read on the forward strand.
CGCAGCTGCTTCGTTGGGGTAATGGCAAGAACTCCGCTATGGTGTATCCCTCTTCCTTCCCGGGCTTTCGGCACCAATGTAAAGAGTTCATGTTCACGGGCAAGGAAGAGGCGAGAAACTGGCTTAACATATAAATGATAGTTTTAATGGAAAACTCAAAAGACCAACACATAAGATGACGGACATGTCCGTGAACAATCTCTCTCTCACGTACGTCCTCCGCAGTTGGCCTTTAACCCTCTCAGAGGCTTGATTAGCCTAATACGCCCTCCACCTTGCCACAGATGCGATAGAGCCTGTCCACCTAACCGAAACGAAGATGGGTTTCTACAGCCCTTACTTCGTTGTACCCAAGAAAGGCGGCGGCTTACGACCGATCTTGGACCTGCAAGGTTTCAACCGGGCTCTGCTCAAACTCCCGTTCAAAATGCTCACGCAAAGACACATTCTAACTTGCGTTCGGCATCTATATTGGTTTGCAGCGGTAGACCTGAAGAACGCATACTTCCACGTCTCAATTCTGCCTCGACACCAACCCTTTCTACGGTTCGTATTCGACGGCCAGGCGTATCAGTACAAAGTCCTTCCCTTCGGCATGTCTCTGTCCCCTCGCGTCTTCACGAAAGTCGCAGAGGCAGCTCTTGCCCCGCTCTGAGAAGCCGGCACCTGCATACCCAATTACCTCGATGACTGGCTTATCTTGGCCCAATCGCGAGAGTTACTATGCGCTCACAGAGACCAGGTGCTCAGGCACCTCAGCAGATTGGGGCTTCAGGTGAACTGGGAAAAGAGCAAGCTCGCCCCAGTTCAGAGCATCTCTTTTCTTGGCATGGAGTTAGACTCGGTCTCAATGTCAGCACGTCTCACTAACGAGCGTGCACAGTCAGTACTGAGATGTCTTGCCACTCTCAGGCCAGGCACATCAGTCCCTTTAAAATTTTCCAGAGGCTCCTGGGGCATATGGCATCCTCTGCTGTGGTCGCGCCGCTGGGGTTGATGCATATGAGACAGCTTCAGCACTGGCTTCAGACCCGAGTCCCGAGACGAGCATGCTGCCCCGCCTGCCGCCAGACATTCAAACCCTGGACAGACCTCTGCTTTTTACGGGCAGGAGTACCTTTGCAGCAGGTGTCCTGACGCGTCCTGATCACGACCAATGCCTTCAGATTGGGTTGGGGCGCCGTGTGCGACGGACACACAGCCACGGCCATTGGAAAGGGGCCCCGCTGCGCTGGCACATCAACTGCCTAGAGTTGCTGACTGTTTTCTTTGCCCTGCGGAAGTTCTTCCCATTAGTTCGGGACAAACATATCCTAGTCAGGTCAGACAGCACCACCGTGGTAGCGTACATAATTCGCCAAGGTGGCGTACGCTCCCGCCACATGTCACGACTCGTCTGTCATCTCCTCCTTTGGAGCCAGGAGTGACTCAAGACTCAAGGTAGCGGAGGCGCTGTCACGACAACACTTGCCCAGTGGAGAGTGGAGGCTTCACCCCCAGTCGATCCAGCTGATTTGGGAACAGTTCGGCAAGGCCCAGGTAGACCTGTTTGCCTCCCGAGAGACCTCCCACTGCCCGCTCTGGTACGCCCGAACAGAGGCTTCCCTCGGGGAAGACGCATTGGCACACGTGGCCTGTGCGGCTGCGCAAGCACACATTTTCCCCAGTGAGCATTTTTGCACAGGTGCTGTGCAAGGCACTCTGGTGGCTCCCTATTGGCCCACCCGGTCTTGGTTTTCGGACCTTGTACTCCTCGCGACAGCCCCTCCCTGGCAAATTCCCCTGAGGAAAGACCTTTACTTTTGGAACCTCCATGTCTGGCCCCTGGACGGGACGTGGAAGATCTAGCTAGTCTACCACCTGCCATCGTAGACACAATCAGCCAAGCCAGAGCCCCTTCTACAAGGCATCTTTACGCCCTCAAGTGGCGCCTGTTCGCAAATTGGTGTTCTTCCCGGGCTGAAGACCCACAGAAGTGCGCAGTTAGGTCAGTGCTCTTATTTCTGCAGGAGAGGCTGGAGGGGAGGCTGTCCCCTTCCAACCGAAAGGTGTATGTCGCTGCCATCGCGGCCCACCACGAATGAGTAGATGGCAAGTCTTTGGGCTTCACGACTTAATTATCAGGTTCCTAAGAGGTGCCCAGAGGTTAAATCCCTCCCGGCCAAGCCTGTTCCCCTCATGGGACATCTAAGTGGTCCTCTCGGGCCTTCAGAGACCTCCCTTTGAGCCGCTAGAATCAGCTGGACTCAGGGCCCTCTCTCTAAAGACGGCCCTGCTGATTGTGCTCGCCTCCATCAAGAGGGTTGGGGACCTGCAAGCGTTCTCTGTTAGCAACACTTGCCTGGAGTTCGGTCCGGCAGACACATTTGTGACCCTAAGACCGTGACCGGGCTACGTGCCCAAGGTTCCTACCACGCCCTTTAGAGACAAGGTAGTGAACCTGCAAGCGCTGCCCCGGGAGGAGGTAGACCCAGCCCCTTCGTTGCTGTGTCCGGTACGTGCTTTGCGTACCTACTTGGACCACACGCAGAGCTTTAGATGTTCTGAGCAGCTCTTTGTCTGCTTTGGTGGACAGCGGAAAGGGAACGCTGTCTCCAAACAGAGGCTTTCCCACTGGGTAGTGAACGCCATTTCATTGGCCTATCACACCCAGGCCGTGCCCCACCCCCTTATGGGTCCGAGAACACTCAACAAGGAATGTTGCGTCCTCATGGGCACTGGCCAGGGATACCTCCCTAGCAGACATATGTAGAGCAGCGGGTTGGGGCAACACCTAATACCTTCATGAGATTTTACAATCTCCGGGTTGAGTCAGTATCGTCCTGTGTTTTCTCAGGTCTGAGCCGGTAGAACTCGGTAACATGCTGACGGTCTGACCCTGTGTGTATTTTCCGCGGTACGGTCCCCTTACGAGTGGACCCGCGTCTCCCTTAGGCAGTTCCAGCTGCCCTCCGGTCACCATATTGTAGCAACTCCCCCCTCCTAGCAAGGTTGGATCTACCACTGCGCCATCTCCTCATGCCCCCTAAAAACCCTTGTGATGTATTCACCACCTGTACCTCCCCTTTCGGGCAGGTGTGGCCTCCGCAGGGTCTTTTGTCCCTGAAAGAATAGGAAACTGGATAAGACCCCCTTCCCTCGATGCGTGTAAGGGCCCCGGCCGTTCTTGCTCTATGCAGAGAAACATAGAGAGAAAAGAGGCCCAGCCAGGCTTGGCCCGTTCCCAGGTTGGCAAGCGTCGCCTTGTTCCCCTGCCTAGGGTAACCAGAAGGATTCCGACGATCTTTGTGGGACATTGGGGAAGGGTACGTGCAGTCTGACACAGCTCCTGTGTCAGCAGAACATGTACACGGCTCAGCGAATGGCGTGATTTAAATTGGACCCCTAGTGTCGCTTCTTCGACACAATGTCGTAGTGAGTGACAGACGGGGAACGTCTAGGTTACGGATGTAACCTCTGTTCCCTGATGGAGGGAACGAGACATTGTGTCCTCCCGGCCACGTCGCTGAGCCGAGGCACTGTAGTGGCTGGACCATTTCCAGCTCCTCAGAAAAATCCTGAATGAACTCGACGTATTTCCCCGCATTTATACCTGTATGTCCGGGGGCGGGGTATGCAAATATTGTCTGCCAACTTCTCTTTGGCCTTTTTTCATAGATCAGAGGCATATTCGGCGCTCAAGAGATACCCCTAGTGTCGCTTCTTCGACACAACCAGGGAACGGAGGTTACATCCGTAACCTAGATGTACTCCTGCTATGAGTTTGATTATTTTTTGCCTACTCTTGTCACTAATTAATACATTACTTTAATCAGTGTTCATAAGTGTTTATAGGCAAAACAGTGTTCAGATTTTTAAACTAGAGACTTAGAGCTTTCAAGTGATATATAATGTTTTGTTATTAGAGTAGGATTTGAAGGTTATAGGCCAGTAATCTTTTTTTTTTTTTTTAAATGCCAGTTAAGAGGTTGAAATGGTTGATTCATGTTCTATAATTTGGTTAAAAAATGCATCAATAGTGATAGTTAATAATTTTGTACTTTTACAATTATTTCTGAAATATTAATTATTTAATAATATAATTATATCAATATGTATTTTGATATATTTTGGCTGCTCCTTATTCATATCTATATTTTTTCTCTCTTTTCTTACAGTTCACTCTGCTCATGATAATTGACACCATACTTCAGGTGTTGAGAGGGAAAGATGGATTCCCTTATGCTATCCTGCAGACCCTGTTGAAGCTCATTGTCCTGATCATCAGCACACACCTGCTGGTAATCATCAGGGTGCTGGGTGCCAGTGTTCACCAGGTGAGATCACAGTTAAATTTATCCATTGGCTAGATATTGCTCGTGTAGGACACATCACTCGACTTCCTGTTCCTGTTGCTGATGACACTATGCAAGAGTGTTTGTAGCCTGCTTAGCATGCTTATTCTTATTCTCATACATTCGTCTTTTTATCCATTGTCATTTTACTGCATGTTCAGGTTTTTCCACTTTTCTACTGTTTCATCTGTGTGTATTTTTTCAGTGCACATCGGGTTTCCCCCCGCATTATTCTCTTATCGCCAGTCAACTGCGTGCATTTTCCACATGCATCCACTTTCTATTTTTATTGCAATTAAAGTGCGTGCATTTTTCAGCGTACACCCGTTTTTCTCCTCTGTGTTACACAGATTACTACATCGATCTCAAAGCACCGCTTATCAAGAACAAGCAACAACAACAAACAATTGCGTGAGGGATTCACATCGATCTCAAACCCTAACCTCTCAGGAACAACCAACAACATCAAAAAACTGCAGTAAGCAATTCATGGCATATGCTCATGTTATTTCTTCCTGCATTGCATGTCACAGGTTTACAATAGCCTCTTCCGTCAACAGTGAGGGATTCACATGTGATAAATATAAGGAATTAGTCAGGCTGATGGAGAAGTGTTGTGTTCTATCTCTATATGTATGCTACATTCTACCACTAGGCGGCACTGTCATAAAGTAGGTATTAGTTTGGAGTAAGAGATGAAGAGAGAATGACTACTGAATGTACCAAGCTTGCTACAGTGTTTTTACTAATAAGGCTGTGTAGTAATGTAAATGCTCCCTGTTGAATTAAATAGCTCTTGTTGAACTTTCTGGCGTTCTTCAACACTAAATTTTGGCGACGAGTTAACCTACGTCTTTTGCTTGTTTTTACTGTTTTATAATGGCTAACGTGCCTCCGCCTCCGATGTTTTTGCCCTGCCCGGGAGAGCCGCCGATGCCTTTCGACATGTGGATGCGAATTTTCAACAACTACATGCTGGTGATTAATGCAACAGGAAATGCTTGGCCTGAGGCTCGCAAGAGAGCTACATTACTCCATTGCCTCGGAGTCGAGGGACAACGCACTTTCTACTCATTACCAGATACAGGTGACACGTTTGCCTCTGCTGCAGATGCATTAGAGAAACATTTCACACCCAAAGTTAACATTGCAGTGGAACATCATGCTTTCAGAAAGCGGACACAAGCGCCTCATGAGACTATTACACAGTATGTGGCTGCATTACATAACCTTGCTTCAAAATGTGCTTTTGATGATAAAATGGACGAAATGATCCGTGACCAGCTAATTGAACATGTGACCAACGCCAGCATCAGGGAAAGGCTTCTTTTCGAACCAGATTTAACCCTGGATAAAGCTGTTACAATTGCAACTCAAGTGGAATCTGCTGTCCAGCAAGCTAAAACTATTGCAGCAGGTGATAGTGTTTCAGTGCAAGCTATACAGCCCCGTCCATATAAAAAATACAAACGTCAAATTCGCCCAAATAAGTCTGCCAATGCGACTGTTACGTCCTCTCGTAGCTGTTTCAGATGTGGTTCTGACAAACATGTTGCTAATTTCCCTAAGTGCCCTGCAGCCAAGGCAATGTGTAAATCTTGTCATAAAGTTGGACATTTTGCACGTGTTTGCCGCTCACTCAAAACCAGTGATGTACATGAGATAGAGCTGCCTGAACTGACTGTGCTGTACTTGAGAGACTCTTGCCATGCATCAGAGACACTTTTGTGCCTCTTCAGTGCACCTTTTTGTGAATTAATTTCAGTGCACCTGCTTCCATTGTCAAGGAGCTTGAACTAGTTGTGGATACAGGCTCTGCAGTTTCCATTTTGCCACAGCACATCTACGATAAGTGCTTCAGCGACATACCACTGCTTCCACCTACTAGTCGGCTGGTGACATACACAAGGAAAACAATTCCTGTGCTTGGATGCATACACGTCACAGTGAGTAGAGGAAGTTCTACCTCCTCAGCCAAGTTCTTTGTGGTAAAGAAAGGCACCCTTCTCATGGGAAAAGATATTATGGCTGCCTTAAACATCTGCATTCAAGGCAAAACTGTCCTACCTCCGTTCACTGCTCCTTCTGTCCCTGTGTTGACTACAGACTCTACACCTGCATACTGCATTCCGGATGCTCCTGACATCGGCTGTGCACGCAAATTTGTGCATAAGGTGAAAATCGACCATAGTGTCAAACCTGTACGTCAAAAATTATGACGCCTGCCTTTTGCAGTAAGGGCTTCTGTCTCAGCAGAACTGGACCACTTGCTGAAAGCTGGCGTCATTGAAAAGATTGATGCATCACCCTGGGTTTCACCTATAGTAGTAACTGGACGTAAAACTGGTGGAATAAGAATGTGTACAGACCTCCGTGAACCTAACAAATCCATAATTACAGACTGTTACCCCCTGCCTCATGTGGATGAACTGTTTGCAAACCTACAAGGTGCGAAAGTGTTCTCTACAATTGATCTGGCTAATGCATATTACCAGCTGCCTCTCCATGAAGAGAGTCGAGACCTCACAGCATTCATCACACATGAGGGTCTTTTCAGATATTGTAGGGTTCCCTATGGCCTTGCATCTGCCCCTTCAGCCTTTCAGAAACTGATGGCTGACATCCTCAAAGGTCTCCCAGGTGTCCAGAATTATTTGGATGACCTCATTGTCTACGGCACCACCCCTGCTGAACATGACCAGAATCTCAATACAGTCCTCCAAAAACTGAAAGAGGCTGGACTACTGCTTAATGACAACAAATGTCACTTCAGGAAGCCCTCTCTACGCTTCCTAGGCCATGTCATCACTGCAGATGGCATTCTACCTGATCAAGAACACATCGATGCTGTCCTGAAAGCCCCGCCTCCATCTGACATTGCTGCCATGCGTTCCTTCTTGGGCCTAGTATCATGGTACTCAAAGTTTCTGCCTAACTTTGCAACAGTTGTGGCTCCTATGCGTGCATGTTCCAGCGACAAAGATAGCTTTACATGGACTCCTGCAGCTAAAAATAGTTTTGAAGAAGTTAAACAACTGCTTGAGAACATTCCTGCACTTGCTCTGTTCGATCCTTCTTTACGCCCTGTAATATCCACAGACGCAAGTGACTATGGACTTGGCGCTGTCTTTGCACAAGTACAGTCTGACGGCACAGAGAAGCCTGTAGCTTTTGCTTCCCGCACACTAACTGCAACAGAGCGAAAATATTCTACAGTTGAAAAAGAAGCACTTGCCTGTGTGTGGGCCGCAGAAAAATGGAGAACATACTTGTGGGGACGTCGTTTTACACTCCGCACAGATCACCAGGCTTTGACAACACTACTCAGCACAAAAGGAATCGGTAGAGCTGGAATGCGTGTTGCCCGCTGGTCTGCACGTTTACTCTGTTTTGACTATAATGTCATTTACCGACCAGGTTCTCAGAACTACACAGCTGATTGCCTTTCACGCCTACCCTTGTATGCACCTGCTGACTCCAACCTTGATGCAGAACCTGAAATGGTGGCACAAATTTCTGCTACCCTGAGCTCACTCCCAGTGGATGACTTTGACTCTGCTTGTTCTGAGCTGTCAGCCTTGCGATCACAAATGGAAAGTGGGTGGCCTGCCTCTATTAAGTCAGTAAGTGAAATACTGTCTCCATACTACAAGATCAGAGATGAACTCTCAGTCAAGGATAACTACATCCTGAGAGGTGCAAGGCTCATTGCACCACGATCCCTACGACACACTCTGATCACACTTGCACATGAGAGTCACCAAGGGGTCGTCCGCACAAAACAACGCCTGCGAGACCTGTACTGGTGGCCAAAAAAGGACTTGCAAGTGCAGTCTTGCATAGCTTCATGTGTACTTTGTCAGTCTAATGATAAAACAGCCAGAACTTGCCCTGCTCCTCTACAACCTGTTCCACTGCCTGATGGGCCATGGAAGAAACTTGGCCTTGATATTGTTGGACCCTTCGACACAGCTGTTCCTATCTGCAGGTATGCCATTACTCTGACTGATTACTATTCCAAGTGGCCTGAGCTTGTTTTTTCACATACTGCCACTACTGCAGACGTTATTCAGTTCCTGACCTCGGTCTTCAGTTGTCATGGTAACCCAGAGAATATTGTCACAGACAATGGCGCGCAGTTCACTTCTGCAGCTTTTGCAGTGTTTCTTCAGGACCGAGGTATATCTCACAGCAGAACATCAGTCTCCTATCCAGCTGCTAATGGAGCTGTTGAGAGATTCCATCGTGTTCTCAGAAGTTGCATTCAAACCGCAATTCAACAGTCACTGCCATGGAAAGAGACTGTATTGAACTGGCTTCAGCTGTACCGTGCAACACCACATGCAGCAACTTCCACCTCTCCTCATGAACTCCTTTACGGAAGGAAAATGCGAACTAAACTGGATGTTCTTCCCCTGCAGTCTGCCACATCTCCACTGGCTGCTTGTGCTCATGATGCAGTCCAGAGACAGCAGCATATAATGAAGCGTTACACTGATGCTAAACGTGGTGCATGCACACCTTCTTTCAAACCAGGAAAGAGAGTGAGAATAAGAAAACCACAGGATGTACCTAAAGCACACCCCAGATTCACTCACCCAGTAATTGTGAGAACAAGAGTGGGGCCAAACTCTTTCTTACTAAGTGATGGGAAGATTTGGAATGCATCTCACCTGGCTCGCTTTTCCTCTGTGGCTGAACAAGACTGTGACTTATCTAGCCTGTCACACTCTGACAACCGAGCCATTCCTGACCTCTCTAACGAACAGCCATGTGTTAAATACAAGCCTAAGTGGCATAAGGACTATGTCATGCTGTAACGTGAAAATGAGAAGCTGAGTTGGTTGATTGTTTTGTTAGAGTATTACTGCTTATGCCCTAGACACATTTAAAATGTTAAGTGAAGGTTAATTCTTATGTTTATACTTAGGTGCACCGTTACATGTTTAATGTGCCTTATGTAAAGTTACTTATTCACCAAATTCTGTGTTAATGCTACCTAGGAAATATGGGTATAATTTTGTTTAGTTCTACAGTATAAGACAACTACAGTCTTGCCTTATTTTGATCTGCTCTTTACCGCTAACACTTCTTTTATGATGGTGTAATCTTTTACAGAGAAGGGAGATGTTGTGTTCTATCTCTATATGTATGCTACATTCTACCACTAGGTGGCACTGTCATAAAGTAGGTATTAGTTTAGAGTAAGAGATGAAGAGAGAATGACTACTGAATGTACCAAGCTTGCTACAGTGTTTTTACTAATAAGGCTGTGTAGTAATGTAAATGCTCCCTGTTGAATTAAATAGCTCTTGTTGAACTTTCTGGCGTTCTTCAACACTACAAGAAGATTAATAAGTTAGAGACACACATCTGAACGCTAGTGGAGGTCAGTGAGAAAGAGAAGCTAGTAGATACTGTTTCGGATGCGGGCAGTAGAGAGAGAGCAGCACACACACTTTGGTTCCGGCAGCAGGGAGTTTGGGTGACGGTTCAGTGGCATACTCGCTCAACAAAGTGACACCATTCTCCCGTTCCTGTTAGGGTTTCCACTTGATTCTCCCCACGCAGTGATGCACCCACTGAGAATTATGTTGAAAGAGCACTTGTTATTGGTGATTCTATTGTAAGGAACGTGGAAATAGAGACTCCAGCCACTATTCTTAAATGCGTATCGTGTGCCAGAGCATCTGACGTCATATCAAATTTCAAGTGCTGGCTAATGCTAAACGAAGATTTTCTCAAATTTTTATTCATGCCAGCACTAATGATGTCCAGCTTTGCCAGTTGGAAATAACTAGAGAAAATGTTAAAGAGGTGTGTGAATTTACAAAAACTATGTCAGACACTGTAATATACTCTGGCCCCCTCCCAGCTTGTCGTGGTGATGAGGTTTATAGTAGATTAGTTTCACTGAATGGCTGGATGTCTGAGTGGTGTCTGAAGAATAAAATAAGATTTATAGACAATTGGAACAGTTTTTGGGGTAGACCTGACCTGCTAAAGAGAGATGGACTCCATCCCTCCAGGGATGATGCTGCTCTCCACTAGTAATTTGGCTCATAGTCTTAATAATGATAGTATATGACTAACTGGGGCCCAGGCCAGGAAGCAGACAAACTGGTTAATACAAACTTCTGCTAGCTGCCTTGAGACATCACAAAGGTCACATAAACTACAACACATAGAGACTGTATCACCTAGATATCTCATAGAGACTGTGTCTGTTCCCTGAACTACCAAACACAAAACCCTCACTAAATCATTTAGAACAAAATTGATTAAGGTCAAACATGAACAAAACAAACAAATTAAAGATAAACATCATATAAAGATAGGGCTACTAAACATTAGATCTCTTTCTACCAAAGCACTAATTGTAAATGCAAATATTACAGATCATAGTTTGGATGTGCTCTGATTGACTGAAACCTTGCTTAAACCGGATGAATTTATTATTTTATATGAATCTACTCCCCCAGGTTATTGTTATAAATATGAGCCTCACCTGAAGGGTCGAGGAGGAGGTGTTGCTACAATTTACTGTGAAATTTTTGGTGTTACTTAGAGGACAGGATACAAATGTAAGTCTTTTGAACAAAAAATGCTCAACGTGAAACCGTCAGATAAAAATAAAAAACTACAGTATATAGATCTATTAATGTTCTCAACTCTCTTGGAGTCAGACAAAATGTAACAGGACCAACTCATCGCCATAATCATATGCTAGAGTTGATGTTGATAATATAGAAATTCTGCCACAGAGCGATGACATCTCGGATCATTACCTCGTCTCTTGTATGCTGTGATAAGCTAATGCTACTCAATCTACACCACGCTATCGTTCAGGTAGAACTATTCTTTCGACCACTAAAGATAGCGTCACTATAATCTTCCAGATCTATCTCATACACTCAGTAAACCCCAAAGCCTAGAAAAACTTGATGAAATAACAGAAAATATGAATACACTCATCTCTAGCACTCTTGATAGTGTAGCCCCCCTTCGATTAAAGAAAAAAAGCCCTACACCATGGTACAATGATCACACTCATGCTCTCAAGAGACCAGCTTGGAAATGGAAATTAGAGGTATTTTGCGGTGCATGGAAGGATAATGTCACTAAAAGCTGCCAGGTCAGCATATTTTAGTAAATTCATAGACAATAACCACAACAATCCTAGGTGTTTGTTCAGAACTGTGACTAAATTGATTAGCAATAAAGCCTCAACAGAACCAGATATTCCATCGCAGCACAAGAGTAATGACTTCATGAATTTCTTTAATGATAAAATTGACATAATCAGAAATTGTGATTGAAATTATACAATCACCTGTCATAGCACCTCAGAAAACAGTGTATCATAATTTTCCTCATGTGCAACTTAGATCCTTCGCTGTCATAGGTCATGAAGAGTAGGGCTGTAATGATACGCGAACCGCAACCGAAATCGCGATACAAACATCCACGATCCCCCGTCTCTCTAACCCCAGCAGCCTACCATCAGTTACAGATGCAGCCCCTTGAGCTCTTTACACACACTACAATAAAATTCCACTACAACAAAATTAATTTTCTCGTTTCACAGTAAACATTACATGTAAATCATGAAATTATTATTCTATTTAGTTAGTAAGTTAAGGCAAGTATGACTTTACACGTTTAAGCGTCTTCTAACTACCTGTCATGTGACCACTTTTCAGTGGTTTCATAAAATTTGCCGTCAGTGTTTGACAAAACTTTCTAAGGTGACAGGCAACAGATCAAATATGCACACGCATATCAGAAGACATCGTCCCGACGATGATCTAAGTGGTACATGGAAGAAATCTCAACATCAGGAGGTTACTCTTCCTACTGCCTTTCAAATGAAGTTACCAGCTGTAGACAGGTTCGTTAAAGCAATGGAGGAGTCAGGAGACAGTGAAGCAGGATTGAGGTCAGTATCTTTAATTTAGATCTGTACATACGACGGCCCTCATCGTAAACATAAACATATAAACATAAAGGGGAACAGCACACTCGGGCTGTCGCCAGTTCTGGAACGATCTCTCTCTCTTGCTCTCGGCACTTGGCGTTCCTTAAATGTCTCTCTCCGTATCACTATAACGAGACACAGGTGTTAGAGATAATTATACACCAGGTGACAAGCCTTACCGCTCTCTTTCTCCCGTAGACCGACACATGACCACGCCACCCCATGCCACATGCCCCCACCGCTGACTCAGGCCAGCGCAACATCCGGCCTGTCTACTCCACCCCGATTTCTGGAGAGAAAGTCAGCCACAACCATCTGCGCCCCCAGCCTGTGGACCAGCTTGAATTTAAAGGGCTGGAGCACCAGATACCAACGGGTGATCCGCACGTTAGTATCCTTCATGCGGTGGAGCCACTGCAGAGGGGCATGATCGGAACAGAGGGTGAAGGCCCACCCCAGCAGGTAGTAGCGGAGTGTCAGAACGGCTCACTTAATCGCAAGACACTCCTTCTCGATGGTGCTATACTTTGTCTCCCTAAAGGAGAGCTTGCGTCTAATAAAAAGTACTGGCCGTTCTTCCCCCCCCCGACCATCTGTGAGAGCACTGCGCCCAGCCCCCTGTCAGATGCATCAGTCTGTAAAATAAAGGGGAGAGAGAAATCAGGTGCATGTAAAAGGGGCCCCCCCCACACAGTGCAGATTTTACCTTAAGGAAGGCCTGTTGGCACGATTCCGTCCACTAGACCGGATCGGGAGCTCCCTTTTTAGTAAGGTCAGTCAGCGGGCTGGTGACATCAGAATAACTAGGCACAAACCTTCGGTAGTAGCCAGCCAGCCCCAAAAACTGAGAGGGGGCGAGAGGGGGTCTCCGCAAGGGACTGGGGTAAATGAGTTTGCTTTGAGCGGTACCTCCAGTCCGAGCTCCACCTTCTCCGGAACTGCCGTCGCCAAGGCTACAGGTACCGCCTCCCTCCATGGTTTGAGGAGGTTGAGGTGGTAGGTTTGATGTGCCCCTCTCCTATCCATTCGCTTAACCTCATAATCGAGATCTCCAACTCTTCGTGTGACCTCAAAGGGTCCTTGCCACTTTGCGAGTAATTTGGAGCTCGAGGTGGGCAGTAGCACAAGTACTTTATCTCCCTGTGAAAATTCCCGTAGCCGAGTGCCCCTGTCGTACAGTTGGCGTTGGCGTTCTTGCGCTTGGAGCAAATTCTCCTGTGTTACCCGTCCCAAAGTGTGGAGTTTTACTCAAAGGTCAAGAACGTATTGAATTTGATTTTTGCTATCCGAAGGCCCTTCCTCCCAAGCTTCCTGTATGACGTAAGCGCACCCCGTGGCTGGCACCAGTACAGTAGTTCAAAAGGGGAAAAGCCGGTGGAGGCTTGCGGGACCCCTCTTACTGCAAACAGCAGGGGTTCGAGCCACTTATCCCAGTTTCTAGCATCTTCGTGTATGAACTTACAAATCATGTTTTTCAAGGTCTTATTAAATCGTTCGACCAGTCCATCGGTCTACGGGTGGTAAATGCTGGTACGAATCGACTTATGCCTAATAATTCATATAGTTCGCGAAGTGTACGTGACATAAACATTGTGCCTTGATCAGTGAGGATTTCCTTTGGAATCCCCACTCACGACATAATTTTGAAGAGTACCTCTGCAACACTGCGTGCTGAGATGTTGCGTAGAGGCACTGCTTCCGGATATCGCGTTGCATAATCCACTAGGACTAATGCAAAGCGATGTCCGCATGCAGTCTTCTCTTATGGCCCGACGAGATCCATTCCAATTCTGTCGAAGGGGATCTCGATCAACGGCATCGGGCGCAACGGCGCTTTTGGGGTGGTCGGTGGGTTCACCAACTGACATTCCCGGCACGCCTCACAACACTTGCGAACGTCCCCTTGAATGCCCGCCTAAAAAAATGGACCATTATACGGCTTAAAGACCCCTAAGTGGCCAGCCATTGGATTATAGTGAGCCGCCTGGAAGAGTGTTTCCCGACGGCTCTTTGGTACTAGCAGCTGAGTTGTAACCTCTTTGGTTTGAGTGTCCTGCGTCACTCGATACAACCGCTCTTTGATAATAGAAAAATACGGGTATGTGAGCGCAAGACCAGGCTGGAACTGTTGACCATCAATTACTTGGTCAAAGGCGTGCCTGAGGGACTCGTCACGCGACTGCGTCATCTTGACGTGGAGCCGACGTTGACGGCCCCGGCACCACCTCCCCAGCCATAGTATCACACGCCACACCCCGCGCCACCACTCTGCAGGACCCATCCACACACATTACCCTCAGTACATTTTTCAAACCGGGCCAATTGGTTCCCAGGATTAGTGGATGGGTGAGGTGGGAATTAACCGCGGCCTCAACTCTATGCCTTTTTCCCCTGAATCGTATCTCAACGGTAACCACTGGATACTTGTGAATGTCCCCATGCACACACTTCACCCTCACCAGATTATTTTTCTCCAATGCCCCGCTTTGCACCAAGCATTGGTGGATCGAGGTTTGAGAACTACCTGTATCCACCAAAGCCTGATGTGTATCCCCCTTCACCCTTACCGGTATGCGATACATTCCTGCCTGATCAGGGGTGGCCTGTGGAGCGTCGGGGATCCGAACCAGTGTCCCGACCTCCATCACTGGACACCGCTCCTGGCTATATCCGGCTTCCCCGCAGCTCCCACAGACCGGCCCAGGTCTTCCTTCTGCACTCGTGGGGGCGGGCTCGCCAACCTGGGGGGAATAGCAGAGAGATACAGGGGGGGTTTGAAGGGGCAGACAAGGGAAAGGGTCCTCTGGACCGGGGTCGGGGTCTGGGCGGGCCTCCCCACCTCCGAGGGGCCGGATTTGGGCGGGAGTGAGGGGAACAGGGGGAGAGGGAGGGAACATAAGGCACAGGGGGTGGAGAGAGAGAGAGAGTGAGAGAAGATACTGCTTCACCACCTCCTGGGAACGCCGCCATGTAGTCCTCAGCCAGCTGGACGACTCCATCCAACGATGCTGGGTGGTGGCACTGGACCCACACCGACATGCCGCGGGGAAGTTGGGAGTCAAATTGCTCCAGTACCACCATGTCAACCACTTCCGCGACGTCGAGGGTTCCCCCCACCAACAGCCATTTCCGGCAGGCGTCACAGAGCTGCTGCGCAAACGCAAATGGGCGGCTGTCCTTCCTGAAGCCCAACGAATGGAATAGCTGCCGACTCTGCTCCGGGGTCCGACTGACCCGTTGCTGGATGGCTTTTCTCAGATGTTTGTAGTCCAGGAGGCTGGCGGCAGGAAGTTGTTGTGCAGCCAGGTGCGCCTCATTGGAAAGCAGGGGCAATAGGCGGGCCCACTGATCGGGAGGCCACCTCCATACCTCGGCAGTTCTCTCGAACAGGTCGAGAAAGGCCTCTGGATCGTTGCTCAGTCCCATTTTCGTGAGGGCCAGCGGTGGGACGGGCTCCGAGGAGGACGCAGCGCCAGCCCCCTCCCTGGCGATCAGGCTCCGCAACATTTGCCGGTCTTCAGCTTGTGCCTGGAGCAAGGCTTGAAAGTGTTGTTCCTGCTCCCGGCGAACCTCCAAGAGGGCATGGTGTTGAGTCTGTTGGATGTTGGTGAGGGCATTGATGACTTCAGCCAGCGGTGAAGACTCCATAGCGGCGCTCTCCTCCAAACCTGGGTTTTGGCACCACTGTAGACAGGTTTGTTAAAGCAATGGAGGAGTCAGGAGACAGTGAAGCAGGATTGAGGTCACTATCTTTAATTTAGATCTGTACATACGACGGCACTAGTCGTAAACATAAACATATAAACATAAAGGGGAATAGCACACTCGGGCTGTCGCCAGTTCTGTACCGCTCTCTCTCCCGCAGACCGACACATGACCACGCCACCCCATGCCACACCAGCTAACTCCGACCATGCTCAAAATATTACCAATGCAATCGGCGCTTTCATGTTTCTGAATATGTGCCCCTTTTCAGTGGTTGAAAACAACGGATTCAAAAATTTGCTTCGCGTCCTGGAATCCAGATATATACTGCCAAGCCGACCGCATTTCACCCAAAAGGTGTTGCCTAAACTTTATGACGAAGTGAAGGTTAAACTACAGGAGGAGTTGGATAATGCCAAATTTATTGCATTGACTACAGAAATGTATGGCATTCCTAAAGAAAAACTTTAAACTTACTTGAAATATGTTTACACAGAAATTGTTTTATTATTTAGTTTTATTTAATTCTGAAGAGTACTGTTCACAAAAAGAAAAGTAATTTACTTAGTTCATGGGTTACAGCACAGACAGCACAGCCTGTTACCTCAGCGTGTGGAAGAGAATTTAAATGTTTGTTATTTATCACTATTTACTTTTTTCCCTTACATTGTTAATGTGAACAATTAATCTTGTTATATAATGTTCAAGTCAATCTAGGTAATTATGTTATTCATATCCGTTCTTTCTAGTGTTCCAAATTGTTGAACCAATAGGTCATTTAATAAATATATTTTTTTTCACCACCAAACACAAAAAAACATATCGAGGTATGAACCGAACCATGGGTCAAAAATCGAGGTGTGAACCGAACCATGGATTTTGTGTATTGTTACAGCCCTAATGAAGAGCTAACAAAACTTATCGAAACATCAAAAGCCACAACATGTTTGTTAGATCCAATACCAACCATGCTCTTAAAAGAGGTATTCCCTGTTATCTCAGAACGCCTTCTTAATATTATTAACTCCTCGCTATCCTTGGACATGTCCCAAGAAACTTTAAAATGTTTAAAATGGCTTATTAAGAAGCTACAACTTGATCATGGAGATGTAAGTCTGACATCAAGATGTCGTAAAAGTCAAAGAACTCTGCAAGAACCAAATCATAAAAACTCTCACACAGAACAATATTTTCACCTGAGTCAACACATCCTAAGCAAGGACAATAAAACACAAATCTCACATCTGACCTCTACCTCACCTCAGGCCAATTTAGGCCTATTCTCGTAAAACTCACAAACATCTGCCCCCCTCTACTCCTCCTTCCCCTTCAGCTCAAAATAACTTCAAACTCACCTAAGATCTACATGCATCAAAAAAATCATGTCTGATGTATACAAATAATGTGACTAGGCATAATGTTTGGTATCATTTAAAATGTATCAGTGCAACTGGTATAATGGTTCCTATCCCATGTTGATAAAACTATTGATGACAAAGTTATAAGGTCTTTGCCAAATGCTGTATAATTCTGGAGGTCTGTCCCCATCCCTGCCTGTATGTTACTAAGGTATGTCCCCAGGACTTCCAAACATAACCACTCCCAAAATTCCCTTTGTTCATGGTTTGGGTATTTAAGGAAATGTGACACATTGTTCATGATTCTCTGTAGTCAGACGATCCCACACATAATGTGTGTAATTTTAATAATGGAATCTGCTAGCCAGCTCTACCACACGGTTTACTGTGTGTAATTATCAGGTAATTGCAATTTGAATTTCTTATGTTTTGATAAAATGTCTAAATTTGACTTATTATTGTCTAATTGGAATTGATGAATTTATTATTTTAACTGGTAAATAAATTGTTACATTTGAGTTTATTCTGATTTACTCTGGAACTATTGTCTTTAGTAGATTACGTTAAGTCCATGTTTCCGCAAATCTTCGACCAGGTTAGCAGCGGACTAAAGCCTGGTTTTGAGTGGCGCATGGGGCACATCGACTGAGACTTTAGAGCTCCGACTAACTAATTGCCATTATTTCCAGTGTACTTAGTGTGTAGAGGCTCGATAGGCAATTTCAGTTTAGTGTCGACCAAGCCTAAATAGGTTGAAGTCTAAACCTCTGGTTATTGTAATTTTTCTAGCTAAGTGTACATAGGAAACTATGGCATGATCATATAAAACTATTTTAACTTGGGTATGTTGGTCTATCTTTGTAAATTTAGTGGTCGTGACCTCTGAGTTGAAATGTTACTCTAATTAAGTGTTTACTATCTAAGGGGACTAAACAAAATACTTGTAGATAAAAGGGCAAGCATGAGCAGCCATCTAATTAGTATTTAGTCAATTGATGTTTTAATGACCAATACTGGCATATTTGTGACTGTGAGATCGCGTACACAGCTGGCGCGAGACTCTCTAAGTGACAGGAATCAGAATGAACGAGTACAATATAAAATAGAGTTAAATACGATGATTCAATGTTAAATCAAAATTAATAATAATAACTAAGATTGGAACATTAATATATCCTTAGAAACTTTTCTAATTGGAGTCGTATAAAATAAACGAGGATCATAAAATGAATAATATAGTTATGTAATTGGAATGAAATAACTTTAACTGAATGAGCACAATAACACAGAACACGCAGGAGACCTTCAGCCACGCCATTGGATACCGTCCTTGGGGCAGTTGGGTGGCTTCCCTATTCCTCCTTTACCTATGTCCCCTTCTACCCTTACAGAGAACTGGCTAATTATAGACTGATTTTAAATCTCCCGTTTATGTCGAAAATACTAGAAAATGTAATGTCCTCACAAATATGTTAATCTCTACAGAGAAATAGTATATATGAACACTTTCAGTCAGGATTGAGGCCTCAACACAGTACAGAGACTGCACTTATCAGAGTTACAAATTACTTGCTCTTATCATCTGATCGCAGCTGCATTTCATTTCTAGTGCTTTTAGATCTTAATGCTGCATTAAACATGATAGATCACAACATTCTTTTGAATAGGCTGGAGAATTATGTTGGCATTTGTGGAGTTGCATTAGCAATGTGCCAGACTGCACGTACCCTTCCCCAACGCCCCAAAAAATCGTCCAAAACCTTCTGGTTCCTTATGCCCCGACATGGGGGGAACAAGTCGATGTGCCAAGCATGGGAGCAAGCCATGCCTTTTCTCTCTCTATGTTTCTCGCATAGATTTAAAGCGGCTGGGGCCATCTTAACGCTATCACACGCATCGGGGAAGGTGTTCTTTCCCAGTTCCTATTCTTTCAGGGGGGGGAAGACCCTGCGGAGACCACACCTGCCTAGACTGGGGGAGGTAAAGAGTGGTGAAATACATCACATGGGCTTTTAGGTCACATGTGGAGAATGGCGCGGTGGTAGATCCTACCTCATTGGGAGGGAGAAGTTGCTACAAACATGGCGACCAGGGGTCAGTGAGGACTGCCCAAGGGAGATGCGGGTCCGCTCGCAAGGGGACCGTACCGTGGAAAAAACACACAGGGGGATAAGTCCACATGGGGGCCCGACCTGTAGAGAACCTATTCCAGTACATGGTAAATTGAGTACCCGCATTGAGTTTGCTCTGCGAATTCCTCCGCTGAATTCGTGGACCAGAGGGCTAGGGAGGAGTCATCCAGGGAGCTGAGTTAGTGGGATCTCCTGGGATAAGAGCGCACAGTATTACCTCAGGGGAGGGATAGGGCGGTTGCTACCACGTTACCGAGTTCTATTGGCTCAGACCTGAGAAAACTTGGGATGAAACCGACTCAACCCTGAGATTGTAAAATCTCTAAATGTATTGGGTGTCGCCC
Source organism: Moxostoma hubbsi (assembly GCA_032164185.1). Classification (NCBI taxonomy): domain Eukaryota; kingdom Metazoa; phylum Chordata; class Actinopteri; order Cypriniformes; family Catostomidae; genus Moxostoma; species Moxostoma hubbsi. The sequence goes on from JAVLUX010000040.1 coordinate 12,634,108, forward strand.
AGCCCGCTGTTCTGCATATGTCTGCTAGGGAGGTGCCTTTGGCCAGTGCCCACGAGGATGCCACACTTCTCGTCGAGTGTGCTCGAACCCGCAAGGGGGTCAACCACCCAGTGGTAAAGCCTCTGTTTGGAGATGGCGTTCCCTTTCTGCTGTCCACCATAGCAGACAAAGAGCTGTTCAGAATGTCTAAAGCACTGCGAGCGGTCCAAATAGATACACAAAGCACATACCGGACACAGCAACGAAGGGGCTGGGTCTGCCTCCTCCCGGGGCAGTGCTTGCAGGTTCACTACCTGGTCTCTAAAGGGAGTCGTAGGAACCTTGGGCACATAGTCCGGTCATGGTCTTAGGATCACCTGAGTGTCTGTCGGACCGAACTCCAGGCAGGTGTTGCTGACAGAAAGCGCTTGCAGGTCCCGACCCTCTTGATGGAGGTGAGCGCGATCAGGAGGGCCGTCTTCAGGGAGAGGGCCTTGAGTTCGGCTGATTCTAGTGGCTCGACGCGGGGTCTCTGAAGGCCCGAGAGGACCACTGACAGATACCAGGAGGGGAACAGGCTTGGCCAGGAGGGATTCAACCTCTGGGCACCTCTTAGGAACCTGATAATTAAGTCGTGCTTACCCAAAGACTTGCCGTCTACTGCATCGTGGTGGGCCGCGATAGCAGCTACATACACCTTCAAGGTGGAGGGGGACAGCCTCCCCTCCAACTTCTCCTGCCAGAATGAGAGCACTGACCCGACTGCACACCTCTGTGGGTCTTCAGCCCGGGAAGAACACCAATTCGCGAACAGGCACCACTTCAGGGCGTAAAGTTGCCTGGTAGATGGAGCTCTAGCTTGGTTGATCGTGTCTACAACCGTAGGTAGTAGGCCAGCTAGATCTTCCGCATCCCATCCAGGGGCCAGACATGGAGGTTCCAGAGGTCTGGGCGCGGATGCCAGAGAGTGCCCCATCCCTGAGAAAGAAGGTCCTTCCTCAGGGAAATTAGCCAGGGAGGGGCTGTTGCAAGGAGCACGAGATCCAAGAACCAAGTCCGAGAGGGCCAATAAGGGGCCACCAGAGTGACTTGTTCCTCGTCCTCCCTGACCTTGTATAGCACCTGTGCAAGAAGGCTCACTGGGGGAAATGCGTACTTCCGCAGCCCCGTGCGCCAGCTGTGTGCCAGTGCATCTGTCCCAAGGGGAGCCTCCGTTCGGGCGTACCAGATCGGGCAGTGGGAGGTCTCTTGGGAGGCGAATAGTCTACCTGTACCTTGCCGAACCGTTCCCAAGTCAGCTGGACCAACTGCGGGGGGAAGCCTCTATTCTCCGCTGGGCGAACGCTGTCGCTATAGCGTGTCCGCTATCACATTGAGGTTGCCCGGGATGTGAGTGGCACAACTTGAATCGCTGCTGGCTCCAAAGGAAGAGACGACGGGCGAGTTGTGACATGTGATGGAAGCGTACGCCGCCATGGCGATTTATGTACGCTACCGTGGTGGTGCTGTCTGATCGGATCAAGGCGTGCTTGCCCCGAACTAGTGGGAGAAATCTCCACAGGGCAAGAAATAAAGCCAATAACTCTAGGCAATTGATGTGCCATCACAGCGGGGGCCCTTCCCAACCGCCCGTGGCTGCATTTCCCTTGCACATGGTGCCCCAAACCTTTTTGGAAGTGTCTGTGGTGATCAGGACGCATCGGGACACCTGCTGCAAAGGGACTCCTGCCCGTAAAAAACAGAGGTCTGTCCAGGGTTTGAAATTTTGGCGGCATGCGGGGGTGATAAACACACGGTGCATGCCACAGCGCCATGCTCATATCGGGACTCGGGTCTGGAACCAGTGCTGGAGCGGTCTCATTTTCATCAACCCCAGCGGCGTGACTACCGCGGAGGTTGCCATATGCCCCAGGAGCTTTTGGAAATGTTTTAGGGGACCCACGTGCCTGATGAGGCACCTTAGCACTGACTGCGCATGCTCGTTGGTGAGGTGTGCTGACATTGAGACCGGGTCTAGCTTGCTCTTTTCCCAGTTGACCTGAAGCCCTAAGCGGCTGAGGTGCCTGAGCACCTGGTCCCTGTGAGCGCATCGTAACTCTCAGGAGTGGGCCAGGATGAGCCAGTCATTGAGGTAGTTGAGTATGCGAACGCCTGCCTCTTGAAGCAGGGCAAGGGCTGCCTCTGCGAACTTCGTAAAGATGTGAGTGGAGAGGGACATGCCGAAGGGGAGGACCATGTACTTATACACATGGCCGTCGAACGCGAACCATAGAAAGGGTCGATGTCAGGCAAGATTGAGACGTGGAAGTACACGTCCTTCAGGTCTACCGCTGCGAACCAATCTAGATGCCAGACGCAAGTTAGAATGTGTCTTTGCGTGAGCATTTTCAACAGGAATTTGTGCAAGGCCTGGTTGAAAACTTGCAAGTCCAAAATTGGTCATAAACTGCCACCTTTTTTGGGTACGATGAAGTAAGGGCTGTAGAAACCCTTCTTCATCTCGGCTGGAGGGACAGGCTCTATCATGTCTTTGAGTAAGAGAGTCGCGATTTCTGCGTGCAGGAATTTCGCTGTCTTCGCTGTGTACTGCGGTAAAGCGGACACCCCCGAAAGGGGGAGGAGGCCTGGCAAACTGAATTGCGGAACCGAGTCGCTGGCCAGCCAGCGTGACGTGTTGGGAAGTGAAAGCCACGTGTCCAAGCTCTGTGCTAGGGGCAATAAGGGGACGATTACTTTTGACGTACCCGGCGGGGCTTCGCAGCGGGTCGGAGCAGGTAATACGGCGTGGGAGGCAAAAGACTCGAAGCACTTACCTACCTCCGCACACCTGGCATTGACTGAGGAGGAGGTCCCGTGGAGGTGTCCTCTAGACTCGTCAGGACCGGCCGGCCAGGGGGCAGCAGTCGTGGGGCTGGAGGCTAAGGGTCTGTGTCGAATGTGCCGTGACTGTTGAGGTGTGGCACCTGGGTGCCGTGAGAATGGCATTTGCGGGCCAGGTGACCCAGATACAGAGGAAATTGCTTTTTTATTGAGAATGTGGGTACTGCAGACCGAAGGGGGTGCGGCAAAGAAAATAAGTTCAACTGAGGAGTCTCCTCCTGGCCCTCCACCGGGGGACGGAGTGGTCTACTTACCAGCTCCGGAGCAAACGTCTTGGTCTCTGGGTCATCCATCTCAGGAACGCTTTGGAGGGGCGGAGCTGCATGCTTCTTGGAAGCCGCAGGAGGACGCCCTCGGCAGGCAGACAGGGCATGGCCCAGAATGGAAGTGCGATGGGGCATGATGTGGGAGATGGCCTCTGTCTGCTTCTTCACCGCTGAGAACTGTTGGGCGAAGTCCTTGACGGTGTCGCCGAAAAGGCTGAACTGTGAGACAGACACATTGAGAAAGCATGCTTTGTCTGTTTCGCGCATCTCGACCAGGTTCAGCCACAGATGACATTCCTGGACCACGAGGGTGGCCATCGCCTGCCCGAGTGACCGCGCTGTGACCTTCGTGGCCCTGAGGGCGAGGCCGGTTGCTGAGCGCAGTTCCTGCAGCACATCGGGGTGCCTTGGCATTCAAGGTGGAAGCGGCCTGTCTGGTGGCGCTGTAGGCTTTGGAGGTCAGTGAAGACGTCATCCTACAGGTCCTGGAGGGGAGTACCGGGCGATCCCACCAGGTGGTGATGTTTTCTAAATGCCGGAACACTATCCGATGCAGTGGCGAGCTCATCATCCAGCTCAGGGGGCTCAAGAAGATAGGCAGACTGGCCGTGAGAGAAAATTTCTCTTTTAGCAGCACTGTTGAAGCACCCAGGGGCAAAGCTGCACTGCCGTGCAGAGAAGGAGAAAGACGCTGATATGCGGCATAGATCCAACAGCATACGATGATACCAGAGATGAGAGGAAACCAATTGGGACTCGCAGCTCGCTGCTCACACAAACGGTCGGCTCCGAAGAAAATTTCTGAATGAACAGACGCATTTCCCTCCCTATATACCTGTATGTCTGTTGGCGGGACATGCAAATTCTGTCTGCCAATTTCTCATTGGCCTTTTCTCAAAGTTCAAAGATGCATAAGACTCTCAAGAGAGACCAGCACTAAAGAAAACATGTCCACCCCATATCTTCCCAAATTTTTCAGCTTCCTGCAGGGAAAAATGTGTTTCTTGAAGAAAAACTATATCATATTTTTTACGCTTAAGAAGAGAAATAACCTTCCTTCTTTTTATGGGGTGCCCCAACCCATTCACATTCCACGTGGAGAGAGAAATTCCACACATATTAACATTTGACATTTTGACATATGAGAAAATATAGTTATCAATAATAAAATTATAAACACCACATTCCAACATTAGAGCAACTGTAAAACCCCAAACTTCCCCCAAACCAAACAAACAGAAAAAAAAAGAAAAATGTGCACATTAACCTCCACAAAGGTAAAACATACCAAACTCCAGGTGCTAGAACAAACATAAAGGTGCTTAGCTTCCTCGGACAGTCAAGTGAATGTTCACTGAGTCAAGCTCACTTGGGGGCAATGTGAGAACAAACCATGACTTCTTCAATCCATTGATTTTATGAAAGATATCGCTTGTTGTGGGCATGTAAATATTTTGTGGCCATCTTTCCATTGTCAATTTGGCCGGAAACATCAGTGTAAAAGCTTCCTTTGATGTAAGAGTTTCATGCATTCCTTGAATCATGTTTCTCTCTTGTCTAATTTGCAAAGTCAGGGAACAAGAAAATGCTGTGGTTCCTCCAAGAAAGCTTTCCTTTACACCTCGCCTCATGTAAAACAACATTTTTTTCAGATGATCTCAGAAATTTTACCAGAATTGATCTTGGCCTGTCTCCCTCAGCCGATCTCTGAGCTGGGATTCTTTGATTTTCAGCTTTTGACCTGTTATGTTGAGCAAACTCTAGAAGAGCTCATCTAGGAATTTTACCATATCTTGGCCTTTCTCATGCTCAGGAATTCCAACAGTTCAGATGTTGTTTTGCTGATTACTTTTGTGTTCAAAATCTACTTTGGTTGCTAGCGGATTAGCAGTTAACTCCCTCTCCGATGTCTCCACATAATTGATCCGTTTCTCGACATCCTCAATTCTTGTGACCAACTCATCGAAGTAATCGATCGATGTATTACCGCAAGATCCTCCAAGTCCGCCACAACCTTTGGCAGCATTACAGACATGCTGGACAGCTGAAGTTGAATTTCTCCGACCACACTGTCCAAATTGAGTCCCTGGTCTGCGGCCTTATCTGGGGTATCAGCTTGAGCATGTAAGTGTCTTTTAATATATCCAGAGCCTGAGGATTTTGAATTATTTTACATGTTGACTTCTTAGAACAGTTATGTAGCAGGGTGTATCGAATCTCACCGGTTAATGACACAAAAAGAATGAAAAAGTAGCAAAGTGCGCAGAACTCGACGTTCACACGTCCGACCCCCGCATGGCGCCACACGACCAGCTGGGCAGAATTATTAATATTTCTACTCTAGTGTCACCATTGCCGTCTGCTGTGCTGAATTTTGTCCCACCCTGTCCCCAATGGATAATTTTACTCTTCAATGAACAGTACTTTTTGTTAAGTTTACAATTAAAGGAAAGGAACTGCTTTCAATGAAGTAATAATAAATTCAAACTGAAATTATCATGATTCAGGCTTTGTTAAAAGTGTTTTGAGAGTATAGAATTGTTCAGTACAGTAAAGCAACCCAAATCCTTATGCCCTTTATAATTTCTGTTTCTTAAAAAATAACATTTGAATAAAATACAGGATATTTTGTTATTTATCTGATTAATCAGAGAAATAATTGAAGATTAATCGATTATCAAAATAATCGTTAGCTGCAGCCCTACAAATCTGTATCCAACCAGCAACCAATGCAGTGAAGCTCAAATAAATATGTATTAGTCCATTTGCAGTTGCCCCTAGTACAGGCACTATAAAGGTTTTTGCATTGTGACTGAATCTACCCACCCTAATACAAAACAAGCATCTATAAAAGTCCAAAAGCTTTGTATAAAAGAGAAGAATGCCTTATGCCTAGACATCAAATCAAATCAAATCAAATCAAATCACTTTATTGTCACACTACTGTGTACACGAGTGCAACAGTAGGTGAAATTCTTGTGTGCAGTTCCGAGTAACATAGCAGTCATGACAGTGACGAGACATAAACCACTTTACAATAAACAACATATTTACACAAAACAATTTACATAACAAATGTACACGTACTTACACAACAATTTACATAACAAATGTACACAATACACACAATGTAGAATACACATACACTAGATACCGGTATAAATATATATAAACACTAATTGAATTGGGAGAATATATTGACAGAGTGATGATTAATAAAGTGCAGTGCTGATTGTTGATCGTGAGAGATCATGTGTTCAAAAGTCTTATTGCTTGTGGGAAGAAGCTGTCATGTAGTCGGGTGGTGCGGGTCCTGATGCTGCGATACCGCCTGCCTGATGGAAGCAGTGAAAGCAGCCCATGACTCGGGTGACTGGAGTCTTTGATAATCCTCCGAGCTTTATTCACACACCGTCTGTTATATATATCCTGGAGGGAGGGAAGCTCACCTCCGATGATGTTTCTGGCAGTTCGCACCACCCTTTGCAGGTCTTTGACATCCTCCTTTTCTCTGATCATCACCTTGGAAGATGGATTGGGATCAGTATGAAAAATCCTTTTGGATTTGTCACAAAAGTGATCTCTAATCCTCCAGACATAATCCACAGACTGTCAAGTCAAGTCAAGTCAATTTTAATTGTATAGCGCCTTTCACAACACACATCGTTTCAAAGCAGCTTTACAGAAGTTCAGCATTAACAGACGATAAAAATGTAATGTCTATAAAGTCGATAAATCATCATCATTGTGCAGGGCTCCAAACTGCGACTAAAAATGGTCGCATTTGCGACCAAATAAATTTATTTGCGAGTGTAATTTCTGTCAAGGTCGCCACTGGCGACAGTAAAAATTTACTCCCTTTGATTTTAAAATTTGCATTACATTTCCCGAAGACTGTCTCCGACCATCTGTAGTAGTGTTATCGCACTGCTCTCTGGAGACATAATATGCTGGATTAACATACTTTCTAAGTACACTGGTTGCCAAAATTTTGGAATTATGTACAGATTTTGCTGTTTCGGAAGGAAATTGGTACTTTAATTCACCAAAGTGGCATTCAACTGATCACAACGTATAGTGATGTAAAAAACAGCACCATCACTATTTGAAAAAAGTCATTTTTTATCAAATCTAGACAACAGCCATCAATCCAACACCTTATCCTTGAGAAATCATGTTAAATTGTGCTAATTTGGTACTAGAAAAACACTTGCAATTATATCAAACACTGCTGAAAGCTATTTTGTTTTTTAAATGAAGTTTAACATTGTCTTGGTGTTTGTTTATGAGTTGCCACAGTATGTAATAGACTGGCGTGTCTTAAGGTCAATATTAGGTCAAAAATGGCAAAAATATTTACTCTAGAAACTCGTAAGCCAATCATTGTTTTGAGGAATGAAAGCTATACAATGCTTGAAATTGACCCCCCCCCCCCCCAAAAAAAGAAACCTGAAGATTTCATGCAAAAAAAAAAATACAAATCTTCAAAGACATAGGGCAACTTGCTCTAACAAGGACAGAAAGAGATGTGGAAGGCCAGATGTACAACTAAACAAGAAGATAAGTACATCAGAGTCTCTAGTTTGAGAAATAGATGCCTCACATGTCCTCAGCTGAGAGCTTCATTGAATTCTACCCGCTCAACACCAGTTTCATGTACAACAGTAAAGAGAAGACTCAAGAGTGCAGGCCTTTTGGGAAGAATTGCAAAGAAAAAGCCACTTTTGAAACAGAAAATACAAAAAGAAAAGGTTAGGGTGGGCAAAGAAACACAGACATTGGACAACAGATAATTGGAAAAGAGTGATATAAACCCCATTGAGCTTTTGTGAGATCAGCTAGACTGTAAGGTGCATGAGAATTGCTCGACAAGACCACCACATCTATGGCAAGTACCACAGGAAGTGTGGGGTGAAATGTCACCTGAGTATCTTGTGAAAATGACAGCTAGAATGCCAAGGATCTGCAAAGCTGTCATTGCTTCATGAGATCTCTTTGAAGTAGTTTAAGAAGTTCTGAAAATTGTTTTCAAATTGTAATAGTATTTTTTCCACGTTATTAATGTCCTGACTATACGTTGTGATTAGGTGAATCAGTACATTCATTCAAACTTTTGGCAGTCAGTATATATTTTATCCCTATGTTGTATTTCAGAATGTTGTGATAATGTTGGAATGTTCCAGCCAAAACAAAAACATTCTTCTTCCTAGCGATTTGTTTTATGACGGGGTTGTGATAAGGGTGTTATTGGGTTTTTAATACTTTAAATGAATATAAGTTTCATGCTCAAAAGAATGTGTTAACATGGCAAGGGTTTATTGTGAAGACTGAAAGCTGATGTCAAGGCTGTTTTCAATTTTTACCTTTTGAAGGTTTGTTTAATTAAAAGTCAAATTAAAAATAAAAGTCTGTTTCTTTACTACTATAGCTAAACTGCTAGAGCATTGTGCTAACAACATCAAGCTCATGGGTTAAATTCCAAGAAAACATGCATGCATATTACATGTCTTGAATATGCTTTAAGTAGCTTTCAATAAAGTCCTCTGCCAAATTAATAAATATACATTACATTAATGCATTTGGCAGACGCTTTTATCCAAAGCGACTTACAGTGCACTTATTACAGGGACAATCCCCCTGGAGCAACCTGGAGTTAAGTGCCTTGCTCAAGGACACAAGGGTGACTGTGGGGATTGAACCAGCGACCATCTGATTAACAGTTATGTGCTTTAGCCAAGTACACCATCACCACTCATGCATACAGCTAATGTTTGCCTTCGGTTTTAACTAAATCAGAATGCTTTCTCATTTCCTGTTAATTAATGTGTGTTCACAATCATTATTGTCCAGGGAGTAATGCTATTTAATGCGGTAAAAGCTGCCGTCTGCATTAAATGCTTGAGATTCAAGGAAAATAAGTCAAATCAAAACTTTTTTTAATTGTATTCTGTTTTGAGAGACATGAGTCACAGTTAGTGGCCACTTGCCACAAATCGGTGTTGCCAACTTGGTTAATTGCCTGATGTCTAGCAATAAAAGGATAGTTCACCCAAAAATGAAAATTCTGTCCTCATTTACTCACCCTCACTTTGTTCATGTTGAACTTTACTTTGCTCTTTTTTCCAAAACATGCCTAATATCCCATTTGTGTTCCACGGTGATGACAGAATTTTCATTTTTGTGGTGAACTATCCCTTTAAATCTGGCGATTGTTCGTGGCTTGGACCCGTTGTACTTTCTCTGTTTGTACATGCTTGTGGAACACGATGCGCTGCAGAATGATGGTCATGGGCTAAATAAGATCGACATAAATGTTGAAAATGTATGTGAAAATGAAAGAGTTATTAAAAAAAAAGTTAAATAACTAGGAAACATCAAAATCTTGCAATATTATGTTGTCAGCTCATATATAGTCAGAATGCATGCCAAATTCTTTGCAGCAGTTCAGATCACCTTGAATGAACTTGTTTTTCGACGCGTTAAAGTGCTGTCATGGAGCTTGTTCCACATTGCTTTCTATTGAACTTAGACCCTAGAAATTGTTGTTTGAAAAGACTTATATTTATGATGTTGTTTAATGGTTTACACATTTTGTCAAAATTTTGGACACCTCTACCTTTTCTTTAATTTTTTTTTCATCCTACATTTTAGAATAATAGTAATTTCATATTGGCAGTTTTGAAGGAGGTCATATGAATGCTGGACACTTGTTTGCTGCTTTTCCTTCACTATTCAGTCCAACTCATCCATTGCAAAACAACTTGTATAATTTAAATTCGAATTTTGTAAAGAAATTGTAAAGATGCATATGCAGAATTTATTTTCATCTTAAAGTTTTTAAGTCTACAATCTTTTAAGCATACGCCATTAGATCATATGATTTAGAAAAACAAATTCAGACAGTTTCTTGTTTCTTTATTACAGTATATGTCACAATGCAAAATCTTAATGGTCCTAAAATAGGCTTTGTTTTCTGAATGGAAAATATATTTTTGGAAGTTGGTTATGAACTAACTATGAACAATATTTTTTACTGCTTTTATTTATCATGGTTAATGTTAATTTATAAACATAGAGTTGTTCATCGTTAGTTCATTCATAGTGCATAAAATTGTTAACACAGACAACTTTAAATAATAAAAAAATGTAGTAGTATATTTTTAAATTAACATTAACCAAGATTAACAAGTACTGATTTAAAAAAAAAAAAATGTTATGGTTAGTTCATAGTGCTTTTCTTCACTTTCTCTTGTCCCAGCTAAATATGCAGAGACAACTGTAAGTAAGCCATTTGTTGGTTAATTTTCTCAAAAACTGTAAACATAGTGTCTGTGGTACTATAAAAATTCCTGTTTGTTTTGCACGACCTTTCCACGACCTTTCATGCCATTGGTTACATTAACCAATGGCATGAGTTGGGGGTGGGATTATCTGTTTGTTCGATCAGCAGAAGATGGGGGGTATATTCAAACTTTTACAAATTTGTTTTGCAATTCGGTTTGGTGGAACTAGTAGTGCAAAATTTACAAACTTCAGCTTTAAGCTATTCAAAACTGTGACCTCCACATTGTCACTATCTTCTTATGTAATTTACTCTGTGAACACTTCATTCTGACATCTATGAACTTTAAATTTTTGTACCCGTAATCTCCAATAAACTCTCAAATGAAACAATTTTTCAGCTATTTGATTAATTGATTTGGTGAAATAGAAAACCAGCCTCTTCTTATCTGGATTTCTCTTATCAATAACCCTGTCCAAATGTTCTACTGCTGCTTTTAAGAAATATCTTAATGGTGTATGAACTCATTAATTCTTTCCTATCTCTCATCAGGTTTGATAATCCAGCTGCTTTGAACTCCACCCTGACCAGGCAGCTGACCTTCAACTACCTCCTGCCAGTAAACACCTAGCTGCAGCTCAGCCCCTCTGAACTGTGCTGTGACTGGACTATGGGTACCATTCCCCTGGTGGAGTCACTGCTGGACCCTCGCATCCTGGCAACGCTGGTATTTTATGGTTTGTTGCGCCTCCTGGCCTATCACAGCCTTTGGTACTCCCACAGCTCTGCCAAGATTGTCATTATGATAAATTGGTGGGTTGAGCTTATTAGAAATTTGCTTATATCTAAATCAAAGTTTGAATGAAAAGAAAGATCCAAATGTGTTCCATATTTTCCAAACCCATGTGGCTTTCTTTATTCTGTGAAATACAAAAGTAGATGATAGGCAGAATGCTAGCATCAGTCACCATTTACTTTCATTGTAAAGGGAAAAATTATATTGAAAGTGAATGGTGACAGTGGCAAAAATACTCGCTTAACTTCTACTTTTGTGTTGCAAAGAAGAAAATCTTACGTGTTTGGAACAACATAACAACAGATTTTTTGATGAACCATCCATTTTAGCTTTTTTTGGCCTGTTTAGTGAATATGCATTTTGCAACCACAAATTGAATGAGATGTTTACATTTTTCCTGTGGTTTTTCTTTTGTTTGTATATATAAACTGAGCCTGTCTTGTTTTCTGTTCTTGAATATTCCTAAAAACACAATGGAGAAACATTCAGGAATATGTTCAAAAACTCTTTGAAATAATATGATCCCCCGGGCCTAATTTGCAGACTGTCAGATTTAATATAGGGTGGTTTTCATTTATACTGGATGACCCATCTCAGAAGTTAAGGCAAATGAGCCATTCACGGCCTTGGATTCAGTGGCAGATTGGGGACAGGAATTTTCACTGGAAATGAATGGAGCTAAGACAATGGATATGATAATTAGTGCCAGGAGAGTTGACAGCATCCCCTCTCCTCCTCTTGTAATTTCTGGTCAAGTAATCAGTAGAGTCTCCACCTTTAAATTGCTTGGAGTTCAAATTTCATCTGATCTGTCATGGGACGCCCACATCAAGTATATGATTGCGAAGTCCAAGGATCTAAAATCTTAGTGTTGCAAAGAGAGTGGGTCTCCCACGCAATGTTTTAATGCTAATATATTTTACTTTTATACAGACTCTCTGATGAGTAAGAGAGAGTTAAAAAACGCTGTTGTATCCCGACTTTTCTCCCATTACTGAGCGAGAGGCGTGATGAGGCCACCATACATACATACCCTCACTAACATACTCAAGGACAGTTCATCGCCATTGAATAGTTTCCTGCCTGTGGCCCCAACATCCAGTTATTCACTTCGTCGACATAGGTAATATGTTGTGCCCAGGAGTAAAACAAAAAGACATGAACTTTCTTTTATTCCTCATGCTCTAAAACTGTTTTATAAGTGACATATATATATATATGGTACTTGATGACTTGACTGTGAGATGTTTTAATGCTTTTCAGGTTGTGTTTGCCAATAGAAAAGTTAATTGGTCTTTAAGTAACTGTTTCTGTTCTATTTTTTGTGCTGCAATATACTGCCTTGTCAAACTTTAAATAAATAAAACTAAAAAAACTAAAAGTAAACCTAGTCCTAAATTAATTACCCCCCCTGACTGAAATATTAAAACAAAGTTTAAAGAAATCAAAGTTTTGGACATGTGAGACAGCCACAGGATGTGGCTTGCATTTGCTTGTCAATGCCGTGATGCAAATGAAAGGATTAAAGCAAAACTCCCTTTAAGGCATGTCAGTTAACTCGTACGCAAAACTTGCAGTGTCCCAAAAATGTACAACTGAAATTGACACACTTAATGTAATTAAATTAAATTAAATGTCAAACAAATGCCAAAATGTTAAACCAAGTGGTATTTAATTATAAAGAAATATGGCACAAGGACACTTTTTAAGCAAAAACATCTCACAAAAAGAAGTTTGGTGGCACAAATTCTTCACTTTTAGCCTACTTTTTTGTGTTTTATTTGTTGCTTTTTGCTTTCAAAATAACACCTGATGTAAAAAAAAACAAAAAACAAAAACAAGAACTAGGCTGTGATCTCTTCACTGCACAGATTTATGACACTATCGGTTAGATAGAGGTGTAGGATTTGGCTAGGGACATCGGTTTTGTTAATTTAAATATAGAAATTCTGATGAGGGTTTTAAGGATAATGCTCTGTCATCTCATATTTGCTTTTATGACACTATTGGTTATGTTTAGGTTAAAGGTTTAGATTAGAGACAAGGGAGGTCGGTTTTGTTATCTTTTTGGTAGAACATGTAACTTGCTTTTAGAGCCCCTCAGTGGACGTTTCACCTCAAAACTGCAGCGATATTTGTAATGAACCAGGTCAGGTGTTGCATCGGCACAGCCATTAAAAGGATAGTTCACCCAAAAATGACAATTCTTTCATCATTTCCTCACTCTCATGCCATCCCAGATGTGTATGACTTTCTTTCTTCAGCAGAACACAAACAAAGATTTTTAAAAGAATATTTCAGTTCTGTGGGTCAATACAAACAAGTGAATGGAGGCCAGGACTTCAAAGCTTGAAGTTTTGGATAAGAACAGACCAAAATATAAGTCCTTTTTCACTGTACACCCTACCAGTGCAGTCACACAATCATGATTTCAAGTTCGATTACAGTTTATGATTGCCAAGGAGAATTTTGTCAAGATGTACAGTGACATATTTTTATTTATTTTGCTCTATTCTCACCCAAAACCAACTGGATCATTTCAGAAAACATGGATTAATCCACTAGAGCTTGATGATGACTTGATTTCCTTTTTTGAGCATCAAAGGGGTGGCTGTGGCTCAGGTGGTAGAGTGGGTTGGCTGCTAATTGCAGGGTTGGTGGTTCGATTCCCGGTCCACACGTCTCCACATGCCGAACTGTCCTTGGGCAAGATACTGAACCCCAAGTTGCTCCCAATGGCAGGCTAATGCCTTGCATGGCAGAACTGCTGCCATTGGTGTATGAGTGTGAATGGGTGATTGGGACACCTCTAAGGTTAAAAAAAGTGCTATATAAGTGCAGACCATTTACCACCAAAGTCCTGGCCACCATTCACTTGCATTGTGAGCACCTACAGAGCTGAAATAATCTTCTAAAGTTTGTGTTCTGTAGAAGAAAGACAGCCACATGCATCTGCGATAGTGTGAGTAAATTATGTGACAATTTTCCTTTTTGGGTGAACTAACCCTTTAACCTTCATTATAAACATTCATTGGTAACAGAGGTGGGACATTTATTGGCAGCATATTAAGAAGTGAAGTTATTTGTTACTTTTGGATTATAAAGCACACTTTCATTTCAAACATGAAAACTTGAAACATGAAAAAGTCTACAAGCTGTACTTGATAATTTGGTTCACACTATTTCATACCCAGAGCTCTGAAGTACAATGCAATTGAACTTTAATAGCTTTTGGAACCCGTTTCAACCTACAATGAATGATTCATGTCTTCTGTCTCAGCACATAGATTTTCCTGTCAGTGAATATGTGTATTTCATGTTTTTAAACGCATACTCTTTTGCAACATTTCATTTTTCTTCTTAATTTACAGCCAAAAGAGGCATTTTTCCCTTCTTGTCATTAAAGATCTTATCAAACATAGCCTGGCGCTGAAGCTCTTATCTCTACATATGTTTGACCACTGGCTGATTCCCAACTTGTGAAAGTTCACCGTGTAACAGTTTATATTTCTCGTCTTATGTGTTAAGATCTCTGCTCATTTGTTGTGTAACAGCACAGTGAATTCTTCTTCCGTGTCTCTGAGTGCTGTCAACAGAGTTTGGTGAACTTCCTCACTCTATTGGCAGTGAGTCTTTTGAGACAGGGGGGCCACAAATCATTATTAGTGGACAATGCGCAACCACAAAGCAGGGAGGGGTTGGTATTAACATTTTGCTCCAATCTATGTGGTTAGGAGGACAGAGAACAGGTTGCATGAGGATATTAGTCTGTATCGGTTTGATTTGGCCGCACTTAGTTATTTTAATGATTCTCTGTGTGCCGACCCTCAACTCTTGTTCTGTGCAAACAGGAAACACTTTTGTTGTAAAGGTTTGGCTAATTTGACTGAGAACAGTTCTTTGTGTGGCGAATGTTCCAAAGCAATCAAACAGCACGCGGAGCTGCAGCTCATAATACCCACGGACAAAGCTCCTATTTGCGCTGTAACTTCTTTCATCCACGTTGATTTTGGCCTTTCAAACAATGAACAAATTGAATAAATATGATGTCCTCTACACTGCTGTTTTCCAGCTCTTTTAAATCTGCAAGCAACGCCTGAAGGTTTCATTCTCAATGCACTCTGAAGCTGTTGCCAAAACCAATTCTGCAATTGCATTTTTAAGACCTCATAACGTGAGATGAATGCCCCTGTTTTTGCAATTGTGTGATCAAAAAGCCTCCTCTCTATCACGCCCTGAGGTTAACTTCACGATAAACTCATAAATATGGGGAAGCTTTGAAAAGCGACTCTTCTGCTTATAAAAAGTGAGATTAGCCGTAGCTTGACAAAACAAAATAGTTGTTCTTCAAAACAGGGTGTCCAAGATCTGTGACCTTAAAGGGGTTAAGCGTTTCAAAAAATCCTGATCCATCACCTTGTCATAAGGTGCTTTTCATGAACAAAACATATAAGCCCAATCTTACATCTTGTGGCCTGGCATGCATTGTGCAAGGCAAACATGTTTGTCTATAGTTGATGTGAAGGACCATGTTTGAGGAGCACTGCAATGACATGTTCGCATTTGTGTAAAATAAATCATGTTTGTTTGTTTGTTTTTACCATTTAAAGAAATTAACTCTGGCCATCAGGATCAAGTAGCTCAGTAGTTGTGTTACATGCCAAGCATGTATAATTGGGTTTAGTTTGAGATTAATCAAACTCATGGTCTTGGTTTTAGACAAAGCTTCTTGAAACCAGCCAAATGTAAGAGTGATTAGTACTCAAACCTGCACAAGCTTGTCTGATCCCGACAATGAGATCATTTAAATCCAAGATTTGAATTCTGGAATTTCAAAATTTTCTGGGCTGTTTTGCACTTCATTGTTCACTTAAACAAATCCCTGACATGAGAACGATTGGCGTTTGTACTTCCCCTTGTTAGATTTACAAGAGGAAGAAAAGCCCATTTTCACAACAGGTCATTTAATTGTTTCACTTTATTAAAGGAATGCCATTCTAGACACTAGGTGTATACAGAATAGTACTGTATGCCTTTGCTGTGTACAGAATCAGATTTTGCCTCTTAATATGAAATGTAACTTTGAATAAACCCCTGTTCATGTGTTCAAACACGCAAAAATGTCACCGTAAGATACGTGCTGTAGTTCAGTTGTTTGTTCATGGCTGTTGAAGTATTTTGTTCTGGATGGGGAAAAATGCACAGTATTACTTTCCATTTTAGATGTGTGTTTACTGGTAATGAATTTTTATGCAATTACCTCATTGTTTTGACTTTCACCCAACAGGAAGAGATTAAGGATCAAAGATTAAGGATTTATTAATGGTACAAAATAGGGCCTGAAAAAAATGTAAAGTCTTTAAAGTATTTTTTTTTTTCATTTTCGGTAAACGTTTTGCGAAAGGAGATGGTTAACCATAAAACAATGGTGATCATCAAATTAAATGTTATATGAGTGGGTTTATTTTCTGTTCATTTTACATGTTCATTCATTTCAGTTCAGTCATTAAAAAAATCTAAATAATAATAAATAAAAAAAAATGTTTATGGTCATTACAATTAGTTCCCCCCCATCTGTCGCTCATTTCGACATTGTGTCGAAGAAGCGACACTAGGGGTCTCTCTTGAAAGCCTTATGCATCTCTGAAATTTGAGAAAAGGGCAATGAGAAATTGGCAGACAGAATTTGCATGTCTCATCCCCGGACATACCGCTATATAGGGAGGGAAATGCGTCTTTTCATTCAGAAATTTTCTTTGGAGCCGACCGGTTGGGTGAGCAGCAAGCTGCGAGTTCCAATTGGTTTACTCTCATCTCTGGTATCAGCGTATGCTGTTGGATCTACGGCTGGCGATGGAGGCAATTTGGGGATGGCAGTGGGCTCTGTTTCGCCGGGTATGTCCCCACGAACCACCCGCCCCCCCGGCACGCTCGTTGACTTCTGTCCAGGCTCGCCTCACGGCCAGTCTGCCTATCCTCTTGAGCCCCCTGAGCTAGATGATGAGCTCGCCGCTGCATTGGATAGTGTTTCAGCGTCTGACGCGGAAGACTCGATTGGGCTGTCACCTTCGGGTCAGCACGCCCAGTCAGAGGCTGACACCCAGATGGCCGACATGCTTGCCCGGGCCGCTGTCAGCGTAGGGCTGGATTGGAATCCACCGTCCTCCCCGCAGACTTCGCGGCTGGATGATTGGTTTCTCGTGTCTGCGCGCCACTCACAGCCACGCCCCCCAGTTCCTTTCTTCCCGGAAGTGCATGATGAGCTGATGAGGTCATGGAGGGCACCTTTCACTGCCCATAATCGATCCTCTCGCTCATCCGCTCTCACTACCCTCGAGGGTGGAGTGGTCCACAGGTACACAACGGTCCCCCAGGTGGACAGAGCTGTTGTGATCCACCTGTGTTCCAAGCGCTTTTGCCTCCCGACGCCGTATTACCTGATCTTGGACTTGCGAGTTTTCAACCGGGCCTTGCACAAACTCCCGTTCAAAATGCTCACGCAAAGACACATCCTAACTTGCGTCCAGCATCTAGATTGGTTCGCAGGTAGACCTGAAGGACGCGTACTTCCACGTCTCAATCTTTCCTCGACATCGACCCTACGGTTTGCGTTCGACGGCCAGGCATATCAGTACAAAGTCCTCCGCTTTGGCCTGTCCCTGTGCCCTCGCGTCTTTACGAAGTTCGCAGAGGCAGCCCTTGCCCCGTTTCTGGAAGCAGGCGTTCGCATACTCAACTACATTGATGACTGGCTCATCCTGGCATTGGCCTATCACACCCAAGCATTGGCCTATCACACCCAGGCCGTGCCCGCCCCCTTGCGGGTTCGAGCACACTTAACGAGAAGTGTGGCATCCTCGTGGGCACTGACGAAAGGCACCTCCCTAGCAGACATATGCAGAGCAGCAGGTTGGGCAACATCCAATACCTTTACAAGATTTTACAATCTCAGGGTTGAGTCGGTTTCATCCTGTGTTTTCTCAGGTCCAAGCCGGTAGAACTCGGTAATGCGGTAACAACTGATCTGTACCGCGTGCACCTAGCGCCCTTTCCCTCCGCTGAGGCAATACCGTGTGCTCTTATCCCAGGAGATCCCACTAACTCGGCTCCCTGGATGACTCCTCCCTAGCACTCTGGTCCACGTAGGAATTCGCCGACCAAACTCAATGCGGGTACTCAATTTACCCTGTACTGGAATAGGTGCTCCACAGGTCGGGCCCCCATGTGGACTTATCCCCCTGTGTGTATTTTCCGCGGTACGGTCCCCTTGTGAGCGGACCTGCATCTCCCTTGGGCAGTCCTCACTGACTACCGGTCGCCATGTTTGTAGCAACTCCTCCCTCCCAATGAGGTAGGATCTACCACCGCTCCATTCTCCACATGTGATGTATGTCACCACTCTTTACCTCCCCCAGTCTGGGGAGATGTGGTCTCCGCAGGGTCTTTCCCCCTGAAAGAATAGGAACTGGGAAAGAACACCTTCCCCGATGCGTGTGATCGCGTTAAGATGGCCCCAGCCGCTTTAAGGTTTTGACGATTTTTTGGGGCATTGTGGAAAGGTACGTGCAGTCTGGCACAGCCTGTCGTTATGGCACACAAACTACCTGCCCGCACCTGTGTCAGCAGCGCACGTACACGGTTCACCGCATGCCGTGATTACAATTGGACCCCTGGTCTCGAACATCTAGGTTACTGTTGTAACCTCCGTTCCCTGATGGAGGGAACAAGACGTTGTGTCCTCCCGGCCACGTTGCTGAACCGAGCCACTGTTGCGGCCGAACCTCAATGTCGGCTCCTCAGACATATCCTGAATGAACAGAAGCATTTCCCTCCCTTTATACCCATATGTCCGGGGCGGGACATGCAAATTCTGTCTGCCAATTTCTCATTGGCCTTTTCTCAAAGTTCAGAGATGCATAAGGCTCTCAAGAGAGACCCCTAGTGTCGCTTCTTCGACACAACATCTCGTTCCCTCCATCACGGAACGGAGGTTACAACAGTAATTTAAAAAATGGTACAGTCAATTAACTATCAATTAAACGGACTTATATAAAAATTATGACATAGTTAAGCTGGAACAGACGCTTGTATTTGATGTTTGAAAATTTGTAACTTTTCATGCCAAGTTCATTTTAGTTTAGATAATAGTTTTTGTAATTGTGGGAAATATCATAAATGCCTCAATGATTTTGTGTTTTGGTGGCCCATGGATTTATAATTCTTTCCCAAAGAGGGTAAACTTCACCAGAACAAATCCCTATACCTTACTCTCTTTGGCTTTGTTCTCACTGCACACAAATCCAGTTTAGTTTTCAAATGTACAAACCTGTCATTTTGCAAGTGAGGTAACCGGATCCATTTGTTCAGACAGTGCAATCAGTGTCAAGTATATCTATATAGGTTGCTATAGCATCAGCACTATGCCAAGAGTCTTTCTCGTACTGCTACTGAAAATGACTGTCAGTGTGGAAAGAATGGTTGGAAAACTGGAAATGTTATATCTGCTCATGTACACATATAAGCCACAACATTAAAACCACTTGCCTAATATTGTGTAGGACCCCCTCGTGCCTCCAAAACAGGCATATGCCATTCTTCTCACCACAATTGAACAGAGTGGTTATCTGAGTTACTGTAGACTTTGTCAGTTTGAACCAGTCTAGCCATTCTCTTTTGAACTATGTCATCAACAAGGTATTTCCGTCCACAGAACTGCCGCTCACTGGATGTTTTTGGCACCATTCTTAATAAATTCTAGAGACTGTTGTGTGTGAAAATCCCAGGAGATCAGCAGTTACAGAAATACTCAAACCAGCCCATCTGGCAACAACAATCATGCCACATCCAAATCACTGATATCAAACTTTTTTCCCCATTCTGATGGTTGATGTGTACATTAACTGAAGCTCCGGACCCATATTTGTATGATTTTATGGACTGCACTGCTGCCATATCTCGCTTGGGCTCTCCTGCTCTCTTTCTCTCTCCCCTCTCCCTCCCCTTGTGCTACTCAGGTTTCCAGGAGGCAGGGAAATCATCTAGTGGCGGAACGGCCGAAGGGGCAATTCCTCCACTCCAGGAATGGGGGGTGGGAGTAGGTAAGGCCAATTGGTTCGCTGGCCTGAATTGGGCATTTGGGGGTATGTGATGAGGAAGAGGGCGTGGCAGGGCCATGAGGATGCACACCTGGAGATGAGTTGCCCCAATCATTGGGAGAGAGAGATAAGGAGGAGAGGGAGAGAGATGGACACACATGGGGCTGTGTGTGTGTTTGGACGTGTGTTTTGGTTATGCTGAAAAGCACTTTTATGTTGTGTTTTGTTGAATTAAAAGACTTTTTGGTTGATAACCCCATTCCCGCTTCCTCCTTTCTGATGAACTTGTCTGCCACAGTCTACGGTAACTCAGATAACCGCTCTGTACAATTGTTGTGAGAAGGGTTGGCATTGTTCGTGGCATGAGGGGGACCTACACAATATTAGGTAAGTGGTTTTAATGTAGTGGCTGATCGGTGTGTACATTATATCATGACATCTTGCTGCAGTGCTAAATTCGTGAGACAAATGAGATAACATAAGGGACATTTTACACATTCTTGCATATGTTGTGTCCAAAACTGCTCAATCACTATTTACAACATATGCCGCATAAGTATATGATCATTATATGAGGAAATAACAAATTCAAATTTATTTATTTTTTAAACACAACTCCAGACAATATTGTGCAAAATGTAAGAAGATGCTTTGCATACCGAAGAACGAATAAACAGCATCAAATCCAATGGAGGCATATTCTAAACTCAGACTGAGACTGATTTTAAACCACACATTGATGTACTCTGGATCGAGTTTAGATTTCACATGTTTTTTGCTGTTCAGACTTCAAAACATTAATCAGATTTGATTCATATACACCAAAAAATTCGATTTTTGCTGCCTATTTGAACAAAGCTTTTGAGTAACTAGTTTCTTTACAGAGCCTTACGATCAGTGTTTTTTTCCATTTGTTTTTCACAGATGCCTGAAGAAAATGTCTTGGTTGCTCATGGGAGTTCTTCTCATAACACACGCTGTAAAGACATTTAACAGAAACTGGGACTGGGAGTCTGAATACACACTTTTCACATCTGCACTAAAAGTACGAACACTTCCAAACACACATTAGTCATTTATAAATGCACATCTGGCCATTGGCTTATACACACTATATGCTTGTATTTTAAGATCATTACCATGCATAAATCCAGCTAGCTGCCTTGTAACAAAGGAGGAGGCTTGACATTAACAAGAGTACAATTAAGTTGATGTCTGGAAAATATGATTTGTATTGTCAGCCTGGAATGCCTGAAACATTTCAAAATTGTTGTCCTCCAGGTGATCAGGAACAATGCCAATCTCTGGAGTAATGTTGGACACGCTTTGGAGAATCAGAACAATTATGAGAGAGCTATGAGATACTTCCTTCAAGCCACAAGAGTACAAACAGGTAAAGAAGTTACACACTTTTTATAGGTTTTTAAGCATATATAAAGGGGATACTTCCTCCTATCCAAGCCATAGGTCGATTCCTTCAAAAAGTGTAAACACCGGGGCTCTGAGGCACAATTAAAACATTACTCTGTTAGCATCCTGACCAGCCCAACACAGCAACATTAACTCAACCAAAGGCGTGAGTTTGGGATGGGACTAACTGTTTGTCCAACCAATAGTAGACCTTTTAAAATGTTGTTTTGCATAAATTTGATGTTAATTTTGCATAAATTAGGTGTTTAGAATTTAGGGGCACTATTTTAAGAGGACTAAGCGCATCAATGAGATACACAATTATATAGTCCATTCCATTTTAAGCACCAGCGATATAAACAAAGATAGGACATTCATAAGAATTTGGTTGTGTAAATGGACTATGTGCAATGAATTAGTAGAATAGAAGAAGTTCTTTTGTATGTTAACTGCATCCTTGTTGAATGTCTGGCATATTGTTAGTGACACGCTCCTTTCATACGCATGGAAAATGTGGTTCTCGTCATGACTTGAATGTAGGCTCTGTTAAATTATAGAAAATGTAAGTATAAAATTCCAAAACCCCACCCTCCAAAAAATATTTTGAGACCAAAACAACACAGAAGTGCAGCATTGTTTTTCATGTGGCTGTCAAATTCAACTGTGCCACAATAGCGCCCTCAACTGACAAACATTCTGAATCAGCCTCAATGATCCGCTTCAAATACAACACTATGAGAACAAGCAAAATTATTGACAGGTGAAAAGTATCAATGTCCTCCGCTTCTGACGGCCGCAGGCGCTTTTATCCAAAGCGACTTACAGTGCACTTATTACAGGGACAATCCCCCCGGAGCAACCTGGAGTTAAGTGCCTTACTCAAAGACACAATGGTGGTGGCTGTGGGGATTGAACCAGCGACCTTCTGATTAACAGTTATGTGCTTTTGCCCAATACACCACCACTCCGGCATCTAGATTGGTTTGCAGCGGTAGACCTGAAGGACGCGTACTTCCACATCTCAATATTGCCTTCGACATCGCCCCTTCCTAGGGTTCGCGTTCCACGGCCAGGCGTATCAGTACAAGGTCCTCCCCTTCGGCATGTCCCTGTCCCCTCGCGTCTTTACGAAGGTCGCAGAGGCAGCCCTTTCCTCGCTTCGGGAAGCAGGCACCGCATACTCCAGTACCTCGACGACTGGCTCATCCTGGCCCACTCCTGTGAGTTACTATGTGCCCACAGGGACCAGGTGCTCAGGCACCTCAGTCGTTTAGGGCTTCAGGTCAACCGGGAAAAGAGCAAGCTTGCCCTGGTTCAGAGCATCTCTTTTCTCGGCAAGGAGTTAGACTCAATGTCAGCGCGCCTCACCAACGAGCGCACGCATTCAGTGCTGAAATGCCTCGCTGCCTTCAGGCCGGGCACAGCGGCCCCTTTAAAACTTTTCCAGAGGCAACTGGGGCATATGGCGACTCAATTCGCTGCATGCCACTCACATCACGGGCAACTTCAACGTGGTGGCGAACGCACTATCATGACAACGCTTGCCCAGCGGAGAGTGGAGGCTTCACCCCCAGTCGGTCCAGCTGATTTGGGAATGGTTCGGCAAGGCTCAGGTAGACATGTTCCCCTCCTGAGAGACCTCCCACTGCCCGCTCTGGTAGGCCTGAACAGAGGCTCCCCACGGGGCAGACGCGCTGGCACACAGCTGGCCCATGGGGCTGCACAAGTATGCATTTCCCCCAGTGAGCCTTCTTGCACAGGTGCTGTGCAAGGTCAGAGAGGATGAGGAACAAGTCACTCTAGTGGCCCCCTATTGGCCCACTCAGACTTGGTTCTCTTTTCTGCTTTGGCGGACAGCGGAAAGGGAACGCTGTCTCCAAACAGAAGCTTTCCCACTGGGTGGTGGACGCCATTTCATTGGCCTATCACACCCAGGTCGTGCCCCCCCCCCCCCCCCCCGGGCTCACTCAACAAGAAGTGTTGCATCCTCATGGGTACTGGCCAGGGGCACCTCCCTAGCAGACATATGCAGAGCAGCAGGTTGGGCAACACCCAATACCTTTTGCGACATTTTACAATCTCAGGGTTGAGTCGGTTTCGTCCCGTGTTTTCTCAGGTCTGAGCCGGTAGAACTCTGTTACTCTGTAAAAGCACATGTGTTGCATTTCACCACTCTTTGCCTCCCCCAGTCTGGGCAGGTGTGGTCTCCGCAGGGTCTTTTCCCCCTGAAAGAATAGGAATTGGGAAAGATCACCTTCCCCAATGCATTCGATAGCGTTAAGATGGCCCCAGCCTCTTTAGCTCTATGTGAGAAACATAGAGAGAGAAAAGGCGTGGCTGATGCGGCCTGCTCCCATGCTTGGCAGGTTATACCCTGTTGGGGGTAAAGAACCAGAAGGCTCTGACGATTTTATGGGGCGTTGGGGAAGAGTACATGCAGTCTGACACAGCCGGTCGCTTTGGCATGTAAGATACATAATTGTATTGTGAGCTGGACGTTTGTTGGATTCCATCTCTAAGATAACGTTAACTAGTGTTGCGGTTTGTTGTCACAGTTGAATAGCAGAAGAGAAGCTACTGTCTGAGGCAAGGTTCTAGGGAGCGTGCATAAACTAAACAAAATCTTTTGGATTTTCCCAGCAAAAGCGATCCACTCCCTTCACATGAAAATCAGTCTACAGGCTTTACCTAGGTTACAATTTTTTTTAAGTTGCGTTACAAGCCCTTCATATATTGGAAAAAAAAGGCAAATATTACATAAAAATTGTTACATATTGCACCTTTAATAAAAAAATTATAATAATAATAATTATGAAAAAATTTACTATAACCTCAAGAAAGTTTAAAACAAATCTCATAAATGTGTGTTTCATAAAGTAGCTACAACAGTAATTTTCAGGGACATAATTTTATGTTACACTATATTTTCAGAGTTTGGACATGAACACTATTATCACCTGCTGGTGGAATTACAAATGCAGGAACTGATTTTAGACTTAGTGTTGAAAATAGAGGTCCTACTGAAACGTCTACCTATTTCTCAGGAAAATAGCAAATTGCACTTTTTGCCACTTCAATAATGTACAGTACACCTACATATGGCACAAATCCTCCCACCCATGCCCACTTGCGCTTTGTGTTGGCACAAATATTGCCCTTAGAACCTTAGCACTCTCATGACAATTAGATAAGGTGTTGCACCTGGTCGTTGCATGTAGCGCACTAGCATGGTCACGAAAATAGAGCCTCAAGTGTTGAGGAACTCATTTGTAAATGATAATGCCTTTTGAAATGTTTTTGCACCATATTTCTGCAACAGCACAAAATACTAAAAAGGCTTTCATTTCCAAAATATTTCCTTTAGTTTTTTATGAAATATTGGTGGTGGAAATTAACACAGAGTTTGAGCTTATTTTAAACAAAACTCACCATTGAGATGTTGTTTTAGGGATGTGTGGGAAATTCTGCCGTATTATTGTAAGTTTGAGACATGTTGGTAAGGACAATTTCAAATTGTGGATAAGCTAACAAGATGTTTAAGTAGTATTTCTGGGGACTGTATGAAAACATTGGCTTCGAAAACTATGTTCACACTTTCGCGTCTTGAGAATAGGTGGATTTAAGGATTTGAAAAGAGAAGATGAGGATTTAGGTTTTGTATTCCCTCTACTGTATGTCTGTCATTAGCCAAAGCCATCAGACTCTTGACATTTAAGATTTGTTGGTTCATTGAGCCAATATGACTCATGAGATTCACCACCCAAGATGTGTTTTTTGGAGATTAACAATGTAAACACATTAATGGATGAGGAAATCCAGGCCTGCCTATCTTTATGTGTCAGTTTGCTTTTCATAACAAAAACTCATTACCGCTTGAGTGTAGAGGTTTCTTAGAAAATGCTGGTAGCGTTATCAATTTCACACATTAAAACATACTGATGCTTATGGTTAGCTCCCTGACGTTCAGGGTTATGCTTTCCACGTGGTTGTAAAAAGTTGTAAGGGGAATGCTTTCTCGGGAGGTGCTTTTCTGCTTGCTTCCCAGTCTTTTCCATCATTCTCAAATTAGTATTAAATTGGTCTGCTGTCTGTAACGGTTATATTTATGTTTTTTTAAGTGTGCTAAAGCAATATGAATCACAGTACAATATCTACTCTGTCTTGTCTTGTTTATCTATGATACTTCCTTGATTTATGATGTGATACTTATTTTCTGCTCTTCTAAGATGACATCGGGGCCCACATGAACTTTGGGAGGACCTACAAGAACCTGAATAGGTCCAAGGAGGCAGAGGAGGCATATCTCATTGCAAAATCGCTCATGCCACAGGTATGGAATGCAATTATCAAGAAGTTGGGTTGTGTTTAAATTTAGATTGCCATCACACTTTTTCTAAATCTTCAGACTTCCTCAAGCTTTCATAAGCTTTTAGAGGTAAGTAAATCAAACTCAGCATCAGATTGCCATCATAAATGCTTGCCATATATCGAGCTAGATATCATAATTGCAATTCCCAACAAAAAGTCAAGTCGATTATTATTAAGTAAATTACTAGACTAATTTATTCTAATAAATTCTAATGAGTTCTAATCTGTAAGACTGTCATATCAGTCCAGTTGAGAAGTTGTTTTTTTTAGGTCTGCTGTTACACAAGTAAACCTGCTACAGTTCCTCCTCTCCTGTTCATCTTACAAACATTGTACTTCAGTTCAAGCCATTCACTGAGCCAAATGCAACAGCTTTCAGTTGCGCGGCAAAAGACAACAGCCTATCTTATCTCAAGATAAACTCTCAAATTTCAACCTCAATGTTGAAAAACCCAATCAGCCCAAAAATAAATTTGAGATAGGTATTTAATGGGAAGTAACTATGCTCTGCAATTGTTATGTTTTTCATTGTGAGTCTTGGCTGCGATTACACATGGATTTCCCTACCTTAAAGAGGTAATGTCATGAAAATGTAGAATTCCTAGTATCTTTTGTTTTGAAATAAGTGTTTGTTGTACTATGCAAACATATTGCAACTTTAAGAAATTAACACTTCCTCATTGGTCCAAAAATTTTTGCATTTATAAGTGTTCACATGGTCATGGGAAACGTGGAAATATCAGGTTTTCCATGCCTGAAAAAGTCATGAATATCAGAAGTCATGGAAAAGTCATGGACACTTCTATAGACTAAACCTAAGCTCTGAACTGTTTTTAGTGATGCCTCTTTAAACCAATTTATGCATTTTGTATAGTAAAAGGACAAAAATATTTGCAATACATTTTAAACGCACCAGAACGGATGATTTATTGTCATGGCCTAAACCAGGCATGTCTTAGTCCTGTTACAAATCTATAGGCAGTAGCCTTTGATCTGCTTATGGGTTCACCTTTCATGTAGGAAGCACATGGGAGGAACATATTGAATATACTATTTCTATACATAGAGTCAGAAATTTATGGAAATGCAATGTGCTTATAGTCCTGTTTAGTGCATGCACTCACTGATCTCTGCGAAAACACATTGCCAGACCATTCCAGGGAAGAAGTATGCAACCTGCATGGCTTCCAACCATCTGAACTTCTACATTAACCCGACTAACCTGATCCCGGCAAATGAGTCTCGTCTGGAAGAGGCCGACCAACTCTACAGACAAGCAATCAGCATGAGACCTGACTTCAAGCAGGCCTACATCAGTCGGCAAGTGTCTGTTTGTGCTGACTGTGTCAAGAATTCCTGTGTTTGTAGACTTACGTGCTTATTGACGGGCCAAATGAAATTGAAAGGGTAATCAGTTGTATGGCAGACAGTGTTTTGGCTTTGCAGAGGTTATTGAGAGTCATGTATCATATAGACCAAACTATTGCACTGAAAGAAATTTATGTTTTTCTAGATGTATTTTGACACTGGAGAATATCCAAGAGAATACTGCTTTTCTAATTTAAAAAAAAAATCTAGCACCCTTATCTTAAAATTTTACACCCTTCCTGAACATTTTTTAACTCTCCGTCAGAAAATATTTTGAATAGATATAAACTGAATTCCAAAGCCATGGCCTTTCAGATACACTATTATGACTATCAGGTGTTTGCTGTTTTTGTTAAAATTTGCATCGTGAAAATTTACTTTCTTCCCCTTTTGTGATTTCTCTCAACATGTCTTATCCTGTTAATAAAATGTTGATCAGATAAGCTATTGAAAGTTGATTTACTGGAATGTCGTGGTTCTCATGAACATCAGGATTCTCTCTAAATCTATGAAGAGAGAGCGAACAAAGCAGACCAAAAAAAAAATAAAAACCAAAACCACGTGTCCATTACAAGATACAAAATATTACTCAAACTATTTGCCAAGAAAATATTGCTTAAAAAAATGATCTTTCTTGTTGTACATGTGTATTGTATTTTCAAGCTGTCCTGGTAGAGGTATTCAAAAAATGTCTTCTGTTTCTCTCAAAACACAGAGGGGAGCTTCTGTTGAAAATGAACAACACTAGTGAGGTGAAGGACACCTACCTAGGAGCTTTGGAGCTAGACCATACCAATGCAGACCTCTGGTACA
Source organism: Moxostoma hubbsi (assembly GCA_032164185.1). NCBI lineage: Eukaryota > Metazoa > Chordata > Actinopteri > Cypriniformes > Catostomidae > Moxostoma > Moxostoma hubbsi. The sequence continues at coordinate 12,662,365 of JAVLUX010000040.1, forward strand.
ATCTGGCTATAGTCAATATTGAGATGAAGGACACCTCGGAAGCTCTGAGTAAGTGTAAGCTTCTGTGTAAGCCCGTTTATCGGTCCAGTGGCGGTCTCCAATAATACAGGTGAAGGTCTCTGCACGTTACTATCTTTCCTTTTACGTAACACAACAAGATTAAATGAAATACATTTTCTCTTATGCATTACCTCGTTATTTCATCTGACTCCATAAATTAAAAAGGTTTTAATGATATCTGAGCATCATTAAAAGAGAGCGAATATTAGATTATTCTTTTTAACTCTTTAATTATATTTTACCCGTTCAGATCATGTCGCTTTGAGGTCCTCGCATGTTTTTCTCATTTATGCAGGTCTCACGATCACAACCTTATCAGTTTTGGATCATCAAACAGAGGTAATTGCTATATACCTAAGATCGGTCACATTCACGTTTACACAATCAAAGATACTTCAGTATAGCCTCCATGAAATTGCATACACTTGAATTTAACTTAACGTTTTCTTCAGTAGAGGTCACGGACACTATTACAGATGTAAGTTAACCAACATAACTGCTCTTATAATAGCTTTAGATTGGTGTGTGTAGTTTCCCGCGTACACTTATCTGGAGAAACATCAAATTAAAACAGAGGTAAGACACACCTGAATTTAGATTGGTCAAGCAGCATTTGCTGTTCTAAACGGAAATTCCCTTTTTGTCTTTGCAAACCAAGTACACTTGAATTGATGCCAAATATTAGCCGTCACTAATCTGACGCAGACTTGCGGTAACATACGAATCGCTTAATCTACTTGGGAAAACAATTTCAGAGTCAGTCAGAATAAAATCAAATGTTTACAATTTATTTACCAGGTAACATCATAAATTCATAAATTCAAATTAGACAGTGATAAGTCAAATGTAGACATTTTATCAAAACACAAGAAATTCAAATTGTAACTACCTGATATAAACTACACACAGTAAACTGTGTGGGATCGTCTGACTACAGAGAACCATGTGTCACATCTCCTTAAATACCCAAATAATTCAATATGCTTACCAAATGGTGGTGTCTGTCATTATAATTAGATTTTGGTCCCCTATTGAGAGTTTCACAACTGTGGGATCAGAATTTGTAATTGAATGGGTTCTTGATTCCTGTAGATTTACATACAGGAGGAAGTTTGTATGGAGGATCTGTGGGAGGGCACACCTTTAAGGGGCACACCACATTTCTCATATTTTATAACTTCTTTTTGCTTTTCATTATGAGAATGAGACCAGTTTACCAGGTGCACCGAGACACTTTAAATGATACCAAACATGTATAGTTACTTTTTGTACACACTTAACATTGCATAGGTTTTTAGTGAGCTTTAAGTGAGCAGGAGAAGGGGGGAGTAGGGGGAGATGATGAGACTGTAGAAGGGAGGTGTGAGCTGCACTGTTTTCTGCATCTTGGATGTTGCCATTACATATGCAAAAGAGAGTTCAAATGTTAATTCTCATGAGAGCCTTTTGTTTTCTCGAGGGGTAGTCCAGACTTGCTGGCACCCGCCTTACACATGCCACAAACTCGGCTCCTTCTTTTGAACTGAAGATACTTTGATACTGTTTAGTAAAATATTTAACCCATTAAAGGGACAGTACATCCAAACTTAATCCATTGTGTAATAATTTTCTCTCCCCTCATGTTGTTCAAAACCATATGATCATATGCAACACAAAAGGAGATTTTAAGCAGAATGTTAGCGACTGACAGCCTCAGTCACCATTTACTTTCATTGTATGGAAAAAAGATGCAAAGAAAGTCAATGGGGAATGAGGTTAACATTCTGCCTACCATCTCTATCTGTTTTATCAAGACACTTTTTCCACTCTATTGAATGCTTTACTTGTCTGGCACAATAATGCAACATCTTTGAAATAGCTTCTTTTGAGAGCTATTTTTCATTTGATTTGTTAATCAGCATATCATGTAATTTATTGATGAAATAATTGCCCTAGAACTAAGAAATCAAATATTGTTGCACAATTTTGTATTCCCTTATTCTTGATTTATCAAATCTCAGCTTAAAAAACATTGGCTCCTTGCCCAAAATGAATATTTTGTGGAGCACAATAGGAGATATTAGGTAGAATTTTAGCCTCAGTCACCATTCACTTTTATTGAAAGAAAAAAATGCAATATCTCCTTTTGTGTTCCATGGAAATAGAAAGTCTTACAACTTTGAAACTACTAGGTGTAGAGTAAATACTGACAGAATTTTAGAGGGTGAACTAACACTTAAAGTGGTTAATGTACTCCAGGAATGTTAATATTTGATTCAGATGAGGTCAGACACTTAGACGTCAAGGGCTTAAGCCAAGTTGTAAACCTATACATTCTTTGCGTGCCACCTAAAGGTAAGGCAGCAAGCTCTCACCTAATTCAGCAATGTTCTCATGCCTGGGAATGTTAGCGTTTCATCCAAAAGCAATAACTTTAAATTGAAGGTGACTCATTGACCCGAACTCTGAGTTTTATGTCATTTTTTACCTCTAACTCTGAATAGCAGGAATAGAAGGATTTGCGAAGTTTTAGCTAAAGGCTTTAGCTAAAGTCCGTTTGTCATTTGCCAGAGATTAACACACCTACACTGCAGCTGCAGTGTAAATAACATGAACACAACAGCTTTTGTTTGCACTTGGTTTTAGGACCGTTGTTCAGATTGTTTAATCATGTGACTGCGGAAGCATGCGATGATCAATTCACAGGCCTGCTTGACACTGTTATTCTTTCATTTGGTTTTGTAGTTGTGCCCATCCATATTCATTTTCACATGAAAGCAAGTTTGCGAGTGTAAATGCTTTCTGCGGTTTCCCCGCTTTTGGCCTAAAGTAGTTTTACTGAACAGTTTTCATGGGGTGATGAAAAGCTGACCGATACACCTTACCCTCATTCTAAACTTATCATTGTAACATAGGATGGTGAACATCGAAGATCTTGTATCAAAGCCAAATAACAGAGCCAAAATACTAGAGATAACAACACAAGGCATTCTGGCACATTTATCCTAAAAAAGAAAGAAGAAAGCTTAATCATTTGGAAAAGGCACCGTTTCAATGGAACCACTTAAAAATATAAAACCAGTTAATGTGGTTTAACAAACCAAAATATCTCTACCGATGTCAGTGAGATTTACTGCCCTGGTTTAAGTTATTATTAATGCATATTTGAATTTAATAGAGCTTGATTGAATTGAATCAAAATTGGCTCCTCAAGCCATGGTCTAGCAATAAGCACATCATGTTGTGGCGCTTATGTGGGCGATGAAAGTTTGAATCTAGCACGGAGTACACTCTCCAGGGTTTCCACTGTCATTGGAGACCTGGAAATATAAGGGAATATTAAATTGTGCTTTCCATCTCTGAAAACATCATGGAAAACACTAAAATCGTAAAAAAAAAAAAAGAAAATTCTGTAGTACTTCAATTCCCCGTCTGTCGCTCCCTTCGACGTTGTGTCGAAGAAGAGACACTAGGGGTCTCTCTTGAGCGCCGAATATGCCTCTGATCTATGAAAAAAGGCCAATGAGAAGTTGGCAGACAGTATTTGCATACCCCGCCCCACGGCAGTGCAGTTTGCCCCTGGGCGCTTCGACAGATCAGAGTATTTTGAAAGAGTTGTGAAAGAGTGATTTTCTCTATAAAAGAGTTTATTTCTCTAAAAGAGCAATGCACAGCGGTGTTAAACGTCCTTTTCAGGACGCGCCTTTTTAAAGATGCCATTCCGCCCGTGTAGTTCTTGGATGCGGTAGAGTGCTCTCCGCTTCAGACGGCCACAGGTGTTGTCTCGTGTGTCTGGGCAGCGATCACACCGAGGCAGCGTTTGTGGATGGTTCATGCTCTCATTGCGAGGGCATGACCATGGCAATGTTGCGGTAGCGGCTTGCTTTCAACAGAAAGCACGCCACTCCAGCCGGCCCCCGTGTCGCTCCTTCTTCCCATGGGATTGAGGACGATGTGGCTGGCGATGGAGGCGATTCAGGGAGGGCAGCGATTGCAGCTCCGCCGGGCAAGCCCCCTCGGACCACCCGCACCCCAGCACGCTCGTTGACTCCCGTCCGTGCTCGAGGTAACAGCGGCTCGCCTCACGGCCAGTCTGCCTATCCTCTGGTGCTCGAGGTGGATGAGCTCGCCGCTGCATCGGAGAGCACGGCGTCTGACGCTGATACCTCCTCTGGGCTGCCGCCTTTGGGCCAGCACGCCCAGGCTGAGGCTGACGCGCAGATGTCCGACATGCTTACCAGGGCCGCCGTCAGTATGGGGTTGGACTGGAACCCTCCATCCTCCCCACACCCATCGCGGTTGGATGACTGGTTCCTGGGGTCTTTTGTTCAATTTTCATTTGCCGTACCCACATTCTCAATAAAATAGCTATTTCCTTTGTCTCTGGATCACCTGGCCTGCAAATGCCGTTCTCACGGCACTCTGCCGCCAGATTTCAACAGTCCATGGACCACCCGTCTCCAGCCCCACGACTGTTCCCCAGCCGGCCGGTTCCAATGAGTCTAGAGGACGCCTACCCTGGACCTCCTCCTCAGTCGCTAACCAGCCCCCTGCCAGGTGTGCGGAGCAAGGTAAGTGCTTTGAGTCTTTTCTCAGCACCAAAGCCTCAGGACGCATCATCGCCTCCCGACGCTACCTTGCCTACTCCGCCCCGCTGCGAAGCCCCGCCGGGTATGTCAAAAATAATCGTCCCTTTGGTGCCCCTAGTGCGGAGTTTGGATGCGTGGCTCTCACTTCCCAATCCGTCTTGCTAGCCCGGACTATTCGACTCGGTTACGCAATTCAGTTTGCCAGGCCCCCGCCCCCCTTCATGGACGTCAGCTTTTCCGCAGTACATGGCGAACATGCCCAGTCCCTGCGCGCGGGAAATCGCCACTCTTTTACTCAAAGACGCGATAGAGCCTGTCCCTCCAACCTCAAGTCGCTGCGTGCCACTCACATCCCCGGCAACCTCAATGTGATAGCGGACACACTGTCACGACAACGCTTGCCTGGCGGAGAGTGGAGGCTTCACCCCCAGTTGGTCCAGATGATCTGGGAACGGTTCGGCAAGGCCCAGGTAGACCTGTTCGCCTCCCGAGAGACCTCCTACGCCTGTTCAGAGGCTCCCCTCGGGACAGACGCACTGGCACACAGCTTGCCGGCGGGGCTGCGCAAGTACGCATTTCCCCTAGTGAGCCTTCTTGCACAGGTGCTGTGCAAGGTCAGGGAGGACGAGGAACAAGTCACTCTTGTGGCTCCTTATTGGCCCACCCAGGCCTGGTTCTCGGACCTTGTACTCCTCGCGACAGCCCCTCCCTGGAAAATTCCCCTGAGGAAGGACCTTCTTTCTCAGGGACGGGGCACGCTCTGGCATCCGCACAAAGACCTTTGGAACCTCCACGTCTGGCCCCTGGACGGGACGCGGAAGATCTAGCTGGTCTACCACCCACAGTTGTAGCCACGATCAACCAAGCCAGAGCCCCCTCTACCAGGCAACTTTACCCCCAGAAATGGGAAATCAGGGAACGGAGGTTACATACTTAACCGAGACGTTTTCCCTTGTTTTGTTCTGCTCTACAAAGCCATAATGCAGCAATTACACTAACACTGAAACTGAGAAAAACAGCTTTTTTTGTTTTTGTTTGTCCACCCAATGGACCCTTTTCACATACCCAGGTTTGCAGAGCAGAAGTAGAATCATAGTTGTGTAAACTTGAATGAAGGTGAATAGGAGACCACAACAAATAACATTTTTGCTCACCCGTTTGCTCCAACAGCAATGCAAAATATCAATGATTGTGCTTTCACAGCTTTTCAAAGAAAGATACAAATATAGAGCTCTGGATAACTGCAATAAAAAGAGAGATAAAGGTTACATTTTCTGTCATTCCCTCAGCAGCTGTTTGAAGCCTCATCGCAGCCATGGGAATGATTTTTAAAACTTACTCCAGGGTAATACAAAGTGTTATAAATTTACTCCATGAATTTGAAAAATTTGAAATATAAAAAAAGTTTGCTACATTTACGTTGCTAAATTAGGACAAAAATTTCATAAGGGTCCATGGAGATAATAAAATGGTCTCAATTTATTTTCTCAATTTGGGCACAGTTGAACCAAATCTGTCACAGGACAGTTCGCAATCAAAGAGAACCATTTCAAGTCAACTTAATTTTGACCAAATGTGTAGCTGCTTTTGCAGGGCAGTGCTTGGCTCTAATAAAGTTTCCACAGTCATGGAAAACATAAAAATATAAATTTTGAATGAGTGATTTGCAAGTCTTTAAAATAAGATCTTACAAATAAAAGGTCTAGTGGGATATTTCTTTAGTGAGTATATTTTCAAAAGTTATGCTCAGCTGTAAAATATTTTGTTAGCTTGAAATTACTCTTTGTGAGAGCAGTCTCTAAAAATTAACTTTAAAAATCCTCATCCGGTAAACGTGATCAGTTGGGAAAAGTTATAGAAATGTATTGGTCGAACAATGTGGGAGCCCTGACTTTCCTACACTTTACACATTCACATTTCACAAACAAAAAATGTGACAAAAAGCCAGAAATAATGTTTTTTTGTTTGTTTTTTAAATAAACACCAATTCATTAAAATCATATAATTGTATATACATTTGAATATATAAAATATAATATATAAATTACTTAAACTCTTAACAATATTTGCATCAGCCTTGTTCTATCCTTTAATTTTCTTATTGCTTTTTATTAGGTGAGGCAAAATTTTGTCCAGAGGCCAACCGTCACTTTCTCACCTATCTGAAAGAGGAGCCGAACAATGCTAACAGCTACTTCATCCTAGGAATGCTAGCGATGGATGCTAATTAGAACGAAGAGGCTGAATGCTGGATGCGGGAGGTAATTCATCTGCAAATCGGCTTCCGCAGTGCTTTGTTTGACCTGGCGCTGCTCTATTCCTAGTCACAATGTGAACTGGACGCTCTCCCAGTGCTGGATGAACTTCTACAGTACCACCTCGAGCATGTCAAAGGCCTGATCCTCAAAGGCAACATCCTTATGAACCATTGCAAAGATACGCATGGCGCTAAGGCCTGTTTCGAACGCATCATAAATATGGACCCCAGCAATGTGCAAGCCTAGCACAACCTTTAAGAACGGGAACTGAAGCGTGCTGAGCATTGTCTAATGTAGACGTTAGCCATGGCTCCGCACTGTTGGAAACTCAGAAGCAAAGACCAGGAGACTTGGTTGTATCTTCCGCAGGATTCTTTATTGAGAACACGAGCTTTCGGTAGCTGCGGTCATCAAGTCTGACTAAGGGAGCTTTACATTGTAGTTTATATACATTTAGAGGGCAGTGCTTAAAAATGGAGACAAAGCACCTAGGTGACGACCTTAAACAAAGCATGCAAATGAAGCATACATGTTTAGGAACCCGCCCTAGACTCTAGAGTGTTACCAATCCTAATCCAATCAGCATAACTATTCAAATGCATAGATGCTAATCCAATCATCCTAACTATTCAAGGACTGGGGCTGGGGCTCCAAGAGCCATTAAAGACAAAGGGTGATAGTCTCAGTAATCTGACTCATTTAATTTACAATAGAGAGACCAGGACTGGCAGGAATCTCTTGCTTGAAAACTCTGTTTAACAGCTGATATAATCATCATCTATACCTCAAATGCTACATGCAATCTACTCTACTTTCTCAGTTTATATACGATTGTATTGAACCTAGATTTAACATTTTATAAATTTGTAATACAACAGCACGAAGAGTATATATGCCAATGTCCACCATGAGTGCCGCAGGACAGCCTATAACACCAACAGGGGGCAGTGTGGCAGAGAAACCACAACAACAACAGGACAAAAGAAGGAGGAGGAGGAAGAAGAGGAAGGGCAGGGAATTCCCTCAGGAGCAGGGGAGGGGGCCAGGAAAGAGAAGAATTTGAGGAAATCCTCCCCTGCAGAAAGCATCTGCAGTCAGGGCTACGGCCAATCAAAGAAGCTGGATGCAAGTCAGTCTGACAAGCAGACTAAAAGCAAATCCACAAATGAGATTAAAGATATAGAAAAGAGTGGCCGCCTTGAAGAGACTGGAGGAGATTGAGTGCATATTAACCAGTGATTAACCTTGTTTATCAACCACCACACTACGAGACTCTACTTTTCAAATTGAGCCCTTTTTTTGCATGTTTTCTCTGTGCTTTTGTTCGATTGTTTTGTTTATTTTTTTGTTTGATTGATTGTTTGATGTTGTATATTGTGGGTATACCTCCTTTTATCTCTGGCTTTAATTATGTAAATCTGCAAAGATTAAAAAAAGGTGTGTGCTCCAATATTCAACAAAAAAGCGCAACTTTGGGTACTTTTTCTTAACTTCCCTATACAAAAATCTGCTTCTCATTTTAACCATATCATTTTTTTTACGATGGTCTATGTATTCAATCACTGGATTAGTTTTTATCACTTTTTTGCATATTAATTGTTACCACTGTGAGTTGCCCATATTAAAAAATAAAACAAATGGTATTATACGCTAGGCCATTTTAAAGCAGGGTCTCTGGGTGGGTCGTCAGATGGCTGTTGGGTTTAAGATCAAAATGCCCCTCCCCCACAACTATTCCCTTTGCATGACATCACACTTCCTCATATTCTCTGCTGCTGTTTGTTCACATGTGTTATTATTGCTGTTCTTTTTTGGTCTCGACACAGAATCGTGTTAGTGTTTAATTATATCCCTCTGACATAATCCAAATAAGGGTCACCACCCGCTCCATCCCTCCTTGTCGATGCTTGTCAGTGTGGCTTCTGTTATTTTAATATTTTGTTATTTACTACTTCATGCATGTTCTTCATGCTGTACCATATGGCTTTTATAACAGTGGGGCTCTTTTCTGATATGCTGATTTCACAGATTAGTCATGCAGAGGCTGACTTTTCCTTTTACTCTGCACTCCTTTGCAGGGATTGTTGCTGTTTTTCAAATGGGCTCTTGTTCTGTCCATACATACACAGATCAGTCACAACATTAAAACCACCTGCCTAATATTGTGTAGGTCCCCCTCGTGCTGTCAAAACAGCACCAACCTGCATCTCAGAATAGCATTCTGCTATTCAGTAACATAGAGTTACTGTAGATTTTGTCAGTTCGAACCTGTCTGTCCATTCTGTTGACCTCTCTCATCAACAAGGCATTTCCATCCACAGAACTGCCGCTCACTTGATGTTTTTTGTTTTTGGCACCATTTAAGAGTAATTTCTAAAGACTGTTGTGTGTGAAAATCCCAGGAGATCAGCAGTTACAGAAATACTCAAACTAGCCCATCTTGCACCATCAAACATCCATGCGATTATCTAATCAGCCAATCTTATGTCAGTAGTCCATAAAATCATGCAGATACGGGTCAGGAGCTTCAGTTATTGTTCAAATCAACCATCAGATTGGGGAAAAATATTTCAGTGATTTGGACCATGGAATGATTGTTGGGCTGGTTTGAGTATTTCTGTAACTACTGATCTACTGGGATTTTCACACGCAGTCTCTAGAGTTTACTCAGAATGGTGCCCAAAACAAAAACCATCCAGTGGCCAAAGTGGTTTGAACCAAGCGTGCCGCACAAGCCCTCAAAAGTGAAGCCAAAACGTCTCGATCGCCCCCCAGAGGCCGGTCCTAGTATAGGTCATAAACCCCGCCTCCCCATGTTATTCAACGGGACGTGAGACCAACTAAACAATTAAATTACACTTCACATATCTTTTTTCCAAAGACAGTTTCTGTCATTTACTGTAGTTTTTATCATGCTGATGTAATTTCAAGTGTTTGTTTTTAAAATAAGTTTGTTTTTAGTTAGTTATTTGATGCTATAAAAACGGTGCTGTTACGTCATGATTGACAGCTGTGACTGACAGGTTCTCTGAGCGAAGTAGTCACTGAAGCACCAACGGACTTTTTTTCGGGATATTCGGAGGATTGAGGAGATTGGAGCTTTAAATTACATATCTAAATTTCTATAATTAATTATTTCACACCGACATAATGGGTTGTTCTGCAGTAGAATGTGCTAACCGATCTGGCAGGGGCGTGTGCTTGCGATTGATTCTGCGAGAGTGAGGGCGGGGCCTTGTTTTCGCGGCTTTACTTCCTGCTCACTACTGCGCATGACTGGTCCCGAAAACGCAAGTGCGCAGACTCAAGTTCCAAGATGTCAGCGCCATATCGGGACACTGGCGGCTTCAGTTCTCTCCGATGGAAAAGAGCGAAGGGGCGTCGTCCATCTTTTTTTACAGTCTATGGTTTGAACTGACAAAGTCTATGGTAACTCAGATAACCACTCATAATGCTATTCTGAGATGCAGGTTGGTGCTGTTTTAACAGCACGAGGGGGACCTACACAATATTAGGCAGGTGGTTTTACTGTTGTGGCTGATCGTGTATCTGTACCACACAAAAATGTAGCTTTATAATCAAGCCTTAAAAGGCTTGTTTACACAAACATGAATTTCTGTCATCATTTACCCTTGAGTCATTCTGTATTTGTATTACTTTCTTTCAACAAAAGTAGATTTTAAGCAGAATGACAGCCTATGTCACTATTCACTTTCATTACATGGAATAAAAATTTTGTGAAAGAGAATGGTGACTGAGGTTAACATTCTGCCAAATATCTCCTCAGGAGGAGGAAGCAGGAGACAGGAAACAGCACAGTCTTAGGGTGTGCGTGGTCACTTTCTCCCTCCCTCACTGGTGTCTGGCTTGCTCTTAAATCCATCTCCAACTCTCAATGCAATGACTAACAGCTGTTAGAAACAGTCCTTGACAGTTGATGATCCTTACCATTCTCATCTCCCGATCTCGCTCTCCATTCACAAGCCATTGCTCGACCACGCCCCCACCACCATAGTGTTCTATGGTAAAAGGAAAATCATACAGGTTTTTGATTAAGTGATTACAGAATCTTACATTTTGAATTTTCACTATCCCTTTAAACAGAAAATTTTTTTTTGAACTAACAGCATCACATAGCTTGACATTTTTGAGGGATCTTTAAGCTTTGGTATTAAGTCTGAGATAATAAATCATGCTCTTTATCCACTTACTCATGTTACTTTAATATAATGTTCTGCAGATGATCTGGAAATCGTTATGCTGCTGGTATCGTAAATCGCAGACATTTTAGGCCTATTGATTTCTGTGAAGCCGAAATAGCCATACTCTCTTGCTGGAATGCGTGAAGCTTAGTGACAAGCCGCTGTTTTACTGTTGACTTTGAAGGCTGGCCCTGAAATATCTCCTTTGACCTCACAGATCATCTTCACAGGAAAAGGGAACCAGAGAATGTGCCAATCTGTCAGACTATAGAAGACTACAGAGCATTTAGGGGTTATGCAATTTCATATATTACATCTACAAAACATTGCGTTATTAACACTAATGTGTATTCTTTGCTGGCTGTCTTGGGCACATATAATAAACTTGATAACTATATGTTGCTATTAAACACTATATTTAAAAAGCTACCTGAAGTAGCATTAACCATTGCCTTTAATTGATTGAAGAGATAGTTCACTCAAAAAATACATTCTGTTTACTAAAATTATTAACTCCCACATAAATTACTTTCTTCATACAAAAGGGGAATTTTCTGTGAAAAATTATGAAATCATTAATGAAAGTGACTGGGGCTGTCAAGCTCCAAAATTTCACAAAAAAAACAAAAAACAAAACAAAAACAAAAGTGGTCCATATGACTCATGCGCTATATTCCAAGTCTTCTGAAGATAGTTCTTCTGATAAGTAGCAATATAAGAGGCATGAACATACACACTTTTTATACATTGAGCCAGTTTACAAAAGCAATCTGAATGATTTGTTCATGAATCAGGTTCCCGAGTTCAACTCAAAGACTCAATGATCCGGTGACAGTGATTAACAGCTCACTGGATAGGAAGATTATCAGTGAATAACAACATACATTTCTGTTATTCCTCACACAATCACTATATAGCTTCAGAACACTTAAAATATTGCACACAAGTCATATTGAACACTTTATGGTGTTTTTTTTTGTCATCTTGGAGCTTGACAGTCCCAGTGAATGAAGTGAACCTCATTCACTTGAATTATATGGAATCTTTTGCTTTCCACAAGAGAGATGTAGTCATACAGGATTGGAGCTACACAGATAATAATAAGTAAATAATAAGGGAATTGTCAGTTTTATGTGAACTATTCCTTCAAGTAGCGAGGACCATGTTTTTCCACAGTATTATTGATTATCACCTCATTTAAGGAGCCTTTTGAGATGTGTTTTCAATAAAACTTGAACATGAAACATGAACAGCTGCAGTTTGTGGTCACACGTATGTTATTTCCTTTTGGCAACATCTGTACATCTGCCTCTTGTTTATTTTATTGTTAGTTTGATGGTTGCTCCTGTATCATATATACACTGTTCAGAGACAACATTAAAACCATGCAGGGCGGAAGCGGCCTGTCCGGTGGTGCTGTAGGCTTTGGAGGTCAGTGAAGACGTCATCCAGGCCTTGGTGGGGGGCACAGGGCGACCCCGCCAGTTGGCGGCGTTCTCGGGGCAAAGGTGGATCGCAACCGCTCTGTCCACCTGAGGGACCGCCGTGTTCCAATGGTTTCACGGGGACGTACCCGGTGAAACAGAGCCCGCTGCCATCCCCAAATTGCCTCCAACGCCAGCTGCGTCGTCTTCAATCCCGTGGAAAGAAGGAGCGATGCGGGGGGTGACTGGAGTGGTGTTCCTTCTGAGGAAGGAAAGCCGTGGCCGCAACGTTGCCATGGTCATGTTCTCGCAGTGAGAACATGAGCCATCCACAAACGCTGCCTCGGTGTAATCGCTGCCCAGACACACGAGACAGCACCTGTGGCCATCAGGAGCCGGAGAGCACTCTACCGCATCCAGGAACTACACAGGGGCGGAAGGGCATCTATATAGACGCATCCTGAAAAAGACGGTCAACACCAGCTGTGTATTTGCTCTTTTAGAGGAAATAACTCTATTAGAGAAATAAACTCTTTTGACTGCACTGTCGAAGCGCCCAGGGGCAAAGCTGCTCTGCCGTGCAGAGAAGGGAGAATGCCACTGATTTGCGCCATAGATCCAACAGCAATCGCTCAGAGATGGGAGGAACAGTGTGTGACTCGCAGCTCGCTGCATACGCAACCTGTCGGCTCCGAAGAAAATTTCTGAATGAAACAGATGCATTTTCCTCCCTATATACCCGTATGTCCAGGGGCGGGACATGTGAATTCTGTCTGCCAATTTCTCATTGGCCTTTTCTCTTTTGAGCGCCCTTCGAGGACCCGGAAGGCTCCCAAGTGGTCCTGAGACGATCGACCCCCTTGGGGCTGCTGTACCCACATTCTCAATAAAAGAGCTATTTCCTTTGTCTCTGGGTCACCTGGCCCGCAATTGACTCTGCCGCCAGACCTCAACAGTCCCGGCACATTGAACGCAGACCTCTCGCCTCCACCCCCACGACTGTTCCCCGGCCGGCCGGTTCAGACGAGTCTAGAGGACGCCTCCACCGGACCTCCTCCTCAGTCGCTAACCCACCCCCTGCCAGGTGTGCAGAGCAAGGTAAGTGCTTTGAGCCTCGGGATGCACCCCTGTGAAGCCACGCCGGGTACATAGCACGGAGTTTGGATATGCAGCTTTCACTTCCCAACCCGTCACGCTGGCTGGCCAGAACCATCTGACTCAGTTACGCAATTCAGTTTGACAGCCCCCCCCCCCCTTAGGAGGCGTCCGCTTTACCACAGTACATGGCGAACATGCCAATTCCCTGCTTGCGGAAATCGCGACCCTCTTACTCAAAGACGCAGATAGAGCTTGTCCCTCCAACCGAGATGAAGAAGGGTCTCTACAACCCTTACTTCATCGTACCCAAGAAAGGCGGTGGCTTACGACCAATCTTGGACTTGCGAGTTTTCAACCTGGCTTTGCACAAACTCCCGTCCAAAATGCTCATGCAAAAACACATTTTAACTTGCGTCCGGCATCTAGATTGATTCGTAGAGGTAGACCTGAAGGATGCGTACTTCCACGTCTCAATATTACCTCGACATCGACCCATTCTACGGTTCACGTTCGATAACCAGGCGTATCAGTACAAGGTCCTCCCCATCGGCTTGTCCCTGTCCTCTCGCATCTTTATGAAGGTCACAGAGGCAGCCCTTGCCTCGCTCCGAGAAACTGGCATCCACATACTCAACCTCGACAACTGGCTCATCCTGGCCCACTCCCGAGAGTTACTATGCGCTCACAGGGACCAGGTGCTCAGGCACCTCAGCTGTTTAGGGCTTCAGGTCAACTGGGAAAAGAGCAAGCTCGCCCCAGTTCAGAGCATCTCTTTTCTTGGCATGGAGTTAGACTCAGTCTCAATGTCAGCGCACCTCACCAATGAGCGCGTGCAGTCAGTGCTGGAATGCCTCGCCACCTTCAGGCCAGGCACTGCAGTCCCTTTAAAAAAGGGACTTTTTTTTTCCAGAAGCTTCTGAGGCATATGGCATCCTCCACAGCGGTCACACCGCTGGGGTTGATGCATATGAGACCACTTCAGCACTGGCTCCAGACTCGAGTCCCGAGATGAGCATGGTGCCGCGGCACGCACTGTGTGATGGTCACCTCTGCCTGCCGTGAAACCCTTGACAGACCTCTGCTTTCTGCGGGCAAGAGTCCCCTTGAAGCAGGTGTCCTGACGCGTCTTGGTCACGACCAACTCGCCAAGGTTTGTGGAGGCTTCACCCCCAGTCGGTCCAGCTGATTTAGGTGCTGTGCAAGGTCAGGGAAGACGAGGAACAAGTCACTCTGGTAGCTCCCTATTGGCCCACCCGGGCCTGGTTCTCGGACCTCATACTCCTCGCGACAGCCCCTCCCTGGCAAATTCCCCTGAGGAAAGGCCTTCTTTCTCAGGGTTGGGGCACGCTCTGGCATCCGCACCCAGACCTCTGGAACCTCCATGTCTGGCCATTGGATGCAAAGTGGAAGATCTAGCTGATCTACCACCTGCTGTTGTAGACATGATCAACCAAGCCAGAGCCCCTTCTACCAGGCAACTTTACGCCCAAAAGTGGCGCTTGTTCACAAATTGGTGATGTCAATAAGTTGAAAAGGTGCACAGTCAGGTCAGTGCTCTCATTTCTGCAGGAGAGGTTGGAAGGGAGGCTGTCCCCATCCACCTTGAAGGTGTATGTAGCTGCTATTGCAGCCCAACACGACGCAGTAGATGGCAAGTCTTTGCTTAAGCACAACTTGATTATCAGGTTCCTAAGAGGTGCCCGGCGGTTGAATCCCTCCCGGCCAAGTCTGTTCCCCTCCTGTTATTTCTCAGTGGTCCTCTCGGGCCTTCAGAGACCCCCCTTCGAGCTGCTAGAATCAGTTGGACTCAGGTGGTGGACGCCATGTCATTGGCCTATCGCACCCAGGCCGTGCCCCCCCCCCCCCTGCGGGTCTGAGCACACTCAACAAGGAGTGTTGCGTCCTCATGGGCACTGGCCAGAGGCACCTCCCTGGCAGACATATGCAGAGCAGCGGGTTGGGCAACACCTAATACCTTTGCGAGATTCTACAATCTCAGGGTAGAGTCAGTTTCGTCACGTGTTTTCTCAGGTCCGAGCCAGTAGAACTCGATAACACGCTGACGGACTGGCCAGGTTGGATCACTTGCACCTAGCGCCTTTTCCCTCAGTTGAGGTAATACTGTGTGCTTTTTCTCCCAGGAGATCCCACTCACTCGGCTCCCTGGTTGACTCCTCCCTAGCCCTTTGGGTCCGCAATTTGGCGGAGGAATTAACCGACCCAATCCACTGCGGGTACTCAAATCTACCCTGTACTGGAATAGGTGCTCCACAGGTCAGGGCTCCTACGTGGACTTCCCCCCATGTGTATTTTCCACGGTACTGTCCCCTTACAAGCGGACCCGCATCTCCCTTGGGCAGTTCCCACTGCCCCCCGGTCGCTGTGGTGTAGCAACTTCTCCCTCCAAAAAGGCAGGATTTACCACCGCGCCACTTCCCACATGTGACCTAAAAGCCCATGTGGTGTCTAGGGTGACTATAAGGATTCGGACGACTTTGTGGGGCATTGGGGAAGGGTACGTGCAGTCTGATACAGCTGGTCGTTTTGGCACGTCAAGTACCTGCCCGCTCCTGTGTCAGCAGTACAGGTACACGGCATGATTTAAATTGGACCCCTAGTGTCGCTTCTTCGACACAACGTCGAAGTGAGCGACAGATGGGCAACGTCTAGGTTACGGATGTAACCTCAGGGAAAGAGACGTTGTGTCCTCCCAGCCACGTTGCTGAGCCGAGTCACTGTTGTGGCCGAACCATTTCCGGCTCCTGAAATCCTGAATGAAACAGATGCATTTGCCCGCCTTTATACCTGTATGTCCGGGGCGGGACATGCAAATTCTGTCTGCCAACTTCTCATTGGCCTTTTTTCATAGATCAGAGGTATATTCGGCGCTCAAGAGAGACCCCTAGTGTCACTTCTTCGACACAATGTCTCGTTCCCTCCATCAGGGAACGGAGGTTACATCCGTAACCTAGACGTTTTGTTGCAAAACCGCTCGCTGTAATGTGAAATGTGGGCCATGAAGCATGCTGCAATCAAGTGGTACTTTGTTGCATTTGTTGAACAATTTGGCATGACATTGATCTTGGTAATTAGCAGTCTTTATGTAACACATTATCCCTGGCTGCCGGATATTTTGTGGAAATAGACTTATGGGTCTATTACGGGTGGAAGGCCCATAACTAGGATTTGTTGGGAAACGTGATTATGTGCAATATCTGGCAGACCAAGACTACTAAACTACAGGAACTGACCTTTAAGTAGTCGTCAGAGCTCCTGGTTCAAGAAACGAGATTGTAATCACATGGACATTAGATCACACTAGATGTTTAATATGGTTATGCTTTAAGTCCATGAGAGAGAGAGAGAGAGAGAGAGCACAATTTATATTATTGGATTAAAGGTTCAATGACCCTCTTGTAGTGGTAATGCCAATGTAGTGGAATTCATGAACTGGCCCATGCCCTATGGACAGGGAACAAAAATAGCCATTTCAGATGACATACAATGGAAGACTGTCAGACCAATGTTGGCATCTTTGTCAGGATTTGAAGCTTTCAAAGGGACTGCATGCAGTACAATTAACACAGTTTCTTTTATCTCATTATTTCCTGCTGGTTGTAAGTTGACCTAATTTTTGTTTGTTTTTCTTTTTTAATCTTTCACTAATTATTGTGCACTACAACTACTAGAAATGGGCCATGTATGCACGACCGGCCCGTGGGTCCCCATGGAAAATCATGGTAATGGACTACACTGGTGTGAATATTCTCATAACTTTAAAACATCCATACAACCACAGCAGACATGATAAGTGGAATAATAATAATTTGTTTGTTTATTAAGAGAAAGCGCTAAAAATTAGCACTCTATAGCACGGTAGATGACAAATGCTATTTGTATATGTTAGGTTAAAATGTACATGAATGTAAAAGGGAAATTTTTTATTTTGTGTGCAGTGACAAGTTAGCATTTCTTAACTATTTCAACTTTTTTCTAGAAGTACAATACTATAGTCATGGAAACTGCAAGTATAACAATTACAGGGTTACATTTTAAAATAAGGCTCTATTTGTTAAAATTTGTAAATGCATTATGTTATATTTATAACGATGTATAAAAAGATTTTTTTATAGTGCTACAAAATTATTGAAAACAAAAGTTGGCAAAAATATGTGCAAAAGTGAATAAAATTGGCTATAAAAAGGCCCTATATAAATACAACTTATTATTTGT
This sequence comes from Moxostoma hubbsi, assembly GCA_032164185.1. Lineage (NCBI taxonomy): Eukaryota > Metazoa > Chordata > Actinopteri > Cypriniformes > Catostomidae > Moxostoma > Moxostoma hubbsi. Next base: position 12,680,208 of record JAVLUX010000040.1, read on the forward strand.
AGACCTCGAAAAATATAAAACTAATTAATGCACCTACACTTGCCTGGTTGTTTTGTGTATGACTGTGTAGGGAAAAAGTTTTTATATTTCATCAAAATGTGATAACTGTAACATATACGCTCAGACACAGGAGTAGTGTTAAACCCGGAGGTTGCGTTTATTCAAATAAGAGTGTTAAGGGAAGGAGATGAATATCATAAGTGGGTGGAGCTTGGCGTGACGTCACTGGAGTGAATGAGCGTGGAGCTAGAGAATGAGCACGGAGCTTGGCGTGACGTCACTGGAGTGAATGAGTGTGGAGCTGGAGAATGAGCGCAGAGCTTGGACGAGCGTGGAGCAAGGGGTGACGTCACTGGAGTGAATGAGCGTGGAAATGGAGAGCGAGCGCAGAGCTTGGACGAGTGTGGAGCTTAGGTTGACGTCACTGGAATGAATGAGAGTGAAACTGGAAAATGAGCGCGGAGCTTGGCGTTACGTCACTGGAGTGAATGAGCGCGGAGCTTGGGCAAGCGTGGAGCTTGGGAGATCGTTGAGCTTCCGAGATCGTTGAGCTTCCGAGATCGTTGAGTTTCCGAGATCGTTGAGCTTCCGAGATCGTTGAGCTTCCGAGATCTCCGCTGGAGTAAAGGAGTGAAGAGCTTGGGTTGAAAGCACAGGAACGTGGAGATGGGAGGATCGAATAAGGAGCGTGGAGACAGGAAGATAACAGGAACGAAGGAGCGTGGAGACAGGAAAATCACAGGAACGAAGGAGTGAGTCTGTATACGATCAACTATTAACGATAAACGCTTAACGTTTAACGAGACCAGACACAGAGTGAAGGGAGAACAGAGTATTTAACGAGTGGAACGGAAACAAGAGACAGGTGCAGGTGATTAGTGATTATTGAAAAGGGAGCGTGAAGCATAAAAGCAAGGAAAGACAGGGAGATCTGTGACATTACCCCCCCCCCCCCCCCCCTTTTAAATGGGCGACTCCTGGTGCCCAAAGAAAAGAAAGGGAGGAAAACAGAGAAGGAAAGACCCCAAGAGAAAAGGTTAGAGAAAGAGGCGGGTTTAAAGGCAGGGAAAGGTTCAGGAGGCCTGGGAGGTGGCCGCAGGACAGGGTCAGGAGGCCAGGGAGGCGGCCTAAGGGCAGAGAAGGAATCAGGAGGCCTGGGAGGTGGCCGCAGGACAGGGTCAGGAGGCCAGGGAGGCGGCCTAAGGGCAGAGAAGGAATCAGGAGGCCTGGGAGGTGGCCGCAGGACAGGGTCAGGAGGCCAGGGAGGCGGCCTAAGGGCAGAGAAGGAATCAGGAGGCCTGGGAGGTGGCCGCAGGACAGGGTCAGGAGGCCAGGGAGGCGGCCTAAGGGCAGAGAAGGAATCAGGAGGCCTGGGAGGTGGCCGCAGGACAGGGTCAGGAGGCCAGGGAGGCGGCCTAAGGGCAGAGAAGGAATCAGGAGGCCTGGGAGGTGGCCTCAGGACAGGGTCAGGAGGCCAGGGAGGCAGCCTAAGGGCAGAGAAGGAATCAGGAGGCCTGGGAGGTGGCCGCAGGACAGGGTCAGGAGGCCAGGGAGGCGGCCTAAGGGCAGAGAAGGAATCAGGAGGCCTGGGAGGTGGCCTTAGGACAGGGATCGGGTCAGATGGCCAGGGAGGTGTCGTGGAAGGCGGAGCCAAGGAGGACCCTGTGGGCAAAGTAGTGGAAGGCGGAGCCAAAAAAGGTTCCAGGGGTGGAGCCATGGAGAACTCTGGGGACGGAGCCGGAGAAGGTGGAGCCATGGAAGGGTCTGGAGGCGGTGCCGTGAAAGGGTCTGGAGGCGGAGTAGGCGCAGGCAGAGCCGTGGGAGGCGGAGTAGGCGCAGGCAGAGCCGTGGGAGGCAGAGCCAAAGCAGTCTTCAGAGGTGGAGACCTGGGAGTTTCTGGAGGTTTTGAAGGCTCTGGAGGCTTGGAGGGCAAAGCAGACGCAGGCAGAGTCGTGGGAGGCGGAACCATGAAGGCCCTCTGGGGCAGAGCCGTAGAAGGCGGAGCAGGTGGAGCTGTGGAAGGGTCTGGAGGCGGAGCAGGCGCAGGCAGAGCCGTGGGAGGTGGAGCCAAGGCAGTCTTCAGAGGCGTGGAAGGCTCTGGTGACCGAGGCGTGGAAGGCTCTGGGGACCGAGGCGTGGAAGGCTCGGGTGACAGAGGCGTGGAAGTCTCTGGAGACTGTGGTCTCAGTGGCTTGAGAGGCGGAGCGCTGGGTGGCTCGGGAGGCGGAATTCTGGGAGAAGCCATGGGAAGCTCGGGAGGCGGAGCCGTGGGAAGCTCGGGAGGCGGAGCCGTGGGAAGAGAAGCCATGGGAGGTTCGTGAGGCGAAGCTCTGGGAGTAGGAGTCGTGGGAGGATCGTGAGGCGAAGCTCTGGGAGTAGGAGTCGTGGGATGCTCGGGAGGTGGAGCCGTGGGAAGCTCGGGAGGCGGAGCTCTGGGAGTAGGAGCCGTGGGAGGCTCGTGAGGCGAAGCTCTGGGTGTAGGAGCCGTGGGAGTCTCATGAGGCGGAGCTCTGGGAGTAGGAGTCGTGGGAGGCTCGGGAGGCGGAGCTCTGGGAGTAGGAGTCGTGGGAGGCTTGGGAGGTGGAGCCGTGGGAGGCTCGAGAGGCGGAGCTCTGGGAAGAGAAGCCGTGGGAGGCTCGAGAGGCGGAGCCGTGGAAGGCTTGGGAGGAGGAGCCGTGGAAGGCTCGGGAGGAGGAGCCGTGGAAGGCGTGGAAGGCGCGAGAGGCGGAGCTCTGAGAGGAGCCGTGGAAGGCTCTGGAGGAAGCGGAGCCGTGGAAGGCTCTGGAGGAAGCGGAGCCGTGGAAAGCTCTGGAGGAGGCGGAGCTGTGGAAAGCTCTGGAGGCGAGGAAGGCTCAGGAGGGAGTTGGGAGGAAGATGTCCGCTTCCTTCATTTTCTTTTTCCAATAGGGGTCGAGGCTACAGGCGCTGGCTCTGGGATGGTCGAGGCTACAGGCGCTGGCTCTGGGACGGTCGAGGCTACAGGCGCTGGCTCTGGGACGGTCGAGGCTACAGGCGCTGGCTCTGGGACGGTCGAGGCTACAGGCGCTGGCTCACTGACAGTGGCAGGCATGGGCTCTGGCTCGCTGACCGTGGCAGGCATGGGCTCTGGCTCGCTGACCGTGGCAGGCATGGGCTCTGGCTCGCTGACCGTGGCAGGCATGCAGACAGGGGCCGTGGAAGGCCTGGAGTTACAGCAAATTAATTTGGAGAGGTCAGAGAAGGGTACATTGAAGATCAAGGTGGCCACAACATAATCGACCAGGGAGAGATTTCCCACCTCAGGCAGCACTGTTGTACGTTGGAAGTTAAGTCCCATTCCATAGATGGGTTTTAAGTACAAATCAGGGAAGCCTGTAGTTGTTGCGAGGTGAAGGAACCTGGTAGAATATTCCAGAATAGGAAGATCCTGTCTGAAGAGCTCCATGAATAAAGCCGTTGGCTCCATATCCGAAGTTTTTGTATGCGGTCTGGTCTTCTGTAACATATATGCTCAGACACAGGAGTAGTGTTAAACCCGGAGGTTGCGTTTATTCAAATAAGAGTGTTAAGGGAAGGAGATGAATATCATAAGTGGGTGGAGCTTGGCATGACGTCACTGGAGTGAATGAGCGTGGAGCTAGAGAATGAGCGCGGAGCTTGGCGTGACGTCACTGGAGTGAATGAGCGTGGAGCTGGAGAATGAGTGCAGAGCTTGGACAAGCGTGGAGCAAGGGGTGACGTCACTGGAGTGAATGAGCGTGGAAATGGAGAGCAAGCGCAGAGCTTGGACGAGTGTGGAGCTTAGGTTGACGTCACTGGAATGAATGAGAGTGGAACTGGAGAATGAGCGCGGAGCTTGGCGTTACGTCACTGGAGTGAATGAGCGCGGAGCTTGGGCAAGCGTGGAGCTTGGGAGATCATTGAGCTTCCGAGATCGTTGAGTTTCCGAGATCGTTGCGCTTCCGAGATCGTTGAGCTTCCGAGATCTCCGCTGGAGTAAAGGAGTGAAGAGCTTGGGTTGTAAGCACAGGAACGTGGAGATGGGAGGATCAACTAAGGAGTGTGGAGACAGGAAGATAACAGGAACGAAGGAGCGTGGAGACAGGAAAATCACAGGAACGAAGGAGTGAGTCTGTATACGATCAACTATTAACGATAAATGCTTAACGTTTAACGAGACCAGACACAGAGTGAAGGGAGAACAGAGTATTTAACGAGTGGAATGGAAACAAGAGACAGGTGCAAGTGATTAGTGATTATTGAAAAGGGAGCGTGAAGCATAAAAGCAAGGAAAGACAGGGAGATCTGTGACAATAACATGCTCAGCCTCTTTTTGGTGAGTCCTCTTTATTTTTCAAGCCCTCTAATCTAATAACAGCTTCATCCTGGTATGTTACACCTACTTTTCATGATCCAATCAGTGAGAAGTCCCTACTTTTTTTTATTTTATCGAATATCCAACTCCTAGGAGTCGCATGGCGCCATGTGAGGTTTGGACATGTGAACGGTGAGGTCTGTGCACTTTGCTAGTTTTTAATACTTTTTGTGTCATAAACAACAGAGATTCTATACACCCTGTTCCGTAACTGTTCTATGAAGTCAACATGTCAAAGTAGCGGACCTGGAGAATCTTGCTGTAATATGTCGATCGATTACGGCATTGGAGGTGAAATTCTCTGAATTAGTTACAAGAATCAGTTACGTTGAGAAATGGATCAATTATCTGGAGTCATCGGAGAGGGATTTAGCTGCTAACCCGCTAGCGACCAAAGTAGATTTGGAACGTGTTTAGGAAAAATTGGAAGACCTTGAAAATCATAATCGGTGAAACAATGTCCGAAATGTTGGAATTCCTTAGAACGAAGAAGGCCGAGATATTATGAAATTCCTAGAAGAACTCTTTCCAAATCTGCTCAACATAAGCTGCCATAAGCCATAAGCAGACATAAGCTGGAAATAGAGCGATCTCACAGGGTCCTGGCTCGGAGGTCCACTGAGGGAGACTGGCCTCGATCAATTCTGGCCAAATTTTTGAGATCATCCGATAAAGATCTTGTGTTACGTGAGGCAGGATTAAAAGGAAGGCTTTCTTTGAAGAACCACAACATTTTCTTGTTCCCAGACTTTGCGAAATCGACGAGAGAGAAACGTGATCAATTCAAGGAATGCAAGAATCTCTTACATCAATGGAAGGTTGCATTTGCACTGACGTTACCGGCCAAATTGAGAATAGATATTAAGGATGTCTGCAAAATATTTACATGCCCACAGCAAGCGGTCTTTCATAGAGACAATGGTGTGAGTAAGCCATTTGGTGATTTTCATGTTGCTTCCAAGTGAACTTGACTCACTGAACATACACTTGACTGTCCGAGAAAATGGAGTGCCTGTTTTGTTTCTTTTTGTGCTGGTTCAGCCTAGCAGGTGGAGTTTGTTTTGTGGAATAACACTGCTTCAGGATAGTTGTGAATGAATCTGCATGTGCCTTGTGTTTATGCCTCATATTGGCTGGAGTTTGTTTTGTGGAATATTTTTTGCAGGACATTGAAAGGATTAGGTCATCTACATGAACAGCTGGCTCACTGAACATTCGTTTGATTGTCTGAGGAAACTGAACTTTTTGAATTTTTTTGAATATTTTTTTATTTAAAAAAATAATAATTATGTTATTTTTTTGTGCTGGCTCTGCTAGTGGCTGGAGCTTGTTTTATGGAGGAACACACCTTTGGGACAGTTTTCTGAATTAATCTACACGTTCTGTGTGTTTATTCTGCTTATTGGCTGGAGTTTATTTTATAGATTATTTTTTGTTAAGTACTGTGTAATTCTGTCAATTCAAAATTTGTATAGAAACACTGGACTTGAGCAATCCGACGGCAAAGATGTCGTGGGGACTCTCGTAGACATGCATGGACTGTTTGAGTTTTGAGGGATGGACACTGGTTGGGTCTGTCCTGCGAGGGTTACTGTGTTTGTTTTGTTCTGGGGAAAGTTTGGGGTTTGAAGGTTAGACTAATGTTGTAATGTGGTCTTTATAATTTTATTTTTGACACACAATACATTTTTTCTCATATGTCAAAATATCAAATGTTAATTTGAGTGGATTATCTCTCTCCACCTGGAATGTGAATGGGTTGGTGCACCCCATAAAAAGAATTAAAGATTGATAAAGTGTTTCTACACGAAACGCATCTTTCCCAGCAGGAAGCTGAAAAATTTGGGAAGAAATGGGGTGGACATGTTTTCTTTAGTGCTGGCTCAAGTACGAGCAGGGGAGTTATTACATTGAAAAGTAAACTTATACAATTCCAATGTCTCAAACAGATTAAAGATAAATTAGGCAGAGTCATTATTGTTTTAGCAGAAATTTATGGGCAAAGGTTGATTTTGGCTAATATTTAGGCACCTAACGCTGAGGATCAGGGCTTTTTAATAGCTCTTGAAGGGATGTTGCAAGCCTTTGGCACCCCACATGATATAATATTGGGAGGAGATTTTAATCTTTTGATGGACTCTGTTCTTGATCATGGTGAAGCAAAAGTGTGTAATCCCCCTAGAGCAACCGTGATGCTTCACAGGATGTGTAAAAACATTGGTCTTACAGATATTTGGAGACTTTTGAACCATCTAGTAGGGACTATAAATTTTTTTCATCAGTCCATAAGATTCATTCTAGAATAGATTTTTAAGTCCCTCATTTCATCTGTTGTTGATTGATCTTGGTCTCAGATCATGAGGGGGGTTACTACACTCAGAGACCTATATGAGAGTGGAGTGTTGAGAACCTTTGAAATTTTTGTTCAACATTTTGGAACTCCCAGATCTCAGTTCTATATGTATTTTCAGCTGCACCACCTGCTCTGTACTGTTTTTGGGAGTAGTTTACACAGCCCTAAAGTGGCAAATACTCTGGGAGTGGTGATTACTAATTTTGGAAATGGTCATGAGGCATCAGTGTATTACTCCCTTCTAATTCAGAATCTGGGGGATGGAGCTTTAACTTCTATCAAGAGAGTATGGGAGAAAGATATATCTTGGTATTGGAGGAGGGAGTGTGGTCTAGGACTCTAAAATTCATCAAGTCTGCATCTAGAGATTGCCTTAAGCAATTCAAGATTTTACACAGATTCTATTGTTCCCCCTCTAGATTGTATAGGCTTGGTCTTAAAAGACACAACCACCTGCTGGAGATGTCAATCAGAAGATGCAGACACAACCCATGTCTTTTGTGGGGATAAGAATCAATAGTTTTGATTGAAGATTCAGAGTTTTATATGTGAGGTATTGGGCACTCAAATTTTATTTAGCCCCAGACTCTGTATTTTAGGCGATGGGGCGGTCATCAATATAGAGAATAAGCACAAAAAAACTGGGTCCTAACTAGCGTTGTGATCGCCAGAAAGAACGTTTTAAGGGGATGGAAGTCGGCTGGAGCGCCCCCATTTCAGGAGTGGTGCTAGGAGTTGTGTGGCAGCTTTGAAGAGGGGTCATCCAGAAGACTGAGGAATTTACACTTGTTTGAGGTGAAATGGGGCAAATATCTGTCATTTTTGGAGGGCTCTCGGGAGGGGCAGTGGAGATAGAGAGGTATAGTGGATAGTGTGTTTGACTATTATATATATATTTTTAGTTCCCTGTCTGTCGCCCACTTCGACGTTGTGTTGAAGAAGCGACACTAGGGGTCTCTCTTGAGCACCGAATATGCCTCTGATCTATGAAAAAAGGCCAATGAGAAGTTGGCAGTCAGTATTTTCATACCCCGCCCCCGAACATACGGGTATTTAGGCGAGCAAATACGCTGTGTTCATTCAGAAATTTTCTTCGGAGCTGATGGTAGTGCATGCAGTCTGCTGCGAGATACACACCAGTTCCCTATCCTCTGACGAGCTGCATGCTGTTGGATTGATGGTGCATTACAGCGGCTTTCTCCTTCTCTGCACAGCAGTGCAGCTTTGCCCCTGGGCGCTTCGACAGAGCAGAAAACTCTTCACTGAGTTTATTAAAAGAGTGATTTTCTTGTAAAAAGAGCAAAACACAGCAGCAGATGCCCTTCCGCCCGTGTTGTTCATGGATGCGGTAGAGTCCCTTTAAAACTTTTCCAGAGGCTGGGGTTGATGCATATGAGACCGCTTCAGCACTGGCTTCAGACTCGAGTCCCGAGACGAGCATGGCGCCACGGCACGCACCGTGTGTTAATCACCCCCGCCTGCCGCCAGATATTCAAACCCATTCATACCCTTTTTATGGGCAGGAGTACCCTTGCAGCAGGTGTCCCGATGTGTCCTGGTTACGACCGACGCCTCCAAATCGGGTTGGGGCGCCGTATACAACGGGCACACAGCCACGGGCTGTTGGAAAGGGGCCCGCTGCGCTGGCACATCAATCGCCTAGAGTTGTTGACAGTTTCTTGCCCTCAGGAAGTTCCTCCCGTTAGTTCGGGACAAACATGTCCTAATCAGGTCAGACAGCACCACTGTGGTAGCATACATAAATCGCCAATGCGGCGTATGCTCCCGCCACATGTCACGACTCGCCCGTCGTCTCCTCCTTTGGAACCAGCAGCGACTCAGGTCACTGCGGGCCACTCACATCCCCGGCAACCTCAATGTGGTAGCGGACGCGCTGTCATGACAACGCTTGCCCAGTGGAGAGTGGAGGCTTCACCCCCAGTTGGTCCAGCTAATCTAGGAACAATTCGGCAAGGCCCAGGTAGACCTGTTTGCCTCCTGAAAAACCTCCCACTGCCCGCTCTGGTATTCCCGAATAGAGGCTCCCCTCGGGGCAGATGCACTGGCACACAGCTGGCCCGTGGGGCTGCGCAAGTACGCATTTCCCCCAGTGAGCCTTCTTGCACAGGTGCTGTGCAAGGTCAGGAAGGAAGAGGAGCAAGTCACCCTAGTGGCTCCTTACTGGCCCACTCGAACTTGGTTCTCGGACCTCATGCTCCTCACGACAGCCCCTCCCTGGCGAATTCCCCTGAGGAAGGACCTTCTTTCTCAGGGACAGGGCACACTCTGGCATCCGCACCCAGACCTCTGGAACCTCCATGTCTGGCCCATGGACGGGAAGGACTCATTTGGACTCAGGGCCCTCTCTTAAAACGGCCCTGCTGGTCGCGCTCACCTCCATCAAGAGGGTCAGAGACCTGCAAGCGTTCTCTGTCAGCGACACTTGCCTGGAGTTCGGTCCGGCAGACACATATGTGATCTTAAGACAGCGACCGGGCTACGTGACAAAGGTTCCTACCATGACCCTTAGAAACCAGGTAGTGAACCGGCAAGCGCTGCCCCGGGAGGAGGCAGACCCAGCCCTTTCGTTGCTGTGTCCGGTACGTGCTTTGCGTATCTACTTGGATCGCACGCAGAGCTCTAGACATTTTGAGCAGCTCTTTGTCTGCTTTGGTGGACAGCGGAAAGGGAACACTGTCTCCAAACAGAGGCTTTCCCACTGGGTCGTCGATGCCATCTCATTGGCTTATCACGCCCAGGCCGTGCCCCCCACCCCTTACAGGTCAGAGCGCACTCAATCAGAGGTGTTGTGTCCTCGTGGGCACTGGCCAGGGGCACCTCCCTAGCAGACATTTGTAGAGCAGCAGGTTGGGCAACACCCAATACCTTTGCGAGATTTTACAATCTCTGGGTTGAGTCAGTATCGTCCCGTGTTTTCTCAGCCATTTCCACATGCCACCTAAAAACCCATGTGATGTATTCACCACTTTTTACCTCCCCGTCTGGGCAGCTGTGGTCTCCGCAGGGTCTTTTTCCTCCTGAAAAAAAATAAAATACAAATACAAATAAATAATAAACAGGAAATCGGGTAAGACCCCCTTCCCTCGATGCGTGTAAGGGCCCCGGCCATTCTTGCTCTATGCGAGAAACATAGAGAGAAAAGAGGCCCAGGCAGGCTCGGCCCGTTCCCAGGTTGGCAAGTGTCGCCTTGTTCCCCTGTCCAGGGTAACTAGAAGGATTCCGACAAATTTTAATGGGGCATTGGGGAAGGGTATGTGCGGTCTGATACAGCTGGTCGTGTTTGCACGTGAGAATACCTGCCCGCTCCTGTATTAGTAGTTCACGTACACGGCTCAGTGCATGGCACGATTCAAATTGGACCCCTAGTGTCGCTTCTTCGACACAACGTCAAAGTGAGCAACAGATGGGGAACGTCTAGGTTACGTATATAACCCCCGTTCCCCGATGGAGGGAACAAGACGTTGTGTCCTCCCTGCCACGTCGCTGAGCTGAGCCACTGTAGTGGCCAAACCATTTCCGGCTCCTCAGAAAAATCCTGAATGAACACAGCGTATTTGCTCACCTAAATACTCGTATGTCCGGGGGCGGGGTATGCAAATACTGACTGCCAACTTCATAGATCAGAGGCATATTTGGCGCTCAAGAGAGATCCCTAGTGTCGCTTCTTCGACACAACGTCTCGTTCCCTCCATCAGGGAACGGGGGTTACATACGTAACCTAGACGGTTTGATTTGTGTTTTTGTTTGTGTGTCTATAATCATAAGGCCACTGGGTTGTTGTTGGGGGTCAAGAGTTTGTGGGTAATAGTGAGGTTTAAATATTGATTCTGTTTGTATATGTTTAGCTTTTCTTTGTTTAATAGTTTAATTAATAAAAATGTTAATCATAAAAAAAAAAAATCTAATTCCTGTTTAACTTGGAAATCCATAAGGGCTTATGTTCAATGGGTTGTGAACACCGCTTCAGGTAGACTTTTTTCAGCCAAAGATAGTTATCCTGTTGTAACCATGGGAAGACAACCACTCCAAAACAAAGAAGTTATATAGCATTTTGTTGAGTTAAACATTCAACAACTTATACTTTCATTCAAGAAGACTTATCGTGAATGGTTGGATCATGTCACTGTCAATACAAAACTACTTCTTCCCCATGGGCACCGGTGTACTTAAAATTAGGATTGATCTGTATTTTGTGGTGCTTGTGACACCAGTCTGATTGCATAATTTGTTCAGTTACAACTTGCTTATGTACTAATGTTTATAATGTCCTTTTTTGCCATAGTCATCTTGTTCTGTTTTCTCACAAATGTCAGTTTGACAATGTGAACAATTGAATCAGAGGTACATTAAATGTGTTTAACATATGCATCAGCTCCATGAGTCACTGTTTTTGGATTCAGAATAATTATATAAGTTTAAGCCCCTTTCCTTTTTTTTCCCAATAGGAAGTATGCTGTGTATCAGTTTTCCAGGCAAGTTGTGTTATAGCTCTTATAGCATTATTAAGAAAAAATTAGGTGGTTTAACAGAAGATGTGTCATTAGAACAACATACCCTGTCAGAGAGCCAGATGGCTTAAACTGATTTTTGTTATTTTACTATTAAAGTTTTTTTTTTTTAAATCATAATAATAATGAATCAGCCTGCACACTTGAAACAACTGTTCAAAGGCCTAATTATGCTTGCTTTGAATTGAACCGGCAGCATGACTCGTTTAGGGCTGCGTAAGGTGAAAATTATTGCCCTTGGCATGCACTGTGGTTTAAGTAAAGTTTTCCACAAAGGTAAAACAAATGCTTTAAATGAGGGGCAGTACTAGGATGCAAACTTTTCTTTTCCATTTGATCTTAAGGGTAGGGTGGGCAACTTCGTCAGACAACATTCTGGTGTTGTTTCAGAAGAGGGATGCATCAAAAGTTTGTAGGTGGGGCAATTCCCCTCCCTAGCCCTCTCTTAGACCAGGCCATGTGGTAAATAGTTATCTACAAGAGTTTTCCATTTGTACGTATAAAGGATTACAAAAGTTTCCGGGGCCATTTGTACTATTTTTACTTGTAGATTTGCAGATATAGGTAGATTTGTACTTGTTTACGACAAGATTTACAGAAAGCTCTGCAGCTTTCTAATGACTTGGGATGCCTGTAATTTTAAAACGTTTTACACATCCTCGGGCCCCTGCTTGTTCTTTTGTTTTATTTTAGCTAATCTGATTGTGCTTTCAGCTACCAATTAAAGTAAAGTTCTCTTAGTTCCATTTATGACATTTTGCCGTTTAATTGCATTCCTCAGAATTCCCCACATTTTCCCAAAATCAGCATAGATAATATGAAAAGTCTGCAGATTCTATCTGGACTTAGTCCAGATGGCCTATCCTGGAATAAAAGCACATTAGATTTCTTTGCCAAAAACTAGGCAAAAAACGAATTACCTCTAATGGCAAAAGCAAAAGCAAAGTATTTCAATGAAGTAACCGCTTTGCTCTTTCTACACAAGTAATAACACACAATCCTGCAGTTGATTATTTTCCTCAATCCCCTTAAAACATAATTAAAGAATGGGGATGAATGAATGTTTTTGTGATCATAGTGCTTTTGCATTCTCTTTGAAGACTGAAAGCTCCATTCAGTGCAATTGGTTGGAAAAGGGTGACCACAACATTCTTTAAATTTTCTGCTTTAGTGCGCCATAGAAGAATGAAAGTCAGACAGGTTTGGAATGAGTAAATGATGACAGAATGGAGTGAAATGTTCTTTTAAATAGCTGCAGATTTCCTGTGCACAACTATGCATCTTGTCTTTACCCGTCACTGCGTCTTACCACCATAGAACCAAAGGAACAGAGTAAATGAATGACATACTTGCCAGCCCATTTTTTGCCTAGGAAAATAACCGCCATTGTTTCCATTTTAAGGCATGTTTTGAAAAATTTTCATTGTATATCAATAGGAATGATGTGAACAAATTTTTACCATATTGCTCGCAATTGTGTGGGAACCTGCAGACTTATTTGGTTTTAATCATGCAATAAAGCTAGGTCAAATTATTTTAATTTTGTGACAAGTCACAAACAACATAAAATGGCTTCATCTTGAAGCCATTGTCTCGTTCGGTTAGTGTCATGATTTCCTGCATTTGATCTAGAAACCACTATTTTAAGAAGCTACAGTCGCTGGTCCTATCATGTAAACATAGATGCTTAGACTTTAGCCAGAACAATTGTGGGAATTCTCAGGATCTCAGAGTCTTGGCTCATAACATTCTCCTGCTGGGTTTAACTTCTCAGCTATATAACAATCGGCAAAAGGAAGTGGTGCGCCGGCTACTGAAACTAAGCTGCTGATGTACTCATGTTGACCCTGACCTCGGATGAAGCCTCAAGTTCCTATGTTTCTTCAGATCAGAATACTAAGAAGGTGGTGATTAATCAATGTGGTGATTAATCATATTTTTGTTTTTGCTTGCTCTATATACTTTTTCCACTTGAAATTAAAGGGATAGTTCGCCCAAATATGAAAATTCTGTAATTTATCAATTTATTTATTTGTTTTATTATTATTGCTGTCTCTCAATTTCCAAAAAGGACCAAAGTATCCTAGAAGATGTCCATATGACTTGTGCACTATATGAAGCTACACGATAGCTTTTGTGTGAGGAACAGAACAAAATGTAATACTTTATTCTATGGTAATCTTTCCTTCTGCCAAACTTGCATCTTTTGTTTGTCCAGAATTCGAAGTATCATGTTTAGTTACTACAAAGCTGTTTTAGCGTAAAATATTTTTTTAATTCTTACGTGAATATATGTTTTAGCTATTTAATGTGTACCTTCAAAGAATGAATATAGTGCATAAATTTAATTGAACTCTTTTAGGATTTTTTTTTTTTTTGGCTTTTCTGGCACTGTTTGGTCACTATGAACTTGACATTTGAATGGAAAGAGCTTCAAAAAGATTTGTAAAAAAAAAAAATCTACTTTGTGTTACATGGAAAAAAACAGCATATGGGGTTGGAACAACATGAGGTTGAGTGAATAATGACAGAACCTTAATTCTGGAGTTAAAAATTTTAACTCCATGGTTAAATATTTAATTATATGCTTACTGTGAAATCATATCTTGCAATGTAATATGGACTGTATAATCTTTAAGATGTACTGTATCAGTCTGGATCATCTACCAGACTGGACATATGTTATGATATTCCCTTATTGTGACTTATCAAAAATAACTACAGTATGTTTGGAATAATTTGTCACATCTTTTTGGACTAACTCTGTGCCCTGTGTCACCATGTAAGCCTCTCTATTGTTTATGCATCTAGTCAAAATCCCATACTGTATGACTCTTAACAATTTCTCAGACCAGCACTTGCTATATATATATTTATTTTTCTTTACTTTTTTTAAATTCTGGAATGTCATGAGTTATACAAACTGAGCATAGACATGCAATTAACAACTTGAAGGTATATTCTGGGTTAAATACAAGTTAAGATTTTATCCTTGGCTGGCATGCTGTTGATAACCACAGAAACTAATTTCAAATCGTTTCTCATTTGTAAATGTATAATAATTCTGTACAGTAATACACTTACAATGGAAGTCATGGTGCAAGGTCATTTAGAATGTGTTTAAAGCTAAATTTGAAGCTTGTATTTTTGTTAAACACTTTCTTCTCTAAAATATTTTTGGTTGTTTTAGAGATAATGTTTACTTGTTCTAGGCGGATGGATTTCTAGTTCACTGACTATACATGGTCATGACTGGGGTAGAAATATTAGATATGACTTTGCAGAGACAAGGTATGCAGTTCTATTATACTGTTTGTTAACATATGTAATGTTTAACTCTTGTGGTTACACTTTCAAAATAGCATGCAAGTTTATTTCAGTGCCATGCCTTGCCCCATAGACTAGACATTGTAAGTGCATTGCTGCACAGATTGGTCTCACTGTGAATTCGGTGACAGTAGGTCAAAAGTTCTTAAGCTGAAATTGGTCAGTGCTTCTTATAATGTTAAACTCTGCCCCCAGTGACCGCAGAAAGAAATGTTCTTTGAAATACAGGCACACGTGAGCTCTGGTTTCCGAGTGAAATGTCCACAGAGGGGTGCCAAAAGCTAAATTTTTTTAGTCTTAAATTACGTAAAACAGCGAAGTGGAATGTATATTTTATCAACCATATGGCCTAACCCAAGCCACAGCCCTTAACCTAACCATCAGTAGAGTAAAAATATAATCTTACAGGGAAAATGGAACCTCTAAGATGCACTCAATATTGATTAGGTGAACACAATTACTTGCTGGTTTCCATGGGATCAGATGCGGTGTCTCTGAGGCTGCTAGCGCTATCAGTAGTACCACAGGAAAAAGTAAAATTATTGTAATTGATGCAAAAATGTCTGATGGGAAGTGGCACTTGTCAGTAACATGGCAGAATGGGGATGATGTCAGGGTACTGGTCAACTTATTGTGCAATCATACTGATAATAATTCTAATGCCATTATAATAATTCTAAAATCTTGCATTGCTTAATCAATTTTTATGGCACTGTGATGTCACTGTTTTATGATTCTGTCAGTGAAGAGAGTTTGTGCTTTACTGTCTATTTCAGTAAAATACAATATGTTCTTAAGTAGTTTAAAAGAGATTACATTACAAACATGGCAAAATCTGATGCAAATAACAGGTACTGTAGATATTCATATGACCTCTGGAATCTTAAAATAACTTTAAATTTCAATCACACTTAAACAAGAAGTGACATTCCATATATTTAGGGGTTCAAGCCTGAAGGGCTGCAAGCCCATTTTATTTGTCAGGATTTTTAGGGGTTCAAGCACTGAAGGTGCTGGAACTCTATTGTATCTGTTAGGACTTTCTTATTAGGTAGTCAAGCAGTGAAGCTGCTGGAACCCTATTGCATTTTATAGGGGTTCAAGCACGAAGTGCTAGAAACCCTATTGTTTTAGTTCGGATTTGCTTTTATTAGGGGTTCAAGCACGAAGCACCAAACTGTAAGACCTAGAGACTTAAGACTTTCAGGTATGGTAGTACACCGGTTAGCCAGCCAGATGCATGGAATCGGCCTGATTGGCCCATAGTGAAAAGAAAGAAGAAAAAACAAAAGAAAGAAAAAGAATTTTTTTTTGGCAATAATCCTTGGGTTATTAAGTGCTAGCAAAACAAAAATATTTTTCCCTGTCCTTATGTCATGACGAAGAGATTTTGCTCCACCACCTCAAAATGAATTCATCCTAGGCTGTTCCCCCAATTGGAACCAAACCAGTGCAGAAAGATACAGCAGAGTCTCAATATGAAAGTAATCTAAGAAATTTTGAAACTTTGATTTATCATTAAATGGTGCACCAAAAAGGACATAGTGGGCATAGCAACTTTTACTAAAACAGTTATAACTCTTAAACAGAATCAGATATTGTCACCAAATTTTGTACACATATGCAGGGTTGGGGAGTAACTAATGTTTATGTGTGTGTCACATGTCATGTATTTTATGTCTTTTATTTTGTAAAGTTTAGTTCCTGTTCATGTTATGTGTTCCCTAGTCACGTGATTCCTGTTTCCCTCCATGTTCTTGTGTTCATTGATTTATTGTCTTACTCATTATCAGTTCTAGTTTGTCATTGGTTTAAGTTAATTAGTCTTATTATCTTGTTTATAGTTCTGTCTGTTCATTGGTTAACTTGTTTGTCTTAAGTTAATTTTCCAGGGGTGGTGCGCAGAAGGAATGGCAGAAAAAGATCTGGTCAAAAGATTCCCTACTTTGTCTATATCTATATCTGTATTTCAGTTGAGTCAATTCTCTGAGGCTATTAGACGACATTCAGTGCTTCAGCTCTGCCTCTGCACTTTTAATATTCCCTACCAGCTCCACGAGCTTTGCATTTTTTGATGAATGAGGCATTCTATATAATTCGGCCCCTAAGAACTGCCTTAAGTGTCTCCCAAGTCACACCCACAGAGGATACTGAGGACCAGTAGGTCTCCATATAAATATTGATTTCAGCCTTTACATTTTCTTAAATTCAAAAGGGATACATTAAAGCACCAACTATATTATTTATTTTTCTCTGTATGTGGCAATACCTATTCTAGTATAAATCTTATGGATTGATGAAAAAATTTATATTCCATACCAAATGGGTTCAAAAGTCTCCAAATATCTGTAAGACCAAGGTTTTTAAACATCCTGGAACGCGTCAAATTTGCTCTAGGTAGCTTACACACTTTTGAGTCCAACGAAAGATTAAAGTCTCCTCACAATATTATATCATGAGGGGTGCCAGCGGCTTGCATCATCCTGTCAAGATCATCAGCTTTAGGTGTGTAAATATTAGCCAAAAATCAACTTTTGCCCCTGAATTTCTGCTAAAACAATAATTACTTTTCCTAATTTATCTTTAATCTGTTTGAGATATTTGAATTGTAGATGTTTACTTATCAATGTAATGACTCCCCTGTGTTTACTTGAGCCAGCACTAAAGAAAACATGTCCACCCCATATCTTCCCAAATTTTCAGCTTCCTGTGGGAAAAGATTTGTTTCTTGAAGAAACACTATATCATATTTCTTACGTTTAAGAAAAGAAATAACCTTCCTTCTTTTTATGGGGTGCCCCGGCCCATTTACATGCCACGTGGAGAGAGACAATCCTCTCATATTAACATTTGACATTTTTATATATTAGAAAAAATATATTGTGTGTCCAAAAAAATTATAAAGTCCACATTCCAACATTAGCGCAACAATCACACCCCAAACTCCAGCCAATAGGCAGAATAAGCACAACGAACATGTAGATTCGTCCACATAATTGTCCCGAATTGTCCACAGAACAAGTTCCAGCCGCTAGCAGAACCAGGAAAAAAAAAAAAAAAGGCTGTTCAGTTCTTTGGGCAGTCAAACTCACTCCAGTGTCCTGCAAGAAATATTCCACAAAACCAACTCCAGCCAACAGTAGCCATAAGCATCAAAAACATACTGATTCATCCACAAACTTTCCTGAAGAAATTATACTACACAAAACAATCTCCAGCCGCAAGGTGGAACCAGCACAAAAAGAAAGGAAAAAGGCGCTTAGTTTCCTTGGACAGTCAAGTGTATGTTCAGTGAGTCAGGTCCACTAGGCAGCAACATGAAAATCACCATATGGCTCACTTACTTCAGTGTCTTTATGAAGGACCATGCTTGCTGTTGGCATGTAAATGTTTTGCAGCCATCCTTAGTACCTATTCTCAACTTGGACGGGAACAGT
The DNA here is from genome assembly GCA_032164185.1 of Moxostoma hubbsi. Classification (NCBI taxonomy): domain Eukaryota; kingdom Metazoa; phylum Chordata; class Actinopteri; order Cypriniformes; family Catostomidae; genus Moxostoma; species Moxostoma hubbsi. The sequence continues at coordinate 12,698,208 of JAVLUX010000040.1, forward strand.
TAAGATTTAGGAGTTTCTTGCATTTCTTGAATCAATCACGTCAAGTCTGGGAACAAGAAAATGCTGTGATTCTTCCAAGAAAACCTTTCTTTACTCCTCGCCTCGCATAACACAAGATCTTTATAGGATGATCTCAGAAATTTGGCCAGAATTGCTTGGGGCCTGTCTCCCTCCGTGGATCTCTGAGCCTGAACTCTGTGAGCTCACTCAATTTCCAGCTTATGGACTGTTATGTTGAACAGACTTGGGAAGAGCCAAACTAGGAATTTTACCTTATCTCTGCCTTCCTGTTGTTTCATTTTCCTCCAATTTTCCCCCCAAAGGCATTCCAAACCTATCATGGTCGCTAGTTAGTTAGTAGCCAATTCCCTCTCTAATGACGCCATATAATCGATCTGTTTCTCAACATCTGACATTCTTGTAACCAACTCAGGGAATTTTGTCTCCATGGAAGTGATCAATCAACATATTACAGCAAGAACGTACAAGTCTGCAATGACCTTCATCAGCATTACAGACATAATCATCAATTCACGTCGGATTTCTTTCAGTTCACCGTCCGAATTGAGTCAGGGTCTTTTGGCCTTCAGTTGTGGGGAAACAGCTTGAGCACTTAAGTGTCTTTTAATGTCCCCAGTGCCTGAGGATTTTGAATTCATTGACATGTTGTCTTCTTCGAACAGTTAAAAATCAGGGTACATAGAATCTCACCAGTTTATGACACAAATAGTAAAAAACTAGCAAAGTGAGCAGAGCTCGCCATTCACACGTCCACTCCTTGCATGGTGTCACATGACCTTAAAATTAAGGCCCTTTAACATTGTTTAAGTTGTTAACAGGATGTCTTATTAATACTTAATATCTGTTGCATATGAAATTAAAGGACCATAACCCTCTGGGGTCTGAGGGTGTTTTGGTCCCTGCCGAGAAGTTTTGACATGCCTTGACATTTGTGCTTTTTTCAGTTGCTTATAAAACACATTAATGGCTAAAGTCTGATGACACTGTATTCTGCACAAACTGGGCTACAATAATATGTGAGCAACATGTGCGTACATGTTTGTATTTTTGAGAAAATAAAAGTTTATGCATGGTTTTTGAAAAAACAAAAAATTTAAGTAATTGAAATAAGGCCATATAACACGTACTCAACATTTGTCCACAAGCCTTTTGAGAACTGGATCTTGTAGCCTAGAGTTTTTGCTACAAAATAATGTGAAAACCATCCTGATCACTCATTCACACAAAACAATATAGTAATTGAACTTTTGTAAGACACTTTTAGTGTTAGAAACGTAATATGCAAGGAGGCGTGAACTATCATGAATATGGATGTATTTCACACCTGAGGAGACAAAAGATCCTTGCGCTGGGCCTATCAATGAGGAATGTGACAGAGAGAGAATGAATATGAGGAGACTTAATGATCAAAATCAAGTTTTCAGTAAAAAGTAGTAATCTGACTACATTTTCTTTACATAAAGACTTTAATTTATTTTAGACCTACACTACCGTTTAAAAGAAGTCTCTTCTGATCACCAAGGCTGCATTTATTTGATCCAAAATACAGTAAAAACAGGGATATTTTTAACTATTTTTACAATAAAAAAAAACAGCTTTCTATTTGAATATATTGTAAAATGCAATTTGTGATCAAAGCTGAATTTTCAGTATTATTACTGCAGTCTTCAGTGTCACATGATCCTTCAGAAATCATTATAATATGCTGATTTTCTAATATGGGCATATTTAAAGTGCATTTTACTAATTTAACATGAACACATATTTGCAAGCACAAGCTTTGTTGATGATAATTAGGCAGCATAAACACTAGTTAAAATATAATCTAAACATTCATATTATTTTAATATCATATTACATATCACATTTATATCATACAGCATACATTTTAAATACCTGCTTTAGCCGAAACAGCATTTAAGTGTAACTAAAACTTGCTTATTAGGACATATTTCAAATTTCAATACTCTGAATCCTGGCTGGCAAGATTGGAAACAGTCCAACTAGTAAAATATATACATGTTTACATAAAATAGCACGTCAACTAATGAAAACTAAATGACTTACTCGTCCAAAATTGTATCCTCGGCTGGATCAAGTCTCTCTTCAAAATACAAACGTTCATCAGAGTCCCGCTCTTCTTCTTCTGAGGAAAATGTTAACTCTTTCATCACTATACAGGAGTTTTCTCACTTGTGTATCGTGCCGTCTTTCATATGCGCAGAAAAGTGAATTGACTTTGTTTTTACACAGTCAAGGGAATATACCATTTGCATTGATCGCCTCAGCACATTACCGTATTAAAATCATGGGTGCCCATGGGTGTGCTCACATTAGAGATAATTAGCTGAGCCAGGAGAAACTGTACATCGCTTTGTTTCATACAGATTACATTGCAGGAGAATATGTGTTTTAAATTTGAACTGTTTTATTTAAAGGTAGACATTTTAAGCTTTCTTTAGACTTACGTTTCATGTTTGTGTGATAAATATTCATGGGGTTTGTTTATTTTTGTGACGTGTTTCAAATATATGCTCGCAAACCCAGAGACTGCACACCCTTTTTATTTTCTTTATTTTACAAAAGCACAAGGTTTTGTTGTTATTGTGAGTGTACACAAAAAAAAGTAGACCCTTTATATTCTCTAATGATGTCTTACACTTATCTGTATGCCCCAAAATTATGGAGAATTTTATGTTGTTTCCGCTGTAATGACAAAAAAATCCAGCAGGGTTAAAGGCTTGAACCTCATTAAATCACTGCTTGCAGCTATATTTATTCATCTTCTTCTTCTGTATATAGTTCATATGGCAGCCCATAGAACCGTTTGTGGGAAAGTTATGGAATTTTGCACACTGGTAGAGGACGTCTGAAGTTCTATTATAGCAAATTTGAAGTCTTTATCTCAAACCCACTAACACCATCAATAGTTCAGGTCAGCACCACCTTGTGATCAAAAATATAATGAAACATATAAAAACACTAATAACCTTTGATAATTTTATTTATTTATTTTTTTTTTGAAGAAACACACTCTTCATTATATTTTTGAGAACAGACAAAAGAAAGGTCATCAATGCTTGTGAAACAAGCGCCTGTAAAGAGTTATAACTCCTTTTTCTCTGTTTCATTCTTTTTTTTTTTTTTTTTTTTTTTTTTTAATGAACAAAGGAGTAACACATACAAGGTAGTGAAACACATATACAGTACAGAAGAGAGAAGAGAAGAAAAAGAGAAAAAAAAAAAAAAAAAAAGAAAAAAAAAGAAAAAGAAAAAAAAAAAAAAAAAAACCCCCCACAAATAAAACAAAAAAAATAAAACAAAAAACAACAACAAACAATCACACCAACAATCACAACAACAACAGCAATATATTAATATTAGTGGTGATAGTATCAATGATAATATCTATAATGATAATTCATGACAATACTAGGAGCATTAGCTCTAGCAATCTATAATAATAATAACACTAGTACTAATAAAAAATACATTTAGGTCAGTCAATAATGTCACCGTACCTGCTCTGAACTCTAGGTCGGGGGGCTGATCCACAACTACTGCCAGTGAGCACAACCAACAGACAACCCCCCCCCCCCCCCCCCCTCCCCCCTTCCCACACAGACACCGACACCTCTCCTTGATTCAATAATCTGATTCCCCCTCACCACCGCCAGCGACACCCAGCCCCCGTAGTCAAGTTTCTAGGCTCCATTGATGTTTTCTTTAAAAAGTACGCCGGGGCAACATAACAGGCAACTCCAAACCTAGCTCCCTTAGTCTGTTTGTGACCTGACATAACCAAATGTTATGGGTTGATGGCCCTCTTTTTTTTTTTCTTCCATGGCTTTGAGCATGGTGTGCACTGGTTAGCTCCCCAGCCAGAGACATCACATCCAACCCAGGTATCAACTCAATACAATTCTTTACCATGAGGGAGGGATCTGGCCAGAGGCAGTGAAAGGGAAGGGCTAGTCAGTCCAATCCCTGAGTCTGTAATGATTATGCCAACAGGATATGCCAGTTGCACCCACCAACAGCACCTAGAACAGCTGCCCGACCCAGACCATTTATATATTAAATAAAATTGTATACATATTTATACATAATATTTTCTGGATTGTCATTTATATAGAAAGAGAGAGGAAGGGAAGACTAATTCTATAATAATAATAATAATAATTATACCAATATTATCATTCCTACTATCACCATCTTAAATAAAAATAAATAGCAATAGTATGTATATTTAAAATAAAATAAAAGTACAGCTTATCGAGCATTATACATATATGTATACATACATACACACACATATACATGCACGCATACATACACACGCATATATACATACATACCTATATATACATATATAAATACACACGCATACATACATCTATACACATATACAATTATGCATACACACACATACATACAAATAGATACATATACCTACATATATACATATACAAAGGACATCTATACTGAATAATTGTAGTACTGTACAGTAATACTCAGAGATTATGCATTATTTGTCCGTAAACGTGTGGTTGGGGGAATGCGTTGGTCCGGTTCCAGGTTATTAATTTATATGAAGATGAGTTAGGAATGGTTTCCAGATATCAAGAAATGTAGATATAATATTCTTGTTGGTGTATGTTATTTTTTCTAATGTGATGTACTCTGTTAGAAGATTAGACCAGTGATTGATATGTATACAGTTTTTGGACTTCCAGTTTTGCAAAATTACTTTCTTGGCGATAGTTAGAGAGATGAGGAGGGGTGTTTTATATTTGATTGGGAGATTATCAACTTCAATGTAGTTATTAAGTAAACAGAGTGACGGAGATGGAGGGATTCCACAACCCATGATAACGGTGAGTTTTGTGGTTACTGATATCCAAAATGAGTGAACTGATTGACAGGTCCATAGGGCATGAAAATAGTCATCTGTGCTCCCCAGTGTGCACTGTGAACAAATGTCTGTGTCCCTCAGGCCCATTATAAACATTTTTCTTTCGGTGATGTGAATCCTGTGAATAATCTTAAACTGTATGAGCTGGAGGTTAGTATTATTAGTCATTGAGAATGTGTTGTTACAGATTTCCTTCCAGATATCGGTGTTGGGGGAGAATGCTAAATCTTTTTCCCATTTATTCATGGGTATTATAATTGTTGTATCATTATTTAATATAAGTTTATGTAGTTTGGATATTAGTTTGTTGGTATTGGTGATTTTCATTATATCTTCCATTAACTGACCGGGATGAAGTGGGTTATTAATTATGTTAATCTTGGATTTAACTATGGATTTAATTTGTTGATATTGTAGAAACTGTTCTCCCCCAAGACCGTACCTCTGGACTAGTATTTTAAATTATATGAATTGGTTGTTTTCAAATAAGTGATGGAGATGAGTGATTCCTTTTTGTTTCCAAGATGGAAAATTGATCGGTTTATTGCATAATTGAAAATCAGGGTTGAACCAAATGGGGGTGTATCTACATGATGTTAGTGGTGAATTATTAATTTTGTTTACTTTCCACCAGGCAGAGTTGATGCAATTGTAATATTATTAAAATAGAGCATTTTCTTAATTGATTTTGGTAGATGGGCAAGGTCTGAAACTGAAGTATCTTTGCAATGGTTTTGTTCTAATTCCATCCATGAATTATTATGATTATTTTTATGAATCCATTTATATAAATATTGTAGCTGGTTTGCTAAAAAGTAATATTGAAAATTTGGAGCTTCTAGGCCGCCGTGTGATTTTGTCTTTTGTAATTTTTCCAGTGATATTTTAGGTGTTTTATTTTTCCAATAGAAGTGAGAGGTTAATGAGTCCAGTGACTTGAACCATTTATCGGTGGGTGTTGTTGGAAGCATTGAGAACAGATAGTTGACTTGTGATAAAGTTTTCATTTTAACTGTAGCAATGCGACCGATAAGTGATAGTGGTAGGTTAGTCCAGCGTTTTAAATCATCTCCAATTTTTTTTAAAAGTGGAGTATAGTTGAGATTAAACAACTCTGACAGTCTGGAGGAAATGTTGATACCCAAGTATGTAATATTGCCAGTGTGGAGTGGAAGAGAAGAATCCTGAGCTGTGGAATCCCAGGCTCCCTCAGAAAGTGGTAATATTGTTGATTTATTCCAGTTTATTGTATAATCAGAAAGATTTGAAAAAATATTAATAATTTTAAAGGTTTCTTTCAATGACTTATAAGGGTTTTGTAAACATAACAATAAATCATCTGCATAAAGACAGATCTTATGTTGAGTATTGACGTTTTGTATTCCTTTGATATTATAATTTTGTCGTATTGCTGCTGCAAGTGGTTCTATAAATAAGGCAAATAAAGACGGAGAGAGTGGGCATCCTTGTCTGGTCCCTCTGTGAAGTGTGAAATGTTGTGATGTAATCCCATTTGTTGTTATTGTGGCCCTAGGTGAAGTATATAATATTTTTATCCAGTGGATGAATGACTCTCCAAAGCCAAATCTATGTAGAGTATTAAAAAGAAATGTCCAGTTAACTTTGTCAAATGCTTTTTCGGCATCAAGTGATACAATTATAGTTTTGGTATGATTTTGTTGGGCAAGGTTAATTAGGTTGAACAATCTACGCATATTATCTGACGCATTCCTGTGTTTAATAAAACCTGTTTGATCATGGTGAATTAACATCGGGATAACTGTTTCTATTCTAGTAGCTAATGCTTTGGTAATGATTTTTAAATCTGTGTTTATTAATGAAAGAGGGCGGTAACTAGAAGGGTGCATTGGATCTTTGTTTGGTTTTAGCAAAAGTGTCATGACCGCCGTATTCATGTGTGCAGGTATTGTCGAGGTAGTTTTAATTTCTTTAATAACTTTGAGGAATAAAGGAGATAGAATTGGCCAGAAATGTCTATAGAATTCAGCGGGTAGTCCATCAGGTCCGGGTGATTTGTTATTTGGCATTTGGTCTAATGCTTTATGGAGTTCAGCATGAGTGAGAGGTGTATCTAATGCATTTGCCTGTTCCTTTGACATTGATGGTAGCTTTAATTCTTTTAGAAAATATTCTATTTCTGCTTCATCTGGATTGCGATTAGCAGAATATAGTTTTTGGTAGAAAGTTCGGAATACATTATTAATTTCTTGTGGGTTCTGGGTTATTTTATCTGAATCATTGTATATGGATGGAATAGTTGCTTTTTCTTGTTTACGCTTTAGTTGATTTGCTAAATATTTACCCATTTTGTTACAATATTGGTATTGTTTGTATTTGAGTTGTTGGATAATAAACTGTGTTTTTTGGTTTATGTTGCTATCGAGTACCTTTGATAATTTTAGCTTTTTGTTATGACTCTGGTCCTGATATTTTTCTTGGGTCAAGCCAAATTTGACGACACCACATTTATCATGGTGGGCCAAACTTCCTGTCGGCCATTATTAATTTAATTGAAAATAAAAAATTTCAAACTCCTCCTAGACAGTTTGTCTGATTTTCACCAAAATTGACTCAGACTGCGCTAACCAAAAGTATTTGTGAGCTTATAGTCTCAACTGAATGTAACAACACCAAAAAAGATGTACCACCAAATAATACCACAAAACTAATAATTTTATTATTAAAAAATTACTCTATAGCATCACCAAAATTCACTCATACTCACAAACTTGCATGTTGATTTGGTCTGATAAATCATTCAATTAAATGAATGGAATCACTCAGGGCTGTGTTAACCAAAAGCATTGTTAGCCCAAGTTGCTCCATTGATGCAAGAGTGAAAATTAATTTCAGAAACACCACTCAAACCACATATGAGGACAGACTATTTTAATGCAAAACATTACAGTGGCATGCAAAAATGTGGGCACCCCTGATCAAAATTTATTTTGCTTTGAATAGTTACAGTAAGTGAGAAGATGAACTGTTCTCTAAAAGGCATAAAGTTAAAGAGGAAACATTCTTTTCAAAATTTTAACCAATATTAGTGTATTATTTTTATTTTGTACAATTTTAGAGTAAAAAAAAAGGAAAGGAGCACCATGCAAAAGTTTGGGCACCCCAAAAGATTTGAGCTCTCAGGTAACTTTTACCAAGGTCCCAGACCTTAATTAGATTGTTAGGGATAACATCATTTGAAAAGGCCAGGTGATGCAAATTTCAAAGCTTTATACATACTCTGACTCCTCAAATCTTGTCCCAACAATCAGCAGGCATGGGCTCCTCTAAGCAGCTGCCTAGCACTCTGAAAATTAAAATAATTGATGCCCACAAAGAAGGAGAAGGCTATAAGAAGATAGCAAAGCACTTTTAGGTAGCCGTTTCCTCAGTTCGTAATGTAATTAAGAAATGGCAGTTAATGGGAATGGTGGAGTTCAAGTTAAGGTCTGGATGACCAAGAAAACTTTCAGAGAGAACTCCTCGTAAGATTGCTGGAAAGGCAAAATAAAATCCCTGTTTGACTGCAAAAGACCTTAAGGAAGATTTAGCAGACTCTAGAGTAGTGGTGCACTGTTCTACTGTGCAGCGACACCTGCACAAATATGACCTTCATGGAAGAGTCACGAGAAGAAAAGCTCCTTAAGTCCTTACCACAAATTTCAGTGTCAGAAGTTTGCAAATTATGCATTTTAGAAACAAGTCCTGTGGACTGATGAAGTTAAAATAAAACTTTCTGGCCGCAATGTGCAAAGGCATGTTTGGAGACAAAAAGGCTGCAGAATTTAATGAAAAGAACACTTCTCCCAACTTTTAATCACGGGGGTGGATCGATCATGCTTTGGGCTTGTGTTGATGCCAGTGGCACAGGGGAACATTTCTCTTGTAGGGGAAAGAATGGATTAAATTAAATACAAGCAATTTCTGGAAGCAAAAATCACACCATCTGTAAAAAAGCTGAAGATGAAAAGAGGATTGCTTCTACAACAGGATAATGATCCTAAACCCACATCAAAATCCACAATGGTCTACCTCAAAAGGGCAAGCTGAAGGTTTTGTCATGGCCCTCACAGTCCCCTGATCTAAACATCATCGAAAATCTTTGGATAGACCTGAAAAGTCCAGTGCATGCAAGACGGCCCAAGAATCTCACAGAACTAATGTAGAAGCCTTTTGCAAGGAAGAATGGGTGACAATCACCCAAACAAGAATTGAAAGACATTTAGCTGGCTACAAAAAGCTTTTACAAGCTGGGATACTTGCCAGGGGGTATTACTGAGTACTGACCATGCAGGGTGCCAAAACTTTTGCTTCAGGCCCTTTTCCTTTTTTGCTATTTTGAAACTGTAAAAGATGGATATAAAAAAGTAAGATTGCTTAAAATATTGAAGAAATGTGTCATCTTTAACTTTATGCCTTTTGGAAATCAGCTCACTTAGCTATTCATAGCAACAGAAATTTTGATCAGGAGTGCCCAAACAATTGCATGCCACTGTATATATAAAATTCATTACAGATTATAATTATATCTATAATACATGGTTACAGTGTAAATATTGTTAGTAGTGGAAGACAGTAGAGATGCACCGATTGCAATTTTCTTGGCCGATTCCGATTTCCGGTTTTTTTTCCAAGTGTGACCTGCCGATACCGATTTTTCTGATTCCGATTTTCTTTCTAAGATCTATTGACCACATATACAAACAAAATCTACCTTTCTTCAATGCAAAATTAAATTTTCATAATAAAATAAATTATTAAACTACAATTTCCCCCAAAGTTACAAGATCTTCTCTGACTTCTGATATATAAAGTGCTCTGTGACTGGAAAGAGGTAGAAATAACAATTAACTGCAAATGAGTTGCTTTATATAACAAAACAGATGTCATTTTCCACTATTTTTATAAATGGACCTTTTCTATTTTTTTACTCGTCTAACAAAACAATTCCAAATATTACAAGCCTAAACTTAAGTGTCCAGTACACTCAACATTTACATTAAGCTTACGTTAGATACCAAATATCAGAGGTAAAACCTGCTTCCTGATTGCTGCTTCAGGATCGGCTTGTAACTTACCTGTTGTCACTCACCCCCGTTTTTCCCGGGAGTCTCCCGTATTTCACACCCATCTCCCACCCCCTCCCGTTTTGTTATTTCTCCCGGGAAACTCCATTAATTTGTATGGCCCAAACCACGTTATATGAATAATCACGTCAATATATTATTCCAAGGTTGTCCAGTTGCCAGATCTTGTATGAAACGCATCCTACTCACACAATCGACGCACCATACACATTTCTAATAATTTGTGACCTCAACCTGGCAACCAAAACCCATTTGCGCTGTTGAAATCTGCGCAGGCAGTAGACGCGAGAAGTTGAATCAAGCGTCACCGGTAGATGTGCGGAGACTCAGCTGTTGCTCCGGCGGAAAAATAAATATATACATGTAAAATTAACAACAGCTGGACGAAAGCATTTAATTTCCTATCCCGAAGCCATATCAACAATACCCACGCCTTTTGCAAAGTGTGTCGCACTGATTATAATATCGGACACGGTGGGAAAAATTACGTTACTCAGCACATTAAATCACAATGGCAAAATTTACATGTATTTAGCCTGCCTCTGCCATCCCACGGTTTACTTTAGCCTTACAAATATTACAAATTGCGAACTTTATGTATTTTTCACTCACAGTGAAGATCTTCCACGCCAATGTCATGTTTCCATGCGGCTGTGACGTTATTGCCTGCGCTGCTGGCAACAAAACGGACCGGCTTGGAATCGGAAAGACGTGAGACTGAACAGCCGGTCACCATTCCGGGCCGAGCATGCGGAAAACCGGCTGATTCCGGTCCCTGGCCGGTCGATTGGTGCATCTCTAGAAGACAGTAATTATTAGATCCATTGAAAGAAGCAGCAAATATGTTTGATTTCGGCTTCGATAGCTCATCAGAAATGCAAAAAAGCTTAGTGCATAATGATCAGAGGTAGGTAGTAACGTGCTATATTTACTCTGTTACATTCACTTGAGTAATTTGGGGGATTTTTTCCCCTTTAGAGTAGGTTTAAAAGTGGGTACTTTAATTTCTAATGACATTTTTGTACATTTACTTTGTTACAATGGCCGGTATTCCTGCAGTTACTGGGTTTAATTTGAAATAATGTGTAATTTATTGAGAGATTATTGAATGGGACTTTTACAACAGCGGATGTTCACACAGCTGCGCGCACTGTCACAGACTGTCATTCAAGCTGAGTCCATCACTGTTGCAGCATAATGCTCATCTAACTAAGTGAAACACATTCTTCGCACTGCACAGTAAAAAAAAGTTTCGTCATGCAATGCCTTCATTTAAAACCAAGTCAAGCAGATATTTCAAGATTAAAATTGCAGCTCCGATTTAAGGCAGCCTGTTAAGGTAAATTTGACATGGTAATGGTCATTTTCAGGGTGATTCTGTAAATATGGGCTCTTGTGACAACAGTTTTTAAGTGTACATGTTAAAATCTGCAGCAATACATCCGTGCGCTTAGTCCTGCATTTCGAATCTCATAAGCAGTATTTACACATTATAGTGTCCTCGTGGGGATACTGGAAATTTCTGCAGCTGCTTTGGGCAGATTACTGTAAAAATCCATGTAAAAATCCATGTTACGTGTAAATGCCTTTTGCTCTGCCGATCGCATTATTGACAACTGGAGCACGAACAGACAGAATTTCACAGGCTGCATACTCTGTGTTTAGGGAGCAGTGGTACTGCTGTACAGAACTAATGATGTAAATTCTTTCGGCACTGAAAACCAACTACACTGAACTAACAACCAATAGTGAAAGTAGGCATTAATGAAACATGATCTTGCTTTGGTTTATATTTCCCTGTGGGTCATTGTTCACGTTTTCACTATTATAATTACTAGAAAGGATTCCAAACCTCTCTTCTTATTGACAAATTCATCCAAATGCTCACCCTTATGCCATCACAGATGTGTATGACTTCCTTTCCAGATCACAAATTAAGATTTTTAGCAGAATTTCCCAGCTCTTTTAGTCCAAAAAGTGCAAGTGAATGGGTGGCAACATTTTAAAGCTAAAAAAAAAAAAAATCAAATAAGTCAGCATAAAAGTAATCCATAAAACTCCAGTGGTTAAATCCATATCTTCAGAAGTGATGTGATATGAGACTGTGTGGATGAGAAACAGTTCCTGCTGTGCTGGGAGAAGAACTTCTAACAAAAAATGACTTAAATATTGATCTGTTTCTCACTCACACCAATCATATCACTTCTGAAGATATGGATTTAATCACTGGAGTCATATGGATTACTTTTATGGTGCCTGAATTTTCTTTTGGAGCATAACAATTTTGACACCATTCACTTGCATTGTACTGACCTACAGAGCTGAAATATTCTTCTAAAAATCTTAATGTGTATTCTACAGAAGAAAGGAAGTCACTTGAGTACTCCTTTAATTAGATACTTTCTAACTCTTACTCAAGTAATTATCGATGTTAGCACATTTACTTGAGTAATTATTTTTAATGTAATTGTACTTTTACTTGAGTACAGTTTTTGGCTATTCTACCCAACTCTGGTAATGGTGGCCTTAGGTTCTCAATCCTAACAAACATTAGGATGACGTCACTGTTCTGGAAAGAGCTAGGCCAACCCACTGTAACCATAGAAACATCATACCAATGGCTACATGACCTGTCAATCAAATCTTGACTAGCGATCCATTGGCTGCATCTATTCACTGAAATATTTTGGAGAGGCCACGGAGCCTTTGATCTGGTTTGATTGACAGCTCTGGCTGTGAATTACAGAGAGACTCAAGAGGTGGGCTCAAACAATGTAGACATTTCATATGCAGAGACCTCAAGACCTTGATGCTGATTGATGAAATACGTTTTATAATTAATATTTTATTGATAATAGACATGTTAATTTACATAATGATGCAAGCAAATTATCAATTGTTTTTTTCCTCAATTTTCACTGTTTTGGATAAAATGGTCAAGTCCACTTTCAATCAAGGACATTTACCATGGATTGTATGCTTGAATTTCCTGCCATCATCTGATCGGATCAAAACCAGAAGATATAAAAGATACGTAATTCTGCTCATATATGTTTTAAAATACACTCTTTCTGTATCTTAATGCATTCAGATTGCAAAACATTGGGCATATTTCGAAGCTTGAGACTTGTAACTTTCAAACAATATAAGGTTTGTCAAGATTAAAGTCAGATATGAAAGTAATATATATAGTCGAAAACATAAATGCTAAAAATGCATATATGAGACGATGCCAGTTAACAGGCTAAACTAGCTCTTCAGTATACTTACTGCCCTAGGCTTTAATTTATTTAATTTTAATTTATTGTATTTCAATAATTTATAAATTTTATTATGGAATTAAAAAATTGTTCACATCTATCTGAGTGTGTATACTGATCAATTATTGAAATATAATAAGATGTATCATGCTGCATCAAGACTTTTCTAATCAAATCATAATGATCTTTTGATAATTTTAGTCTTTTGTCATTGATAGACTCTTTGGCTGATGCCAAGAACAATGTACCTGTATATTGCATTACAAGTGAATCTTTTCATTGCTTTGTGTAGTTTGCTTAAAATCTTCACAAAAATGCTATTTACATTTTTTTGCCATTCCGTGTTTGGCCTCGATGATTGCTGCTTGCAGCTATATTTAGGGGTTCAAGCATGAACTGCTGGAACCCTATTGTTTTTGGAGGATTTTCTTCTTCTTCTTCTTCTTCTTCTTCTTCTTCTTATTATTATTATTATTATTATTATTGTTGGCACAATAATAAAGGTCCTCCACATCTTCTATTTTAACTCTGGAACCGTATGGGCTAGAATCGTCTCGGTTACTGACGTAACCTCCGTTCCCTGATCTAGGGAACGAGACGTTGTGACGGTGAGTTGATACTAGGGGTCGTTCCTGCGGAGCCCAGACATCTCTGATCTTCAGAAAAGGCCAATGAAAATTGACGTGTGGAATTTGCATGCCACTCCCCCGGACATGCGGGTATAAAAGGAGTGACGCTGCAAACACACATCAGGTATTGTACTGAGGAGCCGAGCCAAAGACCCGGCCATTTCAGCGGTTGGTTCAGTGTTGTGGCCGGAGGGACACATGTCTCGTTCCCTCCATCAGGGAACGGAGGTTACGTAAGTAACCGAGACGTTCCCTATCTGTCACTCACTCAACCTTGTGTCGTTGAGTTGACACTAGGGGTCCCAATGGAAAATGCCACAAGAGCTGAACCGAGTTACGCAGACTGGCGGTGCGAGACCCTTGTGTGCCTTGTAGCCTGTGCAGCAAGTCGTTGCATAACTACCCCCAACACACTGGCAGGCATGAAGCAGGCTAACTGCTCAGAAGCATAAGGACCGGCTGGGACCTTCTCTTTATAGTTCTCCCCAAACAAGGAACAAAACCATTTGGCTGGGGGCCAAATATACGGTCCAAGCTCGGGGGTGTCCCTCCAAAGAGCAGGACACCACGGAGACCACACCCGGCCTTGAGGCCTCTGCCCAAGGAAGACGCGATTTACCGGTAGGGAAACCATTTTGCGGAATATACATCACACGGGGTTGCCTAGGGGGACAACCAGCACATGTGGAGCACTTACTTCAGTATGGGGGCCATTGACGCCCGTACTGGGGTGGCAGCGAGTCTCTCTGAAGACTCGACGGCCGTTAGGCTAGGGAGGAAGAACGTCCAGGGTTCACACTTGCGATCGCAACTGGGGAAAGATGTAAAACCCCATCATCTTCACCTCGCCTGGAGGGACAGGCTCTATCACACCCTTTCGCAGAAGGGAGGCGATTTCCGTACGCAAGGCAACGGCATTCTCGCCTCTCACCGTGGTGGAGCGGACGCCGTTGAACCTGGGCGGGCGCCTGGCGAACTGAATCACATAGCCGAGTCGGACAGTCCTGAAAACATAGAGCCAAACCCACAAGCTCCATGCGAGAGGGACAAAGGAGACTACAGCGTCGGATGTACCAGCGGGCAGGGCGGAGCCCGAGGTGCTGAGTCTAGAGACATCGAAGCACTTACCTGGCTCCTTGTGACCGCTCCCGGAACAGCCTGGGATGGGAGAGGAGGTTTTTCGTCCTCTTGGCCCGTGGAGGCTGTCGGCTTGGGGGTGGGCTTGTTCCACGGCTGGGCGCGTGGAAGCGGGAAGTCCGGTTCCAGGGCGCTGTACCTGCCAAAGAGAACTGGTGGCTGGCCGTCGTTAGTGAGACTGGAAATAGAGCCCAGGGACTGAGGAAACTGCTCTTTTTTTTAAACGTGAGTACTGCAGCCTATTGGGTGTGCGGTGAAATGAAATTCACAAGAAAATAAGGATTCTCCACCCGCCCCTCCAGCGGGGGAGGGAGTGGTCTGCTTACCAGCTCTTGTAGTGCAGTTTCCTGAGTCCCTGGGCTGTCCATCTCAGAGGCGCTTTGAGGCCTTCTTGGGGTTCTTGGTGGCCGCCCGTGAGGCGGGGTGCATCGCCGTCCTGCAGGTAGCTCTGCGCCGGGGCCGGCCACGAGGGGCAGGCTGTGGCCGGGCTGGTGTCGGTGTCCGCACCGCAGGGGAACGCATATTTATATCTAGGGATATAAATATATATATAAATGAAGTTATTCACTCCGTGGATTTTTTTCTCTGCTGCTGAAGCGCCCAGGGGTGTGTGCTCAGCACAACGTAGTGTGTGAGGAGGAGAACCGCTGGAAAGCACCATAGATCCAACAGCTTGAAGAGATGAATAGAGGCAGTAGAGGAATTCAGCTCTGTGACTTGCACTCTCTCGGCTCCGAAGAAGATAGCTGATGTGTGTTTACAGCATCACTCCTTTTATACCCGTATGTCCGGGGGAGTGGCATGCAAATTCCACACGCCAATTTTCATTGGCCTTTTCTCAAGATCAGAGATGTCTGGGCTCTGCAGGTGCGACCTCTAGTGTCAACTCACCAACACAACGTCGAGTGAGTGACAGATAGGGAACAAAATATTTTTTTTCTCTGAATCCTTGGGTCAAATTCTAAAAATAATGTTATTGTCGGTTTCATTTCTGCCTATGAAATTTAGAATTTTTAAAAAAACTACTCCTAGGCCGTATGTCCGATTTGCACAGAAAATGGTGTGTATCTACTATGGGCCCTCCTGACAAAATGTATCAAAATAATTTTGCTTCATCAAAGCGCTGCGAAGATATAAGCCAATGAATTGGTCAGGCATCGTCCATTTTTTACAAACTGACCTACAGGTGCTGGTCATATAATTAGAATATCATCAAAAAGTTGATTTATTTCAGTTATTCCATTCAAAAAGTGAAACTTGTATAATGTATACATTCATTCCACACAGACTGATATATTTCAAGTGTTCATTCCATTTAATTTTGATGATTAAAACTGACAACTAATGAAAACCCCAAAATCAGTATCTCAGAAAATTAGAATATTGTGAAAAGGTTCAATATTGAAGACAACTGGTGCCACAATCTAATCAGCTAATTAACTCAAAACACCTGCAAAGGCCTTTAAATGGTCTCTCAGTCTAGTTCTGTAGGCTACACAATCATGGGGAAGACTGCTGACTTTGACAGCTGTCCAAAAGACGACCATTGACATCTTGCACAAGGAGGGCAAGACACAAAAGGTCATTGCTAAAGAGGCTGGCTGTTCACAGAGCTCTGTGTCCATGCACATTAACAGAAGGGAAGAAAAAGATGTGGTAGAAAAAAGTGTACAAGCAATAGGGATAACCGCACCCTGGAGAGGATTGTGAAACAAAACTTACAAAAAAAATTCACAAAGAGTGGACTGCAGCTGGAGTCACTGCTTCAAGAACCACCACGCACAGACGTATTGCAAGACATGGGTTTCAGCTGTCGCATTCCTTGTGTCAAGCCACTCTTGAACAAGACACAGCATCAGAAGCGTCTCGCCTGGGCTAAAGACAAAAAGGACTGGACTGCTGCTGAGTGGTCCAAAATTATATTCTCTGATGAAAGTAAATTTTGCATTTCCTTTGGAAATCAAGGTCCCAGAGTCTGGAGGAAGAGAGGAGAGGCACAGAATCCACGTTGCTTGAAGTCCAGTGTAAAGTTTCCACACTCAGTGATGGTTTGGGGTGCCATGTCATCTGCTGGTGTTGGTCCACTGTGTTTTCTGAGGTCCAAGGTCAACGCAGCCGTCTACCAGGAAGTTTTAGAGCACTTCATGCTTCCTGCTGCTGACCAATTTTATGGAGATGCAGATTTCATTTTCCAACAGGACTTGGCACCTGCACACAGTGCCAAAGCTACCAGTACCTGGTTTAAGGACTATGGTATCCCTGTTCTTAATTGGCCAGCAAACTCGCCTGACCTTAACCCTATAGAAAATCTATGGGGTATTGTGAAGAGGAAGATGTGATACGCCAGACCCAACAATGCAGAAGAGCTGAAGGCCACTATCATAACACCTGAGCAGTGCCACAGACTGATCGACTCCATGCCACGCCGCATTGCTGCAGTAATTCAGGCAAAAGGAGCCCCAACTAAGTATTGAGTGCTGTACATGCTCATACTTTTCATGTTCATACTTTTCAGTTGGCCAACATTTCTAAAAATCCTTTTTTTGTATTGGTCTTAAGTAATATTCTAATTTTCGGAGATACTGAATTTGGGATTTTCATTAGTTGTCAGTTTTAATCATCACAATTAAATGAAATAAACATTTGAAATATATCAGTCTGTGTGGAATGAATGAATACAATATCCAAGTTTCACTTTTTGAATGGAATTACTGAAATAAATCAACTTTTTGATGATATTCTAATTATATGACCAGCACCTGTATATCTATAAAGGAGAAGGCCAAATGTAACGAAACTTGATATACATAGACAATAGGACATTCTGAGGCTGTATCAAATGTTGCCTATAGGGGGCACTACAACTAAAAAACATTCCTAACTCCGCAACTGAATGATCGATAAAGTTGAAAATTGGTATGTATCTTGTTTTCCGCAAATGATAACATACTACGTTATCACTTGGACAAATAAAAAAAAACATGGCCACCAGCAGCCAATCAAATTTCAGCAGCTAATAACGTCAAATGCGAATGGCTTACCATTATGAAAATTAAGATATTCATACATAATGTCAAAACAAGGCCATGTACCAAATTCTGTGAGAATCGGCCACAAGTTGGCGCTATAATAGGCAAATTTACATTTGTGTTAATAACTCCGCATCCGCACACATTTTTTTTTTTTTTTTGTTTCAGGTTCTATGAAATGTATATCTCTGTTTTATATACATCTCTAAATTGTATTCGGCATTCTAATCAAACTCCTCCTAGGGCGTTCATTGGATCTTCACCAAATTTGGCACATGTCAGCTCTAGACCATGCTGGCAAGAACAATCAAAAGAACATTGATTGGTAAAATATTTTTGAAGATATAAGCCAATCAAATGCCTGGGCCTTGCTTATTTGGACTGATAGACCTATATCTGAAAAACGCTAATAACAAAATGAATGAAACTTTTATACTTTGATAAAAGAACCTTTTGAGGATGCATGTAAAGTTTTTACAAATTTCACCTATAGTGGGTGCTACAAATAAAATGTTTGACAGGTCTCCTTACATTTCTTGGGATATGCCAACAATACCATATTTGCAATGGTTTGCTTTATGGCTAGTTGCCATTATGTATTTGGCGTGAAAATTTCTATGATTTTATTCAATTTCATATATTTAATGTATCTTAGACTATGTATTTGGTGTTTATGCACAACAATAAGCAGTTTAATTTGAGTTAGCAATGTACAAAAACACAAAAACTGTGTACTTTGTTGAGCTGATAATTTAGATATTAAATTGTTTATTTGGTTGTAGTCTCAGTTCTGTAAATAATGTTGCATATCCTGTAAAAACAGTTGACAAAATTACATAGTTTTATAAGTTAGAGGGCCACATATGTTTTTTTTATTGAAATACATATTTGCCTAAAAAAAGAGTGCTTAAGATAAAAACTTCTAGACTTACAAAGATTTGAACTGCAAATTGTGTATACACATTTGTTACCAAAGGCTCATACACAGTGTATGCATAGGATGCACAGTATCTCTTCTTTAAAATTTGTCTGTTATGGTTCCAAATCTTGCTTGGACCCTGATAATTGCTGCTTGCGGCTATATTTATTGTTATTTTTCTCCCCTAAAACTGATCATGATCGGGCCATAAGGCCTAGAGACATGACACTTTGGGAAATGGTAGTAGTCACAAAACCTAGACATACACTTGTTCTTACCACGATCGGCAAATAGGTTGCACTATAACAAAGAAAAAGGATTTTGGGTCATAACTGCTGGGCCGTAAGAGCTAGAATCAAATGTATTTTTTCATCTTAATCCTAGAGTCAAGCCCAATACAACTTTATGTCCCAGATTTCATTTCCATCTATAAATATTTCCCACCATTTAGAATGTTTTGAAAAACATACTTTTTCGAACTCCTCCTCAACCGTTAGTCTGATCAGCATGAAATTTGTTATTCATCATCTGCAGAGCCCCCTGACAAAAAGATATCAAAATAATTTAGATACATAAAATTGTTCTGAAGATATTAACGATAAAATTCCTTTCGTTTAACATGATTTGAGTAATTGATCAATATCTTCTCAACGCAATCTCCAAACATCACCAAACCATGTATACACAGACAACAAGATGTTTAGAAGATGTCAGCAAAGTTATGTACAATTCCACTGCTAAGGGGAACTACAACTAAAAACTGTCATAACTTTGCAGCCATTAAATCATATATGCATCTTTGGTTCAAATGGTATCATATTCTAAAAACAAATTGCAGTACCTTATAACTCATATTGGGAATAGCTTAGGTTTAAAAAAAAAATTGCTATACACAAAGCAGGGTGTCAACTTGAAGCGCATATCACATTTAATAACAATCGGCCACATGGAGGTGCTATAATTAGCGAATTCATGTTTGCAAATAACTCTGGAACCAGAGGCTAAAATAAAACTTTGCAGCTTTTCTGAATCCACCAGTGCCCCCCAATAACATGGTCACATGGATTTCCATTCCCACAAGAAAACTTTTATCATATATATTTTTTTTTTGAAAAACCTACTTTGTCAAACTTGTCCTAGGCCGTTTGGCCAATCTGCACAAAAAAAATTCAGGATGACTAGCGGAAGTGTGATTGGTTGGCCTTTTATGTGTAGCCGGTCACTACTTTGCAACTGTTTGAGCGACAAAGTTCAAATGATATATGCATCTTTGTTTCAAATGGTTTTATATTCTTAAACCATCAATTTGACAAATTAACAAAAATGTCCACCAATGGCAGCACCTTATAACTTTTTGGGAATGGCTGAGGGTTATAGAAATTGCTAGGGTGTGAACTCAAAGCCACAAGTCACATTTTATGATAATCGGCCACACGCTAATTCATGTTTTACAAATAACTGGAACCGTAGAGGCTAAACTCCCACTGAATTCTAATTCATAATGTAATACTATGAAATTAAAACAATTAACAATGCTTTAAACACATAATAGTAATTTAATATTATGTGGTGAATTGTTTTATTTAATAGTAATTATAGTTTTTTGATAGAGAACTAATGTTTATTTTCTGTAACTTATTTTATTGTGCTTTAAAGAGGTCAGTGTTTATCACTTTATGATGACAATACTGCCACACTGGGTCCCACAGTAAAGTCTTTGCATTATGTAATGTTCTACTGGGTTCCAAAAATTAAATCGTGAACCTTGTTCATTGGCAAAAAATGTTTAAGTAAAAATATATGGTAAATAATGCCTTTTTTAGGCTACTATGTATCATTGTATAGAAAATATAAACATAAGTGCATATAAGTGAAAATTATTACATCTCTTTGGGCTTATAAAGGTCTTAGATGTAAAATTCACAACAGGTGCTTTGTGGAATTTGTGATCTACTGATTTATATATTTCTTAATATAATATATTTTTTCAATGTGTTGTCTACAAAATGATCGAAAATACTTTAAATATCAGCATAACCCATTGAAGAACATTTTAGTTTGTCCCTCACACTCTCATTTTCATCCCTTCAAAAGCCAAATATGGCACTACTGTGAATAGTACCTGAATCTTCAGGTACTGTGCATGTGTGCTTAGCCCCCGATGATTGAAGTTTGGGGCTATATTATATAATATCTATCATGCAATGAAATGCCTTTATGATCCAACATCAAAGATATCAAGTAGAAATATCACACATCCAAGTTTCATGTAACACAAAATAATGACCGGACTTTCATTCTGATAACAGCTACATTATAGCAGCCAAAACAATTCCTGCATTCATCACCAAAACATCACATTCTGTGACAATACCAGTCCGTTATCATGACATACAGGGCGCTTTGTAAAACAGTGCTTGTCTATTGTTAACCAGTTGTTATTTTTTGCATTTTTACAATGTTATCTTGTAGTTTCAGACACGGTCACATAGTTTTGGCATGCCTGTGCCTTTTTATGACTTATGAGTTCTGCAAGCTTTTTGAAACAATTGAGGAACCACCTTTGGATTACAGCCAGTGCAAATATTTAATTACTTTTGAAATGTTTTGACAAACGAGCACCTTTTATTAGTTTATTGTGTGCTAATCAGAAACATCTCTCAGCAGTTTGCCATCAATTGGTGCATAATCTTATATAACCAGACCATGAATTGACATCAAATGGTTTGTTCAACATTGCAGCCTATTCTGACCAAGAACTGCCCATTAAGACAGGAAGTCATACTGACATTAACTGTAAAGCAACAAACTAAAATGAAAGTAATGTCAGCCAATCAGAGCTGAGCTTGACAGCTTGATAAAGTGATTTCGAGACTGTGGACATATTGTCTGTGGCTGAGACTATACTGGGAAAGATAGTGTGGCTTTAAAAAAACATCTTTATAAACACATTGGCTTTTACCATAATAGATTAATTGTCTTTTTCACTGACTGATGGGAGAGTGACAGTTCAACCGTTTTTGGCGTCTAGAAGTGCTAGCACACATTACAGTCTTTGTGTCCTATAGAAGTCCAGGCAGTTGTTTTGACCTTTCTAATCACATTTAATGAAATTCAGGCTTATATTTTGGTTAATTTAGCCATAGTATAACCACCCAAGCAGTCACTCACTAATCATTTCCTGACATCTGTTTTGCCACTATTTTGTTTGCATGGCTAGTACAAAGTCTTTAGGGACAACGTACTGTATGTTTCTGCTTTACTATGTATTGTTAGTTTAAAATGTGTTAATAATACACAGAGCAACACACACTCAAGCAGGAGCTTTTCTAGAGATCAGTGACATCCAGGGCTTAGCCAACAGGCCATATTATAATATAAAAATAAGAAGAATCCTTCCTTCCATGACTTAAGAAATGACCACACTTCCAGTCCAATAGGGCCTATATTAAGTGCACAACACTGACACCTGCTCAGAACTTTATATGAGAAGACGTCAGGCACACAATAAACTAATCAAACATATTTTACATTTAAATTGTGGAGAACTTGTTGGCTCATTCATTGATTTTATTTTTAATTGTCTAACGGACGACAGCCGCGCCTCTCCAGGCGGATCCGAGGCAATCCTCCAGCCCCTGGCGGACGGAACGCCCGCCGCGTTCTTGGGGAGCCGAAGGGGACTCCCCCGCCCCTGGCAGCGATTCTCCCGCTCCAAGCGGTCGGTCGCAATCCCCTCCCTGCTCGCAAACGGCGGTCTCCAACCCATCCGCGTTTCAGAGGCTACGGCGTATCCCTCTTCCTTCCCGGGCTTTTGGCACCAATGTAAAGAAGTTTGCGCTCCAGGGCAAGGAAAAGGCGAGGAACCGGCTTGACATATAAATGATAGTTGAATGGAAAACTCAAAAGACAAACACATAAGACGACGGACATGTCCGTAAGGATCTCTCGCTCTCTCTCACTCGCCCTTCGCGCTCGGCCTTTATCCCTCTCGGTGGCTTGATTAGCCTAAAACGGGACCGGGCGTGTTGAGTCACGACCCGGCCCTGCCCTCCTCCGTGCCACACTTCCAAAATGCAAGTTTTATTAATTACATTTTCTTCAAGAATATTCAATTAGATGGAAATTTGTTATTCAATTGAAATGGATACATCTTAAAAATAGGCTAAAATATTTTTTCGGCGAGGCAAGGCTTCCACAAGAACTCTGAAAGTTTCCTGTGGTATCTGGCACCAAGATGTTAGCAGCAGATCCTTTAAGTCCTGTAAGTTGCGAGGTGGGGCCTCCATGGATAGGGCTTGTTTGTTCAGCACATCCCATAGATGCTCAATCGGATTGAGATCTGGGGAATTTGGATGCCAAATCAACACCTTGAACTCTTTGCCTTGTTCTTGAAACCATTCCTGAACAATTGTCAACAATTGCCATTGCCATCAGGGAATACCATTGCCATGAAGGGGTGTAAGTGGTCTTCAACAATATTTAGGTAGGTGGTATGTGTCAAAGGAATATTCACATGTATGCAAGGACACAAGGTTTCCCAGCAGAACATTCCCCAGTGATTCATACAGGGCACTCTGACCGGTCTGCGGCTACGCAGCCCCATATGCAGCAAGCTGCACTGCACTGTATGTTCTTACACCTTTCTGTCATGGTGAGCATTACGTTTTTCAGCAATTTGTGCTACAGTAGCTCTTCTGTGGGGTCGAACCGGATGGGCTAACCTTTGCTCCCCATGCATATCAATGCACCCATGACCCTACCGCCGGTTCAGTGGTTGTCCTTCCTTGGGCAACATTTGGTAGGTACTAACCACTGCATACTGGGAACACCCCACAAGACCTGCAGTTTTGGAGATGCTCTGACCCAGTTGTCTAGCCATCACAATTCGGCCCTTGTCAAAGTCACTCAGATTCTTACACTTGCCCATTTTTCCTGCTTCCAACACATAAAATTCAAGAACTGACTGTCCCCTTGACAGGTGCAATTTGTAACGAGATAATAAATGTTATTCAATTTAATGTTGTGGCTGATTTGTGTAGATTATATATTTATAAATAAGGCTTGCATAATAAAATCTCAGTGCCTCAGATTAGGCTAGACTAGAAAATAGAAACATCCCACTCAAGGCACTCGTAATGAGTCTGATGAACCTGAGCACGAACAGCAATAATTCAAATTGCAAACTGTCAATTAATGCAAGTTGGGCTCACTGATTGAATTAATTTACATTTGAAGCCATAATTGCAGCCTGCCCTGTTGCTTTGTACCATGATGTAATGAACATCAATCCTTACTTTAACTTTTTTTTTTCATCACAAAAAACATTCAGGGCTATTAACAAAACTTCAGAGGCTTTAGCCATATCAGCCAGGGTCTATTTACACTGCTGCACCTTTCGAGCCATAATATTTCTTAAAGGGATAGTTCTCATCCTCATGTTGTTCCAAACCATATGTCTTCTTTCTTCTGTGGAACACAAAAGGAGATGTTAGGCAGAATCTAAGTCCCCATTCACTTTTACCAATCCCTGAATGCTATATTGACATTTGATGCTTGTTGAAAGACAAAAAGGTGGCCAACAGAAATGTTTACTCACTCAAACAACAGTTTCTTTTTTCAGGGTGTGCAGAAACCATAACAGGCTCCTGTTGCCAGGTAAATAGCAGCACTATTTCTGTGAAAATGGTGCATTCCTGAAGTTAGTGAACTAAAAAACATGGGCCTAACACAGACAGTTTATCACGAGCTTGCATTCTCCAAAATAAAATGCTGTCAGGGGTCATCAAAGATGTCAGGGGTTAGGAGCCTGTCAACAACCCCTCTCTGTTTGAAGATTTTAAGAAGGTCCCACAGACAGTTAGGTGATAGGAAATCAAAGTGACCTGCTTCGCACTGGGACTCTGAATAACCCTCCATTAGAAGATAAAAGGGAGGAAAGGGGCAGTGTGGACTGAGTTTTCATTGTATTGTAATTTAAGTACTTGTTTATTTTTTTGGCCAAAGACAATGGAGGAGCACTCAAATAAACTCGCAAAAGCAATGCCTACTCTAATGGTTTGTTGCTATGGTAGTATTGAGTTATTCAGGTAGGCCTACTATTAAAAAGTTTACTGTGCTGCTATTTACTTTTATACAGTGACTACATTTACATGGACATCAGAAAGCCATTTATTGCGAGCAGTGGCGGCCATGCATTTACAGTCTTGGCCTTGAGAGTGATTCATGCCATTAAGAAAACAAATTTTCACAATGAATAAGACACCCTATGCCTTTGGGCATCATACATTATATTGCAGCAAACTAATAATACCAATTGGCATTTTAAAAACACGTTCACGGACGAAAACCAGAACTTGAAACGACACTTAATGCTCAAGCAAGCCTAATTTTAACTGCAGCATGACTGTTTGTGAAATTAACGTGTCTCGAACAGACATTCAAAAATCATATTTTTTTCATATGAATCTACCAAGAGGTCTAGATAACACCTGGAAAAATCTATCTAATAATATTTGCGATTTAAATGTTGCTTGCAATAAATTTCGTTTCGTCAGGGTGCACGGTTATGCTGCGTTCCATTCAAATTGGATGTGGAATATTCCTTCTTGATATCTCCGACCATAAATGCAATCTATTCCCTGCAACGAACCTGGAACTGCAACGCTCCCGTTAGCATAGAAGGGGTTTGACTCTCATTATGATGTCTCCTAGCAACCCAACTGATAAACAAAGCTGCAGCTTTGGTGCTTCATTGTTGCCAACTTAGCGACTTTGTCGCTATTTTTAGCGACTTTTCAGACCCCTTTAGCGACATTTTTTCAAAAAAGCGACTAGCGACAAATCTAGCGACTTTTTGGACAAACCTTAGCAACTTTCCAAATTCCAAATATCGCCAGTACTGCAAGCGTGAGGTCTTACTTCCCCGCTGCGTCTGCTCTGTTCAGTGAGCGGCTGAGAGGAGCAGCACATTCCGTTGACTGCACGCCAGCGGACATAGACATGAATGAGCTGCGCATGTGCACGCTGTGTTAGCAGGAACCAATCAGTGATCACATAGCAGCTGCCTTCTCCTTTGTTTTAATTCAAAACATTTAATTTGACCGTTTTTTCCCCTCAAACTCTTATACACATACAAAAACGCATATACACGCAATATAAATTCAACTTTATTAAACATATGAACATAATATAAATATAAAAGGCGGATATATACACAAGCAAATATAATATATACTGGACATTCGGCTATACTTATATAAAAACAGTATGAGCACGGTTTAGGGGAGATAACCGTTATTATAAACTGAAGTAGGCTACAGTACCGACAAATTAGGCAGAATGCAAATATGACGCGATGACGTCATCTGGCGACATTTAGCTACTTTTCGAGCAGGCTTTAGCTACTTTCCATTGAAAATAGTTGGCAACACTCAGGTGTACGATTATCAAAAGAGATTATAATGTTTAATATACCTGTTTCTGCAGGTGTTTGTTAAACAAGCTTTAACGTCATGTAATGTGGAAACGAACTCATTTATCGCTATTAATTAAAAAAGTCAATTCTTTTCACTCACTTTGTATATCTTCCTGTGTGTCGACATGTTTGCGTGACATCATGCCCCTGCATCTCGGTGAAATCGGTGTTGAGAATTTCTGCACGAGTTGTAATTCTGACGTCAAGATGTATTCCATTGTGCTTTTCGTAGTAGGAAGTTGTAGAAGTTGTTTCCGGTTTGAATGGAATACAGCACTACTTTTCAAAACTTGATCTGACACTGAATGCTCAAGCAGCCTAATTTACACTTAGAAAACTCCTGATGTTGTTATAACAATGCAAAAAGCACTTACCGATTTACTTGAAGTGAAATTCAGTCCTCCTTTACTGTTTAATAAATTAAGCAATTACACGATCATGCAGAACATCTCGTGATTTTAAATCCATAAGGATCTCTTTCTCAACGGCGATAGCTTGGCAGTTATGACAATCTCGTGCTCTTCGCTTTCAAATTACAGTACAACACGGCGTGATTGCGTCCCCAGCTAGAAGGCCTGGACCGGGACATATCCTAATAACCACACCCACCAAGAACAAATAAATCAATCTGATTGGCTGATGAATCTGACATTTGCACTGTTGAGGGATTCTGTGGAAATTCTGAAGGCCTGAGGGGGTGGAGCTCAAACTCACCTGCTGCTTCTGATTTGGGCTTTGGGCATGTAAACAATTGTCACACTTTGCTTGTAAGCATCAAGGAATAATGAGCTGGATGCTGCCCCAGCCTGAGCCGTATTCCACAGATCTGCCCCGTTCTCCCCGGAAGTTCATAACACGTTGACAAAATCCTGCCGTGAGCCCTATTCAGCTCGCTCGCACAGTGATTCTACTCTCCTCACTAAAGTGGACCATGGGGAACACAAAGGTTATGCCCAACTACCCCCTGTGGAAGAGGAGGTATAGTGGCACATGTTTGCCCGGCGAGCCGTGGCCCAAATTAAGGTAGGTAGGTACATGGACGCTTGGCGAACCCTTATGGCCCTTCCCAACTGGGTGCTAAAAATTATCAAACATTTGCAAGTTGGCTGCCCTGTTTCAACTGTGTTCTCCCTTCCATGGTTCCATCCAAAGATGGAATCTTTTCGCAAAGAATGTTGTTTCAGATGAATTAATAAGCCTGCTGTCCCGCTGCACAAATGTGTGGCAAGCCCTCACGGCATGTCAGACTGGGTGTTTAAAACAATCGAGCACGGTCATACGATTCATTTTTTACACCGGCCAACTCTCTTCACCGCCACTTTGGAATCTGTGGTCCGACCACATGATGTGCCAGAGTTGTGCGCAGAGGTTCACAGTCTCCTCGCAAAAACAAAATAGAGACTGCAACACACACAGCTGGATTTACACCCATTATTTCCTCGTTCTGGAAATTCACGGCGGGCTTTAGCCCATTCTAGTTCTGAGATGTTTGAATCGCGTGCTCGTGACACACCCATTCAAAATGTTAACTCAGAAACAGATCTTATTGCACATCTGTCCTCAGGAATGGTTTGTGTCAGTAGATCTGAAGGATGTGTACTTCATGTACCATTGCGTTGCACTGCGTTACAGGCAGCTTTTTTGATTCGTGTTCAAGGGAACTGCATATCAATATAAAGTCCTTCATTTCAATCTGTCTCTGGCTCCCAGCACTTTCATGAAATGCATCGATGCGGCACTCGCCTCATTGAAAATAAACGGTGTGCGTGTTTTGAATTACCTTGGCAATTGGTTATTACTAGACAATCAGATGCACTACTGAGCGAGCACAGAGACTTATTGCTTGCCATGTAAAAAATATGGTCTAATGTCAACTGGGAACACTTTTCCCCAGTCAGTAAATCTCCTTTTTAGGATCTTGTCTCGACTCCACACCTCACGAGCGAGTGCATACAGACCATTCTTCAGTGTCTGTCTCAGTTCAATCTGGAAAAACATTACTACTGAAGTCATTTCAAAGAATGCTGGGTTTTATGGCGGCAGCATCCGCCATCATACCATTAGGTCTGTTACACACAAGTCCTCTCCAGTACTGGTTCAAGAAATCTTCCACATTGCGCCTGGAGCCTCGGGCGCATGCGCATCATGGTGACTCGTTGCTGTCTTGCTGCTCTAGCACCATGGACAGCACTGGCCTTCTACCAACAGCGTGTTATGCTGGGTCAAACTTTCAGTAGGAAAGTGCTGATCACAGATGCATCCAACACAGGTTGGGATGTGATGGATGCCCGAATTTCGACATCTGGACCTAGAGCTACTGGCTGTCTTTCTAGCTTTGAGAGCTTTTTATTCCAACCTTGTGAATCACCACATGCTGATTCGTTTGGACAACATAACAGTAGTGGTGTATATAAGTATGCAAGAATGCATTTCCCCCGATGCGCCTTCTTCATTCTGTCATCAGTAAAGTCCAAGTGAACATAACAGTTCTGTTAATTGCACCAAAATGGCCCAATCAGTCCTGGTTTCTTGAGATGGTAGAAATACTGGACGGGCCTCCCCTCCTCTCTCAAACTTAACACACGATTTGGCATCCCCAGGCAGTGCTGTGAGCCTACATGTGTGGCTTTTGATCGAAGCACAGTGGATGAGCTAGACTGGAAGTTGGTTATAAACACTGTTTTACATGCTAGAGTACTGTCCACGAGATGCCTTTATGCTCTGAAATGGAATGTGTACACTAAATGGTCCTTTTCACATGGCAAAGACACAGTAAACTGCCCTTACCTGAAATTTGTACATAGCGATTGGATGCAGGGCTCACTGCGTCAATGCTCAAAGTTTATCTGGCAATTATATCTGCGTATCATGCACCTGAAACCAGCACCTCTATAGGCGAACATGAATTAATCATAAAATTTCTTAATGGGGCGGGGTGGCTTAATCCCCCTTGCCTGGCTACAGTACCAACTTGGCACCTAACTTTGGTCCTAAAAGCGCTCGCAAGGCCTCTCTTCAAGCTTCTGGACTATGCTGAATTGCATGTGCTTTCTCTTAAGACCATATTACTGTTGGCTTTGGCCTCTTAGTGTATCTAAGTAAAACTGGTCGATGATTTGCAAGCACTGTCAATTGACAATTCATGTCTGGAGTTTGGTCTGGGTCTTTCAAAAACCACTGTCAAGCCAAGGATAGGCTAGACTAAGGTTCTAACAACACCCTTCAGAGTGCAGGTGGTTCACCTCAAGCATTTTTTCCCTCCTTCGTTTAATTCAGATGAGGAACAGTCCTTGCATTTGTTATGCGCTTTGCAAGCGCTACAAACATACATTGAGCACACTCACCATTTCAGACTGTCTGACCTGCTGTTTGTGTGGATTGTGGATGTACGAAAGGAATGTCTATCTCCAAGCAAAGACTTTCTCACTGGATCATTGATGCGATCGCCCGGGCTTATGAGTCGCAGGGTGTGAATTACACAATTGGTGTTAAAGTACACTCATCTAGAGGCATGGCCACTTCATGAGCATGAACAAACGGTGTGTCCTTATAAGACATATATTTTGCAGCAGGATGGTCTTCTCAAAACACATTTGTAAGGTTTTACAACCTAGACGTAATGTGTCTCCCATAGCAAGTCATCTCTGTCTAGAATGCTTGCTATTTCATTGGCCAAACATATACTTATACCCCTCTTTTTAAGTACAGGCTTCCTGTCTTTTTACACAACAGCCTGCATTTAGACTGTTGTATTTTCCCAAAAGTCACATTCATTTTTAATCAAATTAATTATATGGTGTCCCGATTAATTAATCGTGATTAATCGCATTTAATCGCATATACAAATATTTGCTGAGAAAGTCCCTCATATAACAATAATTCAATATATAATGATTAAATAATTATACATAGCTATCTTTAAATATTTTAAAATAATATATCTATATCTATATATATATATATATATATATGTATATATATATATATATATATATATATATATATATATATATATATATATATATATATATATATATATATATATATATAAAATAAAAACAAATTCAGATAATTAAAATGCATTACATTATTGTACCAGAAGAGTTAATCATTGATAAGACAATACAAAAAACAGCTTTAGAATATAATGTATTGTTTACTACCATATTATTCACAGCAATCCATTTCACAAGTGAATTTGTCAATCAGATGGAGATTTATTATGAGGGCTTGTTTAAGGACCCTTCAATGTAAACCTGCGTCAGACATGATTGTGTAGTGTCTCGGATGTGTTGTGTCATAAACATAAAATGTTTAGGTCACTGTGTCAAGTTAAATAGAGTTTAATACTTAGAACACATCTTGAGATATCTTAGTTCGCATTTGCGTGCCATCAAGTGTTTTGAATGCAAGAACGTAATGCATGTTTGTGTTGTTCTGCCTGAATTGTTGTTTTCTTCACTGTTTAAACTCTGCGTTGCTCATACAGCTGAAATTTCACTTACTGCCCTCTGGAGTAAACAGGTGGTACTACAAGCTTGCATTTCTCAGGAATCTTCCTTATTACAGCACTGCGATTAATTGAGTTTTTAACGCGTTATTTTTTGTAAAATTAATCACACTGAATTAACATGTTAAATCGACAGCCCTAAAATATATATATATATATTCTGAGTGTTTCCCTCCTGGCTTACCATAAGGGTCATTCACTTGCGGCATACTTGTGTCAAGTTTCCTAGAAAATGTTATGTCATGTAGTGCACCGTGATGGGAATCTGTTCCCCATAGCATCAGCTTAGTGATGCAATGTCAAGTGTACTGAATCATAAGGAAACATCTAGGTTACGGAAGCAACTTGAGATGAAGGGAAAACATAGGGAAAACTATTGCAAACATGTTCCATAAAGTACAGGAGATTGTACTACCAAGGAGGATATGACCAAGATTTAGCTTAGCTAGAAGGAACACTAATCCTCATGATGGTGACATCAAATAAAACACCATAATTTAACACAAAACAGCATGGGTTACAATAAACAGAACTGGATACACCACTACAACTCTTATTAATTACCAACAACAACTATTAGCAAGAGCAATTTTTACTGAAAGCTAAATGTATGTATTTTTTTCAGGGTACATTAGAGAACACTGAGTCATGAAAACATTCTGGCCAATTGTTTTGAGTTTCGCCGGGTACACATCTGTTGGGTATGCTAGCGATCTTTAATTCTTGTTGTTCAAGAATTTTATTAGGACTTTTAATAATGGACTTGAGAAAGGAAACGATGGTTACAATATGTCCCATATTAGCATGTTTTGCCCTAAACTATAAGAATGGCGCATTTGCAGCGTAATCTTTTCCTCTCCGGCAGCGTTGAATGTTGTTACACTAAACAGAACTGGAAACACAACTACAACTCTTATTAATTACCAACAACAACCCATATAAGCCATATATGGTCCATATAAGCCGCCATACCTTACCCAGGCCTACGTCAAAATATATTTGTGTGCTAGAGCCTATGGCCACTCCCCCAAATGCAACTCAGCTGAAACAATTCAACTATTTCTAATAGGCTTTAAATTATTTATATACATTTAAATTAAATCACTGAAAAAAATATGTAAAAACACATTATTAAATAAGAGGAAAATTTAATTAAAACAAATTAAAGAGTAAGAGCAATTTCTCCTGAAAGCTAAATGGATTTGTTTTTTCAGGGTATGTTGGACAGCGCTGAGTAATCAAAACGTTCTGGCCCATTGTTTTGAGGATCGCCCGGGACACATGGGTCTGTTGGATAAGATAAAGATCTTTAAAGCTGTTGTTCAGGAACTTTATTAGGGCTTTTATTAAAAGTCAACAGTGTTCATCATGTGCAACATATTAGCATGTTTTGCCCTAAACGACAAGAATGGCACATTTGCGGTGTAATCTTTTCCTCTCCTGCAGTGTTGAATGTTGTTACACAAAACAGAACTGGAAACACAAATACAACTCTTACTAATTACCAACAACAACTATTTACCCTCCTTAAAAGCCGTTATACCTTACCCACTGCTACGCCATAAAAAAGTAGGTGCTAAAGCCTATTGCCACTCCCCCAAATGCAACTCAGCTGAAACAAATATATATATTTATATATAAAACCACATGACTAAATAAGAGGGAAACTTAATTAAAATGAATTAAAAGAGCAATTTTTACTGAAAGAGATATATATATATATATATATATATATATATATATATATATATATATATATTATATATATATATATATATATATATATATATATATATATATTTTTTTTTTTTTTTTTTTCTGGGTACATTGTACAGGATTGAGTCATCAAAACATACTGGCCAATTGTTTTAAGTATTGCCCGGGGCACATCTGTTGGTTTTGTTGGGTAAGCTAACAATCTTTGAAGCTGTTGTTCAATCATTTTATTAGGGCTTTTATTAAAGGTCTTTAAAAAGGAAACGATGGTTACCATACGCCCCATTTTAGTATGGGGCGTATGCAAGAATGGCAAGAATGGCGCATCTGCAATACAATCTTTTCCTCTCTGGCAGCATTGAAAGCTGTTCCTTAAAGCATTGAACACGCACAGTATTCAGTCCTTCACATTTTAAAAGAAAACACCAAATTTGCCTGGAAGACTGTGACAGGGCAGAGGGCGGGGCCGGGTCGTGTTAATATACACCTGGTCCCTTATCAGGCTAATTGAGCCTCGGAGAGGGATAAAGGCTGATTGCAGACGGTGGTGTGGGAGAGAGAGAGATTGTTTACAGACATGTCCGTCGTGTGTGTGTGTGTGTGTGTGTGTGTGTGTGTGTGTTTTGTGTTTTGTTTTAGTTTCTCATTAAACTATTGTTTATATTGTCAAGCCGGTTCTCGCCTACTCCTTTCCATTGAACTGCTTTACAACGACATCTTCTGAACCTCACTGTTTTGACTGTGCAGTCTTGTTATTTACTTAGTGATACTCCCTAGTGTGAAGATGGTATTATTCCTGCCATGCTGAGTTAATAATGATGGTTAAAACAATCAAATAATTCTAAATGTGTACTTTGAAGATCAGTATTCATCAGTGAGGGCCTTGAATGAAACAAATAATATAGAATATAACAAGAGAGAATATGAAATAGATTACACCGTTTCAGTGAGGAATTGTTCTTGCTCAGTAGTTGCCCTGTCATAGCTCAGAAGACTTGATGGATTTCACCATTACGTTTCATTTAAGTATCAACATTGTTTTTGATGTTTCTCCTAAAATGCCTTAAAGTGAAAATTCACCCAAAAATTAAAATTCTGTCATAATTTACTCACCTTCATGCCATCCTATTTGTGTAAGTCTTTTTTTCTACTGTTGAACACAAGCAAAGATATTTTGAAAAATATTTCAGCTCTGATGGTCCATACAAGGCAAGTGAATGGGTACCAAAATGTACTATAAAATCTCCTCCCTGACCAGTAGATGGCTATATGCACAAAGAATGTTAATCGCCAAAAACAAACGAAGAGGAAAGTGAAAATGGAGATTGATAGTAAAAAAGGACATCAATATTTATTTATTTCTCACACACACCTATAATATCACTTCAGAAAATATAGACTTAACTACTGGAGTTGTATGGATTACTTTTATGCTGCCTTTATGTGCTTTTGGAGCTTTAACATTTTGGTCACCATTCATTTGCATTGTATAAACCTACAAAGCTGAGATATCCTTCTAAAAATCTTCATTTGTTTTTGGCAGAAGAAAGAAAGTCATACACATCTGGGATGGCATGGGGGTGAGTAAATGAGAGAATTTTCTTTTTTGGGTAATCTGTCCCTTTTAGAGGAATAAACAATATTTACAAATGAGAATTTTGTTGACATACAATAAGAGTATTATAGAGCTATTCATTTAATGATGATAGCATAGCTCAAATAATTGAATTTGAATTATTTTAATGAGAAATGTTTGAGTTCATATTTAAATCTCAGACTTTTGATGGTTGGAGACTAAATGTGACTTGGTCAAATTTTATATTATGTTTAAGCCTGTTTGTTTTGCAGCCCGAGATCATCAAGATGCCTTTTAGATAACAAAATTTCTGAGGCACATTTTCTCGATTTTTCTCATTGTTTTCTTATTGAAGTGACCACTTCCAGTGGGACAAAGATCCCCAAGCCAAATTTGTCAAAAAGTGAGTTCAATGTCCTCGTGTATTTGTTTTTGTTTACTCCATTGTTCTGCCTTACAAGCACAAATTCTACATTAAGTCTTAATAGTGTTAACTCAAGGGCTTTCCACTGCCGTCGCTATTATGTGGGTAAACATTGCTTAATATCAAACAGGAGAAACATCTGTTATGTGGATGCATGTAGAGTTCAGCTCTGGTAAAATTCTGAAGGGTGACTGGCCTGACACTTCAGCTCCCACATATTGTGTTATATCTTGGGCATTTCAAAGTCAATTTTCTGTCATGTCTGATCATTATCTCAGCTATCAAAAAGGCTCAGCATGATAGACCGTAAAAGTGTTATTGGCCTCGGCGTAAGTCAGCCACAAAATCTTTGAAGAATCCTCACTTACATTTAACAGAGCTTATAAGCCAGAGTGAAATTCTTAGATATGATTACATTTGTGACAAATGTTTATTGCTGAAGTGCTGAAGGGAATTCCATTTCAGTTATTCTTTTGCACTGACAATAAACCCATATATATATATATATATATATATATATATATATATAAAACCCAAATATATTTACGCTAATCTAATGCTTTATCATTGCACAGAAGCAGTAGTCCATAACTTTTCAAGATTTATAATGCTTCAACACACAATTAAAACGTTTTTGAAATGTATGATTTCATATTTCATATTTCTTTCTTTATCCTCTGCATAGTGTGGGAGAGATTTAGCTATTTTAAATGCCAATGACAAATTATCAAGAAGTTAATCAGAATCAAAATTAGTGTTAGAGCCAAGTGTTCTTATGTGAACAAGGATTTTTTTGTGATAGCAGAAACAAGTGGACACAGAACATTACAGTGAGACACAGAATATAAAAAAGGTTTATATACACATATAACAGGACATATAACAGAATGACGTATGTACATGTACAAATGGTAACGTATGTGCAAGGTAGGGGTATGTAATAAGTGCACTGTTTTGGATAAAAGCGTCTGCCAAAAGCATAAATGTAAATGTGCTCTGTAGCTGGCCAGAGGGCAACAGCTCAAAGAAGGAGTGGGCAAGGTGTGTGGGGTGACTTTCCTCACTTTGGAGATGTATACGATGGTCAGAGGGTGGGGGAACCAATAATCCTCTCAGCAGTCCTGACTGTCTGTTGTAGCTTCCTTCTGTCTGATTTGGTGGCGGAACCAAAGTTATATATGTACACAGGACAGACTCAATGATGACTGAGTAGAACTAAGTCAGAAGCTCCAGTGCAGCAGAGGTTGTACTCAATTTGGTGGAAGGAAGTACAACCTCTGCTGACCCTTCTTCACAATGGAGTCTATGTGGGTGTCTCACCTCAGGTCCTGAGAGATGGTAGAGCCCAGGAACCTGAATGACTCCACTGCTGCCACAGTGCTGTTCAGGATGGGGAATAGGGATAGGGGATAGCCAGGAGAAATCCACTGTCATCTCTGTTCAGTTCAAGGTTGTTGTGACCACACCAGACAATAACCTGTTCAACCTCCTGTCTGTATGCAGACTCATCATCATTGCAGATGAGGCCAATGACCTTGGTTTCATCTGAAAACTTCAGGAGCTTGACAGTGGGGTCCTTCGCAGTGCAGTCATTTGTGTACTTAGAGAATAGCAGTGGAGAGAGAATGCATCCCTGAGGAGCACCAGTGCTAATAATGAGTGTCCCGGATGTGAGTTTCCTAGTCTCACTAGCTTCTGCCTATCTGTCAGAAAGATGGTGATCCATTGATAGATTGGGGTGGGTACAGAGAGCTTGGTGGAGGTTTGGTGGAGAGAAGATCAGACATGATGGTATTGAAGGCTGAACTGAAGTACAAAAATAGGATCCAGTGCATAAGTCTTGCATCTGTCAACGTGTATATAATACAGTCCCATATTGAAAACATCATCCACAGAGCTGTTTGCTCGATAAGCAAACTGAAGGAGGCCCAGCAGGGGTCCAGTAATGACCTTTAGGTAGGCCAAAACCTATGTCTCAAACTACTTCATGACCACATATGTGAAAGCGATAAGTCTATAGTCAATAAGTCCTGTGATTTAGAAACGTCTCGGTTACGTATGTAACCTCCGTTCCCTGATGGAGGGAACGAGACGTCGTGTCGAAGAAGCGACACTAGGGGTCTCTCTTGAGCGCCGAAAGATACCTCTGATCTATGAAAAAAGGCCAATGAGAGTTGGCGAACAGTATTTGCATACTCCGCCTCCAGATACGGATATAAAGGCGAGAGAAATACGCTCGTTCATTCAGGATTTTTCTGAGGAGTGTACCGGGCACCTCAGCGGCTCGGCTCAGCGACATGGCCGGAAAGACACGACGTCTCGTTCCCTCCATCAGGGAACGGAGGTTACATACGTAACCGAGACGTTCCCCGTCTGTTGCTCACTTCGACGTCGTGTCGAAGAAGCGACACTAGGGGTCCACTTCAAAACTCGCCATGCGCTGAGCTGTGTACGTGTACTGCTGACACAGAAGCGGGCAGGTATTTGCACGTGCACAAGCGACCAACTGTGTTCAGGCTGCACAGGGCCACACCCGCCCAGCAGGGGAGGTAAAGGTGGCAAAATACATCACATGGCCACTTTGGGCATGTGGGAGGAAATGGCGCGGTGGTAGATCCAACCTCGAGGAGGGGGGAGTTGCTACAACACGGCGACCGGAGGGCAACGAAGGACTGCCTAAGGGAGACGCGTGTCAGCTCGTAAGGTGACCGTACTGCGGAAATACACACAGGAGGAGTCCCGTAGGAGGCCTGATCTGTGGAGCACCTATTCCAGTAGGGGTAGCCGGAGGTACCCGTAGTGGACTGGACCAGCACGTTCCTCCGCTGAACTGCTGCGGGCCTGAAGGGCTAGGGAGGAATCAACCAGGGACCTAGGTCCTCTGGGACAAAAGCGCACTTTTTTGCCTTGGCAGAGGGAAACGGCGCTGGAACAAGCGGTTCACCCGGTCAGATCGTCGACGTGTACCGAGTTCTACGGGCTCGGACCTGAGAGAACACGGGACGAGACTGACTCAACCCTGAGATTGTAGAATCTCGTAAAGGTGTTAGGTGCTGCCCAGCCCGCAGCTCTGCAAATGTCTGCTAGGGAGGTGCCCCTCGCCAGTGCCCATGAGGATGCCACACTCCTAGTGGAGTGGGCCCGAACCCATAAGGGGGGTGGCACGGCCTGGGTGTGGTAGGCCAATTGAATGGCCTCCACCACCCAGTGAGACAACCTCTGTTTGGAGACAGCGTTCCCTTTCTGCTGTCCTCCAAAGCAGACAAAGAGCTGCTCAGAGCGCCTAAAGCTCTGGGTGTGTTCCAGGTAGGCACACAAGGCACGTACCGGACACAATAGTGAGAGGGCTGGGTCTGCCTCCTCCCGGGGCGGCGCTTGTAGGTTCACTACCTGATCTCTAAAGGGCGTGGTAGGAACCTTGGGCACATAGCCCGGTCGAGGTCTTAGGATCACATGAGTGTCTGCCGGACCGAACTCCAGGCAAGTGTCGTTAGTAGAGAACGCTTGCAGGTCCCCGACCCTCTTGATGGAGGCGAGCACGATCAGCAGGGCCATCTTTAGAGAGAGGGCCCTGAGTCCAGCTGATTCTAGTGGCTCGAAAGGGGATCTCTGAAGGCCGGCGAGGACCACCAAGAGATCCCAGGAGGGGAACAGGTTTGGCCGGGAGGGGTTTAACCTCCGGGCGCCTCTTAGGAACCTGACGATCAAGTCGTGCTTGCCCAGAGACTTGCCGTCTACTGGGTCGTGGTGAGCTGCGATAGCGGCAACATACACCTTCAAGGTGGACGGGGACAGCCTCCCCTCCAACCTCTCCTGTAGGAACAGGAGCACCGACCTAACTGCGCACCTCTGTGGGTCTTCTGCCTGAGAAGAACACCAATTGACAAACAGACGCCACTTCAGGGCGTAGAGTTGCCTGGTAGAAGGGGCTCTGGCTTGGTTGATCGTGGCTATGACCGTGGGTGGTAGACCAGCTAGATCTTCCGCGTCCCGTCCAGGGACCAGACGTGGAGGTTCCAGAGGTCTGGGTGCGGATGCCAGAGCGTGCCCCGTCCCTGAGAAAGAAGGTCCTTCCTCAGGGGAATTCGCCAGGGAGGGGCTGTTGCGAGGAGCACGAGGTCCGAGAACCAGGCCCGGGTGGGCCAGTAAGGAGCCACGAGAGTGACTTGCTCCTCGTCCTCCCTGACCTTGCACAGCACCTGTGCAAGAAGGTTCACTGGGGGAAATGCGTACTTGCGCAGCCCCACCGGCCAGCTGTGTGCCAGTGCATCTGCCCCTAGGGGAGCCTCTGAGCGGGCGTACCAGAGCGGGCAGTGGGAGGTCTCTCGGGAGGCAAACAGGTCTACCTGGGCCTTGCCGAACCATTCCCAAATCAGCTGAACCGAGTGGGGGTGAAGCCTCCACTCTCCGCCAGGCAAGCGTTGTCGTGACAGCACGTCCGCCATCACATTGAGGTTGCCGGGGATGTGAGTGGCACGCAGCGACCTGAGTCGGTGCTGGCTCCAAAGGAGGAGACAACGGGCGAGTTGCGACATGTGACGGGAGCGTACGCCGCCTTGGCGATTTATGTACGCGACCGCAGTGGTGCTGTCCGACCTGACCAGGACATGTTTGTCGCGAATTAACGGGAGAAACTGCCGCAGGGCTAGAAGGACGGTCAACAACTTGAGGCAGTTGATGTGCCAACGCAGCTGGGCCCTTTTCCAATGGCCTGAGGCTGCGTGCCCGTTGCAAACGGCGCCCCAACCCAATCTGGAGGCGTCGGTCGTGACCAGGACGCGTCTGGACACCTGCTGTAGGGGTACTCCAGCCCATAAGAAACAGAGGTCTGTCCAGGGGTTGAATGTTTGTTGGCAGGCGGGGGTGATTGTTACCCGGTGCGTGCCGTGGCGCCATGCTCGTCTCGGGACTCGGGTCTGGAGCCAGTGTTGGAGCGGTCTCATATGCATCAACCCCAGCGGCGCGACCATATGCCCCAGGAGCCTCTGGAAAAGTTTTAAGGGGACCGCTGTGCCTGGCCTGAAGGCGGCGAGGCAGTTCAACACTGACTGGGCATGCTCGTTGGTGAGACGTGCGGACATTGAGACCGAGTCTAACTCCATCCCGAGAAAAGAGATGCTCTGAACTGGAGCGAGCTTGCTCTTTTCCCAGTTGACCTGAAGCCCCAGACGGCTGAGGTGCCTGAGCACCTGGTCTCTGTGGGCGCATAGTAACTCTCTCGAGTGGGCCAGAATGAGCCAGTCGTCGAGGTAGATGAGTATGCGGATGCAGGCTTCTCGGAGCAGAGCAAGAGCTGCCTCTGCGACTTTCGTGAAGACGCGAGGGGACAGAGACAGGCCGAAGGGGAGGACTTTGTACTGGTACGCCTGGCCCTCGAACGCAAACCGCAGGTAGGGGCGGTGTCGGGGCAGGATGGAGACGTGGAAGTACGCGTCCTTCAGGTCTATCGCTGCGAACCAATCTAGATGCCGGACGCAGTTTAAAATGTGTTTCTGCGTGAGCATCTTGAACGGGAGTTTGTGCAACGCTCGGTTGAGAACTCGAAGGTCCAAGATTGGTCGTAAGCCGCCGCTTTTCTTGGGTACGATGAAGTAGGGGCTGTAGAAACCCTTCTTCATCTCGGTTGGAGGGACAGACGCTCTATCGCGTCTTTGGCCAGAAGAGTTGCGATTTCCGCGCGCAGGGAGTGGGCGTGTTCTCCGTGTACTGCGGAAAAGCGGACGCCCATGAAGGGGGGCGGGGGCCTGGCAAACTGAATTGCGTAACCGAGTCGGATGGTCCGGGCCAGCCAGCGAGACGGGTTGGGAAGTGAAAGCCACGACGTACCCGGCGGGGCTTCGCAGCGGGGCGGAGCAGGTAGGGCAGCATTGGGCGGCGACAGGGCGACCCGAGAGAGAACGGCATTTGCGGGCCAGGTAACCCAGAGACATAGGAAATAGCTCTTTTATTGAGAATGTGGGTACCGCAACCCCGTCTAAGGGGGAGCGGCAAATTAAATTGTTTGAAAACAAAAGATTCTCCTCCCGGCCCTCCACCGGGGGACGGAGTGGTCTTACCACTTCCGGAGCTAACGTCTGTGTCGCTGGGTCGTCCGTCTCAGGACCGCCTAGGAGCCTTCCGGGTCCTCGGGGGAGTCCGGGAGACGGGGGGCGTCTGCTTCCTGCGGTGTGCTCGACGCAGGGGCCGAGAGCTGGGCCCGGGTTGAGGCGGAGCAGGTTTCTTAGCCGCAGGGGGACGACCTCGGCGAGCAGACGGGGCAGTGGCCTTTGCGGCAGGTTTGCGGCGAGGCAGGATGTGAGAAATAGCCTCCGTCTGTCTTCTCACCGCGGAGAACTGCTGGGCGAAGTCCTCGACGGTGTCGCCGAAGAGGCCAAGCTGGGAGACAGGGGCGTCGAGGAAGCGGACTTTGTCGGCCTCACGCATCTCGACCAGGTTGAGCCAAAGATGACGTTCCTGGACCACAAGGGTGGCCATCGCCTGCCCGAGTGCCTGCGCGGTGACCTTCGTAGCTCTGAGGGCGAGGTCGGTCGCTGAGCGCAGTTCCTGCAGCACATCGGGGTCAGGGCTACCCTCGTGCAGATCTCTGAGCGCCTTGGCCTGGTGGACTTGCAGGATGGCCATGGCGTGCAAGGCGGAGGCGGCCTGTCCCGCGGCGCTGTAGGCTTTGTTGTTCAAGGAGGATGAAGTCCTACAGGCCTTGGAAGGGGGTACAGGGCGTCCGCGCCAGGTGGTAGGGTTACCGGGACAAAGATGGAGCGCAACTGCCCTATCCACCTGGGGAATCGCCGTGTACCCGTGGGCCTCTCCGCCGTCGAGGGTAGCGAGAGCGGATGAGCAGGGCTTTTGACGAATGGAGAGCGGCGCTCTCCATGAAGACGTCAGCTCGTCATGCACCTCCGGGAAAAACGGGACCAGTCATCCAACCGTGACAGGTGTGGGGAGGGTGGAGGTTTCCAGTCCAACCCCACCCCGACGGCGGCCCGGGCAAGCATGTCGGACATCTGCCCGTCCGCCTCAGCCTGGGCCTGCTGGCCCGAAGGCGGCAGTCCAGGGGAGGAGTCAGCGTCAGATGCCACGCTCTCCGACGGAGCGGCGAGCTCATCGGCTTCAGGCTCCAGAGGATAGGCAGACCGGCCCGGAGGCGAGTCGCCGTTACCTCGAGGCTGGACGGAGGTAAACGAGTGTGTCGGGGGGCGGGTGGTCCGCGGGGACGTGCCCGGCGGAAACGCACCCGCTGCCCTCCCCAAATCGCCTCCAGCGCCAACCGCATCGTCCTCAATCCCGTGGGAAGAAGGAGCGATACGGGGGGTGGCTGGAGTGGCGTGCTTTCTATTGAAAGCGAGCCGTGACCGCAACGTTACCATGGTCATGTTCTCGCAATGAGAACATGAACCATCCACAAACGCTGCCTCGGTGTGATCGGCGCCCAGACACACGAGACAGCGCCTGTGGCCGTCAGAAGCGGAGAGCACTCTACCGCATCCAGGAACTACACAGGGGTTGAATGGCATCTTTATAAAGACGCGCCCTGAAAAGGGCGTTCAACACCACTGTGTATTGCTCTTTTAGAGAAATAAACTCTTTATGAAGAAATATAACTCTTTGGAAAGGGAACTCTTTCAACTCTGCACTGTCGAAGCGCCCAGGGGCAAACTGCACGCCGGCAGAGAAGAGAAAACAGCCGCTGAAGTGCGCCGTAAATCCAACAGCAGCAGAGCGTGAGAGGATCAGAAGCAAGATCAGTTGTGTGTAGCACAGCAGACAGCATTCACACGACCATCGGCTCCGAAGAAAATTACTGAATGAACGAGCGTATTTCTCTCGCCTTTATATCCGTATACGGAGGCGGAGTATGCAAATACTGTTCGCCAACTCTCATTGGCCTTTTTTCATAGATCAGAGGTATCTTTCGGCGCTCAAGAGAGACCCCTAGTGTCGCTTCTTCGACACGACGTCGAAGTGAGCGACAGACGGGGAACTGGGCTTTTCAAACCTGCAGTAAAACACATTCAGTTCATCAGCCATTAGTTGACTCTCTACAGAGTGAGGGGGAGGTGTCTTTGTCTATTTGGTGATTCTTTTCAGACCTTTCCAACAGATGGAGGATTGCTGGCTGAAAAATGTTTTTTCAGCTTTTTAGAGTAGCTTCTTTTAGCCACTCTGATCTCCTTCGTAAGTGTGTTCCTGGTCTGGTTGTACAATATTTTATCCCCTTTTCTGTAAGCATCCTCTTTGGCATGACAAAACTGTCTGTGTTTTCCTGTAAACCGTGGTTGAATGATAAAAATGTCCTAGTATGGATGAACATATCCTCACAGAAACTGATAATGGATGTCACAGTATTTGTGAGCTTGTCCAGGTCTGTGGCTGCAGCTTCAAAAA
Organism: Moxostoma hubbsi; assembly: GCA_032164185.1. Lineage (NCBI taxonomy): Eukaryota > Metazoa > Chordata > Actinopteri > Cypriniformes > Catostomidae > Moxostoma > Moxostoma hubbsi. The sequence continues at coordinate 12,741,308 of JAVLUX010000040.1, forward strand.
CACAAAAAACGGGAGAAGATGAACCAGACAGTGATCAGAGAGTCCTAAAGCTACTTGTGGGACAGAGTAATATGCATCCTGTACAGTGGTGTAGCAGTGGTCCAGTATATTTCTGTCTCTGGTGGGGCATTTTATGTGTTGTTTGTATTTTACTAGTTTGCGGGTGAGGTTAGCTTTATTAAAATCTCCAATAATAGTTGTGTTGTTGCTCTGTGTCTGTGATGTGTTTTGCTGTGATTGTTGCAATGCTGTGTTCATGCACGCTTGTGGTGGGATTTACACACACCCTAATGAACGAGGAAAACTCTTGCAGCGAGTAGAAAGGATTAACAGTTAATTAGGACAGCACATCTTATTCAGTGCTGTTACATCTGTTCATCAACTTTCGTTGATGTAAAAGCATGTTTTACTGCCTCTCGTTTTTCCCCGATGATTCCACATTGCGATCAGCTCTGAACAGCTGGAAGCCTGGCAGATGAAACGCACTGTTCGGGATAGCTTCATTCAGTCAGGTTTCCATGAAACACAGAGCAGAGTTAGAGATGTCCTTATTTGTTTGAGTGTGCAGAAGCAGTTTGTCCGTTTTGTTGGCGAGGGAGCGGACATTTGCCAGATGAAAACTTGACAGAGGAGTTCTAAAGCCGCTTCCCTCGCATGCATATTTTGGATCGTTTGTAAGCTGTCTAATAAAATGTCTGAATATTCAAACACCGGCAAAAAATTATAAAGTATGCTCTAACATGCTCTGATATTCAGCAGTTCATCATTGGTGAAACGGATCAGGGAAGAGTGACAAAAAACATGACAAACAAACAAAAAGAAACAAAAATGCTAAAAAGTTCCTCACCGATGCAGACATATGTGTGATTTACCTGTATAAACTGTATTTCTATAAATGATGGAAACCCTAGAATTTGTTCACTTCGATTTGTGTTTGTAACCATTGTTGGATGCATAAATTAATACCCCAGATTCAATATAAATTAAGCTCAATTGAAAGCATTTGTGGCATAATGCTGGTTACCTTGTTTAGGCTATTAAAACAAGAAGCAGCATAACTGTGATTACCGTAAGGCACTTAACGTAGAAGTGAATGGGGCTTCTATGATGTAAACAGTACAATGTTAACATGATTTTACTGTGATAAACGGGTTTACCCACGTTACATCGTCACGACAACAAAGTTGTAATATTGGATACAACTTCCCACAGATGAGGTTTGTAAGTGATTTATATCACAATAAAATATATGCAAATTAATGCATATTGTAAAATGTTTAAATCTCGTGGCTATTCTTTTGCAACAATGTGTATTTTAATGTTAACAGAATATTGACTAGTTCCATTCACTTCCATTGTAAGTGGCTTACTGTAAATGCAATTACTCAATGCTATCCATTGAGCTTCATTTGTGTTGAACCCAGAACGTTGCTTTAAGTTCATTGTACACTTATTGACATGTTTTGTATTATTTATTATTCTTTTTTCATGGGCATAAATTCAGTTGGAATAATTGCGAAGTTTCAGCTGTGTCGTTTATTACCACACGTCATGATAACTTTCCTGTCTTGGAAAAAAAATCAAAGATTAGATTAAAATGATTATGTCTGAACTCCCCTTTTGTTTTGATCATCTTATCACTGAGATTACTTCATTATAACTATGGAAAACACAGCTTTTCGCTGTAGGTTTCTTAACTAGGCTATCAATCATTTTACACTGTAAGGACTTAACACGTGGTAACATATGGAAGCCCAGGTGTGCCATTTACAATTGAATGAAGGAATAAATTATCAATCTATTAATTTGAATATAAAAATGTGAATAAATAAACCAATTTATAAATGGACAATAAATAGACACATTTAAATGTGTTTATTTAATTAAGGTTTAAAAATGTAATTATATTTACAATAAAATTGTGCATTAATAAATCATATTTATTTCATGTTTAAATTGTCATTAAATGTAGCAATAAATTAGTACATTAATGAGTCTTTTAAACAAACTTTTTAATGCACTTTAAAAAGCACCTTTTAAATTGCATTTTAAAAAGGCATTAATTTCTTTATTAATTTGCCAATGGCTTTTCTTTTTCATTTTGACTTTACTGAAGTAAAGTGATGATTATTTACAATTAATAAACGCACACTCTAAAGTGTTTTTACCCAGCTGTTACAACTTTTGTTACCAGATCTTGAAAAAATCATTAACATCATTATCATCAATATTTTAGGCCCATTGCACTTATGTCTGTTTTGTCCAAATGCATGGTTTTCACAAAACACTTAATGTCCTCAGTAACTAAAGATTTAAACGCCCTACAATATTGTCACCGTTACCATTCTCACTGTATACTAACTAATTAAAAATTCAGGATTCAAATTTTAGTTTAATTAAATATTCAGATGACATGGCACTTGTCAGCCTTTTGCATGAAGGAGGAACAGAAATTAATAATCTTTATTATAATCACATAAATTCCCTCCAGGATTGGTGTCGGTTGAGTGCACTTGAGATTAATGTGAATAAAACACAAAAATGAGTTGTTACAAGCAAGAAGCAGGCAATCTCTGATCAAGTAAAACCTTTAATACTTGGTGCGCTCCCTGTAGAAAGTTTGCAATTTTAAATATCTGGGAGCATGTATAGTCACCTTAATTTTACTGAGAATACAGATTATGTTTTAAAAAAGCAACGCAGAGACTGCATCTTATTAGGAGGTTAAACTACTTAAGTGTAAGTCAAGACATTTTAGAAATGGTTTACAAGAATCTCATGGAAAGCTTTATGTCTTTCAACGTGACCATGTGGTATGGAAACCTGAGCATAAAAAATAAAGCAAAGTTGTCTAAAGTTTTTACAATACACAAAAGGAAATGTTATGCATTTGACATAATCACAAAATCAGGGTAACACTTTATATAAATGGTCCATAATTAATAAATAATTATGCAGGAATTAATGTAGGAAATATGAGTAGTACTACATTAACACTTTAGTTACTGCTATTAACTAATATGTAAACATGATTGACTAATCAGTAAGTAATAGTGAACTGATGACTGAGGTAGTTCACTGTTAGGTAATCAATAATTACTGAATTTGATTTGCATCATTGAGAACTATTAACATGCTATGGCTTATTACAAAATAACTATTAATTAATTACTAATCAAAACATTCCCATGTGTCTAAAATATAAATTATTAAGTTTTTATTATGTACAAGATTGTGAAATGTGCCTTTAGAGAAACCTCACATGTGTTTTTTGTGGAAATTTAATTTATGAACGTAACAGCTCTCTGAATCAAAGCTACAGGGCCTGGTAGAATATCTCAGTCATCTTACCTTACAGAAATATAGGGATGGATGTGCCCAACCTGTGTATTCCTTGGGATATCTCTTGTGTTCATTACAAATTTTTAACGTATATTTTCTTTCGTATATGGCAAACCCTGATTGGATTAGAAGCTTGATGTACAGCAGTGGCCAAAAATATTGGCACCCTTGTTAAACATGAGCAAAGAAGGCTGTGAAAAAAAATCTGCAACCTCTCTTTGCCAAATAACATAGTCATCTCTTATAATGCCTAATTAGGTTGAAGAACACCTGGCAAGGGATTTGAGACCATTCCTCCATACAGAATCTCTACAGATCTCTCAAATTCAGAGGTCCATTTTGGTGGATTCTCATCTTCAGTTCAACCCACAAATTTTCTATGGGGTTCAGGTCAGGGGACTGGGATGGCCATGGCAGAACTTTGATTTTGTGGTTAGTAAACCATTTTTGTGTTGATTATGATGTTTGTTTTAGATCATTGTACTGCTGGAAGATCACTAGGGCCCATTGTAAGCTTTCTGGCAGAGGCAGTCAGGTTTTTATTTTTTATCTGTTGGTATTTGATAGAGTCTGTGATGCCATGTGTCCGAACAAGATGTCCATGACGTCTGGCAGAAAAACAGCCCCACATCGTTAAAGATCCAGCACCACATTTAACCATGGGCACTGGGTACTTCTTCATCCTCGTGTGCGCCAAACCCATCTGGTGTTTCATTTGTTTCATCTGACCATAGAATCTGGCAAACTGATGACAGAGACTTTTTTTCTTGAAACCCTCTGTAACACAGATCATTTCACGGGCAAGGAAGAGGCGAGAAACCGGCTTAACATATAACTTAAAGGTTTAATGGAGAACACAAAAGACAAACACATAAGATAACGGACGTCCGTAATTGAGCTCTCTCTCTCGATCGTCGTCTGCGAGTGGCCTTTATCCCTCTTGACGGCGTAATTAGCCTAATACGGGACCGGGCGTGCGTAATCACGCGCCGGTCCCGCCCTCCACCGTGCCACATTCCTCCCCCGTTCTTTCAGGCTGGGGACCCCCGGCCTGACGTACATCCCCTGGGGGGGGGCGCCTCCCGCGCGGTCTGCCGGCAGGTCATCCCCATTAACCTGGACGAGGGAGGGGGCAAGGGGAGGGAAACAAAAAACAACAATTAAAAATGGGGGGGGAGGGTTCCTGCACTGGGCGGTACCTCCCCTCCCACAAACACCACAATTTAAAAAAGAGGGGCAACAATTAAAAATGGGGGGGAGGGTTCCTGCACTGGGCGGTACCTCCCCACCCACGAACACCATAATTTAAAAAAAAAAAAAGAGGGAAAAAGGCCAACGCAGAGCGGTAGCGAGAGAGAGAGGAGAGAGAGATTAATAAAAATAATAATAAAAAAAAAACACCTAGCTTACCGGTTCTCTGATACGCCGTAGCTCGTTCCTCAGCCACTCCTCCACCCTCTACCGAACGGCAGCCGCGCCTCTCCAGGCGGATTCGAGGCAGTCCTCAGCCCCTGGCGGATGGAACGCCCCGCCGCGTTCTCGGGGAGCCGAAGGGGACTCCCCCGCCCCTGGCAGCGGTTCTCCCGCTCCAGGCAGTCGGTCGTGATCCCCTCCCCGCTCGCGGACGGCGGTCTTCCCTCGACCCCTCCGCGTTTCAGCGGCTGGTAGGGGCATCCTCCGCCCCTGGCAGCGGCCCTGACCGCTCCAGGCGGTCGGCTATAGGAGCCCCTTCTCCCCTCGCGTCCAGGCGGCTGGGCTCCTCGTCCCCCGGCAGATGGCCGCGGCTGCTTCTTTGGGGTAGTGGCGAGAACTCCGCTACGGCGCATCCCTCTTCCTTCCCGGGTTTCGGCACCAATGTAACACAGATCATTTCACGGGCAAGGAAGAGGCGAGAAACCGGCTTAACATATAACTTAAAGGTTTAATGGAGAACACAAAAGACAAACACATAAGATAACGGACGTCCGTAATTGAGCTCTCTCTCTCGATCGTCGTCTGCGAGTGGCCTTTATCCCTCTTGACGGCGTAATTAGCCTAATACGGGACCGGGCGTGCGTAATCACGCGCCGGTCCCGCCCTCCACCGTGCCACACCCTCCCAAACAACCTAACCTCAGTGTGGGTGGTGGAGGACAAGTCCAAGTTTCCTCAGCTTCTGAGACAGTCAATCCGCGTATCTTATCACTTGGCTCACAGTGATTCATGCACAACTTACCATGTGCCCCATTAAGAGCTAGAACCACTTAATTGCTACCGCAAGGAGGTTATCCCATGTGACTCTACTCTCCCTGGCAACTGGACCAATATGGTTGCTTAGGAGACCTGGCTGGAGTCACACCCTGGATTTGAACTTGCAACTACAGGGGTGTTAGTCAGCATCAATATACACTGAGCTACCCAGGCCCCTGGAAATGGGCATTTTCAATGCTTTGGCTATTTTCTTATCCCTATATTTCTGTAAGCTCACTATGATACTCTCTCAGACACTGTAGCCTTGATTTAGAGAGATGTTACATACATTAATTTCCACAAAAAACGCATGTTAGGTGCATATTTCTCTGAAGGCGCATTTCATGATCTTGTTCACAATAAAAACATATTAATTCACATTTTAGACATATGTAAATGTTGTGATTAGTAATTAATTAGTAGTTATATTAAATTATCCATAGTTAGTTAATAGTTCTTAATAAGGCAAATCAAATTCAGTAATTATTGATTACATGTGAACTACCTCAGTACTCAGTTTGCTATTACTTACTGGTAATATTTACTTACTTGGTCCGTATTGTTCAACTAAAATATTGCACTCAAGGTATATCACATTGCATCATATTTGAATAAAATAGATGCCTTTCATGTCATTTTACTCAAATCTCTGGAGGAATATGCCTTTGTACCAAGAATGTGTTTTAGACAAGGTCAAACCCTCACAATGTTATCAAGTTACTCTTTTGAAAATATTCAGTAGTATACTCTCAAAAGAATCAGCATTTCAAACAGCCTCAAACAAGATGAATACCCATCAGTGCTCATTGTATGTAAAAGGAAACACTTCGGCTTTTGCACCATTTTTGCCTCCTGGGATTCATTAATTCTTGATGTTATAAAAATGCATGAACTAAAGAAATTCATTTGAATTTTTTAAATTGCTAAAAATGGGAGACTTTTTATGTGAAATATTAACTATTAGTTAATGGAATTTTTTAATTGAGGGCCAAGCAATATAAAACAGATGTCCAATTTGTTGAAATCTTTATTAATATAACCACATATTATTATTATAACTACATAGTAGTACCCGTAGTCAAGTTATAGCATTTCTCTGTTGTATAAAGAATAATTACAACATTTTAAAAGCTCGGACAAACACTTAATAAATACTAAGTGTCTTCACAGCAGGTCCTTCTTCAAAGTGATAAAAGAGCCTTCATGACCAGTCCTAAAATTATTGACCCCTCTTTAAGGCAGATTCACCATCCACGTTTGCTCTTCACTTGATCTTCTTTTACTGAAATTTGTTGTAGTGGTACAAACAATATAAAACAGATGTGCAATTAGTTTAAATCTTTATTATTAGAATTACTTTTAAGTTCCAAATACCAATAGTCTCCCTTTTGTAGAAGGAAAATAAGTTCTTCTTCCAAGCTTCTGTCTGATACATGAGTCTTCATGGCATATCCCAAAATCAGTGGCCCCTTTAAAATTTTAACATCCAAGTACACTCGTCTGAACACTCCACTTTCACTTAATCTTTTCGTGAAGATTTCCAGGCTGCTTTGGTATGACGCTAATCAGGATAACATAATAAAGGGATATTTTCAATTGTATCAGTTGGAAAATAGGTATGGCAAAAATATATTGGCAAAATAACTCATATGATTTAAATTGCTGTGATATTGAGCAATGGATTACTCTTGGAGCCATACTATAATTGCATAGCAATTTGGCATTTAATATCGATCATGTTCATTACAGTATATTGTTTTGGTACAAACAATATAGAACAGATACCCTAAATTGTTTAAAAATATATTACTCCGATCGATCACATAGTAGGTGGAACTGGTAGCTGAGATTAAATAGGTGTTACTCTATTGTAGAAGGACAAAATGGCATTTTAAACAAACAAATTGTGATTGCTTAATGCCTTCACAAAAGTTTCTTCTTCAAAACTTGTGATAAATGAGTCTATGTGACCTGTCCCAAAATCAGTGTCTCTTCAACATCCAAGAACATCACTCTAAATGTTCTGGTTCATCTGTTCGGGATGCTTTTCTGAATGCTTTGCTACACTGTTAAAAGGGGTAACCAGCAAATGATACCTTAAGGTTCTATTTCTACTTGAAATGACCCACAAATTGAGCTTTGAGCAAATTGACATAGACCTCATTTCAACTGTATAAATTGCAAAACAGATGTGTGGCATAACAATATAATTCAAGTTGGCATAATTAGCATTGCTCAAACATTGAGCAATGGATAATTTTATTTTACATGGCAGCCTAGCATTTATCTATACTATAATGATCATATTAATCATCATAATCATTATACAAATTTATTTTTTTTTGTACAAACAATATAAAAACAGATGTACAATTTGTTTCAACATTTATTACTGTAATCACAGAGATGCACTGAAAAAACTTTGCTTCATCTGGACACATTTAAATTAACTGTTTAGTTTTACAAATATGAGTTAAAATTTCTGAATCAACCTGACTAGATAACAGTACACCAGCAAAACAAAGTTTAGGACCAGGTAGAAATAGCTCCTTAAGGTAACAATGTCAGCATACCATTTCTTACAGAGTAAACTGGAAGGACCACTTGCCAAGTATACAGTTGTAGACAGAGGTTTACATACACTTAGGTTGAAATCTTTAAAACAATTTTTTTAACCACCCCACAGATTTAATATTAGCAAACGTCTAGGTTACGTATGTAACCTCCGTTCCCTGATGGAGGGAACGAGACGTCGTGTTGAAGAAGCGACACTAGGGGTCTCTCTTGAGCGCCGAATATGCCTCTGATGCATGAAAAAAGGCCAATGAGAAGTTGGCAGACAGTATTTGCATACCCCGCCCCCGGGCAAATGGGTATAAAGGCGAGGAAATAGCATGAGTTCATTCAGGATTTTTCTGAGGAGCCAGGAGTGTTCGGCCACCTCAGTGGCTCGGCTCAGCAACGTGGCTGGGAGGACACGACATCTCATTCCCTCCATCAGGGAACGGAGGTTACATATGTAACCTAGACGTTCCATATGTAACCTAGATGTTCCCTGTCTGTCGCTCACTTCGACGTCATGACGAAGAAGCGACACTAGGGGTCCACTTCAAATCACGCCATGCACTGAGCCGTGTACGTGTACTGCTGACACAGGAGCGGGCAGATATTTCACGTGCCAGGACGACCAGCTGTGTCAGACTGCACGTACCCTTCCCCAGTGCCCCATAAAAGACGTCAGAATCCTTCTAGTTACCCAAGCAGGGAAACAAGGCAATGCTTGCCAACCTGGGATGGGCCGAGCCTATCCGGGCCTCTTTTCACTCTATGTTTCTCTCATAGAGCCAAACGGCTTGGGCCCTTACCACATCGTGGGAAGGGGGTCTTGCCCATTTTCCTATTCTTTCAGGAGGAAAAGACCCTGTGGAGACCACACCTGCCCAGGAAGGGGAAGGTACCGTGGCAAAATGAATGGCGCGGTGGTAGATCCAGCCTCGAAGAGGGGGGAGTTGCTACAACACGGCGACCGGAGGGCAGCGGGAACTGCCTAAGGGAGACGTGGGTCAGCTCGTAAGGTGACTGTACCGCGAAAAATACACATCAGGAGGGTCCGCGTCCAGCGTGCCGGGACTGTTGAGGTGTGGCGGCAGAGTGCCGTGAGAACAGCATTTGCGGGCCAGGTGACCCAGAGACAAAGGAAATAGCTCTGTTATTGAGAATGTGGGAACCGCAGACCAGACTAGGGGGCCGCACCAACAAAGGATTCTCCTCCCGGTCCTCCACCGGGGAACGGAGTGGTCTGCTTACCAGCTCCGGAGCTAACGTCTTGGTCCCTGGGTCATCCATTTTAGGAATGCCTGGGAGCCTTCCGGGTCCTCGAGGGGGTCCTTGCGACGGGGGCATCTGCTTCCTGCGGGGTGCTCGACGCGTGGGCTGAGAGTTGGACCCAGGTTGAGGCGCAGCAGCCTGGTGTTTCTTCACGGGGCGATGCCCTCGGCGAGTAGATGGGGCATGGCCCATGGAGGCAAGCTTGCGGCGAGGCAGGATGTGAGAGATCACCTCCGTCTGTTTCTTCACCGCGGAGAACTGCTGGGTAAAGTCCTCGACGGTGTCACTGAAAAGGCTGAACTGGGAGACAGGGGCGTTGAGAATCGAGTCTTGTCGGTTTCACGCATCTCGACCAAGTTCAGCCATTGATGACATTCCTGGACCACGAGCGTGGCCATCGCCTGCCCGAGTGACTGCACTGTGACCTTCGCGGCCCTGAGGGCGAGGTCGGTCGCTGAGCGCAGTTCCTGCAGCACTTGGGAATCAGGGCTACCCATGTAGATCATAAACCGTGCAGATCTTTAAGCGCCTTGGCCTGGTGGACTTGCAGGAGGGCCATGGCGTGCAGGGCGGAAGCGGCGTGCCCGATGGCGCTGTAGGATTTAGCAGTCAGTGTAGACGTCCTCCTACAGGCCTTGGAGGGGAGCACAGGGCGACCCGCCAGGTGGTCGGTTTTCCGGGGCACAGGTGGAGCACAACAGCCCTATCCACCTGGGCAATCGCCGTGTACCCGTGGGCCGCTCCGCCGTTGAAGGTAGCGAGAGCGGATGAGCGGGTGGCATGACGAGTGGAGAGCGGCACCCTCCACGTAGACGTCAGCTCATCATGCACTTCCGGAAACAATGGGACCGGGAGTGTGCGCGGCTGTGAGTGGCACGTTGTTCCCAGGAACCAATCATCCAGCCGCGATGGCTGTGGGGAGGATGGAGGGTACCAGTCCGGCCCCACGCTAGCAGCGGCCCGGGCAAGCATATCGGACATCTGCGCGTCCGCCTCAGCCTGGGTGTGCTGGCACGAAGGCGGCAGCCCAGGGGAGTCGTCTGCGTCAGTCACCGCGCTCTCCGATGCAGCGGCGAGCTCATCCATTTCTAGCTCTCGCAGTGAGAGCATGAACCATCCACAAACGCTGCCTCGGTGTGATCGCAACCCAAACACATGAGACAACACCTGTGGCCGTCTGAAGCGGAGAGCACTCTACCGCATCCAGGAACTACACAGGGGTGGAATGGCATCTTTATAAAGATGCGTCCTGAAAAGGACGTTCAACGCCGCTGTGTATTGCTCTTTTAGAGGAAAATACTCTTTTACAGAGAAAATTACTCATTTAAAATTTAAAACTCTTTTAATTTTGCGCTGTCGAAGCGCCCAGGGGCAAACTGCACTGCCGTGCAGAGAAGGAGAAAAGCCGCTGAAGTTCGCCGTAGATCCAACAGCAAGCAAAGCATCAGAGGAACAGGAACAAGTGTGTAACTCGCAGCTGACTGCTGACACGACCAAGGCTCCGAAGAAAATTTCTGAATGAACTGAATGAAATAGTATTTCCTCGCCTTTATACCCATATGTCCAGGGGCGGGGTATGCAAATACTGTCTGCCAACTTCTCATTGGCCTTTTTTCATGTATCAGAGGCATATTCGGTGCTCAAGAGAGACCCCTAGTGTCGCTTCCTCGACACGACGTCGAAGTGAGCGACAGACGGGGAACGATAGTTTTGGCAAGTCGTTTAGCACATCTACTTTGTGCATGACACAAGTAATTCCAACAATTGTTTACAAACAGATTGTTCATTCCAGTGGATCAGAAGTTTACAAACACTAAGTTAACTGTGCCTTCAAGCAGCCTTGAAAATTCAATGGAATAGCCAATTAGCTTCTGATTGGAGGTGTACTGAATTGGAGGTGTGCCTTTGGATGTATTTTAAGGCCTACCTTCAAACTCAGTGCCTCTTTTCTTGACATCATGACAAAATCAAAAGAAATTAGCCAAGACCTCAGAAAAAAATTGTGGACCTCCACAAGTCTGTTTCATCCTTGGGAGAAAATTCCAAATGCCTGAAGGTACTGGTATCTGTACAAACAATAGTATGCAAGTATAAACACCATGGGACTATGCAGCCATCATGACCCCAAGCATACCTCCAAAATGGCATAAGGACAATAAAGTCAGGTACTGGAGTAGCCATCTCAAAGCCCTGACCTCAAATTTGTGGGCAGAACTGAAAAAGCATGTGTGAGCAAGGAGGCCTAGGAACCCAGGTGCAGTTTATTCAAACGAGAGTATATTCCAGAAAGTAAAACCAAAACAGAAACATGAACATTGACTTGACTTAAACATGGACTATGTTACACCAAACAAAGATATATTCACAACCAAAAAAGACCTTAGCACAAAACATGACATGGAAACATGAACATTAACACATCTAGACATGACACCTGAGTCCATTACATCAATTCTGTCTGGAGGAATGGGCCAAAATTCCAGCAATTCATGGTGAGAAGCTTGTGGAAGGCTACCCAAAATGATTTGCCCCAAGTACAAACAATTTAAAGGCAATGCTACCAAATGCTATCAAAGTATATTTAAACTTCTGACCCACTGGGATTGTGATGAAAGAAATAAAAGATGAAACAAATAATTCTCTCTACTATTATTCTGACATTCTGACAATAAAGTAGTGATCCTAACTGACATGATGTTTTCTATGATTAAATGTCAGGATTTGTGAAAAACTGAGTTTAAATGTATTTGGCTAAGGTGTATGTAAACTTCTGACTTCAACTTTAAGTATTTCTGTGTTGTAGAAGGAAAAATTACAACATTTCAAAAGCTTGGACTAACACTTAGTGATTGCTGAGCGCTTCCACAGCAGGTGCTTCTTCAAAGCATCTTCAGTTATCCTAAAATCTGTCTCATGCCAATCCAGACCACAGATTAAATATGCCTTTTCAATTGTAATGCAAAATAACTATGGCAAAACATAAAAAGTATTGGCTTTAAATTGAATTTTTATAATTGGCAGTTGGCCTTTATTTATTATAATGGTCACATTTATAAAAATCATGAAAATTTATTTGAATTTTGCTGCTGTTTTATAAGCAGTATAAAAAAATGTACAATTTATTTAGGTCCTTATTACTAAAACCAAATGTACAGTTGGAAGTACCAGTAGCCTCTGTTGGTAGAACAACATTTTGAAAGATTGTACAAACACTTAGCGATCGCTAAGTGCCTCAAAAGTTTCTTCTTCAAAGCCTCCGTGCTGTAAATTAATATTTTCAGGAAGCTTTTCACATCTTTCAAATGTATTAATTGACAAAACTTTCATGATTTGAATTGCATCATTTAATTTTAATCTGAATGTCATTGAACTAGTGTAAACATTTATGCTCTTTTTTTTTATCCAATCCTTTTCAGCCATGACATGCCTCCTCTAGGACAATATGAAAAACGCAGTGGCATTCAAATGGCAGGCGTGTCCACCTGCACCCTGTGAGGTGACGCTTAGTAATGGGGGACCCTCTGAAGTGAACCTGATCTTCTCTGTCTCATTAGATCTCTCTTCTTCTGTCATGCCTATGCAGCAGTGTCATCTCTTCACCATTCACTCTCCCCTTTAGTATAGGACGCTTAGTCCTGAGACACACCCCCCCCCTTCTGTTTCTTCGTAGCTTGCTAAGGGGCCATAGAGTTCTATATTACAATGCTTCTGCCCACAGACATGGCTATTGGGAGGTGGTTGAGAAGGCCTTTCACAGGAGTATTACAGAACAGTGTCAGGCCCTGATAAGCCTCCAGTTACGGCCCCCAGGGACCGGACTCGTCCGCTTCTTCTCTCCACCTGGGGGTGAGCGCTTTCTCTTGCGGCTGCAGAAAGGGCTTAGTAAAAGGGCAAAAAGCATGCAACAGAAGGCAACGCAACTCTATTGGTAGAAGCTTTTAGTAACCTAAAACTATATGACCTGTGATTAAGGTCCTGTGCCGATTCCCACTGCCGAGAAAAAACGCACACAATTTTAATTCATAAAGACCTTTGTCACACAAATGTGAAGGATAATGCCCTTTTTGGTTAATTATTATTATTATTATTATTAATATTATTATTATTATTATTATTATTTTTGTTAATGTACGTACTGCCACAGTAGTGGCTGGCATTCAGAAGACAGGCTTTTGTCATCTGCTTGGGCTCTCAACCAGCCTACCAACCCACACAAACAGCGCTTTACTTGCCCTAATGCTAGCGAGAGACATATTGAAAGAGACAGTGGGGCATAAAATAGGGCAGCCAAAGTCTGTTTTGTGGAATGTTTTCCATTTTTATCTTTATTATGCATTTTGCAATCTTCATTAGTACATTTAGTTGAGTTTAATGTAGTGCAACTGAAACACAGTTCCTGTGAGTCTGCATATATTTTGCAGCGGGAGAGCTGCCCACACATGGAAAGGAGAAACGAGTGTGCCAATACATCCTTTACTTGCGCAAATAAACAAGATCAAATTAGGCATTTTGCAGTTATTACTTGTTTAACCATTAGCTAGTGAAAATGACAACATTACAAGACAATACTTGCCCCATATAACGGTCTAAGATTAGCTGTTTCTGTCTTCTGTTTGTGAACAGAGGGCTATAAACCTCTGAAGTGAGACTACGCAACCAAGTTTACAACAACATAATCCTGCAAAGGTATTTAAAGGCTATGCAGGTGTATGCACTCAGCAGTATTATGTGCCTTACAGATAAATACATTTTACTCTAGTGTTTAGAGGATGTTACCACAACAAGCGTGAGAGATTATGGTAAAATGGCTTTACCTCATTGATCTTGTTAGCTCAAAGCTTGGCCTGATGTTTACGATTCACCCTAACAATATGTGATAATGATAATTTTTGACACAATACATTCTCACTCTGCACTCGGCCATTACTGTCAATATCACCCGTTAACTGTATTTGTCCCTATAAACACTTACAATGATGTAGGTGTAGCATTTGTTTTCAACACCCACACCTTTTCAAACCGGTTTGACTTCCTTTCATCAAAGGATCACAAACTATCCACTGATAATATGCCTCTTTGCTGTAGCTCTCAAATATAATTTACACTGGCATATGACCTGCCAGATTTCAAGATACCAACTTCAAACTTAATTAGTTTTCATGTTTCTTGTGTCAATCGCAATGCGGTGTGCTTGACTGAATTGAACGCGTGGATGAATTTGTAATTAGAGCTTTATTGAAGGAAATTTTTTTCAGAGAATAATGACTTTGGTGCGTTCCTCAGACAAAATTATTGTATGGCTTCAGAACTCTTGAAATATAGTGCACAAGTCATATGGACTACAGTAGTTTTGTGGTGCTTTATTGTCCTTTTTTGGTCATCACCATCTAATTTCAGAGTTGCATAAACTCCTTTTGTGTTCCCAAGAAGAAAGTCATATGGGTTTGGAATGATATGAGTGTGAGTAAACGATGACAGAATTTTCAAATGTAGATCAACTGTCTTTTTAAATACATTCATATGGCTTTCAGATTAATTGCAGGTTTAGAAAACGCTCTGTAGATTATTTATATATATATTTTTTTTAAAGTGTGTTTCTGTTTACATGGAAATTGAATTTTCCACATTGTCCCATGTGACTTGCTCTTACATGACTAGACAAGAAAGTCAAACCATTTAGATCTGCAAGCATAAAATGTTGTTGAAGGTCAAAAAAATAAAATAAATGATACCATTGAAAGTAAAATATAATATTGTGTACTTGGATTTGGTTGAGACTACAATCTGGGATACTAAATTACTGGTCAGTGCTGTGCAAGAAATTATTCTATTGCCAGATTTCGCCCTATGGATCTTCCTTGAGATACTTGATTTGTAACTCAGAATTTTTTAAATGCCAATGACACATTTATTACACTGCAAATGTAATGTTCCATCTAACGAGAAAAGATGGTTGAAGTTTTATGAGAATTTGTATTTTAAATTAAATCTGAATCCAGAACCAGATTTCTCAGTATGGTATCCTAGTGAACTGCAGAGAAAGCTGTCTTGACACATCAAAGAGCTCTCAACAACTTCACACACCGTTGAACACATCATTCACAGTGGTTGAAACAGGAAACAAGCAAGAAAAAGTACATTAAAAAAGCTAAAAGAAAACCATACAGTTTAACTGCCAACTGTCATCAGAATGTTTTTTACCAGAGGTGGGAGCAAGTCACACATGTTCAAGTCACAAGCACATCTCAAGACTTAACCATCAACTCTCGAGTCATGTCTCGAGTGCAGTGTAGACAAATCAAGCAAGTCAAGTCGAGTCCTAATGAATTTCAAGTTGAGTCAGGTCACAGTATTAAAATACTTGGCTTATATACATATTTTTACATAAATTGTTAATATGAATTGTATAACAGTAATGTGTTATATATATATATAGTATAACGCATTACTGTTTATATATACATATATATATATAAATTGTTAATTGCATTAATGAACATGCACAATATATATATTTTTTAAATACTATGAATACTTCTAGATACCTTATTATCCATATTGTTTAGATTTTTATAATTAACTGGTTAAAATGTATAATACTGCTTTACACCAAACAAAGTATGCTGTGTAAAAATGTGGTCAGCAAGGGCAGACAGGCTGAGTGAGAATGCAAATTTGCTCTCTGACAGTAGGTGGCGCCTATGCAGCAGAACTATAGCTGTTACCCTGGTAACGCCTGTACACAAAGCAG
The DNA here is from genome assembly GCA_032164185.1 of Moxostoma hubbsi. Classification (NCBI taxonomy): domain Eukaryota; kingdom Metazoa; phylum Chordata; class Actinopteri; order Cypriniformes; family Catostomidae; genus Moxostoma; species Moxostoma hubbsi. The sequence continues at coordinate 12,757,457 of JAVLUX010000040.1, forward strand.
CCCTGTGCTTATAAACAATAATTTATTAGGCAATATACGTATGTAAGATGAAAAGAAAATGCCATCGAAACTTTTCTGAAGACAGTCAGTTCCCTTCAGAGTTACATTTATATAAAATAGTCATAAAAGTATTGCATTCAAGGGCTTTAGTTAAAGTCTTCAGAAGTCATAATCACTATGAGAGCACTTGGATTTCGTCACAAGTCATTCTGTTTATTTTATACTACTTGTCATGTTTTAAATAAAGTGTTTTGACTGCAAATCTGCCTGTTATGTTTTTACATTACCAACAAATGGTTATAGTATATTGTTGTCTATTGGGAAGGTTTAGAAAAGGCACACACATTTAGAGGCAATGTCGGGTAATTTTAAACTTGTCACACTACAAATCATGGGATTAATCATGAATAATTTTAATTTACTGACAATCCTTATACATTTGAACAGTAATTTTACATATTAATCTTTCTGGATAATTAAATGATAATGATATGATTTACTTGCCTTTCTTTGTGGTTTTTGAAATGTCTGATGAAATTCAAGGTTGTGGTGGTTGTATCAGATATTTTTGCGTTGCATATTGTGCATCTGGCAAATCTTTTTTTATTTGCACAATCCAATTCTAAATCTTTATATCCAAATTAGATTATTTTGGGAACCCGACAATCATCTGGCATTTTGGTGCATTGTGAGCGCAGTGTTAACTGCGCAGATGCAGATCAGTGGTGCTGGTGTGTTTACATTTTTGCATATGAATTAATTGATGTTGCAATATTTTTTTTAACACATTTCATTACTGTTTATAATAAGTTATTGAAAATAATAACAATAATAATAAAAACATTCAAGTCATTGTGGAGTCATGCAGTTTAAGTCAAGTCTTGAGTCGCTGGTTCTCAAGTCCAAGTCAAGTCATTTTCTTAATTTAGTCAAGCAAATCACAAGTCCTTAAATTTCGGACTCAAGTCAGACTCGAGTCAAGTCATGTAACTCGAGTCCCCCACCTCTGGTTTTTATTAACCTTAAATCTGAAGTGTGTAATTCCTGTGGCACTACAGTCACCAAATGGAAAAATAATGATTGTTTCTAAACAGGTTTCCCGGACACTCCCTCCATCTGCCATTCGTCAGTCAAACAGATAGTCCCACCCAAACTCATTCCATTGGTTGAGCTGTTGCAGTGACAGGTTGGACACTCCAACAAACAAAGCAAAGTTCTGAAAACACCACAAAGCCACAGTGTTTATACTTTCCGTAGAAATCAACCTTATTTATTGGCTTACTTATAGTTGTTTCTGCATATTAAGTTGGGATAGGGGAAAAATTATACACTTCAGCTTCAATATGAAGTAAACCCAAATGGATAAATATGGTGGATAAATGTACTTTATTCACATCTCATACATATATTTGCATACATTCATATAAAATACAGAATACAGTAGACTGTTACCCAGACAATGACTGGGCCACAGTTCCTTGTTTACTTTTGGCACCCTGACTGGCTTCCTGACTAGCTGTGTTCTGTAGCCTTGTAAAATATGATGCAGTATCCAATTACGGTAGTTGGGATCATGCCAAATTAAGAAAAATATTTCCTGGTTCAGTTCCATTGTTTGTCCCTCTGATCTCAGTATCATATACCAAGAAATGGCTGTCTGTATAACAGTGCTTTCAGACACTGTGCCAACACTCCCAGTAGTTTTAGGGCAGTGGTAGTAATTTCACAGGCTGGTTTATATTGTCTGTGGAGGATGCCACATGAACAAATTTTTTCCTAGCTTTAGCATGTTTTCACACACAAAAGTCATACAACATTAATGATACAAACTTTTCAAGTTTACACCAGTGGTTCTCAAACTGGTGGGTCACAATCGTGTTCTGCAGGGGAAAAACAATGCTAAATGCAAATAACATGCTCCTAACAAACATATTATCACATATAGTTAGCAAAATAAACAGGCTTATTGACTTTTAAAAGGGAAGAGAAAATGCTTCCCACATCATTAGATGTTGACATCAAATGCTGTGCATCCAATTAAAGTCAATGGTTTAAATTCATCTGTCACTTGGTAGAAGCCAACATGGACATGTTTTGTGACATGCCCTCTTTGAAAACCATGAATAAACCTACACAAGGTAAAAGAAAAGATGACTCAGACTACATTAAATAATGCTTAATTTGCAACAAGGATGAACATGGCTTGTGCCGACCACATTTGGGTAATAATTTAGCAAATTTTTGGACCAATGCATTTTTGTTTATAATATTCATTTATAAATTTTGTTGTTTGAGAAACAATTTTGGTACTATGTTGGCTCACCAGTTGATGTTGAATGTGATGTCCTGAAGCAAAACCAGCTGAGAACCAATGGTTTACACTTTTTTTGTGGTGCAGCATGCAGTATTGTATCTTTTTACCTTTATTACTTGTCTATACGCAGAACACTATCTGGGCATCGACAAAGACTTTTGTTGTCAAGAGCCAAAATAATCTTCGCCCATGCATACCTCTACATAGTCTGAGTGCAACTTCTCAACCAAATTAGCCAAAGATGTTTTCCAGCACCACGAAAGCAAGCCAACATGAAAATTAATTACTATACGATAAACAGCACAACATCTGAGCTCACCAAATTGCACACTGTAACATTGCCAACACTGTCCTGAACTACATCAAGAGGGTTGAAAATATTTGACAGGAAATCCGTGATTGAAACGCAAATATTTTGTATAATGACACGCTTCACTGAGAGCTTTAAATGTACTCTGATTGTTGTATTAACTGGACATAAATACGTAAGAACACTACGTTCAGAGAAATTTCAATTGCTGCTAATGTTAATACAAGTTTGTGTAAACTTCCACCTAAACCACAATGAGAGAGTATTCACCAATTATCAGCTTCACATTACATATCTTAAAGACTGCCGAACTCTAACTAAGAAAATGATCTTGGTGAAGAAATTAAAATTACAGAGGTAGACAACAGGTTATTCCCCAAAATACATTATATAGATCATCACAACCAGTTGAAAAAAAGCAGGGTATAAAATTAAATATGATCTCCTCTGAGTTTTGTCTCAAAATCATTACAAATCAATCAATACAAATTGTATCTCTCATAAATCAGTATGTACAGATTTAGAACAAGCAATGTAAGACGTCAGATGTGGACCTGCATAAATTGATTCGTACTCAGTAGGAGACCATTCTGGAACTGGATCATATTACGCCAAATGGCGGTCTTTCTTTTCTTTGAAAATCATCTGAAATGTCCTAGAAGAATTTTTGAATATAACTAGTGCTATATCATTATGATATTATCTTTCCATAATAAATATATGGCTGGTTATCCAAGAGAATCTTTACAGGGAGAGCCATGCTATGAAAGGCAAAAAAATACAAAAGTAGAATCATACATATGGTATACGTTTTATAATTCAGTTTGTGCTATCCACTTTCTATCCAAAGTTAGCGAGATCTTCTATTTCAGTTGTCTACTATAAGAAGTAATTTTTCGCGGTGTGAAACTACCCTTTTGTTTGTGTACCGCTTTTAGAAATGCTGTCAATACTCTTTTAGTTCTTATTTGACCCATAAATTAATTATTTCGTTAGCTATAAAAGGTTGGGTTTGTTTGTTAGGTTGATGTGTATGAGCGATCGTTGATTTTGCACATGCAAGTCAAATTATACTATGCCATAAAAGACTTTTCTTTTAAAATAAAATCTGATATTATCTGAATAATCCATTAAATTAGCAGCCACTAGAGGTTTATACTAAATAAATTTTAAAACACTGACACAGACTTTATATATCAAAAAGCCATCAATGTCTTCTATCAAATGAGGAGCTATAATTGTGTACTTACAAGGTTGCAGCTAGTATGAGTGTAAGGTTTATTGTTGAAGTACACAAGCAATTAAGGATTACGGGATATGTTTTAGGTTTGAGATCATTATTTATTATCTCAATCATTATATGATGCCATGCAGGTGTTATTTCATATTCAGAAAATAAATTAATTAATTCCACACCACCAGTTTATAGTGACAATAAAACAATTCGCAAATCAGATGATACAATCTGAGAATGGCTTTACTGATTCAAGCACTGAAAAAAATGGAAAGATGTCTCTCTGGACACCCAGACCAAAGAAAAAGAGAGAAGACAAAGGAACAAAGAACGACAGAAGGAGATGGACCAGTGCTGATGGAGGTAGTAAGTTCTGCTGTAACTCTTTTTATATACTCATTTATATATAGCCATATTTTCTCATGCAACATATGGCTGCTCTCTTTCTGAACTGCAGCTCCCGAGCTCAAAAATGCGATCTCAATCTCCAGATGAATCCAATGCCATATTGTTTGCGTTCTGTTTTTCATCAAATACCTCCTGCACAGTCTCCTTGTGATCTCCAAGAGGAGAAGGCAGCGTTAAAGAGCATGAAGAGCAATTCTCAGAAGTAGGAGTGACCATATCTAGCCACAAAGGTCTTGCCAGTGGTTGTTAAGAGAGGGCATTGGTCCTCAAAGAGCAGTTATTGCGTTTCAGGCCAGTATGTGTCCTTCACAGCCAGCAGTTTGGTAAAAGACGTGAGAATCTTTCAGCGGTGATGCTTGCTTGTTTCTGTCCATTGTGCCATCTGAATGAGCGACCGAAAATGTGTGTTAATGAGAAACATGATTAGTGTTGCAACTTCCATTAAAATGTAATAGAACTTGAGTTAAAACAGATTAAGTTAATACTTTATAACTCATCAATGTCAATTTACCTGTGCTGATTAAACTGAGAGCTGGATTGACACAGCCCTGATAATATTTAATCTGTTTCTGAAAAGAAAACAGGAAGTGGCTGTTAATCGGGGCATTAAATCAACTTGATCAGCACAGATTTGGATACATAATTGATCAGTTTTAAATCTTGAAAAGACTAAATTGTACAATGAGACCCCATGAAATCAAAATGTAAGTTTTGTGACTGTCTATTAGCTTTGAGGCCATTTATAAAATTATCTTAAACCAGTTTAAGATGCCCAAAAGTTCCTCTAAAACCAGTCAACAGACCAACCCAGCCAGTCTGGAAGACTAGCTTAGACCAGCTAACAAGCTTAGGCTAGTTCAGTTTTTAAGCATTTTAAGTGTCTAATATACTTTTAGAAAATATTCACATTTAAAATGTACAGTCTGACACTTCTCAGATCAAAAATAATGTTAATAATTAATATTTATATCCTGTTAAATGCCCTAAAGAATGAGAATGTCCTGCCCCCTAATACCACCTTCTTGTAGATGGTAGCAAATCATGTTTACGTCTGCAACAAAAAATAAAAGTCTATTAGCCATTTAAAAAAAGAAAGTGACGAGCGAATTAATATGTCCTGCCCCAATTTCCCGTTTCAAAAGGAAATTCGTAAAATACTTCAGAAAAGAAAACTGCGATCTTCAAGCCATTTCATTAGGTCTTGAACAAAAACATAGCATACTAGGCAGATAGCAGATTAGATTGTGCTGAAAACCGACATTACTTTTCAGATATCTCCACATCTAATGGGGGTATATTGGCTTCCTCTCCGGAGAAAAGAGCAGGGCCTTCTTCTATGCCCTGTTCAGTTTGTGGGGCATTTCTGCTGGATTTAATCTGCATGACAACAGGAGAAACAAAAGATAAATCAGGAGATGATTGCAAGCAAAAATGTGAACTTATGTTAATGTCATGCTCTCGAGTCAGATAGGGCCTCCAAAAATCAATGTACCTTCCAGAGCAGCAGAAACACCACTGCAATTAACGTAATGGCGAGGAGCGACAATAGGCTGTACTCCACCACTTTTGGAAGGAGGACCCCTACAGAGAAATGGACAGACACAGCCATGTTTATTTAGTCTGACAGACACTTTTGTTGTACAGGGATGTAAAGGGATACAGGGATAAGGTTTTGTTGTACAGGGATGTAAAGGGATAAGGTTAAGCCCTAAGGGGCTTAACCTTACAGAGCCTGACAGAGTACTAGGATCTGTTAAGGAGTACGCTGCAAAAAGTCCTTCCCTTAAACTGTATTTTTGTCTAGTTTAAAAGTAAAATCTTTATACATCCTTAAAACAGAATAAAATTACTTGAGCAGCAAAACTGTTTAAGATATTAAGGCTTTTCATTCTAATTAATTCATTCTTTTCAGTGAATATATCTTGACAGAGGATTGTTTTTCTTATCCCATTGGCTAATTTCATTTTCTTGTTTTAAAAATGAACCTCACTTAATTTGTTAGATTTATGTATAAAACAACAAGCCAATGCCAACACTTTCTAGTTGATATATTATCTTTTAAACAAGATAAATTACTTTTTGGCAATGACAACAAGACTTGTCTTCAGAGATCATATCCTGAATTAGAGTTTATTTTTCTAACCCAATTTTGCTAGCACCATGCTGTACCAGTTAATATAATTTGCAATTTTTCTTTTCAAGTACATTTATCTTGTTTTAAGGATCTTTAAAAAAAATATTGATTTAAAACCTGATGTTTGCAGTGTATTGTATACTTCAAGCCTGATCTGCATAGCTGAGTTGTATTCTTCAAATTGATATGAATGTGTAGAAGACATTAACATTGTCAAATCTCACCTTTTTCTGTATAATCGGGAGAACCATTGAGTCTCTCTAGAAAAAAACGAGAAACAGAGTAGCATTAAAAGTCGCTGATAAAAACTGTCCATTGTTCGACGCTGTAATGTTGGACACAATATGCTTTTCTTTCCTCCCCTAAAAGATCTGATCTGTCTGCATGGGAAGATCTGAAGATTGCTCTGTAATCATCATGGTAACAATTGGACTTCGATTCTCCTCTTCCTTTCATGCTGTTCACTGGGGAGTATCTCTTGGTTTTGAAACTTGGCTGAGGCTCTGTCATAATAGGGCTGAAAAAAAACATGTTGCCTCTCTTGTTTGGTTCAGCGGCTCCATTTGAAAAGACATAGAACACACACACACACACACACACACACACACACACACACGTTGGTCTACCTATCATTATGAGGACTTTCCATGGACATAATAATTTTTTTTACTGTACAAACTATAGATTCTATCCCCTAAACCTTTCTGCATTTTTACATTTTCAATAAAACATCGTTTAATATGTTTTTTAAGCTATTTAAATTATGGGCAAACTAGAAATGTCCTCATAAACCACATTTATAGCATAATACCCTTGTAATTACCAGTTTGTAACCTAAAAAAAAACAAAGGCCACACACACACACACACACACACACACACATACACACTGCAACCAAAGCTCACAAGAGATATGATTTAAAAGTGGGTGTTAACATTTAAAACCTTAGTTGGAAATGAGCGGCCTTCCACAAACATCCCAAACTGTGGATGCACAATAGATTCATATAAAAAAATTATGAACACTTCTTGAAGTTTGTATTAACATATACCTTACCATTTGCAGTATGCTTCGCTGATGTTGTCGACACTGTAGTGGTTGTCGTAACTGTTGTTTTTGTAGATGTGGGGCATGCCGGAGGCTCGCAGTCCTTAGCTTCTCTCGATGAATTGGCAGTGTTGAAAAAGTCCACAACAAATTCAAAATACCTTGCTGTAAGCCACATCTCCTCTATGTAGTGACACTCAAATTCTAGCATTGAATCCTCCTAAAAGTGCAAAAAATGAATAAAAAGCTAATTCAATTGAAATCCAAATTCTAATTCTATTCTATTCTAATTCTTTTCAATTCTAATCCAAAAGTGTATTCAAAGTATGCAGAGTGTTTTCATTAAAAAATATTTTAAAATTAAATGTGATTTTCTGTTAAAATACTTTTTCCTAACACAGCGTATGCTAAGATTAACTATAAACAAGAAAAGTTCCAACTATAAAAAAAAATTAAGTTCCGATTATAAGCAACTTATTTGTAGGCTGATTTCAAGTGTAAACACTGCTCTGTTCGGCAACATTGGCTCAACCAATGACATGAGTTTGAGGTGGGGCTATTTGTTTGTTCAACCAGTGGCAGACAGATATAGCTTTACAAGGAATCTTTTTGAAAATAATTAGTTTTGTAATTCTGTTTGGTGATGCAGAAATGACATTCTTCAACTTTAAGAAAAATAGGTGCATTAGTATAAAAAGCTAGTAAAAATGGGAAAAATACACAGTATACAGTCCCAAATTGCTTCCACATGTTTTGTAGCCTTTACAAAAAATAAATAACTATAACTATATATATATATATATATATATATATATATATATATATATATATACAGTGAGGAAAATAAGTATTTGAACACCCTGCTATTTTGCAAGTTCTCCCACTTAGAAATCATGGAGGGGTCTGAAATTGTCATCGTAGGTGCATGTCCACTGTGAGAGACATAATCTAAAAAAAAAAATCCAGAAATCACAATGTATGATTTTTTAACTATTTATTTGTATGATACAGCTGCAAATAAGTATTTGAACACCTGAGAAAATCAATGTTAATATTTGGTACAGTAGCCTTTTTTTGCAATTACAGAGGTCAAACGTTTCCTGTAGTTTTTCACCAGGTTTGCACACACTGCAGGAGGGATTTTGGCCCACTCCTCCACACAGATCTTCTCTAGATCAGTCAGGTTTCTGGGCTGTCGCTGAGAAACACGGAGTTTGAGCTCCCTCCAAAGATTCTCTATTGGGTTTAGGTCTGGAGACTGGATAGGCCATGCCAGAACCTTGATATGCTTCTTACAGAGCCACTCCTTGGTTATCCTGGCTGTGTGCTTCGGGTCATTGTCATGTTGGAAGACCCAGCCTCGACCCATCTTCAATGCTCTAACTGAGGGAAGGAGGTTGTTCCCCAAAATCTCGCAATACATGGCCCTGGTCATCCTCTCCTTAATACAGTGCAGTCGCCCTGTCCCATGTGCAGAAAAACACCCCCAAAGCATGATGCTACCACCCCCATGCTTCACAGTAGGGATGGTGTTCTTGGGATGGTACTCATCATTCTTCTTCCTCCAAACACGGTTAGTGGAATTATGACCAAAAAGTTCTATTTTGGTCTCATCTGACCACATGACTTTCTCCCATGACTCCTCTGGATCATCCAAATGGTCATTGGCAAACTTAAGACGGGCCTTGACATGTGCTGGTTTAAGCAGGGGAACCTTCCGTGCCATGCATGATTTCAAACCATGACGTCTTAGTGTATTACCAACAGTAACCTTGGAAACGGTGGTCCCAGCTCTTTTCAGGTCATTGACCAGCTCCTCCCGTGTAGTTCTGGGCTGATTTCTCACCTTTCTTAGGATCATTGAGACCCCACGAGGTGAGATCTTGCATGGAGCCCCAGTCTGAGGGAGATTGACAGTCATGTTTAGCTTCTTCCATTTTCTAATGATTGCTCCAACAGTGGACCTTTTTTCACCAAGCTGCTTGGCAATTTCCCCATAGCCCTTTCCAGCCTTGTGGAGGTGTACAATTTTGTCTCTAGTGTCTTTGGACAGCTCTTTGGTCTTGGCCATGTTAGTAGTTGGATTCTTACTGATTGTATGGGGTGGACAGGTGTCTTTATGCAGCTAACAACCTCAAACAGGTGCATCTAATTTAGGATAATAAATGGAGTGGAGGTGGACATTTTAAAGGCAGACTAACAGGTCTATGAGGGTCAGAATTCTAGCTGATAGACAGGTGTTCAAATACTTATTTGCAGCTGTATCATACAAATAAATAGTTAAAAAATCATATATTGTGATTTCTGGATTTTTTTTTTAGATTATGTCTCTCACAGTGGACATGCACCTACGATGACAATTTCAGACCCCTCCATGATTTCTAAGTGGGAGAACTTGCAAAATAGCAGGGTGTTCATATACTTATTTTCCTCACTGTATATGAATTTGGTTTAAAAAAAATGTTGATTTACAAATAAATGTTTATTATCAGTCACTTGGTTTCAAGGTAACTTACCAAGCCAATTCCCATGTGGTACCGCATCTCTTGCAGTATTTGGACAAAAGTGCCTATATTATCTTTATTGGAGGATATATTCCCAAACTTCTGCATCAGGCCTTTTAAGCTCACCTCCAAGTGAAATACATTAAGCTTCACCCAGCACATACCACTCTTGAAGATAAATGAAAAGCATAATTAATTAACTACATTATCACCCTGTTTTCTTTTATTGCTGTGAATTATTTATGAAAATACAATAACTCACCACTTCTTTCGGTATATAATGTAGTGTAATCTTGTAGTCTTTCGGGATATTCTGTTTCTAATGAGAAAGAAAACAATTATTATAAAGCCAATTATACGTGTCAAATCATAAAAGCAAACTACATATTGTCTTGAATGAGGATTTAGGAATGAAAAATTTGTCATAAGTAATCTCAAAATAAATGAGGAATGAATCTAAATATAGCTGCATGCAGCGATAACAAGCCCAAGCACCATGGGTAAATTTCCAGTTGGTGGCTTTTGGAAAACAGTGCAAGGTGGACACTTGCATTAAGCATTTTACATTATTCTAAACAATTTTGAAGCAATTTGAGTAAAATATAAGAGCTACAGTTCCTGCTGCCTGTTGGTAGTGCTATGACTGTGACCCTGTCACGTTCTGTCTGCACCTGATTCATGGACTCTTATTTTGAAGTTCTCTCCCTCACTACATTTCCCAGAAATCACTGCCCTAATCATTCCTTCATTATCCCCACCTGTGTGTCATTCCTTCGTTTGGTTCCTAGTGTATATATGTTGTGATTGGTTCCAAGTGTATATATAGTTTTGTCAGTCTGGGTCAGTCCTTGAATTGGGTATAGTGATGTTTGGTTTGTCATGTTTGAATTGTTATGTTTGATATTATTCCAGTGTGTGTTCTACTCCAGCATGTGTTCTACTCCTGTGTTTAAGATTAAAGGATTTAAAGTACCTACTCCTGCGCCTCCTATCTCCTTGACTCCTAGGACACCCAAACGTTACAGACCCAAAATAGTCATATCCATGTGATTAGCCCCCAAGACTAAACATACAGTTTTGATCTAAATCACACATTGCAGACAGAAGATATAAGACACTTCCTGTTTCCCATTTTCCGCCATTAATTTAATGCCTCACCATAGCAACACTGCAATATTCAACAAATCCAAAATGGGTGACTTCCTGTTGGGCAGGCCTAATGACTATAATTATGAAATTTGTCAGGCTTGATGAGATCTATATATGTACCAATTTTGGTGACTGTAGGTGAAAATGTAAGTGCTACGGAAGCCATCTTACGCACCCATTTAAAAGGGGGCACTACAGAGCCATACACGCCTATGCGTGAACTTTTGCACAGAAATTATGGCCAATGACTCTGATGTGTGTGCAAAATGTAATTACATTTTAAACATGCAAAGTGCCTCAAAAATACCTAAATATAGGAATTATAACAATTAATTTATTGCCATGGCAACATTATTTAAGATTTTTGAAGAATTTTGAAGCAATTCATGTAAACACAAGAGCACTATTTCAAAGTCTGTTAAAAGTGACATAGTTGGTGGCACTATGACCATGACTCATAATAGCCGCATCAATGTGATCAGCCCTATTACCAAACATACAGCTGAATTTTCATCACAATTATACAATGCACACAGAAGATATAAGGAACTTATCACTTATCATCACATTTTTAGCAATACATTTATTGCTGCGCCATGGCAACACTTTTCAAAATATGAAAAATCTGTTTGCAATTTAGCATCTGCAATGTCTTGGCATGATGTTGCACAAATTTAGTGCCAGCCACATGAATCCCCTAGGAGGAGTATTTAAAAGTTCAGAGCCTGCAATTTTCAGAAAATCCAAAACGACAGACCTAATGACTATAATAATGAAAGTTATCCAGCTTGATGAGAACTATATAAGAACCAATTATGGTGAATATAGGTGAAAATGGGGGTGCTACAGAGGTCGTTTTACATGCCCATTTTAAACCTGACATCTGTCACTGACCAGCAGGTGGGCCATTTGAGTGTGGCGAAAAAACAAATGCTTTGTTTTATATCAAAAACTTCATCAGTGTTCACATACTTAGCATCAAATTACATTTAAAAACTAATTTTTCATATTCTGCAGTCTATTTTGCAATTAGAACATTACAGAGAAAACATTAAATTAAACATTAAATTGTTAAAAGAGTGCATTTTTAAAACATGTGACATGTGAGCGACAGTAGGCTACTTATGTTTCACATTCTCTGCTTATGATCCAATCCAATGATTGAAGAAAAAACGGCATGCATTTTATTAGGCTCGTTTGAGATGAGCAAGTTCTGTGCAGAACCGATCACCGGTGATCACTGACAGGTGCATGCTGGTTAGAAATCCATCGAACTTGCTGTGATATCATGACCACTTATGTAAAAAATACTCCTTCGAGAGCAAAGTGCCCTTAGTTGTAGCAGACAGGTGGCACAGTTCATTTTCCGAGATGTGCGAACTGCAAGCACGATGGGAAATTACATGCTGATGACACAGCTCAATGCTCATTGGCTTTTAAAATGTTTGATTTTTTTTTATCTCTAATATCATGTTTATATGTGTATAAATTATATGTAAATATTCCCATCATTCTGACTGCAATATCTGTATGGGATATGTGATTGATATCATATATTTGAAATACAGTATCTAAAATATATGTCTTTATTAAACTAAAAACCGTGCCTGGGCTGCGATCACATGCAGGCAGCGTTTTATGAATGGTTCACGTTCTCAGTGCGAGAACATAGCCATGGCAACATTGCGGTTGCTGCTTTCTTTTGTCATGAGAGAAAGCCACTTCAGCCGCCCGATTTGGGGATAATGACGGGTTCTGTTCGCCGGGTAAACCCCCTCGAACCACCTGCCTTCCCGGCACGCTTGCTTGCTTCCATCTGAGCTCGGGATGAGTGATTTCTCTCCAATTGTTCATGTTCTCAGTGCGAGAACATGGCCGTTCCAGCATTGCGGTCGCGGCTTTCTTTTGTCATGAGAGAAAGCCACTTCAGCCGCCCCTCGCGCCTCACCAGGAAAACCCCCTCGAACCACCCGCCTCCCCGGCACGCTTGCTTGATGACATCACCGCTGCATCGGAGAGCGTTACAGCGGCGTCTGATGCTGATGACACACCTGGGCCGCCACCTTCAGGTCTGCTCGCACAGCCTGACACATGAAGGTCCGCTATGCTTTCCAGGGCTACATGATTGGTCCCGCGGGCATGTGCGCCGCCGCACGCACCGTATGATGATCATCCCCGCCTGCCGCCAAACACTCAAACCCTGGACAGACCTCTGTTTTCTACGGGCAGGTGTACCTTACAGCAGGTGTCCCGACGCGTCTTGGTTACGACCGATGCCTCCAGATCAGGTTGGGGCACCGTGTGCAACGGGCACACAGTAGCAGGCCATTGGAAAGGGGCCCCACTGCGCTGGCACATCAACTGCCTGGAGTTGTTGACTGTCCTCTTTGCCCTGCGGAAGTTTCTCCCATTAGTTCGAGACAAACATGTCCTGGTCAGGTCAGACAGCACCACTGCGGTAGCGTACATAAATCACCAAAGCGGCGTACGCTCCTGCCACATGTCACGACTCGCCCATCGTCTCCTCCTTTGGAGCCAGCAGGCAACCTCAATGTGATAGCGGACGCGCTGTCACGACAACGCTTGCCCGGCGGAGAGTGGAGGCTTCACCTCCAGTCGGTCCAGCTGATTTGGGAACGGTTCGGCAAGGCCCAGGTAGACCTGTTTGCCTCCCGAGAGACCTCCCACTGCCCGCTCAGAGGCTCCCCTCGGGGCAGACGCACTGGCACACAGCTGGCCTGCGGGGCTGCGCAAGTACGCATTTCCCCCAGTGAGCCTTCTTGCACAGGTGCTGTGCAAGGTCAGGGAGGACGAGGAACAAGTCACCCTTGTGGCTCCTTATTGGCCCACCCGGGCCTGGTTCTCGGACCTCGTACTCCTCGTGACAGCCCCTCCCTGGCAAATCCCCCTGAGGAAAGACCTTCTTTCTCAGGGACGGGGCACGCTTTGGCATCCGCAACCAGACCTTTGGAACCTCCACATCTGGCCCCTGGACGGGAAGCGGAAGACCTAGCTGGTCTACCACCAACGGTCGTAGCCACAATCAACCAAGCCAGAGCCCCCTCTACCAGGCAACTTTCTGCCCTGAATTGGCGTTTGTTTGCGAATTGGTGTTCTTCCCGGGCTGAAGACCAACAGAGGTGTGCAGTTAGGTCAGTGCTCTTGTTCCTACAGGAGAAGTTGGAAGGGAGGCTGTCCCCTTCCACCTTAAAGGTGTATGTTGCCGCTATCACAGCTCACCATTACCCAGTAGATGGCAAGTCTCTGGGTAAGCATGACTTAATTATCAGGTTCCTAAGAGGTGCCCGGAGGTTAAATCCCTCCCGGCCAAGCCCGTTCCCCTCCTGGGATCTCTTGGTGGTCCTCGCCGGTCTTCAGAGACCCCCCTTCGAGCCGCTAGAATTAGTTGGCTCAGGGCCCTCTCTCTAAAGCCGGCCCTGCTGATCGTGCTCGCTTCCATCAAGAGGGTCGGGAACCTGCAAGCGTTCTCTGTTAGCGACACTTGTCTGGAGTTTGGTCCGGCAGACACATATGTGATCCTAAGACCATGACCAGGCTATGTGCCCAAGGTTGCTACCACTCCCTTCAGAGGCCAGGTAGTGAACCTGCAAGCGCTGCCCCGGGAGTAGGCAGACCCAGCCCCTTCATTGCTGTGTCCAGTATGTGCCTTGCGTGCCTATTTGGACTGCACTCAGAGATTTAGGTGCTCTGAGCAGCTCTTTGTCAGCTTTGGGGGACTGCAGAAAGGGAATGCTGTCTCCATACAGAGGCTTTCCCACTGGGTGGTGGATGCCATCTTACTGGCCTATTGCACTCAGGCCGTATTTCCATGGTATGGTCACCTTACGAGCTGACCCGCGTCTCCCTTAGACAGTTTTCGATGCCCTCCGGTTGCCGTGTTGTTGCAACTCCCCCCTCCTCGATGCTGGATCTACCACCGCGCCATTCTTTCCCACATGTGACCGACGAGGCTATGTGATGTATTTCGCCACCTTTACCTCCCCTTTCGGGGAGGTGTGGCCTGCGCAGGGTCTTTTCCCCCTGAAAGAATAGGAAATTGGGTAAGACCCCCTTCCCATGATGCGGTAAGGGCCCCGGCTGCTCTTGCTCTATGCCGAGAAACGTAGAGAGAAAAGAGGCCCAGCCAGGCTTGGCCCGTTCCCAGGTTTGCAAACGTCGTCTTGTTCCCCTCTAGGGTAACCAGAAGGATTCCGCTGACTTTTTTGGGGCATTTGGGAAGGGTACGTGCAGTCTGAAACACAGCTGGTCGCTTGTGCACGTGAAATACCTGCCTGCTCCTGTGTCAGCATTACACTGCTCAACGCATGGCGTGATTTAAAGTGGACCCCTAGTGTCGCTTCTTTGACACGACGTCGAAGTGAGCGACAGACGGGGAACGTCTCGGTTACTTATGTAACCTGCATTCCCTGATGGAGGGAATGAGACGAACCTGAGCCGAGCCACTGCAGTGGCCGGACCATTTCCGGCTCCTCAGAAAAAAAAAGTGATAAATCTGAGAAATATTGATATATTCTGCATTGTTAACATCTCACCTGAAAGAATTACCCTTCGTCATCGTTCTTCGACAAACTATGCAATCTGAGCAGCATTCATGTTGTGAAACTGTATATTATCTTATATATTAGTCTCATAAACAAAACGAGCCTGTATCCAAAGTCTATTTTTAAAAATGCGGTGTAGATTTATTCATAATAGCCAAGCAGTGCAGTCAGATTTTGTGTCGTCTTGAAAGGAGGATCCTTAATTTTACTCTGTATGCTTCCAGCGATTTTACAGAGATATTGCATGATTCATGTTTATGTGCTTTGATGTTGGATACAATTTAAATTCTGTTGTTTTTAAATGAAAATAAATATTATGAACAAACACTCAATGTACCATTTATTTAATTCCCCCATAAGACGTGTCTTCTCGTCCATTTTTTCTTTAATAAAGATACGTATTTTAAATATTGCAGAAATATACCTATCACATTTCCCATACAGAGTATTGTCATAGTATTTGGAATATTCATAAATCATTTATACACATAAAACAGGATATTACAGATAAAAAAATCATTAACATTTTAGAAGATAAAACATCACAGTTGTTTAAGCTAATGAGCATTCGGCTGTGTCGTCAGCAATTCATTTCCCATCGTGCTTGCAGTTTAGGCAACTCACAAAAAGCAGCTGTGTCACCTGCCTGCTACAATTGTGGCCACCTCGCTCTCCCAGGAAATTTTTTTGGCATACGTCTTCATGACATCACAGCAAGTTGGACAAATTTCTAACTGGCATGCACCTGCCGGTGATCACCGGTGATCGGTACTGCGCAGAACTTGCTCATCTCAAGACTTTTGAGTCTGTCCTCGCTGAAGCCTGTAGCGCGATGATTTACTGGATTCAATCCACTACATACTGGATGTTTGTAACCTCCGTGAAGTTGGCACCCAATATAATTAAATCATTACCAAATCATAACATTTGTTAGTGTATTTTAAAAATTAACGTTTGTGCTAGTTCGGTGTTTGAGATATTAGACAGAATTATTCTGACTGTTTGACGTCACTTTCCACCTCTGTGGTCCAAATCGCTCCAAACCAGTGTCGTTTGTTTGTGCTCGATTTGTGCTGACTTGTGCCGTTAACAGAAGCACTGTATCTATTTCCCTGAATTCCTTAGAAATAAGAATTTGGGGGGCCTGGGTAGCTCAGCAAGTAAAGACACTGTCTGCCACACCTGAAAGTTCGAATCCAGGGCGTGCTGAGTGACTACAGTCTGGCTTTCTATGCAACCAATTGGCCCGATTACTAGGGTGGGTAGTCACATTGGGGTAACCTCCTCGTGGTTGCTATAATGTGTGGTTCTCGCTCTCTGTGGGGCACATGGTGTGTGGTGAGTTGTGTGTGGATGCCGTGGACAACAGCATGAGACTCCACACATGCTAGGTCTCTGCGGTAACGCACACAACAAGCCACATGATAAGATGCACGGATTGACTGTCTCAGACGTGGAGGCAACTGAGAATCGTCCTCTGCCAGCCGGACTGAGGCGAGTCACTATGCCACCAGGAGCACTTAGAGCGCATTGGGAATTGGGAATTACAAATTGGGCGGAGAAAAGGGCAGAAAAAAACTAAAAACAAAGAAGCAGTGATGTCACTTTCCACCCCTTGTCATCCAAATTGCACTAAATTGGTGTCCTTCGTTTGTGCTAGATTTGTGTCATTAAAATTAATCTTTCCCTTTCTTAGAAATAACATGAAACTTTTTGGGAGCAGTTATGTCACTCTCCACCCCATGTGGTTGAGTGCATTTTTGTGTCCATCCACGCCGATTTATAATTGATTTAAATATAAACTTGTGCTAAATAGATGATGGCTTGTTAGTGTTTTTAGATGCCACGTCATGTCAAAAAGAACCTAAACTGTTAAACGTCTCGAGTCAAAAAAAAAAAAATTTTGCTCTTCTGTGTGTAATTTTAGTGCAACAACAAATGCATTCCAGCATGTAACTAACATGTTTTCAAACACTTGCGCTGAAATAAAAAAAAAAAAATAAAAAAAATATTAGCTTACATATAGGACTATGTAATAACACAAACACAGACAACACAAGTCACGCCAGCTTCTAGCAGAATTAAAACTAATAAACACATTCAGAGCTGAATACTGTGTTTACTCCCGTTCTTGTTAAATACAAGAAAGGAATACATTATGATGTTTCTTTTAATCAGCACAAATGAAAGGCACCAGTTTGGAGCGATTTGGACCACATGTTGTGGAGAGTGACATCACTGCTCCCGAATACAAGCTGTTATTTTTAATGAAGGGAAACAGATACAAGATTAATTTTAACAGCACAAATCAGCAGAAATCGAGCACAAACAAACAACACCGGTTTGGAGCGATTTGGACCACATGGGGTGGAAAGTGACATCACACAGACAAAAAAATGATGTCTAATATCTTAAACATCGAACCAGCACAAACGTTAATTTCTGCAGCACAAACGAATGGAATAGATTTGGTAATGATTTAATTATATGGGGTGCCAAATTCAGAGGTGGTTTGTTTCATACTGGCTATTTATACTAAGCACATTAAAAATGGCAAAGCATATTACACACATTAAATATTCTAATTACTTATGAATTTATACTAATCACAAAACACATTTAGATTTTAAACCTAAGATCAAGTGATAAAAAATAAGCTCTGCAAAAAACAAACATTGAGCATGCATATGTCATGAAATATTAACAATCTATTTTGAGTGTGGTATTCTAACATCCATAAAAAATATACATATATTTAATTATTCAATACATAAACAATAACAATTTTACCAAACAAAGACAACATGAGTGCTAAAAACACATACAATAAAAAGATTGTTGCCATTGAGTTAGAGAATGCATGCTCAAACGATCATGATATCACCAAAATCCACTCCAGCACATGCATATTAAAATATCCAGTACACATTGGGTCTAATCCAGTATGTCATCTTGCTACAGGCTGCAGTAAGGACCTCTTGGTGCATGGCTGTCCTCTGCCCAATGGAGCTTGGCTGTCCTCTATTGGACATTTCTGGTACTGCGCCTGAGCGCTGTGCCATTCAATCTAAAATTTAGAACAAAACTGACTATGATTTTCTAGTGTTTTTACATTTCAGTTGATATTTTTATTATAGTTTATTTTTTATGAAAATAAAAGTTTGTTCAGTAAATTTGAATTACAATACATTTAGACTTCTATAGCATTTAATTTCACTTTAAAAACTGCTTTCACTTGCACAATAAATTGCAATGGAAACAGTATTTAAGATATCAAATATCGCTTTACAATTTTACATCAGCAGGGTGTTGAAATTATTGTAAAATTATTTTAAAAAATTCACTTAAACACAAGAGGGCCATTTCAAAGTCTGTTAAAATTGCCTGGTGACGATGGAAGAAACTGACCCCACCACTTTTGTCAAAAGGTGGCACTACAGAGCTCCTCAGCCATGCCCATGTTTTAACATTTGCCCAGGCCTAATGGCTGACAACTCTGATGTGTGTGCAAAATATTGTGACAATTCAAGCATGCCAAGTACCTCAAAATGTGAATATACATAAAAAGGAATCATAACATTTAATGTGTTGCCATAGTAACAGTATTTAAGATATCAAGAATCCCTTCAGAATTTTAAATCTGCACTGTTTTGACATTATTCAAAACAATTTTTTTGGATGCAATTCAAGTACACATAAGAAGGATATTTCAAAGTCTGTTAAAAGTGCCACACTTCCTTCCACCAGTTGGTGGCACTACGGCTTTGATAACAATAGCCATATCAATGTGATCAGTCCACAAGGACAAACACTGAGCTCAATTTTTATGTAAATCACACCAGAAGATATGAGACATTTCCTTTTTCCAATTTTTTCGGAGCTTATCACTGTCAGTGCAAAAGTTTGTCAGCTTGATGAGATCTATATGTGTGCAAATTTTGGTGACATTAGCTCAAAATCGATATGCTACAGAGCCCCCCAAACATGCCAAACCTCTTGGTGGCACTACAGAACCCACCCTGCACCGCCCCCCCCCCCCCCCCTCCCCTTTGCCAAGCTCTTATGGCCAATGACTCTGATGTGTGTGCAAACTTTCAAGAGTTTTCAAACATGTTATGTACCCCAAAAGTACCGAAAACCTTGAAAAGAAGAATAAAAATAATATTGCTGCAAGCAGCAATGATGGGCCCAAGCACCATGGGTCTATTTCCACTCAATGGCTATCGGAAAACAATGCCTGATGGACATAGCAACAACTCAACATTAATGTTACTTTTAATATGCGCACAGAAGTCATTTAGGCTTGTAATGTCATTGCAATTCTGTTGTTGAATTAATTTCTATATTCACTGTCAAAATAAATAAAGTACATTCACTTTGAGTCTGTATTCATTATTCATATGAAAAACTATTCAAATAGCCTCTACATTAATGTTGGGCAAATGAGGACATAAATGATGTTAGAATACTGCATGTTTGCCCATTGAATAATTATTTAAACTAAAGCATAAATTACCAGAGGTGGGAGCAAGTCACACATGTTCATGTCACAAGAAAGTCTCAAGTCTTAACCATCAAGTCTCGAGTCAAGTCTCAATTGCAGTGTAGACAAATCAAACAATTCAAGTCATGTCAGTGACTCACCTCAAGCAAGTCATGTCGAGTCCTGAGTTTCAAGTCAAGTCGAGTCCAGCCACAGTACTAAAATATATAGAGGTTAATTTTTTAAATAAATATTTATTTTTTAGAAAATTCTGTTAATGGACATGCATGGTATTTTTATTGTGGGCACTTAAAAATACTGTGAATACTTCTAGATACCTTATCCGAATTGTTTCGATTTTTCGCTGGTTAATTCGTTTCGAATTAACCGGTTAAAATGTATAATACTGCTGTGTATGCTGTGTAAAAATGCAGTCAGATATTCACATTGATCTAACAAAAAATGTGTACAGTCTGAATGAAAATGCAAATTTGCTCTCTGACAGAAAGTGGCACTTAAACAGCAGAAATATAGCTGTTACCCTTCTAACGCCTGTACACAAAGCAGCCCTGCACTTATAAACAATACTTTATTAGGCATTATATGGAGGTAAGATGAAAAGAAAATGCCATTTACATTTTTCTGAAGACAGTCAGTTCCCTTCAGAGATATAAAATAGTCATAAAATTATTGCATTCAAGGGCTTTGAAATGAAGTCTTCAGAAGTCATAATCACTATGAGAGCACTTGGATTTCGTCACAAGTCATTCTGTATATTTTATACTACTTGTCATGTTTTAAATAAAGTGTTGTGACTGCAAATCTACCTGTTATGTTTTTATATTGCCAACAAATGGTTATGGTATATTGTTGACTGTTGAGAAGGTTTAGAAAAGGCACACACATTTAGAGGTAATGTCATTTCAAACTTGTCGCGCTACAAAACATGAGATTAATAGTGAATAATTTTCATTTACTGACAACCCTCAAACATTTGAACAGTAATTTTACATATTAATCTTTCTGGATAATGAAATGATAATGATATGGTTTACTTACCTTTCCCTGTGGTTTTTTAAACGTCTGATAAAATTTGATGTTTTTCTTTTCTGATATTTTCATACTTTTTTATTCACACGGTCTAATTCAAAATCTTTATATAAAATGAGATTAATTTCTGCAATTTCAGTCCGTCCTTGATGTTTTTCTTGGAGAGAAGTGGCTTCTTTGCTGCCCTTCTTGACTCTAGGCCATTGTCCAAAAGTCTTCGCCTCACTGTGCGTGTAGATGCTCTTACACCAAAATGCTGCCAATATTGCGCAAGCTCTGCACTGGTGGTGACACGATTCCGTAGCTGACTCCTCAGGAGGAGACTGTCTTGGCACTTGCTGGACACTCCGGGATGTCCTGAAGCCTTGAAGATCTTGATGATCCGGTAAATGGTTATTTCAGGTGCAATATTCTTTGCAGCAATTTCCTTGCATGTGAGACCATTTTAATGCAAAGCAATGATGGCTGCATGTCTTTCTTTAGAGGTAACCATTGCTAACAAGAACACAAAGATTGAAAGCAATTCTTCCCTCCTTTTATAGCAGAGTCTGCTCTTATAATCCAAGCATAATGATAGAGTGACTTCACCTGACTAGTATTCATTCACACTTTCCCAGGTGCTGCTGATATGATTAGTGAAATTATGTTGACTGGTCATTTTTTGCCAGGACCAAAAAACAGTGACATTTAGGTTTTTGTGATAAAGTAATTTTTTTTGTCCAATTAAGCTTTTTGCAATTATTTAAAATGTATATGATAACTCTGCACAATAATCTAGAAACAATGTTGATCAACACCACAACAACCGAAGCAGCAAACTTTGCGAAACACGAAATTTATGTCACAGCCAATAGTTTTTGCCACGACTGTATGTCCCCTGTGTTTTCCCTTAAATCGTATTCCAGCAACTTCAGGTGTCAAATACTCCTTCGTGGGGCCTTCAGATACAACATATTAAAAACTCATGTCCCTCAGTGTTAGGCAAGTACTGTGAAAAATTATTGTCACCGTTTTTTTGTCAATTTTTTATTTTTTTTTGCTTTAATGCAAGAATGGCTCTCACAACCCTCTTACTCACATAGCCAGACAGAGCCTCTTGACTGTGCAAAGTCATTTGGGTGTTAAGTTAAGGTCTAGAGCTGAAACAATGCATTCAGAAAAAGTCTAGGGCCTCAACATTTTAGGCCCTGATTTGGGGGCCCCTGGGGCTCCAGAATCTCAAATTTAATATGATGCAATCATGTATTTTCATTTTTTTCAACAGATATATCTGCCAGGCATAGGAATCAATGAAACAGGCTGACATGTAAGGATATTCATCAGAGGCTTTAATAGTTAGCAAGCACCCAGGGTTCTTTCTTGGACCTGACTCAGGGCCCCTGACGATCGAATATCTCAAATTTCAAGGTCGTGCAACCTTCGGAACCCCCTTTTCTAGACATCCCACTTGCCCATTAAACAAATGCAATTCTACATTGGTTTCGTAGATGGGGTAAAATTTGGTGCTATGACCTGGGGGCTTCGTATTTATCCCTGTTATGAATTAGACTAAAGACATAAAATTTAACTCTCTGATTAAACAAGCTCAGACACAATTTATGGAATAAAGTTCCAGTTAAACTAAAGACTCCATGAAAGTAGTTTGAAATGTTCCCCTGCCAGGATAAAAAAATCTCCTTGTGGTAAGGAACATAAATAAGCTTTGTTCCTCAATTTCTTCCTAAAATGCCTTAATTTATAGCTAGACTGATGACATTGTGATGTTCCAGTGCATTCAACTAGTCTATCTAACAACTGTCTGTTGTTTAATAAAAGTAGATTAAACTTGCCTGCTCACTGAGCGAATTTGAAAATAACTTGTGTTACAATGTGCATCATTGTCCAAGTGTTATTTTGAACGGGAGTGTAAATGTTTGATCACGCTAGAGATTTTCAGTAAATCTGTTTAACTTCAGTGGACAGACCCTGTAGCATATCCAGAAACTGACACAACATGCACTCTAATCAAATTACGTTGTTATTTAAACATCCACAGAATAATCTTGCTGCGAGCAAGTTGAAAGTATAAGTGCCACTCCGTAAAACAATTATGTGAGTTGTCTGTATCTTCCATTGCTCAAGAATTGCTCTTTACAAAAACTAGAGCGATAAATACCATGCTGCAAATGTACTTTATTTGTGCATTAATTTTTGCCTTGAATGCATTGAATTCACAGGAGCCTTGTTGAGTTACGGGCTGGACGTGATGGCTGTGATTTGTGATGTTTTTGACGTTCATATGAATCAATAAAACGTCTTGGTTACGTATGTAACCTCCGTTCCCTGATGGAGGGAACGAGACGTCGTGTCGAAGAAGCGACACTAGGGGTCTCTCTTGAGCGCCGAAAGATACCTCTGATCTATGAAAAAAGGCCAATGAGAGTTGGCGAACAGTATTTGCATACTCCGCCTCCGGATACGGATATAAAGGCGAGAGAAATACGCTCGTTCATTCAGGATTTTTCTGAGGAGCCGGGAGTGTTCCGGGCATCTCAGCGGCTCGGCTCAGCGACGTGGCCGGGAAGACACGACGTCTCGTTCCCTCCATCAGGGAACGGAGGTTACATACGTAACCGAGACGTTCCCCGTCTGTCGCTCACTTCGACGTCGTGTCGAAGAAGCGACACTAGGGGTCCACTTCAAAACTCGCCATGCGCTGAGCCGTGTACGTGTACTGCTGACACAGAAGCGGCCAGGTATTTTGCACGTGCACAAGCGACCAACTGTGTTCAGGCTGCACGTACTCTTCCCCAATGCCCCGAAAAAGCGTCAGCACCCTTTTGGTTACCCTAGGGGGGAACAAGGTGACGCTCCCAACTAGGGAACGGGCCAAGCCTGGCTGGGCCTCTTTTCTCTCTATGTTTTCTCGGCATAGAGCAAGAGCAGCCGGGGCCCTTACCGCATCGAGGGAAGGGGGTCTTATTCCGAAGTCCTATTCTTTTAGGGGGAAAAGACCCTGCGGAGGCCACACCCGCCCAGCAGGGGAGGTATAGGTGGCAAAATACACCACATGGCCACTTTGGGCATGTGGGAGGAAATGGCGCGGTGGTAGATCCAGCATCGAGGAGGGGGGAGTTGCTACAACACGGCGACCGGAGGGCAGCGAAGGGCTGCCTAAGGGAGACGCGGGTCAGCTCGTAAGGTGACCGTACCGCGGAAATACACACAGGAGGAGTCCCGTAGGAGGCCTGATCTGTGGAGCACTTATTCCAGTAGGGGTAGCCGGAGGTACCCGTAGTGGACTGGACCAGCACGTTCCTCCGATGAACTGCTGAGGGTCCGAAGTGCTAGGGAGGAATCAACCAGGGACCTGGGTCCTCTGGGACAAAAAGCGCACTGTTTTGCCTCGGTAGAGGGAAACGGCGCTGGAACAAGCGGATCACCCGGTCAGATCGTCGACGTGTACCGAGTTCTACGGGCTCGGACCTGAGAGAACACGGGACGAAACTGACTCAACCCTGAGATTGTAGAATCTCGTGAAGGTGTTAGGTGCTGCCCAGCCCGCAGCTCTGCAAATGTCTGCTAGGGAGGTGCCCCTTGCCAGTGCCCATGAGGATGCCACGCTCCTAGTGGAGTGGGCCCGCACCCGTAAGGGGGGCGGCACGGCCTGGGTGTGGTAGGCCAACTGAATAGCCTCCACCACCCAGTGAGACAACCTCTGTTTGGAGACAGCGTTCCCTTTCTGCTGTCCTCCAAAGCAGACAAAGAGCTGCTCAGAGCGCCTGAAGCTCTGGGTGCGTTCCAGGTAGGCACGCAAAGCACGTACTGGACACAATAGTGAGAGGGCTGGGTCTGCCTCCTCCCGGGGCAGCGCTTGTAGGTTCACTACCTGATCTCTAAAGGGCGTGGTAGGAACCTTGGGCACATAGCCCGGTCGAGGTCTTAGGATCACATGAGTGTCTGCCGGACCGAACTCCAGGCAAGTGTCGTTAGTAGAGAACGCTTGCAGGTCCCCGACCCTCTTGATGGAGGCGAGCGCGATCAGCAGGGCCGTCTTTAGAGAGAGGGCCCTGAGTCCGGCTGATTCTAGCGGCTCGAAAGGGGATCTCTGAAGACCGGCAAGGACCACCGAGAGATCCCAGGAGGGGAACAGGTTTGGCCGGGAGGGATTTAACCTCCGGGCACCTCTTAGGAACCTGACGATTAAGTCGTGCTTGCCCAGAGACTTGCCGTCTACTGGGTCGTGGTGAGCTGTGATAGCAGCAACATACACCTTTAAGGTGGATGGGGACAGCCTCCCCTCCAACCTCTCCTGTAGAAACAGGAGCACTGACCTAACTGCGCACCTCTGTGGGTCTTCTGCCCGAGAAGAACACCAATTGACGAACAGACGCCACTTTAGGGCGTAGAGTTGCCTGGTAGAAGGGGCTCTGGCTTGGTTGATCGTGGCTACAACCGTGGGTGGTAGGCCAGCTAGATCTTCCGCGTCCCATCCAGGGACCAGACATGGAGATTCCAGAGGTCTGGGTGCGGATGCCAGAGCGTGCCCCGTCCCTGAGAAAGAAGGTCCTTCCTCAGAGGAATTCGCCAGGGAGGGGCTGTCGCGAGGAGTACGAGGTCTGAGAACCAGGCCCGGGTGGGCCAGTAGGGAGCCACGAGAGTGACTCGCTCCTCGTCCTCCCTGACCTTGCACAGCACCTGTGCAAGAAGGCTC
Source organism: Moxostoma hubbsi (assembly GCA_032164185.1). Lineage (NCBI taxonomy): Eukaryota > Metazoa > Chordata > Actinopteri > Cypriniformes > Catostomidae > Moxostoma > Moxostoma hubbsi. Next base: position 12,783,345 of record JAVLUX010000040.1, read on the forward strand.
ACTGGGGGGAATGCGTACTTGCGCAGCCCCACCGGCCAGCTGTGTGCCAGTGCATCTGCCCCGAGGGGAGCCTCTGAACGGGCAGTGGGAGGTCTCTCGGGAGGCAAACAGGTCTACCTGGGCCTTGCCGAACCGTTCCCAAATCAGCTGAACCGAGTCCACCAGGCAAGTGTTGTCGTGACAGCGCGTCCGCTACCACATTGAGGTTGCCGGGGATGTGAGTGGCACGCAGCGACTTGAGTCGGTGCTGGCTCCAAAGGAGGAGACGACGGGCGAGTTGTGACATGTGACGGGAGCGTACGCCGCCTTGGCGATTTATGTACGCGACCGCAGTGGTGCTGTCCGACCTGACTAGGACATGTTCGTCCCGGATTAACGGGAGAAACCTCCGCAGGGAAAAGAGGACAGTCAACAACTCGAGGCAGTTGATGTGCCAACGCAGCTGGGCTTCTTTCCAACGGCCTGAGGCTGCGTGCCCGTTGCAAACGGCGCCCCAACCCAATCTGGAGGCGTCGGTCGTGACCAGGACGCGTCTGGACACCTGCTGTAGGGGTACTCCAGCCCGTAAGAAACAGAGGTCTGTCCAGGGGTTGAATGTTTGTCGGCAGGCGGGGGTGATTGTTACCCGGTGCGTGCCGCGGCGCCATGCTCGTCTCGGGACTCGGGTCCGAAGCCAGTGTTGGAGCGGTCTCATATGCATCAAGCCCAGCGGCGCGACCGCCGCGGCGGATGCCATATGCCCCAGGAGCCTCTGTAAAAGTTTTAAGGGGTCCGTTGTGCCCGGCCTGAGGGCAGCGAGGCAGTTCAACACTGACTGAGCACGCTCCTTTGTGAGACGTGCGGACATTGAGACCGAGTCTAACTCCATCCCGAGAAAAGAGACGCTCTGAACTGGAGTGAGCTTGCTCTTTTCCCAGTTGACCTGAAGCCCCAGACGGCTGAGGTGCCTGAGCACCTGGTCTCTGTGAGCGCATAGTAACTCTCTCGAGTGGGCTAGGATGAGCCAGTCGTCGAGGTAGTTGAGTATGCGGATGCCGGCTTCTCGGAGCGGGGCAAGAGCTGCCTCTACGACTTTCGTGAAGACGCGAGGGGACAGAGACAGGCCGAAGGGGAGGACTTTGTACTGATACGCCTGGCCCTCGAACGCAAACCGCAGGTAGGGGCGGTGTCGGGGCAGGATAGAGACGTGGAAGTACGCGTCCTTCAGGTCTACCGCTGCGAACCAATCTAGATGCCGGACGCAGGTTAAAATATGCTTCTGCGTGGGCATTTTGAACGGGAGTTTGTGCAACGCTCGGTTGAGAACTCGCAGGTCAAAGATTGGTCGTAAGCCGCCGCTTTTCTTGGGTACGATGAAGTAGGGGCTGTAGAAACCCTTCTTCATCTCGGTTGGAGGGACAGGCTCTATCGCGTCTTTGGCCAGAAGAGTCGCGATTTCCGCGCGCAGGGAGTGGGCGTGTTCGCCGTGTACTGCGGAGAAGCGGACGCCCATGAAGGGGGGCGGGGGCCTGGCAAACTGAATTGCGTAACCGAGTCGGATGGTCCGTGCCAGCCAGCGAGACGGGTTGGGAAGTGAAAGCCACGCGTCCAACCTCTGCGCTAGGGGCACTAAAGGGACGATTAATTTTGACGTACCCGGCGGGGCTTCACAGCGGGGCGGAGCAGGTAGGGCAGCGTTGGGCGGCGACGGGGCGACCCGCGGCTGAGGTGCTGAGAAAAGACTCAAAGCACTTACCTTGCTCCGCACACCCGGCAGGGGGCGGGTTATAGAGCCCTGCATTTCAGCCCGAGCCCGACGGGCCCCGACTTTTTTACGCCCCTAGGGCCGGGCTTCGGGCCAATTTTCACGTCATAGTTCACATGCGGGCCGGGCCTCGGGCCTTTTTTGGGTTATCCTTCTTTTTATATTTTTAGACATTAATTTAAAAATGTATATGAAGTTGACGTCGACGATAGAAAAACAAACATAAAAAAGCCAATTCATAACCTCATAACTTTCATAATCTTATAATTGCACTGACAATGAATGACTAACAGTCTCGCGCATTCACGCATGCACACAAAAGGTTTCCCGTCAGTGGCGCGACCCGCGATTCACCTCATTTGAAAATGGAAAGTATTAAGAGAAAAATCGCAGATGGCCAACTTAAAACGGTAAAAAACACCAGAGGAAAGGCAAACTTCTGGGCTGTTTTTCAAATCGTGACAACCTTAAATGACGAGCCAACTGGTTATGCACAATGTACAATTTGCAAGGCTGTGCTAAGCTACGATAGTAAGAAGACGGGATCATCTCATTTACAGAGACATTTTGAGCGTGATGGATGTAACGGTAGCGAACCAACCAGCAGCAGCAAACAAATGAGTGTGAGTGATTTCCTTGCCAAACCAACTCCTTCTAAGGTGAAATCACTGATCACAGATAAATGCGTGAATTTCTGTTGTATGGACATTCGGTCATTTGAAACGGTAGCAGGGAACGGTTTCATCCAGTTAGCGCAAGAGCTAATAAATGTAGGCGCTACCCATGGACGTCTGTCGGCAACAAGTTTACTCCCTGACCCCACCACAATCTCCTGAAAGTGCAAAGAACTGGCGACTGCTAAGAGAGGGGACGTGATTGAAGAAATCAAGGGGGTCATGTCGTTGATAAATGTGGGCATGACAACTGACATGTGGACGGATGATCACCGTAAAATAAGCTACATGTCAATCACATGTCACTATGTCACACCACAATATGACATGAAGAGCAGGGTTCTCACCACAACAAGCTTCCCAAACGAGGCCAAAACAGCAGACAATATTCGAAAAGAGTTGCAGCAGCAATTAGTCTCAGTCCTTGGATTCGATGCTTCAGTGATGAATTCTGTTGTCTGGGTAACCGATCAAGGCGCTAATTATGTTGCCGCTCTTCGCCCATACCGGCGCCTGGACTGTCAAGACCACCTGTACAACACTGTCCTCCGGCATGCCTTGGACTGCGATGAGCTTTCAGAAATAGTCCCAGAAGTAGCAGAGACCCTGCAGGCCGCCAAGGCTTTAGTCCGATATTTAAAGCAGTCAGGTCTGACAAGCCGGTTGTCAAAAAGTGTCAAACAGATGGCAGAAACCAGATTTAGCACCGTATTTCTCACCCTGGAGTCAATTGAGTCAGTCTACGCAGAGTTACAGGAGATACTTCAGAGCCGTGGTGAGAGCCAGAGACTTCACGATGTGCTCCCTGATGTGCTGTCTTTCCTGATTCAATTTCTGCGCCCGTTCTACGACGCACAAAGGGAGTTGGAGGGGGATAAATACCCAACACTGAACCTCGTCGTGCCCTGGCTTCACAAGCTGAAACACCATTGCCAGCCAGATGTGTCGGACACTCCTTCCCAAGCAATTATCCGCCAACGACACCTTGAGTGGATAATAAAGAAAGTCCACATCCAGCCACTTCACAAACTGGCCATATTCTTATGGCCAAAGTTCAGTCAGTTAAGGATGTTTACCAACGCTGAGAGGGATGACATCTTTCAGCTGGCCAGACGTCAGATAGCCCGCTATAGAGAGGAGGGAACGGCGGATCAAGCTGCCGGTGAGGTTTTATTTTAAGTGTGTGTGTATTACTAGCCTATTATTATTATCAGGCCTATTATTATTATTATTTAACTTTATTTTCACCCTCAACCATACTTATTATAGTAGTAGCTATTATAGGCCTCTAAATTATTAATAGCCTAATAACAATAATAATTTGTTACATTTATATAGCGCTTTTCTGGGACCTCAAATTAATAAATTAATTGTACTAATCATAGCCTACTTGGTCAATTAATAATTATAAAATTATGATGATTCATGCAGCGGCGAGCATTTCTGTGTCTGCACCTGTTGTTGCGGGCCACGCAAAGAAAAGAGCGCTGGCCGAGTTTGAGGAAGAGTGGGAAAACATTCTGGAGCAGGACGAGGATGACGATGAAGTACAGCAATACATGCGCCTCAATCACAACATGGAAGGTGATGGACGAGATGTGCTCCTTTGGTGGAAACAGCACGAGACCCTGCTACCACAACTGTCCAGACTGGCCCGCTCTGTGTTTAGTGTCCCCGCCAGCAGCAGTAGCAGCGAACGTGTCTTCAGTGCCGCGGGAAGAGTGATAGAAGAGAGGAGGACTGGGTTAAAACTAGGGGTGTAACGATACATCGATATGGATCGATGCATCGATCAAACGTCTAATGATACGATGCATCGATGTCATACACAAAATATCGATATGAGATACCTTTATTTTGACCGTCTCCACGTCCTCAAGTAACATCCGTTTCCGCCAAAGCGCGCGTTTTGTTTTTCTCACCATACTGCCTGCCACTTGTGTGTCGGATTGCGAATGAGATGCAGCAACAAAGCGGCTGTAGCAGCGAAAAGACCATGGAAAAGACAGACGCTGAACATTTTGACGCTGTTGTCGGGCGCAAATCGTGGGTTTGGAAACATTTTGTATTTTCCAAAAAAGATGGTCAGGTAAATAAAACCCATGTTATGTGTACACGTTGCCAGTACAAGCTAAAATATTCGGGAAACACCACAAACTTGTCAGTGCATCTGAAAAGAAAACATGGAATCGAGGAGAGTAACGTTAATTTGGCTGAAGAAAAACAGCCTCTGTCACCCCCCATGAAGAACTTCTTCGCCCCGACATTAGCCCACAACTCCAAAAGAGCAACTAGCATTACGTCCGCGATCGCTTTTTTTATATGCAAGGATATGAGGCCCTACAATGTAGTTGAAAACGAAGGCTTTCGTCACCTACTACATACTCTGGAGCCGAAATATAACATTCCATCAAGACAGCACTTCAGTGAAAATTACATTCCGAAGCTGTACAGACAAGTGAAAGATAATATACAGCATACACTAACTGATGCAGAACGAGTCGCAATCACAACAGATGGATGGACATCTTGTACAACCGAAGGTTATGTAACTTTGACCTGTCATTATATTGACACTGACTGGCAAATGAAGAATTATGTTCTGCAGACACGTGTTTTGAATGACTCGCACACCGGGGTAAATCTTGGTGAAGTCTTGAGAGAAGCTTGTGGAGAGTGGAATATACTTGACAAAAATCCTGCACTGGTCACCGATAATGCCAGTAATATGGCAATAGCTGGAGCAAAGGCAAATCTGTCACCTCACATTAAATGCTTTGCGCATACCATTAACTTGGCAACACAGAAAGGCCTGAAATGTGCTGGTGCAACATGTCTTTTGGGAAGAGTGAGACGAATCGTGTCATTTTTTCACCGCAGCACGATTGGTACCACTGTTTTAAAAGAGAAGCAGAGGTTGCTCGGAATTCCAGAACACAAGCTTAAACAAGATGTGATCACTCGCTGGAACAGCTCCTTTGATATGCTGGAACGATTTTTGGAGCAACAAGCTGCAGTGTGTGCTTCACTGCTGGACAAAAAACTAAGGAAACTCTCAAATGACCTGCAGCATACCCTCAATGAAATTAACATCACTGTAGCTGAAGATATGGTTAAGCTACTTTCACCAGTGAAAACTGCCACCACCATAATGTGTGAGGAAGAGCAGCCAACTGTATCTGTTATTGCACCTCTTCAAGCTAAATTGTTGAAACATTTCACTGTCACGGCTGAAGACTCCAGTGTGATTACAGAGATGAAGCAGGTAATGGCAAAGGATCTAGAACATCGATATATGGATGTGAGACAAGTTCTTTATAGAGCATCTGCCTTGGATCCCAGATTTAAAAAGCTGCCTTTTTTAAGTGAAGAGGAAAGAGATGCAACCTTCCAGTTTCTCATCCATGAGGCTGCAGAATTGATGATCCAGAAAGTAAGAATATATTTTTTAGTTTCAGCAATGTTTTATAAATTTTATATATTTTATAAATTCATTAAAATGCACTGCCTCTCCATTTGCTATGTGTGTGAGAACGTGTGTCTGTGTTATAATCTACAGAATGACACAGTGTCACAGGTTGAAAATGCAACGGCTCACTCATCTGCTGACAAAACTTCTGATGATGATGATGGCGACACTGAATTGATGCCAGTGTTCCAGGCAGAAACCACTGAAGAAGGTATGTATGTGCACACTGTAGTTAAACATTTGTCTATTCTTTGCTGTTAACAGCCTGAAAATGTGATATGTGCTTTTATTTATCAAGTAACAGCTGTAAGAGGCACACGTTTTATTTTCTCTGACATAACTAAGCCATGCGTTTTTTTTTTGTTGTTGTAATTTTAGAACATGTTCCTCCTTTCAAGAAGTCAAAACCCTTTGAAGATCTGTTTGGTGACACATTCAGCACTGCGGACCCTAGCCAGACTGTCAAGAGCCCTAAAGAGCTGGCCCATGCTGAAGTTGTTAAGTACAGAGACACTGCATCTTTGAACTTGGGGGGTAAGGTGTTGGAGTGGTGGAAAAGTCATCAAACTGAGTTTCCCCTCCTGGCAAACCTTGCCAAAACATACATGTGCATTCCTGGTACCAGTGTACCGTCTGAGCGCGTGTTTAGCACGGCAGGTGACATTGTCAATTCAGAACGCAGTGTCCTCTCTCCTGAACATGTTGATCAGTTGATTTTTTTAAAGAAAAACCTCTCAAAAGAGACCACTGCACTGTAGCAATTGTTTGATTCATAGATCTTATGTTGTGTGAAAGATCAAATGTCAGATAAGTGTAACAGTTTTATTTTTGTATTTTTTTATATTAGTTTGTTTTATTTCATTTATTTATTTAACTAGAGTACCTCAGTTATTTGCACTATTGCACATGTTGGCACAAAAGACTGGAAGGCTTTATTGACTTTATTGACCATTATAAGCTTGATTGATTTTATCAATCTCCCCTCCATTATTTATTTTTATTTATTTTTATTTTTGTTGTGTTGTTGTAAATGTCACAATTGGGAAAGAGGGTGCAATTTTCAAAGTGTTTAATTAAACATTCATGTTATATATCTTTTGGTTGCATTTGTGAGTTAACAGAAATGAAACTGGTTGTGTAAAGTGGCGCATAATATCTAAATATCGATTAATCGATCGATATAGCAATGAATCGAATCAAATCGTAATCGTATCGAATAATTTTTTGAAGGATCGGCAAATATCGTATCGCTGGCTGAGAGAATCGATATCGAATCGTATCGTGATGAACTGTCCGATTTACACCCCTAGTTAAAACCTTCCACTGTGGATGCTATTCTTTTTCTCCATGATGCTCTGTAAGAGACTGTTCTAACTTTTCGTTTGATTGGACTTTATTTTCGTTTAACTGTTGGAAACTACTGATGTTTTTCGTTTGATTGGACTTTATTTTCGTTTAACTGTTGGAAACTACTGATGTTTTTCGTTTGATTGGACTTTATTTTCGTTTAACTGTTAAACTATTGGGAAAAAGAATGGCCATGTTCTGTGGTGAATTTTTGAGGTAAGATAACCTGCTAGTTTGTTTTTAATTTATTTAATTTAATTTGTTTAGATTGGCGATGCTCATTTCGTTTGCGATGTTGCGAGCCGAGCGAGCCAGTATAGGCTAGGCCTATTTAAAAAAGGTGCTCTACTGTGGTTTAATAAATACACATTTATTAAACTAAATGTCTGTGTGATATGCTTGAAGTTTTTTATAGGTATATCTATGGTTTTATTGTAGCCAAGTAAAGTAGCCTATTAGCGTTGATTTGAGAGGCTAAATTAATCATGTTTTACTCGCTGTCGGCGTGGCTGCTTGGTCGTCATTTAAAAAAAATGATCCAAACATTTGTCTTAACTTAATAAAGAAATTAAAAGAAACAAAACGAACAAAACTGAACTATTTTAATGCCTGCAAATAGGGTAGGCTGCCGCTGTGTAAAAAAAAAAAAAAAAAAAAACGGGCTCGGGTCGGACTCGGGCTGATAATTCTGATGAGCTGTCGGACACGGGTCGGGCTAGGGCCTGAATGTTTCGGGCCAGGGCCGGGCTCGGGCCTAGATTTGAGGCCCGTGCAGGGCTCTAGCGGGTTAGCGACTGAGGAGGAGGTCCTGGGTAGGCGTCCTCTAGACTCGTCGGAACCGGCCGGCCGGGGGACAGTCGTGGGGCTGAAGACGGGTGGTCCGTGTCCAGGAGGCCAGGACTGTCGGGATCTAAGGGCAAAGTGCCGTGAGAATGGCATTTGCGGGCCAGGTGACCCAGAGACACAGGAAATAGCTCTTTTACTGAGAATGTGGGTACCGCAACCCCATCTAAGGGGGGGCGGCAAATTAAATTGTTTAGAAACAAAAGATTCTCCTCCCGGCCCTCCACCGGGGGATGGAGTGGTCTTACCACCTCCGGAGCTAACGTCTGCGTCGCTGGGTCGTCCGTCTCAGGACCGCCTGGGAGCCTTCCGGGTCCTCGAGGGAGTCCGGGAGACGGGGGGCGTCTGCTTCTTGCGGTGTGCTCGACGCAGGGGCTGAGAGCTGGGCCCGGGTTGAGGCGGAGCAGATTTCTTAGCCGCAGGAGGATGCCCTCGGCGAGCAGACGGGGCAGTGGCCCTGGCGGCAGGTTTGCGGCGAGGCAGGATGTGTGAGATGGCCTCCGTCTGTCTTTTCACCACGGAGAACTGCTGGGCAAAGTCCTCGACGGTGTCGCCGAAGAGGCCAAGCTGGGAGACAGGGGCGTCGAGGAAGCGAACTTTGTCGGCCTCACGCATCTCGACCAGGTTGAGCCACAGATGACGTTCCTGGACCACTAGGGTGGCCATCGCCTGCCCGAGTGCCTACGCGGTGACCTTCGTGGCCCTGAGGGCGAGGTCGGTCGCTGAGCGCAGTTTCTGCAACACGTCGGGATCAGGGCTACCCTCGTGCAGATCTCTGAGCGCCTTGGCCTGGTGGACTTGCAGGAGAGCCATGGCGTGCAGGGCGGAGGCGGCCTGTCCCGTGGCGCTGTAGGCTTTGTTGTTGAGGGAGGATGAAGTCCTACAGGCCTTGGAAGGGGGTACAGGGCGCCCGCGCCAGGTGGTAGGGTCACCGGGACAAAGATGGAGCGCAACTGCCCTATCCACCTGGGGAATCGCCGTGTACCCGTGGGCCTCTCCGCCGTCGAGGGTAGCGAGAGCGGATGAGCAGGGCTTTTGACGGACGGAGAGCGGGGCTCTCCATGACGACGTCAGCTCGTCATGCACTTCCGGGAAAAACGGGACCGGGGGGGGGGGGGGGGGGGGGCGGGGGCGTGGCTGTGAGCGGCGCCCAAACCCCAGGAACCAGTCATCCAACCGTGACGGGTGTGGGGAGGGTGGAGGTTTCCAGTCCAACCCCACCCCGACGGCGGCCCGGGCAAGCATGTCGGACATCTGCGCATCCGCCTCAACCTGGGCCTGCTGGCCCGAAGGCGGCAGTCCAGGGGAGGAGTCAGCGTCAGACGCCGCGCTCTCCGATGGAGCGACGAGCTCATCGGCTTCAGGCTCAAGAGGATAGGCAGACCGGCCCGGAGGCGAGTCGCCGTTACCTCGAGACTGGACGGAGGTAAACGAGCGTGTCGGGGGGCGGGTGGTCCAAGGGGACGTGCCCGGCGGAAGCGCACCCGCTGCCCTCCCCAAATCGCCTCCAGCACCAACCGCATCGTCCTCAATCCCGTGGGAAGAAGGAGCGATACGGGGGGCGGCTGGAGTGGCGTGCTTTCTATTGAAAGCAAGCCGCGACCGCAACGTTACCATGGTCATGTTCTCGCAGTGAGAACATGAGCCATCCACAAACGCAGCCTCGGTGTGATCGGCGCCCAGACACACGAGACAGCGCCTGTGGCCGTCAGAAGCGGAGAGCACTCTACCGCATCCAGGAACTACACAGGGGTTGAATGGCATCTTTAAAAAGACGCGCCCTGAAAAGGGCGTTCAACACCGCTATGTATTGCTCTTTTAGAGAAATAAACTCTTTATGAGAAATATAACTCTTTATATTGAGAAACTCTTTCAAACTCTGCGCTGTCGAAGCGCCCAGGGGCAAACTGCACGCCGGCAGAGAAGAGAAAAACAGCCGCTGTAGTGCGCCGTAAATCCAACAGCAGCAGAGCGTCAGAGGATCAGAAGCAGGATCAGCAGTGTAATACGCAGCAGTCAGCATAAACACGACCTTCGGCTCCGAAGAAAATTACTGAATGAACGAGCGTATTTCTCTCGCCTTTATATCCGTATCCGGAGGCGGAGTATGCAAATACTGTTCGCCAACTCTCATTGGCCTTTTTTCAAAGATCAAAGGTATCTTTCGGCGCTCAAGAGAGACCCCTAGTGTCGCTTCTTCGACACGACGTCGAAGTGAGCGACAGACGGGGAACTATGTTTTCATTAGTGCTAAAGAAAGATCATAAATCACTGGTGTTGCTATGATTACGAGAGTACATGGGAAGTCCTAAAGAGACACTTCCTGGGTAACTCACTGTGCATGCTCAACCTGTTGATACCATACTGTTAACATAGCACAGCAATGCTAAGCTAATAACATAGCACAGCACAGCTAAGCTAACAAGTTAGTGTTCTATCATTTTTATATTTCACTTTTGTGTATTGGCACTGAGCTGATTCTGTTCTATGTGGAGGGCCCCCACTGGAAATCATCGACACAATCTCCAGGCCACACAGTATAAGACTTCCCCATTGTGGAATTTTAAATTGATAAAATCCTTCCAATAAAATGTTTCTGTTACACAATCATGATCAATGAGCACCAAACCTCAATCAGAATCCCTGATATTGCTTTTAAGCCTAACAACAGAATATTTATTGGTGGATTTTTTTCATTTAGTCATTCTCTCCCTACTTTTTACATTCTAGAGACAAAGCCTGTTGAACCACAGATAATTCTGGTTAAAATATTAGAAAAATATTCATCTTGAAATGTCAAATCATTAACCAAATTTTCAAGTCTTAACCTCACGCAACTACTTTATTTGTGTTTATCAATCCAATCCAAATTCTGGCATCCAAATGCAGCAACGTCCTGAAGTAAATTGCAGAGAGAAGTGCCAGGTAACCATCACGTTTACCAATCATTTACCAACTACCTGGCCCACAACCTCATAAGCCAGATGAAACCGAGCGACAAGAACGTCACCCATCTGACACAGGAAGTAAATTACCTAAAGCTGCAGAACACAAAGACCCAAAAGGTGCTAACAAATGCCATGTTCTGAATAGACCAGCTAGAAGCTGAAGCCCAAGATCAATACAAGGTGTCCAGGAAACTTGAACAAGCATCAATGAGAGAAATAAACCCTAAAAAGAAACTCCAGCACACCAAAGCACAACTGGAAAAGGCCAGGTTTGATATGAAGGACATGAACTCTTGGAATGCCATTGGAATGCCATCTGGAAATATCCAGAACTGAAAATAAAACCATGACCCTACAACTTGAGCTCACCAAAGTTTGGCTTGATATGGTTAGAGAAGAACTGAAACACTCTCACGAGTTGAGGATAGAGCTTAAAATGGTCATCAAAGAAGCATCCTACAACGAAACGTTGCCACATGATGAAAGACATGAGGGCCTGCAGCACAAAACTTCATCAGCTCTCTCCAAACTCATTGAAAGGGTAGGCTTCCCAATGACCCTTGAAGCAGCACGTGGAATTGATATTAAAGACCCTGACAAGCTGGCATGGAACATTGAAAAGTTCACACCAAATCCAGCTGATGGTCGCAAGATCCATGTGTAAGACTGGCACAAAATTGTCTGCATCACTACCGGGAAAGTTAAGAAATTGTGAGATAACATCATAAAAAAAAATCACACACAAAAGGGATAGCTGCACCGAAGTGGCAACCCCTGAGAAGACATCTCCACCTGAGACAACACACCCCACTGATTAAGGACCATAAAATGCAAATCACACTCACATCTGCTCTCTCTCTCACCTCAGGTCACTTTAAGAACACCAAAAACTAAGTTAAGTCTTATCCTGTTCTGTAATGTAAAAGATTTTCTGATCTTACATGTTTGGTATCTGTGACAGGGCGGAGGGTGGGGCCGGGTCGTTATTATACACACCCGGTCCCTTATCGGGCTAATCAAGCCTCAGAGAGGGATAAAGGCCGACTGCGGAGGATGGTGCGGGAGAGAGAGATCATTTACGGACATGTCCGTCATGTGTGTGTTTCTGTCTTTTGTTTAAGTTTCACATTAAACTATTATTTATATTGTCAAACCGGTTCTCGCCTCCTCCTTGCCCGACTAAATCCTTTACACTGGTGCCGAAATACGGGAAGGAGGAGGGATACGCCGTAATAGAGTTCTCGCCACTACCATCCACCCCAACTGAGCAGTCACGGCTGTCTGCCGGGGGACGAGGAGCCTGGCCGCCTGGAAAAGGAAGAACAGCCGCCGACTGTGAGTGGAAAAGGGGCCCCTAACCGACTGCCTGGAGCAGTCAGGGCCGCTGCCAGGGGCGGAGGAGTCCCCTACAAGCCGCTGAAACGCGGCGGGGTATGAGACCGCAGACTGCGAGCGGGGAGGGGCTCGCTGCCGACCGCCTGGAGCGGGAGAACCTCTGCCAGGGGTGGGGGAGACCCCTTCTGTTTCCCGAGAACGCGGCAGGGCGTTCCGTCCGCCAGGGGCTGGAGGGCTGCCTCCGATCCGCCCGGGGCGTGGCTGTTGTCCGTTGGAGGGTGGAGGAGTGGCCGGGGACCAAGCTACGGCGTATCGGAGAACTGGTGAGTAATTTTTTTTTTTTCATCTCTCTCTCCTCTCTCTCACTGCCGCTCTGTGTTGGCCTTTTCCCTCTCATTTAAATTTTAGTGTTTTATTGAGGGGGTACTACACTGTTACAGGAAGTACCCCCCCAGTTTAGTTATTTCTGTTTCCCTCCCCTTGTCCCCTCCCTCATCCAGGTAGATGGGGATGACCTGCTGGCAGACGGGGCTTAGGGAATGCCCTCCCCCAGGGAAAGGGGGGGGGGGGGGTGTGTACGTCATGCCGGGGGCTCCCCAGCCTGAGAGAACGAGGGAGGAATGTGACAGGGCGGAGGGCGAGCTAATCTTATCGAGCTAATCAAGCCTCAGAGGGGGATAAAGGCTGACTGCAGAGGATGGTGCGGTAGAGAGAGAGATTGTTTACGGACATGTCCGTCATGTGTGTTTGTGTCTTTTGTTTAAGTTTCACATTAAACTATTATTTATATTGTTAAGCCGGTTCTCGCCTCCTCCTTGCCCATCAAAATCCCTTTACAGTATCATTCAAGAGGTCTCAGTGCAACTGGTAAAACAGCTTCATTCCCTTTCAGCAAAGTCAAATCACAAGTAAGATTTAAGAACTTAGTAAAATACTGTATTCTATCAGGGGCATGATCCCTCCCAGACCTCTCACAGAGACCAGATGCTGTATGCTGATTAGTTGCATTCTTTGTAAACATCAAACGACCTACTCAATCACAAGTTTCAAAGGTCTAATTACAACTCCCTATATTGAAAACCAAATCCTAAATAACACAATTGCTGTGTGTAATGATAAAGGAATCAAGGTCTCTGTAGCAAGAGGACCCACACAGAAAGCTTTGTGTGTCATTTTTTTTAATCTGCCAGGTTTGCAATTTTAATTTTTAGGTTTGGCAAATGCTTGAATGGAATGCAACTTTAATGATATTATTATGCTTGGTTCACTGATAGATTTGAGTTTGATTTATTATTTAATTGGATTGTTTGAATGTATTACTATTACCTGGTAAAATAAATAGCTTTTACGATTCATTCTGAAGAACTGTTTTCTAATATATATTTTATTAACTTCAAATCTATGGTCAGAGTTAGCTTAACTAATCTACTTAAGAAGTAACCAATTAGATAAATAATTAAAAGGCTAAACGATGAACCGAGAATCTATAATAGAACTAAGCAGTATAATTAAATGGTAATACTAAGAGTAGGACAGATAATCTGCAAAACAGAACTTAATTGACTGGGGAGAACGGTGAGTCAAGAATCTATACTGAACTTAGCCAAATATGACTAAACAGATAAATCAGAGAACCTATAAGGACTTAGTCTAAAACTTTCTAATATCTGAAACTGATGAATTTGTAGTGAAAGGACCTGCGTCCAGACGGCACAGGACCCGAATAAAATTGAAATAACAAATGCAGTCTAGAAGAGAGAATTACTAAGTAATAAGATACAAAACTTAAATTCAGAGCATAGATACATCAATGAGGTTTTTCATAATTGGAGTCTGATAAAGTTGGAGATGATTAAATTTAAATGCGCAAGAAAAGACAGAATGCGCAGGAGACCTTCAGCCACACTATTGGATGCTGTCCTTGGGCCAATCGGTGGACCTTACATATGCTTACCTGTATGGCATAGACTTCCACCTGAATATGAGGCCTCAGATGACTAACAGAGACACCATATGCCTACTATTGATAACATCCAGCCATGAGGTACAAAAATTTCTTGACAGACAGTCAAACCACACAAAGTCTAAGTACAAACTTCTTAAAGAGGCCCTGATTAATGAATTTTCAGACCCAGAGTCTGAGCAAGAACAGTTTACCACCCTGAACACCAAACAGGGACAGAAAGAGACCATACAAGCCTACTACCATAGACTATGGCAAGACTACTTCCGGTCTCGGGACGAACCTGAGATGGAAGAAGAATTCAACTTCAAAACCATTTTCCTCCAAAACTTGCATCTCATGGTGAGCTATCATCTTGGAGTCACAGCCTGTCCTCATATGATGACAGCTCAACAACTGTGTGACATGGCACATAAGGCTTATGTTAAACAAAGAATGGCCTCAAGAAAGCCCCACAAGGCATCATCAGTCTTAAGCCTTACCTCCCAAAACCAAGGGCATCAGAAGATAAGTGGTATCACAGCAAAGCCAGGTTCTTCAGCATAGAGTGGAGTAAACCACATGGCGATCAAAAGCATGACCCCCACATTAGTTCTAGACCCATATGCATGTCCAACCAATGTAAACTGTGGAACAAACAACATCCCTTAAGCAATCCAAAAGTAAGGACATCATGGGAACCCAGATGGTCGTATAAAGGCAACCAACAATGAAAGAAATCTCAACACTGTGCAGACAGACACAGAATAAAGCCTGAACATGAACACAGAACTAAGCCTGCACACAAACCAGATAAGCTACCTTCAGAAACTCACCAGAAATGCTGAAGCTCCTCACAGCATACTTCAGGCAGAATTCACCCAGGGCCGACCATAAAGACATTTCATACTTCTCCTGTCATTACCAATGAGAGGAATACAATTGCCAGGCACAACAGTGACAGACACGGCACCGGCTTGGACCGAAAACTCAGCCATTAGCCTCAACCTCAACCACATCCTAATTTAACATGACAGAAACTCAGTCAAACAGCAGCACATGATGAGTTATACACAGACATCAAGAACTGTGTGAAAGACTTCCATGAACTGTGGCTTCATCAGCACCCACAGTCACCAAGAGGATCCAGATTAGCCAAGACATAAAGTGCCAATCTTCAAATGGGCCCACCGAAACCAAGTCAACAGACAAGGACACCTTGGGGGAGTTTGAAACAGTCTGACACAGTTTACAACAGTCTCACATACAGCTAAAACAGTTTGACATAGTTCAAACTGTTCTTACAACACACTTTTACACACCCAACCACTATAAGGAAATATCAAACAGTTTTCCTTATAGAAAAAGCACACAGCTTTACTTTAAGATACTTGAAAACCCTAGCTACCCTACCCTACAGAGCATTCAGAAAGGCTTGTGTGAATAAGTCATGTATCCATGATATGCCATGATACAGTGGACAAAAACCAAAAACGTTCCAACTAAATTGAAGGAACTTACCGCATTAAGCTACACAACTGAACCATGCGGATCAATTTCTAAAAGAACGCAATCCTTCATGTTTATGACTTAGCCTTCAGTACGTTATGAGTGGCTCAATCCTTCTGGTTTTAAATGGGTACTCCTTCACCCTTGGTTCTGAATCGCGACAGAAACTGAACAACCTGAGTCTAATCAACAAAATTTCACAAACGATTACTCATATTCACGACGATTCACCTCAGTCAGATCCAAATTACCCTTTACTGGATTGCAAAACACTAAGGATAATTAAAGATTGCTCTAAAACACGAACAATCATAGAAGATTCCCAATAGTACCAAAACATACCAAGAATCCTCTGAATGCTAGAACACATAATGTATAATTCAGTCTTCTGCACCAGTGCTTTAGCTTTGATGGAGGTGTTGTCTTGTTGTTTGTTTGTGTTTGTCTTCTTCAGCTTTTGCAGATGTTTGCTTCCACTTCAAACTTCAACAATAGAAGGTGAGGATGTAGGATATTAGGTGGAGAAGAGCATACAGTTGCTGCAATATGACTTGAAACTAGAAAACCCAACCTTTTAATCCTGGAATTCCTCAACATAAATTAAAAAATTTGGCTCGACTAAGCACCAAGAGGTCTAACTGAAGCTCACATATGGCCAATAAAATTAACAAAAGAGACTCTTCCAGATAGCACATTACTTTAGAACTTCATGCTTCTGAAGAAACCTCCTTTATTCTGGTCAGTAACCTTTTCTCCAGGCTCCAAATTAGTCATGAGATCTTCGTGATCATTATTCTGCAAACAGCTGCTAAAAAGGAATCCATGAACATTTCACACAAAGTCCCAGTACTTGTGAATTAACCCTCTAAAATGTACAGAATGCAGACAGTTTAATTTAATTCCTAACACACACACTGCTCCTACATTAGTGTGAAGTTGAAAATGGCAAGCTGAGAAAACAAGCTGCAAGATAGAAGCTCCTGCATCATTCAAGTCTCCTGTCTGGGAACTTTTTCTTTTTGCTGTCAATCAAAACAGTGATGGTCAAAAAACATTTACCAACCAGGCACTGTTTGCAGACATTGCTTGACGCGAGTGCCGTATACTGGTAATACATCGATGTATGATTATTTATTTACGCTGACATCACTTGGGAATATACAGCACATGGTGCGCACAGAGCCACAAGTGAGCCTAAAACTGCACACAGACACAATCCCTTCTGTCTTTAAACAGGCACTCACTGCTAGTTCGGACAGATATGAAACAAGAACTAAATTGGGGTGTTCATTTCCAAAGTTATGTTACCCTTACTCCATTAATGAAGATGTGTTCCGCGTATGATTAAAACACTCATGTTGCATTGCGACATCCCTTCTAGCATACATTTTAACAGCAATGTTAACATTTTTAGTTAGTAATTTGAGAATTTTGTTTTTGTTGGTTAAGGATACTAGCGAAAATTAACCATGGTTTTATTCAGTAATACTGTAGTAGCCATATAGTAACCTTGGTTTTACTATAGTAATATTGTAGTAGCCATGCCTGAAGTAACAATGACTGCTGTGTCACCATTATTTTCTTGGCTGAAATCATAGTTTTACAATAGTGATACTGTAGTTTCAATATAGTAACCTTGATATTACTATAGTTTTGTAATCATGACAGTAACCAGGTTAATTTTTGTGGTTACTATGATTTTACTACAAATACCATGGTTAAGCTATGGTTACTATTGTAAAACCATAGTGATCTGTAGAGAGGGCAAACCTCTTGAAGTGTCTGTTACCAAATAGAATATATTTATTTTGGATTTGGCAGTAATATTTCTTTTTCTGAACATAACAAATACCGAACCATACCGAAACCGTGACCCTAAAACTGTGATACAAACCAAACTGTGAGAAATTTGAATCGTTACACCTCTACTATCTATCTATCTATCTATCTATCTATCTATCTATCTATCTATCTATCTATCTATCTATCTATCTATCTATCTATCTATTTTGTGGCAAGCAGGGCATGGCCGAGTGGCATCAGGGCAGAGCGAGGCAGGAGAGATAAGTGGTAAACGAGTTCCACCTGTATGCACACCAGTCTCACGTTCCAAGGAGGAGCGTCGGGAGTATTTAAGGATAGAAGACAGCAGCAGAATGGGATAGAGAGACGCACAGAGCTGTGTGTGACTGTGTCACAGTGACTGCTGGAAAGCAAGGCTGTTGAGTGTTGTTAAATGTGTTTGTTTATTGTGCAGTGTGGAGCGGGACATAGTCTTGTGTCTGTAGCTGGGGAGAGAAGAAGCAGTAAGGGCCATCACGTGGTGATTTAATGAAACATAACACATGTGTCTCGTTACAGTGACGACGGAGATGGGCTTGAAAAGGCTGCACGCCAGTGAGGGTGAGAGAGAGCGACACGAGAAGCCAGAGACTGGATTGTCTTAGTAAATGTTTTATTTGTGAAGCTGAACAACACCTACATTGGTGAAGCCTCTAGTGAAGCTGAAAATCCTTGTCTTTATTTGTGTGGCTGGACAGCCCGTGCCATATTTGTGAAGCTGAATGCTTGAATAAAAGCTGTAGAACCTGGACGACTGCCCCGCTCCCTTCTTGCTCAAGCTTGTTACATGCAGAAAAGCACATTTATGTTTTGATGTACACTGAAAAGTGTGGCATTAAAGTCTTAAGTGGATTATTCACCCGGCTACCTCTAGCTCCATAGGAAAGGCAGAGGTCTGCCATATATATAATACAGTACACACACAGCATATATATTCATTTTTAATTGGTACATTTTTTCTTTTATTGCTAACTGATTAATTTTTAATTTTTGCTATAATTATTTATTGAAAAATATATATAGCTCTGAAGATTATATTGTAATAAAGTAATTTACCATTTTTATATATATTAATTAATTAATTAAATACATTAGGTGTTAAGTTGTTCTAGATAGAGTTTAATATGAGCACAGAAGTAATTAAGCCTTGAAATTTTGTTGCAGTTATGTGGCAATAGGTCTCAATTTCTGTTATTGTTGCATTTTTTCTCTGTTCTCTTTCAAAATAAATGAAGTACGTGAACTTTTATTCTGCATTCATTATTCATACGCACAACTGTTTAAATAGCCTTTAAATTATGTTTGGAAAATAAGGACATAAATTAGATTAGACTACTGCATGTCTGCCCATAGAATAATCATTAAAAGCAAAAATGACCAACTGGTAACCAACAAACAACTATTGTACCTTGATGTTGCCACAACATCGTAATGATGGACTGGCACTATTCCAAAGTTACATTGTGGCTAAGAATATAGGAATTTCACTTCACTTCACTT
Source organism: Moxostoma hubbsi (assembly GCA_032164185.1). Taxonomy (NCBI): domain Eukaryota; kingdom Metazoa; phylum Chordata; class Actinopteri; order Cypriniformes; family Catostomidae; genus Moxostoma; species Moxostoma hubbsi. The sequence goes on from JAVLUX010000040.1 coordinate 12,802,498, forward strand.
AATCAGTTACGTTGCCACAGCAATATTAAGGTAATATTATAACAAATTTAGTTCTATATAAAATAAACTCTAGGAAAACAGTACTTAGGGTGGCAGTGCTGCGAAACTGAATATTGAATATTAATTATTTTATGCACAATAACAGATTATTTTCAATCAAGAACATGACTGATTGGTCTAGTGGTTACTTTTTGCATCTTGTTTTTAGAGGTTCTGTTTTTTAATTCACCCAAATATAAAGTTTTATTATAATTAACCAAAATTGCATCTGAATGTCAGTGGATGGGTGTTACACTTTACAAATAAATTGCAATAAAATATGAGGGGAGACGAGAGTAGTGGAAACACAGACACATTTATTGACCGTTCTGTATTTGAAAAAACAGCGATCAGACATATTTCTCTTTTCTATTTCCTGGAAAAGTGCGTGAGCTGCAGAACAAACTGCTGACACTAAACAACACTGATAACAGCCACAACAAACAATTATCATGAATTCAAAATAAAACATTCCAGCCCTGGATCAGGAATCAAAACATACACAGATCAGATTAAATAGAAACTCCAACTCAAGAACTGGAAATGTTTAACAAATGAAATGAGAAATATAGTTAACTGAAGAATGTAGTTACACATACATCTTATACATAACGTAAGAAAGAGGGATCTCTTCTAGACACGACATGCAAAATCCTTATCAAAGTGGTATTTTGGGAATCATTCAACAATGGAGATCTTGGCCATTTGGCCATTTATGGCACTGCGTTTGATTAAAGTTAATTGCCACTCATAACTGGGTTGGACATATGGCTTTGAATTTCTAGTATATTTACATTTCAGTTGATATTTTTATTACATTTTACTTATATAAAAATAAAAAGTTTGTGCAGTACATTTTCATTATAATAAATTTAGACTTCAATAGCTTTTTATTTCACTTTAAAAACTGTTTTCACTTGCACAATAAATTGCAATGGAAACAGTATCTAAGATATTAAAATATCCCTTTACAATTTTTCACCAGCAGTGTCTTCACATTATTCTAAAGAATTTTGAAGCAATTCACATAAACACAAGAGTGCTATTTCTGTTAAAAGTGCCTTACTTCCTGCTATCATTTGGTGGCACTATGACCGTGACCCATAGTAGCTGAATAAATATGATTAGTTCCATTACAAAACATAGAGCTGAATTTTCACACAGAAGTTATAAGGAACTTTCTGTTTCACATTTTTGTCCTTAATTTATTGCCTCACCATGGCAACACCATTCAAAATATAAAAAATCCGTGCACAATTCATAATGGCATAATATTGCATAAGTTTGGTGCCTGTCACATGAATCTCCTAGGAGGAGTATTCAAAATTCAGGGCCTGAGATTTAAAAAAAATGCACATTCAATCCAAAATAGCTGACTTCCTGAGGGGTGGAGCAAATTACTAATTTTGAAAGTTGTCCGGCTTGATGATTACAATATATGTAGTTTGGTGACTGTAGAAGATGCTGACCACACCACTTTTATCAAAAGGTGGCGATACAGAGCTCCCCAGCCACACCCATGTGTTAACATTTGCCCAGACCTAATGGGCGACAAGTCTGATTTGTGTACAAAATATTATGAAAATTCAAGCATTCCAAGTACCTCAAAATGTGTGAATATAAATAAAAAGGAATAATAACATTGAATGTGTTGCGATGGCAACAGTATTTAAGATATCAAGAATCCCTTCAGAATTTTAAATCTGCAATTTGTGAGGCCATTTCTCAGGAGCGAGTTCAAACATCTAAAAAAAAAGTGATAACTTTTGTGTAGCTCTGTCTCACAATCGCTTTAAAACAATTTAGGTGGAAATCAGACAAAAAATGTAGGAGTAGCGAAAAAACGTGTTTCCTTAAAAATATAAATGGCAGAAAATCTAGTCAGGCAGAACTTGAAACCAATGTATGAATTCGACTTGGTGTGAGCTCAGGAATCAGGGGAACATTGCTTTTTTTGTCTCTAGGACTTACAGTTCAAAATTATCAGTGTAAATGCAAATGCAACAGTCTTAATATCTCTTAATATTTTTTTTTATTTATTTTTTTTAATAAATTTGGTACTTTCAAATTTGATTATGAAACAATTCTAAACAACAAAAATCTTTTTGTTAATATTTTCAGGCATGGCCTGCAAATAATCAGCAGATCTCAATTTCATGTTGACTGGACAAATGTTATAGGAGTAATAACAACAACAAAACATTTACATAAAATCAGATCATGTCCAACCATGGTATCATTGTTCTCTGCATGACCCACGCAATCTAACAAGACCAGTCTCACAAAAATGCAAACATACAACCTCAAGTCCATTTTGGTGTGCTCAATGTCAAATTTTTTGATGATTGGCCAATGGATGCCATGTTTCTCAATATGTCCAACTGTCCTCATGATCAATGATGGCAACTTCCACAAAGACACTGAATGCATTAACATTTACACATTTGGCAGACGCTTTTATCCAAAGCGACTTACAGAGCCCTTACTACAGGGACAATCCCCCTGGAGCAACCTGGAGTTAAGTGCCTTGCTCAAGGACACAATGGTGGTTGCTGTGGGGTTCGAACCAGCGACCTTCTGATTAGCAGCCCTGTGCTCTAGCCACTACGCCACCACCACCGAATGCAAAGATACTACATGCAAATTTCCACCCGGTAGCTTTCGGAAAACAATGCAAAGTTAACACATGCATTTGGCATTTGACATTATTTGAAAAAATTGGAAACAATTTGAGTAAAGTCTGTTGTAAGAGACACACTTCCTGCTGTCAGGTGGTGGCGCTATGACCGTGACCCAAAATAGTAATATCAATGTAATTATCCCCAAGACTAAACATACATCTCAGTTTTGATCTAAATCATACATTTCACACTGAAGATACGAGACACTAATTTCACCATTCATTTAATTCCTCGCCATGGGAACACCATTCAATATATCAAAATCTGCTCGCAATTTAGCATCTTCAGTGTCTTGGTATAATGTTGTCTAAATGTTGTGACAATCTAATTAATCACCTAGGAGTATTTTAAAATTTCAGAAACTGCCATATTCAAAAAGTTCAAAAGGGCAAACATCCTATTATGTAGACCTAATGACTATAATTATGAAATTTTGATGTGATCTATATATAATAAAAGAACAATGATGGTGACTATAGGTGAAAATGGGGGTGCTACAGAGTTACAGAGTGTGTGTGTGTGTGTGTGTGTGTATGCATATGCCTCTATTATTGTACAGTTTTTCTGTCCAACACACACATGAAATATTTTTTATTTTATTTCTGTTTTTAGCTCTGTTCCCTGCCTAGATGATCACTACATCAACCCATGTTGAGGTCTCTCGAAAACGAACTTGGCAAGAAAATTCCCTTCCAGATTTACAGGATAAAGTTGACCATTATCTTACCAACAATGAAATTGTTTTGATGTCATCTGTTATGGGATTTCCTATTTCACTGGAATAGGCAGCAACTGGTATGTACAGCAATAAATAGACACAGGTGCATATCCAAATCTGCAAAACAAAAGGTAAAATATCAGATGGAATCTGAGGTGAATTAATTAAATATCTGAAATCTTGAATAATACAGATCTGGATCAACCCAGTTGAGTCAACCCACGCTAAAACACTTTTGTATCCTGGCTGGTAACTTGTAATCCCATTGTTTGGGAGACGTATTAGGCAAAACTTGCTATTTTGAGGACAAGTGAGTCTATTTACTCTATTAAATGAGTATTTACAGTATGTCTAGCAAACTTTTCATTCCATCTGCTGCAATAATGCTGTTGCCCCATGGTAGCTTAGAGCTAAAAGCTTCTTCTCCAGACCTCCAATTTGAGCTTGATTCATAACATGAGGCAGATTTGCTCTTAACCCTCACTACAAGGGGGATTCTGCACAAACAATGCATGAGCCTTGTCGTGAGAATCAGGCCAACGACGAAGTTTAAGTGATCCTCTAATGGCCCTTTTCCACTGCACATTACGGTTCAACTCGTCTCAACTCAACTCTGCTCGCTCTACATTTCTGAGCTTGCTTTTCCACTGCAGTTTATTGCAGCCTCAACATGGGTGGGATTATATTCTCATGGTCATAGTTGCGCTGGCTCTACTGCCGTGACATCATCTTAAACGTGGCACAAACATACAACAAAGGAACAATGGAGGATATCGAAGGAATGGTGCTCTTGATTCTCGGCTTGTGGCTGTTTTTCACAGCAAGATGACAAACTTTGTTTCAAAAGAGGCTAACTGCAGCAAGACAAAATACCAAAAAAACAAAAAAAACAATCATACATCAAAGTGCAGACAAGGACATCACTGTGTTAACTTGAAGACTCACGAGGGTATGCTAACCTGCCATCTAGCTTATTGATTCTCTCTGACCAATCAGTGATCTGCAGGGTTTTGGCTCGGCTTGCTTGGAACCTCGACCGAGGGCAGCAAAAAGGGAGCCGATTCGATTTGAGCCGTATCGTGCAGTGGAAAAGCCCCATAAGAGACCAGAGCATAGGTGAATGGCAGGCACATCAGACAAGAGGCTATTCAACTGCAAGATACTCTGATAATGCAATTACATAATTACAAAATGTATGCTCTCTTGACCGAATGACACCAAATTTAAATATAAGACAATGTGCTGGAATGTTACAGCTCTTGAAACGTACATTTTTTTATCCTATCAACAGCAATGAGGAAGAGCATTTATTCATCATCGATTGTGTCACGGCATCAATATTTACTATGTGTGTGCTTGTGCAAGCAAATACAGCATATTTCCAACAATAAGCAATTTGTCTGTCCACATTGAACATGAATCTGCAGCTTCATTTGACGAAACCACAGACAATCAGCAGATTTTCAATGTTTAAAGTACTGTTATGTAGAGCACGATTTTGGACCAATCAGATTTTACAGTGGACAGGGCTGCCCAGCGTGACGCCACAGAAATAGAAACCAAGCAATCAATAAAATTTTTAGTTGTTAGATGCATCAGGGCAGGTTAAGACAAAACCTACACTACTTGCCGCATAATCACTTTGTGCCTGGTTTGGATATGGTATTACACTTGGGTTAGCCACTGGAATTAATGAATCATCAGTTTTAGGGTGCACACTTGAGAAAGTGCTGACGGAGCCTAGTCAAATAGGGAGAAAGATCCATGTCAAATCAAGTGGATTTCCGAGTACACAACTGGACTTGCCTCACTGAAATTCACATTGGTCAACAAATGCTTATATCAGAGTTTGTTGCAAAGTTACAATTATCTCAACCTTTTGTCACATGATTTGAGCGTCACTTTCCCTTGCATTGTCCTGCAATATCCTTGCAATACATCATCCCCATTGAAATCAGCAGATGTGTAGTGTTCTTTGACAAAGAGCAGTGGTTCCCAAACTTTTTACAGTGGCGTACCCCTTCAAATATTCAACATCCTTTCGCGTATCCCCTCTCTAGATAAGAGATAGATAAAATTCACACAAGCTAATTTAATATGTCTGTTTAACACAATTATCTTTGTAAAAGAACTCCCTTAAATAAAACGTTATATTTTTACATGTTTTGTACATGTTGCACAATCATATACATACTGAATAAATGGCTTACCGATTGAGATGGGAATGCTAGATTTGATATAACTGCATAACTTGAAAACTCCCCCTCATCACGTCGCGGTATGCAAGAATAGTGTTTGGTTCTGTGACTGGAATTGCACATCATTGCAGGTACGGCATTGCTGGTCAAATTTTAGCATTGCGGGTAAGTACCTGTGCAATTATGCAGTCAGATCAAGGTGCTTTTTTATGTCACATTTGACTGTTTGCAAGGTTGAGCTCATTTGCTGAAAAAACATCATGCAACAATGTAAAAACAGGTCTCTACCATGCAAGAAAATGTGATTGAAAATGACTGCGTGTGAATGTGGAAAACTATTTGGGTCACAGTTTGTCTCCACCGTGTTCAAGGACTCTTGAATGAGTGAGTGTGAGTGTTTGTCTTTCTGGTTAAGTTTATAATAAAAATATTATTTATATCATCAAGCCGGTTCTCGCCCCCTCCTTTCCATTAATCCCTTTACACTGATCCAAGTAATTTTCAAGTGCCCCTAGTTTCTATTTAAAGACAAAATAGCAGTTTATGGTAAGCTAGTATTTCAGGCAGCATGACTGGGGACTGCAGTTATTTTTGTGTGTTCATGAATCTGAGACCATCAATGACCCAAATGAGGATTTGTTGAAATTAATCACTGAAATAACACATGGAAGACTTGTTCTTGCACTGAGTGGACCCCATACCTTACTTCCATACAGTGCTATGGGCTGTATGACATTATCAAAGGTTTTACACCAGATAATTCAATATTATAGAACTTTTTCTTAATAGCGTATAGAGCTCTTCAAACCTTTTCTTTAAGTGCATTCAGTGCCTTACTGAAACTCCTTGATGCAGTGATAATCAGGCCAAGGTAAGTATACTGCATTGTGTGGTCTAGGGTAGTGCTGTCTAGAGAGAACTGGTATCTGTGTTCCTGACATCTGGTCTTTTTTGAAAGATCATAATGTTTGTCTTCTTCAGGTTTACTGACAGGGTCCAGTTCTGACATTAGTTCTCCAGCAGGTCCTGATGTTGCTGTAGTCCCTGTGGGGTGGGTGACAGCAGCACCAGGTCATCTGCACAGAGCAAAAACTTGATGTCTTTGTCTTGCAGAGTGAGTCCAGTAGCTGTAGACTGTTCCAACTGCACCGCTAATTAATTAATGTAAATGTTGAACAGTATTGGACTCAGACCACAGCCCTGCCGCCCTGCCGCCCTCCTCTCTTCTGGGTGAATAACTCTGTATGTTTGTTGCCAATTCTTATTGCTCATTTGTTGTCCGAATACATTGATTTTATGATGTCATAAGCTTTACTTCCTACACCTCTTTGTAAAAATGTATAATATAGTCTGTCATGCCAAAAATAATCAAATACTTTTTTGAAATCAACAAAGCATGCAAATATTTTCCCTTTTTTTGGTCTGGTTTAAGTGTTTATTGATTAGGGTGTGTAGGGTGTGAATGTGGCTCATAGTTCTATGATTTCGAAGGAAGCCAATCTGACTCTTGCTCGGGACACTGTGTTTGTTTCAGGAAGTTTAGAATTCTATTATTTAAAATACTACTTAACTTCCCTAGATTACTGCTCACACAATTGCCTCTTAAATGATTAAGGTCCAATTTGTCTCCATTCTTGTGAATTGGGGTAATGAGTCCTTGGCTCCAGATGTCAGGGAAACAGCCTGAACTAAGTACAAGGTTGAATAATTTGAGCACAGCCATCTGCAGCTCAGATGTGCTGTGTTTAAGCATTTCACCTAGGATGTTGTCAGCGCCACAATATTTTTTGCATTTTTGGCTTTTAAGATTTTGAACCAATTTGTCATAAGTAATTGGAAAGTCAAAGTGGATTTTGATTATTTTTATTGTGTTTTCATATAATTGTAGTCTTTGTTTGACCTGATTCTAAAATGTTTTTTTTTCCCAGATTTCTCCTTTTTGGATTGGTAATCCTTGTTGCTTTGTTGTGCTCATATATTACACAAATCCCTGAACTGATTTTGATTCATTGATTGTTCAATTTCATGTAAGCTTTTGCTTTTTAACTCTAATTGTTTGTTTGTATTGTTGTAATTTTGAACAGTAGTCAATCATTATGTCTATATTGTTTGGTTCATTATGTTTCAGATTTGATCATTTTCAATTTGAGTTGTTTTCTTAATGTTTTTCAGTCTGTGTCAAAAAACATTTTGGTTGTTAGGATGTTATTTGCCTTTCGTTTTCAACTCAGTTTTACAGGCTGCTTTTTTACATATATTGTTGATTTCATTTGTAGCCAAATTTACACCATACTTGTTCATTTCAATCATTTTATGAATAAATGTAGTAATTTGGTTTTTCAGTTCTTCAGAATAAAGTGCCTGGAAAAATTTGTCTGTACTATCTGGAGTCCATCTGTATCTATGCTGGACTTAATACATTTTGCTGTTTTCCATTCTACTTTGTTTTACTATGTGGTGTCTTTTAAAATATATATTAATTTGGTTATGGTCTTAGAGAGGAATTTGCTGTCTGACAGTGAATGCACTTAAGGAGGAGGGGTGCATGTCACTGATGCCATAGTCAACTACACAAGCTCCAAGACCAGCATAACATGCTCGCCTCCCTAAAAGAGTCCCCTCTTATCCTGCCATTAAGTATGAATAGGCCTGAGGTTTGGCAGATGTGCACTAATTCTGTACAATTTTTATTTACAATACGGTCCAGATTGTTCCGTGCTGGGAGATTTTTTGTGAGGTTCAGGGGGTTCTGGCTAAATACATGATTGTTGTCCTTTGGGTCAATAATATCAGTTTCAGTTCCAGTTCTTGCATTAAAGTCTCCACACAGCAATACATTTCCCTGTGACTGGAAAAGGCTAAACTCTGTGTAGATGTTGTTCAGATATTCCTCATCATGGTAAGGGGTTTCTGCTGGAAGATTGTAGATGGCACAGAGATATGTGTTAGTGGTCGACATGCCAATTTCATTGTTTAGTTTTAACCAACAGAGGAATTTTCCAAGTGTAAAGGAAGAAATGTATTTGGCCAGATCCTCCCTGTACCACACCAAAATCCCTCCCAAGTCTTGTCCGCGATGGACTGTACTAATTTAACTGAGGGCACAATTATTTCAGAGTAGCCTGAGGGACTGTGGGTTAGCACACACTGTCAACACCAGGTTTCAGTTAGATTTATGTTAAAAAAAATTATATTGTTTAAAAATTCTAGGTCTGTGCTTTTATATCCAAATATCGAAGACCGAAGACCCTGAATGTTCCAAAAACATACAAGTAATGAATGCATTGATATTATTAAAGATAAATCTATTTGGTAAGACAGAGAGAAAACATGCAAAATATATTGTACATGTAAACACATGCATGGCAAACAATTTGCATTAGTGAATTTTTATTTCTTCCATTTTTGTTGTTTATTATGCAGTGTGTGTGTGTGTGTGTGTGTGTGTGTGTGTGTGTGTGTGTGTGAATAGTGTTCTTATCTCTGTAATAGCTAGTTGCACAGTGTTTGTAGCATCTCTTTAATGTGCCCCAGCTCACTGGATGTCTTGAGTGTAGGTGTGGCTGAGGGCCGGGACACAGCTTCAGCATAGCTCTGTGCTATCTGCTGCTTTTGGGCAGTTTTTTGTTTCCTTTTCCTTGGGGGTGGATGGCTAGCAGATGGATGTGGAGCAGGTAAGTGTGGGTTTACAGGTATGTAAGGAGCCTCAGTTAGATGTGTTGGGGGGACTGGACGATGTAAGGTGCTTGTCCAGCTGTTATCTTTCCTCATCTGGGTGAAAGGGGTATATATGGGCATATAGGGGTGGATGGGCCGATTGTGTCCTGGTGTCATTGGAAAGGGGCTCAGTGATGTTGGATTGCAGCCAAGGTCAGCATCCTTTAGGTTCTTTGCAAAAACATGCACTCCGTCTTCGTGTAGGTGAAGTCCTTCATAGAGGTGGTAAAAGGCCGATTTTGTGGTGGTGGGCCAGGTGCATGTTGGGGAGCATATAACATCCTTGTGAGATTTCAGTACTGATGCTGTTGATGATATGAGGTGGTGTGTCACGCCTAGGCAGGAGTTTGGAGATCACAATTCAGGTTTCTGGGAACTTTTTGCTGGTGATTTCTACAACTTTATTCACAACATATGCAGTACTGTTGTGCAGTGAGTGAAGATCATTAGTCCCAGTGTGAATAATCACACATGAGGGGTTTCCGTAGCAGTCTCTAAGAAGCTGGTGTGCATGGCCTGTTGTGCAGCATCGTTTCGCTGTAACTTTGTGATGTGGGAAAAGCTTCTGTGGGTCCAGGAACTTCCCCTTAGAGTCCATCGGGAGGAAAACATCTGAACCAGGGTCTGATGGGTTACAGTGGAGAGGCTGGGATGATGAGACCTGTGTTTTCACAGGTGTCTCTGTGTTAGATGCAGACTATGTGTCTGTGTCATTTTTGGGGGTTGCAGGCACTGTAGTGCTGCAGTGAGGTGTACTATCTCTGATATTCTCCTGTAGATCTTTTAGCTCTTAAAACATTCTATAGAATCTTTACTCTCTGTGTCTTCCTTTAATCTGGCAATCTGTGCACGGAGAGCATGATTTTCTTCTTGCAGTTTTTTGAGATCTGCTGTGAGTTCAGTGATTGAGGAGCTGTTATTTACCTTCAGCTGCTGGAGTTCATATATGAGCTGCTGGATGAAGATGTTTGAGTTGTGTGTATCTGACAGTCTGTTTTGAGTGTGTTATCTGAACTCAATAAAGTCCAGTTCCAGCAAGGCCAGACTATCTCTCAGCTGATGCTCAGACTGTGAGGGTGGGGGGTATTCTAGACTCTCCTCCTCAGAGTCGGAGCAGTTTGCAGGGGTCTAGTCTCTCTCCTTCTCTGCTCTGGCTTTCAGCATAGGAAATATTTCCTCAAATTAGTTCAGGCTTGCCTCATGCCTTTAGTGTAGTAAGTTATGGTGAGAATATGTTTGTCTGTGTCCAGCATTTCATCTTCACACACAGTTCATCTCCCACCTCTGCCAATTCCTTCTTTAAAAACATGCTTAAATTCATCACAGATGGCTGATTTCCATGCAGTAATCTGTGTGGTGTAAAAAATGAAATAATTTTTTATTCTTTTTCCATTCAGTTGAATGTAGTCCGCATAAAGAATATCAGGATTGTCTCTCAGGGTTTTCTCTTTGTGTTTTTTTCCTTGCATGCACACTTTTATACTTCTCTGGGTAGATCACCTCCCTGCACTCTGATTGGCCTTCATGGTCATCATGGTGATTACTCTGGGAACTGTGCCAAAACGGTCTGTTTAGCAATTGGAGATGACTGTTGTAAGATGATTTTTTAACTGTAGTGCATTTAATTAGCCCTTTATTGTTTTGGAGGGAAAATGCAAGAAGGGTCTTGCTGCAAACATGCAGATGCAGTCTCAGACTCATGCGCACAGCAGACATGCACGCACTGGTTTAGGCATGTGCGCAACACATAACAATTTGATCTCCACGACCATACAGGAATTATTACCTTAAGTATGATATTTGTTTTGTTGTTATTTATTTACACAAAGATGCGTTAAATTAAAAGTTATGCTTTTTAAGAATTTGATTTTTTCATAAAATGTTAGTCTTTTTTCAGAGTGTTAGCATAAAATTCCTGTCTTGATATCGCTTCGTTGCTTACTGGTTAACTACACTTCATACAAGAAACCATTATAAAACATATATAAACCATCTTAAATTCATTTAAGTGTGATGTACTGGCTGTGTTTAGGTTATTGCTTTTAAAAATTACAGTTTGTAGGTAACTTGTGTCAACATTGTATTCAACATAAAGAGAGCACTCTCTGTATAATAAACAAACAATTGACTGTGTGTAATACATTTTTAGTGTAGATGTGGTGTTTTGTCAACCATAGAATTTTATATAAACATTGAATCTTTCAAATAATCAAGGTCATTTCAACATTCTCCTCAGTGGTTCTTGAAAACGAGAGAGACATGGAATATTACTCTGATAAGACTTATAACAAAAATTAAAAGAATATTATCAGACATCAGACACATCAGATAATGGTTTTCATACAGTTTTATGTCTCTTCAATTTGTTCTTACAGATGCATCAATCAGAAGTCTTAGAGGGTGAAAAACATCTCGGTTACTGTCGTAACCTCCGTTCCCTGATGGAGGGAATTAGATGTTGTGTCGATGTAATGACACTATGGGTCTCTCTTGAGAGCCTCGGTTACCTCTTATCTTTGAGAAAAGGCCAATGAAAATTGGTGAACAGAATTTGCATGTCCCTCCCCCGGACATACGTACATAAAAGAATGGAAACGTGCATCTGTTCAGACAGGTTTTGAGCTGTGTAGCCAAGAGTAAGGTCCTGGCCATTTTAGCGGCTTAGTACAGTGTTGTGGCAAGAGGGACACAACGTCTCATTCCCTACATCAGTGAACGGAGGTTACGACAGTAACCGAGACGTTCCCCTTCTATCACTCATTCAATGACACTAGGGGTACCTATTTAAAAATGCCACAACACTGAACGTGTTACGTGGACTGCTAATGCAGGTGCAAGCAGGCTGTTGCGTACGAAAGTAGCAGGTGCATCAGACTGCACGTAACCTTCCCCAATGCCCCAAGAGACGTCATATATTTCCCCACATCCATGAGGGAGGGAAGTGACGTAACTAGCCTGGGAGCAGGCTGCGCCAGTAGCGGCCTTTTCTCTCTCTTTGTTTTCTCCCCATAGAGTGTTAGATGCGGTGATATAACATGCATCGGGGAAGGCGTTCTTTTCCAATCCTATTCTTTCAGGAGGAAAAGACCCTGCAGAGACCACATCCTGCCCAACAGGGGAGGATAACTTGTGGCAAATATGTCACATGGGTATACCAGCAACACGTGGATGTGGCACGGTGGTAGGCCCTGCCTCGATGGGGAGGAGCTCTACAGACACAGCGACCGGGGGGTAGAGGGAACTCTGCCCAAGGGAGATGCAGGTCTGCCGACAGGGGGACCATACCACAGAAAATACATACAAAATACAATAATCAGAAACTGTGGACCACCTATTCCAGCACAGGCAAGTCTGTGCCTGCAGTGGGTCTGGCTGTGAACTTTCTCCACTGAGTTCGGAGCCAGAGGGCTAGGGAGGAAGGATGCCCAGTGTCCATGACTTGTGGACTCGACTGGGGGAGTAGAGCGCACGTCTTCACCTCAGGGGAGGGGAAAGGCTCTATGCGCAAGCGATAAACTTGGCCTGCTGTTGTCGCCGTATTACCAAATTCTACATATTCGGACATGTCAGAACACGGAACAAAAGCAGCTCAACACGGAGATTGTAAGACCTGCTCGAACTCAGAAGGGGGCAGGCACAGCCCGGGTCTGGAAGGCCAACATCATGGTGTCCATGATCCCGTGGGCAAGCCTCTGGGACAGCCACCCCTGAAAGGGAGCACTGACCAACTGTGCACCTCTGCGGGTCTTCTGATTGAGAAGAACACCCATTTGCGAATAAGTGCCACTTTGGGGCATAAAGCCTGGTAGAGGGAGCTCTGGCTTGAGTGATCGTGTCAACGACGGCTGGTGGTAGACCATTTTAGACCTTCCGCATCCCGTCCAAGGGCAGACATGGAGGTTCCAGAGGTCTGGCCGCGGATGCCAGAGGGTGCTCCATCCCTGAGAAAGAAGGTCCTTCCTCATGGGAATTTGCCAGGGAGGTGCTGTCACGAGGAGCATGAGATCCGAGAACCAAGTCTGAGTGGGCCAGTAGGGGGCCACAAGAATGACTTGTTCCTCATTCTCCATGACCTTGCACAGGACTTGTGCAAGAAGGCTCACTGGGGGAAGTGCGTACTTACGCAGTCCGCTGTGGCGTTTAGGTTGCCCGGGATATGAGTGGTGTGCAGTGACCTCAGTCACTGCTGACTCCAAAGGAGGAGATGGCAGGCGAGTTGCGACATGCGAATGCCGTCCTGGCAATTTATATACGCTACTTTCACTGTGTTGTCTGAACGAATCAACACGTGTCAACATCGATAGATGAATCAACATCTATCTATCAATCATTGTCTGTCTGTCTGTCTGTCTGTCTGTCTGTCTGTCTCTCTGTCTGTCTATCTATCTGTCTGTCTGTCATCAATTAGCACAGCCTAGCAACCAAAACCCATTGCATCGTTTATATTAACTTAGATGGATATCTCTGGATCAGAACATCGTAGACACTTCCAGGTTGGCACATTTGACTCAAGCTAGCAAGGAGCCTTTTGAGTTTCACCTTGGTAACTGCTTAGCAACCAGATGGGGTTACCCTAGCAACCAAGTAACAAATCATATATCTCTGAACCAGAACATCGTAGAGACTTCTGGTTTCGTTCATTTGACTCAGGGTAGCAAGGAACCTTTTGAGTATCACCTTGGTAACTGCTTAGCAACCAGATGGGGTTACCCTAGCAACCCAGTAACAAATCATATATCTCTGCACCAGAACATTGTAGAGAATTCTGGTTTCATTCATTTGACTCATGGTAGCAAGGAGCCTTTTGAGTATCACCTTGGTAATTGCCTAGCAACCAAATAAGCTCACCCTAGCAACCAAGTAGAAAAACCCACCTATCTATCTTCTATCTATCTATCAACTTTCAGACTAGGCTTTTTCAACCCAAGGTAAAGTTTTTCCTGACTTCTTTCTTCTCTAGTTCTTGTTATGTCATTTATATCATACAAATGTCTATACATACATATAGACCATAATAATAGTCTGTGTTGTGCACAGACATTTATTTAACCTTAAAATATTTTATTGCTGAATGAACAATTCAAGTTAAGTATCACATTGTGTAGTGCATTGTAATTTCAAATTATCTTACTCAGAATACAAGACTTGTAATGAAAGAGACAATTCTAACAATGTTTATACTTATGATTATTTTATAAAATGAACTAACAACACTGAATAATCATTTGTTTGTTATGGACATTTGTTACTCTTGAAGTTTACCGATTGGCTGCTGTCAATGTTTGGACACTTATGACTGGCATGTTTGGACGCTTATGATTGGCAGCTGCCAGCAGCAAGTTCCTCCTACTATTTCGACAGATATTGGCAGGCACTTCCTGCTGTCAGCTGCTGTTTCTTCACTGAACCCCCTCTAAATGATTGCCCTACACTTTCTGTAGCAGTGCATAAACAGTGTTGTCACATGGCACCTCGTACATTTCTAAGCACTGTTCAGGATGCACAAATCACAGTCATTTGTAAAAAAAAAAAAAAAAAAAAAAAATTATATATATATATATATATATATATATATATATATATATATATATATATATATATATATATATATATATATATATAATTTTTTTTTTTTTTTTTTTTTTTTACAAATGAATTATATATATATATATATATATATATAATTTTCTGGAGAATATGTGGGCAGATTTCCGTTGGTATTTTACATCAAATCCTTGAAATTAGTAGATTTAAACAAGCATAATTTTCATGTACAAAATGTTTCTTGTAAACAAGTCAGAAACATCCTCTGTCTTACATGCAGCCTAGTGGAGGATTCTGCTTTTTTGGCCAGTAAATGCCCTCTTTAGGAATACACCTTAAAATCTGAATGATTATGCAGGAGGTGCAGGATTTTAAAATGCTGGTATAACTCCCAATTAATGCTTTATTTTGCACACTGGAGAAGAGCATCGGGATTAGAAAGTAATGTTTTGTCATTAAAATAAGGCATTTGTGATAAAGTAATTATTTGTAGGCTAAGCCTAAAGCCTACTTTGTTCAGGAGGCCTACTTTTTCAGATACAAATGTAAGTAAATATAAATAAACAATAAGATTATGTGGGAGTGAGGGGAGTTGGAAAGCAGAAGGTAGATGTAAAATGTTAATGCTCTATTCTCCTTACTATTTTGTTTATTTTGTGATGTCAGTTTGCACATGTAAATTTACATGAAATTGTAAATTGTAATTTACCCTTTGCTTAGATTCTGCATATCACTGTGCAGCCCTAGTGGTAAGTTCGTAATTTGTTTGTTCTTTAGAAATTTTTAAAAAAAGCCAACATTTTTATATGGTGGACCAGAAAAATAAGAAATTACACTTGTTGTATGAGGTAATAATATTATTTTGCCTATATTACCAGACTGATTTTCAGACTGATTTTTATCTTGAATGTTATCCTTGCTGAATATCCATGCCAACTTTCAAACCACACCTACACCCTTCAGTAACTCCATAATCAAGAACACAATGCCTTAGGTAAGTGTTGTGAACTAGGAAGGAGTGTCGTTGGACCTAACAACAAACATCAATCTGTCTCCTATAGAGCACAATTCAAACTCAGTTCTGCTGAAATTCTGCCCTGAGTGCCGTAAATCAAACAGGGATAAGCTCTAAAAGCTTCCACTGACAGGATCATCTGAACAACATGCTTCCCCCATTTGGCCACCCCCTTCTATGGAATGTACTTGGAAATATTCCAATAGAATGTTATCAAGTTCATCACTTTAACTTGTATCATAAAGGTTAATGGATATCAGCTTGTAATGAACACCCTAAATTGCCTCCTAAGGCAATCTCAAAGTATAATCTTTATGTTTCACTGACGGCAATACCTGCTAGAATAGGCTATAATGCCATTGTTAACAACCTCCGATGATTGGCCTTATGAGTACCACACTAAAACGAAATATAGACCCCTGTGATAAATCCCTCAGTTATATCAGATCGCTTAACTTTGACTCTAGTTTTTAGCAGCAACCTCAGCATATAGACATAGTACAGATGGATGTAGTTAAAAATGAAAAGAAATCCTGGGACAGCTTGAAACAACATGTTAAATGAAAGAGAGAGGTCACTAACTTTAGTTGTATAAAGGAGATGTGAGGGAGAACATACTATGACCAAAAGGCAGATCCATAAAGCCATGCGACCTACTTATGCAGTCCAGATTGGCAAAAGGACAAACATCAGTGGCTAAAAAACTAGCATAATCATTTCAGCCTCTGTTATATAGCCAGCAACCAGTATTCACTCAAAAACGTCTCAAATCAAATTTGTCTCCGCAAATTGCACTCAGTCTATGTGTGTCTCTGTTCAGGTGCACTTTAAAAACCTCTGGCTAACCGAATAAACACTACAAAAGATGGTATCATATGTCTTGTAGAATATTTATGCTATCTCATGTTGCCACATCAACCAACCAAGCAACCATGACTCTACACTTCTGTGGGAACTAGTGATGTGAAACAATATTATGTTCTCTGTGGTGTTGGCCTTATTTGGTTATAAATAAGAATATGTAAACTACATATTTTAAAAATTAACTAATCAACAAAAAAGATTTGTTTCAGATTCACCTGATTCCTATCAGATGCATTTCTTAGGGGGTGTTTTACTTGAGACACCTTCTTGCATTCAAAAACAGCTGGATGGAGGGCAACAGAATGGGACAGAACAAAGTGGTCTCGAGATGCGTTGTTTTAACTTGACACAGAGTCTTAAATATACAACATTTGTGGAGGAAACACTCATAAAACAGTGTGAGACATAACACAATAGCATAATGTGGCTGATCCTAGGGTAGCCTACCAGAAGAAGCAAAAACCACATGTTGAATTTTACATTGCAAACCATCTATCAGCTAAATCCCTGCATACTTGTCAGCATGCTAATCATACCTATTAAAAATTATATCTGCTAAAAATAACTAGTTATTAACCTCATAAACTAGTTGACCTCACTAATCCACTAGATGTCCAATCATGACCTATTCCTAACTAAAAACTTGAAGCAAGCCAATAGCCAAAACATAGGCAGCACATGTATGTAGCTAAACATGTCAAGATGTATCTATCATGAGTCAAGTCTAACAGATTCTTGCTGGTTGTGGCGACATCCAGAAGGCAACATCAATTATACTGTGATGTCCCTCGATGAGTATTTAAATAGAGGACAACAGGTCACATGAGTCTTGTGACATGCAATCTGGCCACACATTAGCTACAGTACTTTTGAGGGACTCAATGACTGGGTGGGAGCAAAAAAACAATAGCTTGTGCAATAGCCTGAAGGGAGGACAATTTTTTCAATAAATATCCAAGAAAAGTAGATTGGAGTTATGCAAATGGAACCCATCCAAAGTGAAGAAAGATGAGAAAATCATTTATGAGAGAAAAGAGATGCAATGATACAATCATGATACAAAATGAGCCAGGCAGACCAACAGCCTTGAAAAGATACTTCATAGTACAATGATTTCAGCTATAGAACAATGATTTCAGCTATAGAACAACAGAGATATGGAACACATAATTTAGCAATAATAGGAAATTAGTCAAGATCATATAAATTGATCAATTGTCACACATTATACATACATTTCTGCATATATACAGTGAAATTATTTATTTTTCACATATCCCAGCTAAGCTAGGGTCAGAGTGCAGGGTCAGACATGATTCAGCACCCCTGGAGCAGATAGGATCAAGGGCCTTGCTCAAGGGTCACACAGTGGTGTCTTGGCAGTGCTGGGGCTTGAACCCCCAACCTTCTGGTCAGTAATCCAGAGCCTTAATCACTGAGCCACCACTGCCCATAAGCCTTGTAAAATAACTATATAGAGTGCTCCAATAAAAGCAATTACTTTCTTTGCTGGTGCAGTGATTTCATTTATATCATTGGGTTTTATCCACTTAAGAGAGAATCCATTACACAATTAAGCTGTTACCAAACATGGATAGAGTGAACTTTTATTTTAAATGGACATTCAATATTGAAAATAATTTTACTTGGAATAGGATTATTTTGTGTGTGAAAAACTGGCTATGTAGCCGATATTAAAGCCATGTAAGGACATACGGTAAGGGATATGGCACATAGAAAGATGAAGCGATGAACAGGCTTAATAGAATGAGTATGCAACAATGCTGATGATATTCATTTTTATTAATTAATAGTGCTGAATGTGAGGCTGGATCAGCCCAAAAGACAAATGTTTATTCTAAATTTCACACCAAGGAATTTACAGAAATATTTCAAATCACACTTTATAAGGTTTGCTAAATTATGAATGATTAGTTAGTGCATATTGTTAAATGTTTATTGCTCTTCACAGTATTAAAAAAAGCCTTCTTTTTTAAGTTTAGTACAAGTTAAGGCCTTTGGTACTTTAAAATTAGATTGACAGATCATAAACTTTCTTGTGCATAACAACTGCTATACATATTCAGCATAAAAGATGAAAATTCTTAAAAATTTAATGCGTAATAATCAATGATAAAATGATTCCCAAAAACATGGGAAAGGTAAACTGGGTTCATTAAATACCTTTCACCATTCAAAGATGTCCTTCCTGTTATGAACAATGGCCCAGTCCAAGGGCAATAGACTGCAACAAAAAACGCCCATGTTTTCCAGGGTACTTGGTTCCAAAACTATGTTTTTTCACTATACCTTTAAAAAAATCTTCAGTTAATAGTTCTAAGCCTTGAACCAAACCAACAAAATCCAAGATCCAAAATTCACATTGAATAACATTTGATTGAGCATTTCAAAAATGTGTTTAAATTACAAATGTACAAAACTGTGTACTATGAGGAATGAATAAATCACCAATATCATATGCATTGTGGTTTTTGTGTCTTGCAAAAATTATAATTCCTTCATATTTTCCTCACCTGTTGTGAACCTTCACTCAAACCTGTATGAATGACTTTCATCTATGTAACAAAAAAAAAGATGTTAGGCAGAATGCAACTATCAGACAATTTACTTTTGTTTCATATTTATCGTTTACAGTCCGCCTAACATATTTTGTGTTCCATGAAAGAAAGAAAGTCATATGGGTTTGCAACAAAATGAGGGTGAGGAAATGTTGACAGAATTTTTATTTTTTGATGAGACAACCTCAGAACTCATAATAGGTCTGTCTTGAAAGGTTTTGTCAGCAAAATTCTGATTCTTTTATGGAGGTTCTGAATGCAATTTTTACTTACAGAAATGTACTGTATCATAGCAACATGATCAAACAGGAAGTTGGAATGTTGTATGGATTTTCCAGAACCCAGACATTGGCCCTGTTATGCCAAGTTACTAACCAGAGTTTACCTTCTCCTTTGGCATGATCAAAAGTGCATTGCATCAGCTGTGATGAGAGCAATTCAAAGATTAAATTTTCCCTCTACGCAAGGGCGTAGCGGCTGCGGGTGATGTCACGTCCCCCACACTCTTTAAAAAGGTGATTTTGTCCCCCACACTTTTCAAGCTAAACCCATACCAAGTCCAAATGGGGGATTTGTATACAGTATTCTTTGCATTTTGTTACTTTGGGCTGATTGAGCTACCATCCATCCAATCATTGGTGAGTTCATGAGACAGAACAACCCTTACTTAATTAGGTTTAGATTAGATTCAACATTATTGTCATTGCGCAGAGTACAAGTACAGAGCCAATGAAATTCAGTTAGCATCTAACCAGAAGTGCAAATAGCAGTGTATATATATATATATATATATATATATATATATATATATATATATATATATATATATATATAAAGAGTATATACAATAAAGATTTTGATGGAGTGCAAATTTATGAGGTAGAGAGGCAGAGACCAGCTCAAATCAAGTGTCTATGAATACAGTACAAGGTACAAATTAAAAAGTATAAACACTGAAGGTGCATTGTACAGAATGAGGTATAATATTTGTAAATATATATATATATATATATATATATATATATATATATATATATATGGCCGGTGACCGTAACAGTGCAAGCAGCATCAAGAGGTAGAAATTATGTGCAGAGAACTGTGCACAGGAATGTGCAAAAACATATGCAAGAATATAAGGAGGCAACATTGTAAATGTACAGTGTGGAGACAGGTTATTGTACAGTACAGGCTACTTATTTATTTTTTATTTTTTTACATTTTACAAGTATTAAGTGGTCTGAGTGGGATGTAGTGTTCGGTGCCTGAGTTTAGAGTTCAGTAGGCTGACAGCTGAGGGAAAAAAACTGTTCCTGAGTCTGCTGGTGTGACAACGAAGATTCTTATAGTGTCACCCTGATGGGAGATGAGTAAACAGACCGCCAGTCAATAGGCCGTCAGTCAGACAGTCTAAACAACGTGGCTCCGTTCATTTCTACAAAGTTGCTTTCAACAATGCTCATTTGTCCATGTTTTTTATCGGCATTTTAATAATCTAGAGATGAGGAACACACAAACAATAGTTATTTATCAGCATATCATCCTTGATTGGCAGCATTACATGAAATGCACTTCAGAAAAACAAAACAAAGTACAATACTTCTTTTCAGCACACATTGCAAGTGGAGTTTATGTCAGAGCCTGTGTCTTCATTAAGTTATTATTTTTAAATTATGTTTGTGAGGTAAGATTTTGTTTGGTTCTTTTTGCCAATTTAAGCAGATTACTAGATCTGCGTTAAATATACACTCACCTAAAGGATTATTAGGAACATCTGTTCAATTTCTCATTAATGCAATTATCTAATCAACCAATCACATGGCAGTTGCTTCAATGAATTTAGGGGTGTGGTCCTGGTCAAGACAATCTCCTGAACTCCAAACTGAATGTCAGAATGGGAAAGAAAGGTGATTTAAGCAATTTTGAGTGTGGCATGGTTGTTGGTGCCAGACGGGCCAGTCTGAGTATTTCACAATCTGCTCAGTTACTGGGATTTTCACACACAACCATTTCTAGGGTTTACAAAGAATGGTGTGAAAAGGGAAAAACATCCAGTATGCGGCAGTCCTGTGGGCGAAAATGCCTTGTTGATGCTAGAGGTCAGAGGAGAATGGGCCGACTGATTCAAGCTGATAGAAGAGCAACTTTGACTGAAATAACCACTCGTTACAACCGAGGTATGCAGCAAAGCATTTGTGAAGCCACAACACGCACAACCTTGAGGCGGATGGGCTACAACAGCAGAAGACCCCACCGGGTACCACTCATCTCCACTACAAATAGGAAAAAGAGGCTACAATTTGCAAGAGCTCACCAAAACTGGACAGTTGAAGACTGGAAAAATGTTGCCTGGTCTGATGAGTCTCGATTTCTGTTGAGACATTCAGATGGTAGAGTCAGAATTTGGCGTAAACAGAATGAGAACATGGATCCATCATGCCTTGTTACCACTGTGCAGGCTGGTGGTGGTGGTGTAATGGTGTGGGGGATGTTTTCTTGGCACACTTTAGGCCCCTTAGTGCCAATTGGGCATCGTTTAAATGCCACGGCCTACCTGAGCATTGTTTCTGACCATGTCCATCCCTTTATGGCCACCATGTACCCATCCTCTGATGGCTACTTCCAGCAGGATAATGCACCATTTCACAAAGCTCGAATCATTTCAAATTGGTTTCTTGAACATGACAATGAGTTCACTGTACTAAAATGGCCCCCACAGTCACCAGATCTCAACCCAATAGAGCATCTTTGGGATGTGGTGGAACGGGAGCTTCGTGCCCTGGATGTGCATCCCACAAATCTCCATCAACTGCAAGATGCTATCCTATCAATATGGGCCAACATTTCTAAAGAATGCTTTCAGCACCTTGTTGAATCAATGCCACGTAGAATTAAGGCAGTTCTGAAGAAGAAAGGGGGTCAAACACAGTATTAGTATGGTGTTCCTAATAATCCTTTAGGTGAGTGTATAAAGCTATTACAATATCAGCACTTTATTTTTACCTCTATGTTTGTGTTCAGTCAGAAAACTGTAGGAAAAAAGATAGATCTGCTGTGTTCTTAGAACATTTATGCATTTTGCTGAAGTAAATAGATATGAAGACACACTTTTTTATACATGTTATTGATACTCATTATAATAATTCTAAGGCTCTTATTGTTGTCTTTTGATAAAAGTCATGCTCAGCCGCTCACAAACTGCAGGGAAATAACAGATTTATTTGTTCTTATATTGCTTAGAACCTCTACTAAAGTCTCTTTGTAGGTTTGTAGACATACACATTTTCAGTGTTGGGGAGTAGGTAACTACATGTAGCGACGCTACTAACTTAACTACATTTTTCAGTAGCTTGAGAGTAGCTCAGCTGCTTTTAAAACAGAGTTGCTTTTCCAGTACCAAATTACTTTTTGCAGCAAGTAGCAGTGTAGCGTGACCAAACGCTACATCGTGTTGGTCAGATTATAACTAATAGCCTTCCTTATTGCGTAGAAGCCAAACTTTTACCGGCAAAATATCAGACGATCTGGCAGCATATTTCTGTCTGCTGATCAGAATCAGGCAGCTTCGTCAGATTATAACTAAAAGCCTTCCTTATTGCGTAGAAGCCAAACTTTTACCGGCAAAATATCAGACGATCTGGCAGCATATTTCTGTCTGCTGATCAGAATCAGGCAGCTTCGTCTTCTTCTTTTGTAATGGCAGATCACACACACACACACACACAAAAAGGTGAATTACAGTCATCTATTAAGAGCTTATTACAGCTCACTTGGATAAGAAGAGATTGTCTGATGGTTATGGAAAGCGAGCAACCACAGTTTGTTTATCTTTACAAAACGTACAGGGGGAGGTCAATCCGAAAATGACAATGGCCATTGCTGGTTAGCGATTGCTGACAACTTGGAATCGTTGTATAAAAAAGCTCAGTTGTGGGTGTGGTGTGGAGGAACTTATTAATGTACAAACCACGTTTCTAAACAGCCTATCTTCAAATAAAACCATCGATTTTGGATTTTGACCATTTGGAAACTGTAATTAATGCAAACATACTGTTGATCAAAATTCAGTGCAAACATGTAGCTATATATTAATACGAATGAATTGCTGGCATTGCCTACTCTTTACACACAAGGACATATTTGCTTATAGCTATTCAAATTAATGTTCATATCTTACGCTTTTCTCTGTCAGAGGTGTGACAGATTTGGTAAAACTAAACACTGAGGTAAACAGTGACATCTACAGCAGTAGCAGTATAGGCCTATGCTGCTCCTTTCCCCCAAATATTGCCCTAGTAGTAACAAAAGAACACCATTTTATTCTTCTATGTAACATAGAATGTTTCAGACACTTTGTTCTTAATAGATCACACAACAGCATATTTGCCTTTACTGTTTTAAATAAAATAATTCAAAAAGATATTATTGCCTTTTGAGGATTTTGTTTCTGTTCTAAATATGTTTATTTCGCTTCTCATCATCTGTGCGTTACTGGGAACAGTGAGTGAATTATTATTATTATAATATTTATAAATATACAGTATATATTATTATAATAATTACTATCATAATATTTGATTT
This sequence comes from Moxostoma hubbsi, assembly GCA_032164185.1. NCBI lineage: Eukaryota > Metazoa > Chordata > Actinopteri > Cypriniformes > Catostomidae > Moxostoma > Moxostoma hubbsi. The sequence continues at coordinate 12,826,431 of JAVLUX010000040.1, forward strand.
CTCAATTTCTTAGCATTTAATTAACTATTATTTTCATATAAAATAAATAAAATGATTGGTAAAAGACATCATTTATGGCATGTACTATTATGCAACAATCTAGGATGACCATCCGTCCACTTTTTTTGGACCTGAACAAAGCAAACAAATATTTGTAGAGAAACCTCTGTATGTGACCTGTAAAGCTGGCACTTGCATGTCAATGGCAAAAAAGTCAGAAAAAACAGTGAGCATGAACTCAGGTGAGGGGAGAAACAAGCCCTGAATCTTTATTAAACATATTATCCACACTAAATATTATGTGGCAAGAACAAAAAATGCCAGCCCAAGGAGAGTTTGTCATAAAAATGTAATATTTAGTAATATAATATATACACCTGGCCACAGCAGGACTGAAAAGTGTGAAGTATAGTATAAATTATATATATTTTTTTATAATGTTGTATTTTATTTTATGGCCGTTATTAACTGTAGTAATGTTACTATTCATTAAATGTATTAAATATTAAATATATTTAATATATATCATTAAACACATTAAATGTATTTCAATCTAGCTAGCTACTTTTTGATAGTAACTTGTAGTGTAGCTAACTACTTTTTCAAAATAATAGCTTACCTGTAGCTTAATTACTTACAGTTATGCTTGTAGCTTGTCAAACTACAGTTTCAAAGTAGATTCCACAACACTGCAAATTTTAAAGGATTCAAAAATCATTTTGATCATTGTTGATTCAGTGACTTACTCATTTTAAACAAGACACTCATTTGTCACCACCTTCTGGCATCACCAGAAATGGTCACTGAACAAATCATTAAATTAATCTAAATTTAAATCCCACAATGCACAAGCACAGAGTAAAAAATAAAATAGCACACATGCACAATTGTCAGTATTGAAGTTGATTAAATTATTTCCTCAGGACCAGCTTGTGCTCAGTCTGTTATTTTTGTGTGTAGAAACAGAAGCAAGTGTTCCACAAGATGCCCTTAGTTTTTGCAGTTAATTTAGCCAAATTTCGCAATTAATGCAATACTTGTATCTTTAAAATACTAAAATATACTAAAAATACTAAAATATATCATATATATCAATATAAAATACATCCTTAAAATGAACAGCTCAAAAGAACATCTGCATTTAGCAGACGTATATGCCCATACCTTCAAAAACACTAGGTTCAGTGCTTTGAATTTCAGTAAGCACAGACCAGGGAGATCTCAAATACCAGCACAGACAGAGTTTAGCTCAAGAAAAGTCAGCCTACTGTATCCAAATTCACAGTGAGAGCAGTCTGCCTATACGATACCTACATCAGGAATAATGAACTATTAGAAGTGGCTTCACAGTAGGAGTGCTAATACTGTATAAATATTACTTTGCCTTGACTTATCCAAGTCTAATAGTGGTTAACTGTGTCAACATTTCTTTGGATTATACACTCTATGCACATGAATGATATCTACAAGGTGATAGCGGCATGTTTCTTGAATTTGTGCTACACTTTTCTCCAAAGGAATCTTCCTGAAGTCACATTTGCAATGCAAGAACATACCAAAAAATAGATCTGGGATTAGTTACTCATGAAGAGGAAATATTGTATTACAGTTTGCCAATGTTGCATCTACTTGGAATTGTTTTTTTTTTCTTCGTTGCATACTTCCTCATAGTCACATTGTAAACTGTCAGTAGCTTATTTCTGCCTTTGAACTTGACATCCTATAGAAGGTGTTTGCTTTCATGCAAGATATTTCACATAATTGAGCCTCAGTTTTGGAAAAGAAGCAAATAAATATGACAGATGACAGCAACAAAGACTGTACATTGAATTCAATGACTTTTTTTTACATATTAGGTTTGTTTCACTTACAGCAGCAACAGAATACTGTACAATGAAATCCAGTGAATATAAAGCTCATGCATCAAATTCCCTTCAATAGATTAACCACAAAATCAAATGACTCATTCTTAATCATAAATCAAAGCAGAGAGTAAACATAGCTTTCCTCTACTTAAGTATGCCAATGATTAACCATAATTAATGTAAGATTACAAGTGATAATGCACCGCAAAAGTAAGGAGATTTCTGATATGGTGGCAGCTGTGTCCTAGTCAATATAACGCATTAGCAATAAATTTGGTTTTGAAACTGTTACTCTGCAGCATGTATTGTATATTCAGTCAAATTTAAAACCCTGGAAATACTAAATTGAATTTTGTGGAACTTCTTAGAACTATAAAGAAGCTACAGGTCAGACTGCAAAGATTAAATCTAAGCCTCAAAACAATCTCAAAAATGAGGTCAAAAACACTTCAGGTGATGCATGTACATGGAACTACACTCTGGTAATGCATGAACTCTTTTCAAACAAATCTTGTGAGTAAAATCCAAGATCATTACATGTTTTAGTTCGCATTAAATACTTTAGAAAAGTTGACATTGAAAGTTAATGTCCTGCAGTGTGACATGCTACACTAAATTTTAAACAGCATTCCGGTATTTCTTTTATAATTACTAGGCATGCAGCATTCATAACCTCAGGTTATTTGAGAGACTACTTGGATTATTGGCACCTTTATAAATTAATTTGTCACATATATTTGCAAGTCCATTATAAATCATTTAGTGATGGGGAAAAAGGTGATTGAAAATGGTGACCAGTCATAGCACCTAAAATATACACTTCTCTTACTCTTATTTAACTTTTTAAATATTTAAAAAAAATATATATATTGACCCTAAAATAAATTTTCTAACCAGCAAGATAAGACAAATTTCCTGCAGAGCAAAGAGGGTTGGAGGTGAACAACTTCCGTTTTTACACATGCATTTAAAGCCTTCTTTCTATCAAATGTTCTTCAGGTAGACCAAGGAATGACCATAATCTTCCTTTAACCCTGTCAAGTGTACAATATTATATTTAAAAGCATGGCGCACAAGCGCAATGGCTCACCTATAGTTCACTTAAAGGCAAGGAGTGGACGCGCTCACTGATGCTGTTGTAAAGGCGTCCTTTACATTTCATTTGCGCGAGTAAATATTTCCCAGCATTTCCCTTTCCAATGGCTTATCTCCAATTGTACAGCATGTATAAAACAGAGAGCCTACCAAATCTAGGAAAACTCTCCACACAAAATATAGCCAATGCATCTGTCAGCAACCTGCATCTATACTTAATTGCCCGCATACACGTTCAAATGTCGCGCGGTGTTATCAGAAATGTAACTCGTATCTAATGCTTTCTTGATTTGATTGTGAATGTATTATTTGTCAGATTCTCTACAAATATCGTCGTGCAAGACAACACGGATTCTCGTGAACATAACATTTTGAGATTGTATGCGTCAATGAAAGTCATCACGTTGTGTAGATTATGTTGGCGAACATTTGATCAAATCAAATCATTAATGCCTCACCGCTAGATGCATCGAATTTGCAATTGCTTCAGCAAGACCAGAGTCGGACGTTATCCAAGTTTTTGGGAAATAGGAAAAGATCAAAGATGTTTTGATGGAACTTAATCGATTAGCGTTTAATTTTTGATGTCTAAAATCGTAATGTAGCCTACTGATTAATGAGTGCGCTCAATTGCGCGCCGACGTACGTATTTGGCGTCTTAAAAATTCTTAAAAACTTGCGGGTAAGCGTACAAAGACTTAAAGAATGCTGCAACTATGTTATACGGTCCATCGTCTATTATTACTATATAAAACGTGAATATTGTACAGTTATTCTAGTATTGTCTGCAGAAAGCATAGCGTTGCAACAACGGAAAACAAACGCAAATCGCATACAAGCTAAATGAATCACGTCCATGCAAATGCCGTTTACTTACGTTTGACTTCTTCATATGGAACGAGAGGAGTAACTTCAATGTGCGCGAAACCATATTTTATCTTACTTCGGCTGACAGGAAAAGGGTTCTCTTCATCCCGATGGTACATATCCAAAATCATCATAAAGTAGAATCCAATTCGGGAGGGAAAGAAAGTCACATAAATTTGCGTAAAGATGGTAAGTATCCAGGTAGACGCTTCATAACGCACGGGGGTGGAACAGAAGGCAGCAGAAAGAATCAATAGTTTTTTCAACAGCAAAGCCTTTTTATCGTGACTTCAGCGCGCTCCCGCCCACCCCGCTGCTCTCGATCGCCTGCTGCCCCGAGTCTCACTACATCCATTTCACAATCACATCCCAACGTCCAAGCGAGATGCGTTTGATGGATTTGCTTCCCTGCTAATTTTCGCAGGATTAAGTTTCTTGTTTGTGGCTTGGCGGATTTGTAAGCCGTTCGTAAGAAGTTTTGTAGTGGAAAAGTCCTAGGCACGGGACTGTTTTCGCTTGGTGGCATATGGCCATTGCTGGTTAGCGATTGCTGACAACTTGGAATCGTTGTATAAAAATGCTCAGTTGTGGGTGTGGTGTGGAGGAACTTATTAATGTACAAATCACGTTTCTAAACAGCCTATCTTCAAATAAAACCATCGATTTTGGATTTTGACCATTTGGAAACTGTAATTAATGCAAACATACTGTTGATCAAAATTCAGTGCAAACATGTAGCTATATATTAATACGAATGAATTGCTGGCATTGCCTACTCTTTACACACAAGGACATATTTGCTTATAGCTAGGAATGTTCATATCTTAGGCTTTTCTCTGTCAGAGGTGTGACAGATTTGGTAAAACTAAACACTGAGGTAAACAGTGACATCTACAGCAGTACCAGTATATGCTGCTCCTTTCCCCCAAATATTGCCCTAGTAGTAACAGACACATTAGAGCACTGCTTTCACAAAAAAAGATATGATGCAAATTCTTGCAAATTATTTTTGTTCATTTTAGGTTTCTAAAACTCATAAAGACAGCTCATTAAATATCTGATTTGAAAAATTGACACGCCCCAGAAATCACACGTACTGTCCATCTCAGAGATTTCTCTTATTGATCTTTTAATCTGGAAAGCATCGCATTCCAATTAACATCTACTAAACGTCTTAAAAAGATCCAATTTACAAACATTCAAAATCATAAAAGTTTCAAAGACATCTGGTGAATGTCTCACTGACATCTGAGAGGAAACAAAATATATGAATAGACATATTGCAGATGAGCAAACAACCTAAAAAATATGCTTTCCAGATGTATACACATACAGCAAATAGACGTGTGGGAGTACGTGTGCTATCAGGGGTAGTGAGCAGCTGTCCGTTCAAACCACTTTGTTAACACAAGAATGCTGGTTTGATATAATATACAGTAGTCAGAAAACGCTGACTGTGCTTCGTATACTGGCGTACACAGTTAAGAGAGGCACAGAGAAAAGTTTCGACTCGTAATATGTTTCATTTTGAATGACGTTTGTACCACCTTACATTCACCACTATTCATACAGTATCTGACTCATTTTGTCAAAGCAAATGTATGATCCATAGCCTATAGGAGTTTTGCTAACTAATAAAAGCCTGTAAATCACAGCAAATTCAACTCAACATCTCAATATATACTCTGATTGTAAACTACTGTATAACATACAAAAGAGTATTTTAATGTAGTACTTCTTAACCGAAATTATTTTTTAACATCGTACAGAAGCTATCTTGCCACAAAACTAGTGTCATAGTGCACTTTGCAACCAAATGCAGAACATACAATTGCATTGACGTAAGTGAGAAATTTCAGGGCAATGAAGTGTTGTTTCAAGAAGGCGAGGAATGGAAAATGAATCACTGCATTTGCTCTTCTTGAACTAGCGTGATACTAGGAAACCTCAGGGGCTTTCTTCCTCCTGAGACATTTCCTTTAAACCTCCAGGAACTTATGACTGTCTATCCAAAAATGTATTATTCCCACCTATCCCTTGCTAAGCCCCTTGAACATGTGTAGGGAATTTTACAATGATTATGAGGATATATCTGCTGTTGCAGGGTCACATTACTAATTTTTGTGGATCAGATGCACTCAACTGTAATCAGTGTTATTATCATAAACGAAAAGTAAAACAAAAACTAAATTACAACATTCTCAATAACTGAAATAAATATAAAAGCTTGCAAAAGTGGAAAAGCTGAAAATAAATGAAAAAAAAAAAAAAAATCATGACCAAAACAAACTAAAATAAAACAAAAATGACCACAAATTAACTTTACAAAGTAGTTTTAGTTTTCTATATGTAGTATATTGTAAAATTTGAAACCATATTGCCTGCCTTTAGTAAACATAAAAATGCCACTATAGATAGCAAAAAAGAAACTACATGCACATTTAAATGATAGCAGTTAATGCACAAACTTTGGCTACCCAAAAATTCTAAAACTAAAATAAAAAGTAAAAGTACTTAAATGAAAATGTACTAAAACAAAACACTGAACCCGCCTCCCCTCCCCCAAATTAACAACTGTAGATTGAAAACTAACAAAACCTTTAGCCTTAACCTTATCCTTTAACAAAACCTTTTTTAAATAAAATAGAAATAATAATTTTATTACAATACTACCATAACCCTACAATAACCCTAATTTATACAGTATGTATGAGAAGCACCCAATACATGTAGTTCTGCTATACATATGTTATGTATGCAGCTTTTGGCGTCAAAAAATAGGGGCGGTATTTATTCTTTTTAAAAAAAGAAGAAGGAAAAAAAGGCATATTTCACTTATATTTCACCTTTTCTTATTGCAAGTATTTTACTAGGTATTTTTCGTGATATACAGTATGCTACTTTTAAGACCAAAGCCTCTCTTAAGATACTGGGGCATGCAAAATATACTGCTCTAAGCAATACCACATGTTGAGAGGGCTAGGGCATTGTGTTCCCAGAGAGGTGGGGTGTGCAGAAAGAAAAGAGCTGGTATGCATAGTATTGCAGGTAGAACAAACTAACCCAGCAGATGCAAAACGCAAGTGTGATTTGAAGAAAGGTCTAATCTGCATTCTGTCAGCATCTGTCAACATCACTTCATGCGATAGTTTAAAAGGTTCTTTGCTGGAGCACAGCCAAATAAATATCATCCATTTCGTATTAGCTGCTCTTACGGGTCTGTGATGAGGAGGGCATGGCAGGCCGTGAGGATGCACACCAGGCCCTGAATCATCCTAATCAGCCAGGAGGGGAATAAGGACAAGCAGGAGATGCCAGCTGAGTAGATAGAGTGAGATGCACGTGTCTGTGTGTGTGCATCAATGCTTCGTTGTACTGTTTAAATTTGAGTTTGAAATTAAAGTTCTATTAATTGTTTACTCTGTTTCCCGCTTCCTCTTTGGTAGGGAAGGCAGAGTCTGCCACAGGGTCTTTTTTTAGCAAAAATATATCTGGTCAAGCTGTTGCCCACAAACGCTAAGAAATGTGGAATAAGACAGTAAAAAAAAAGAAAACATTCTTCATTCACATCATGTAATGTAAGGGGAAAGCGAATGACAACAGCAGCATTGTAACTGCCTAGAATATGTTTGCTTGGATTTCCTCGAAAATGAGGTGCCGCTGGATATCAAAATGAAACCATAATGACATTTTCTCTCTTAAACAACATAGCAGAGCCCATACAGGAAAAAAAATTACATATCTTGTACTCAGCAATGAGATTAAATGAACAGCAAATGGAGACTTGCTTAATGATTCCCCTGGGACCCCAATTTTCTCAATCTCAAAAATGTGTCAAACTGTGCACAGATCTGCAATCGAATGTCAGAGATTTCAATATGAACAAAAACAATTCCCATGCCACCCACAGTCATTACTCTCACTGAATGATAACAATTTAATTTGTGTTAATATTTATTTCTCCTAAGGAATTTTTAGAGAAACATTTCAGACAGTTGAAACTTACACCTAACTGGGAACTCAATTAAGTCTCTGGAACTACCTCCGAGCAATAAAACATTCCAATGGGAGAATCCCCAAGTGAAACAACAGTTTTTACTCACATTGAGTGATGGCACATTGTCTCACCTTCATTTTAACAAAAATAATCTTGCTGAAGTGTTTTTTGCGTTGCTCTCCTTTTATAACACTTTGGACAACAGCATGTCAGATATGTTTTGGTTTATATGATCTGAAAAGAAGTCAGAAGTGTTCAGTTTGATTTGTGTGAAGACTTCCCATCCCTATCATGCCTGGCACCAGCGTATACCACAGATCATAAACAACTTTAATGAATCTGTCTCCAGAGAAAAAGTGTTTATAGCTGGCAGATTAGAGATTTGGGGTGGGATTGCTGGGGTTGTACATTCCACAAGACATGCTGGTACAGTTATTGCCCAGCATACTGTTACAGGCTTGGAAATATTGTTTGGTCCGTGCATAATTCAATCAGCCAAACAGCATCAGAATTGATTCATGTCACAATATGTCCAGAGGTATATAGACACAGATTACTGACAGTTACTGACTTTCAGTTAAGTTAATTAGTTTATGTGAAGTAAAGTCAAGTCATTTTTATTTGTATAACACCTTTCACAACACACATTGTTTCAAAGCAGTTTTACAGAAGATCATGCATTAACAGAAGGTAAAAATGTAATATCTATAATGTCTTAGAGTCATCATTGTGTAGTATGATAAAAGACGATTGAGAATTGTGTTTAAAAATAAGTAATTAAATAATATTTGTATTTATAAACCCAGTGAGAATGCTGAAGGCGACTGTGGCAAGGAACACAAAACTCCATAAGATGATGGTTAATGGAGAAAAATAACCTTGGGAGAAACCAGACTCACTGTGGGGGCCAGTTCCCCTCTGAATAACATAATTAATATAATGCCAATATTAATTAAGTATAGTACAAGTCATGGTTTAAAATGATTAAACTAAGTAAGCGTTAACTGTCAATTGTGTATGAACTGTAAGATTAATGACTAATGTTTTTGAAGTCCTTCCTAGATTAACTGCAGCGTATTTAAGTACATTACTTGAGTTACACAAATGACAAAATATTATGTATGCAGAATAATACATTTAAAATTTTAATTGTGTCAAAATGTTTGTTTGTATATATTAATTTGCATGTGACAATGAAAAAGGAGGAAACCTTGTGAAACTTTCTGTGAAATGTTTTCGAGAGTAACTTTAAAGTAAAGTAATTAGTGATGTGATTACTCTTCCTATAAAGAAAGAAGTGAGGTAAACTGATTACAATTCTAGAGAAGTAGTTAATAATTGGTAGTGAATCATGAAAGGAGGACTGATTTTCACTTCAAGCAAATTGGTAAGTGCTTTTTGCATTGTTATAGCAACAATCAGAAGTTTTCTAAGTGTATATGAGGCTGCTTAAGCATTCAGTGTCGGATCAAGTTTAGAAAAGCAGTGCTGTATTCCATTCAACTTGGAAAGTCGGATTTTACAACTTTCTACTAGGAAAAGCACAATGGAATGCATCTTGAAGTCAGAATTGTAGGCTCGTGCAGAAATTCTCAACTCTGATTTCGCCAAGATGCAGGGGCATGATGTCACACAAACATGTCGACACTCAGATATATACAAAGAGATAATTTTCACTTTATTGAGTAACATCAATAAATTAGTTTGTTTCCACATTAGATGATATTAAAGCTTGCTAAACAAATGCTTGCAGAAAACAGGTGTATAAAACATTAGTATCTCTTTTGATAATCGTACACCTGAAGCACAAATGCTAGTGCTGCAGCATAGTTTATCAGTTAGGTTGCTAGGAGACATCACTAATGAGAGTCAAATCCCTGCTAAGCTAATGGATTGCATTTATGGTTGGATATATCAACTTGCATGGAAAGAAGCATAACTATGTACCCTGACGAAACACAATTTATTGCAAGCAACATTTAAATCACAAATATCTTTAGATAGATTTTTCCAGGTTTTTATAGACCTCCTTGGTAGATTCATATGAAAAAATATTATTTTTGAATGTCTGTTCGGGAGACATTCATTTCACAAAACAGTCATGATGCATTTAAAATTAGGCTTGCTTGAGCATTAAGCATTATGTCGTTTCAAGTTCTGGCTTTCATGCGTGGACGTGTTTATAAAAAGTCAGTTAGTATTATTAGTTAGCTGTGACTTAATGTATGATGCCAAAAGGCATAGGGTATCTTAGTCATTGTGAAACTGTTTTCTTAATGGAATGAATCACACTGAAGACTTTTAATGCACAGCCTGCCACTTACTTATGTTATTGTGATAGTTTGTGGGCAATGGAGGAGTCAGGAGACAACGAAACAGGTTCAAGTCCAGTGTTTATTTTTTCTCGTTGCACACTCTTTAGATACTTTAACACCGTCAACTTTTCAGTCTCGTTGCACACTCTTTAGATTCTTTAACACAGTCAACTTTTCAGTCTCGTTGCACACACTTTAGATTCTTTAACACTGTCAACTTTTCAGGTACATGAGTTCACACCACTCTTGTGTCACTTTCTCTCCACACTGACTCTCTGGCATGCCTTATCAGTAATCACAACCCAGGTGATGAGCCTTACCACTCTCCCTCTCCTGCAGACAGACACATGACCATGCCCCCCTCCCCCTCTTCTGCCAACTCAGGCCGGAGAAACATCTGGCCTGCCTACTCAAAACTGCCTTACCTCCTTTTTGGTCTTGGGTGTCGGGCAGATCACGATCACTGCAGTTTTGTTAACCTGTGCACCTGCCCATGACCCAAGTGGAGTCCCAGATACCTAACTTCCAGCCGCCCAATTGCGCACTTTGGCCTCAGATGTTGCATATGCCGCCACCAGTCATTAGTATAAATTATAATATCGTCTAGATATGTGGCAGCATATGCCGTATGCGGACTAAGAATCTTGTCCATGAGGTGCTAAAATGTGGCCGGAGCCCCAAAGCATCACGAATTGGTGTAATCCGAACAGTGTGGATAAATCAGCTTTTTCTCAGGAAATTATTAAAGGAGTTAAAGGAATCTGCCAATAACCCTTTGGTCCAGCATCAAGTAAAATTGAGCCACGCCCAACTGATCGAGTAACTCGTCAATTTGTGGCATTGTATAAGCAATTTGGACACCGCATTCACATTCCAGTAGACAGCACAGAACTGGACAGAGCTATCGCTCTTCGTTACCAGCACTACCGTGCAGGCCCAGTCACTGTGTGACTCTTTTATTACACCCATCTCAAGCATTGCCTCTAATTCTTCCTGAGCAACCTTTTTCTTGTATTCAAGAAGACGATAGGGGTGGCTACAAACCACCACCCCCGCTGTGGTCTCAATATGGTGCTCTACAAGTTTCATGCAACCGGGAAGGGTGAAAACACATCCGGGAATTCTGTTTGCAACCAAGCAATGTCTGTAAGCTGCGACAGTGAGAGGTGGTCTCCACAATGGGTGAACAAATTTAGTTTGTGAGTTACCTCCAGCCCAAATATACATTTTCATCACACCTGCTTGCTTGCTGGTGTTTTGAATCCAGCCTTGCAAAATAAAAAAAAAATAAAAAACTCCCTTTAGCAGCCTCCCTACACTCTATCTCTTTCTGTCTCATCTTCTTTTTTGTGAAAGTGTGGTATTATAAACAGTGTCCAACACACAATTTGAACATATACAATATACATGCGCAACTGTTAGGTGAACTTTACCCTAAAATGTTTCCATCTGGAAATGAAAGTAAATGCTAGTCCCATGACAAGTTGTAATAATTTGTACAGGATGGCGAAATCGTAAGATATCGTAAAGCTTGTATAAAAAGGTATGACTTTAATTTCCATAGAGGCCTAGCAATAAAGAGTTCCCTATCTGTCACTCACTCGATGTTGTGTCTATGTAGTGGCACTAGGGGTCACTCTTGGGAGCCCGAGACACCTTCTGATCTCCCCCGGGTATAAAGGAGGGGGCGTGCATGAGGAGCTGACAAGATTGTGGATGCCACCTTTTACTGCCCAGTCCAGATCTTTCGGCTCCCCCGCCCTCACTACCCTCGATGGTGGGGTGTCCAAGGGCAACTCGGCGATGCCCCCAGTGGATAAGGTGCTCGCGGCGCACCTATGTCCGCAGAGCACCGCCACCTGGCACGGGTGCCCGAATCTCCCGTCTAGCGCCTGTAGGTTTACGTTGTTCCTGGTGGCCAAAGCTTATGGTGCCACTGGACAAGCCGCCTCTACCCTGCACACCATGGCTCTCCTGCAAGTCCACCAAGCCAAGGTGCTGAAAGAGCTGCATGAGGGTAGATCCTCCCCGGGATTGATAGAGGAACTGTGCTCGGCAACAGTTGTGCTGTGCGGACGATGTCCACATTGTTGGTCCAGGAGAGCTACCTTTGTCTCAACCTGGTTGAGATGAGAGAGGCCGACAAGGCAATGCCCCCATTTCCCAGGCTGGCCTATTCAGCAACACCATCGAGGACTTCCTGGCAGTGAGCAGCAGACGGAGACCATCCTGCCAAGAAAGCGGCGTGGCTCAAGACCCCGCACCCCGTCTGCTCGTCGCCAAGGGCGTCCCCCTGCGGCAGCTGCACTGGCTCCACTGTGGCCTGCCCCCGTGGCCCTGCCACGGCGTCAAGGCCCCCGCAGGAAGCCACCTGTCTCACGGCCAGCCGCCAAGAAGAAGGCTTCTAAGCTCCCCAGAGACGGGCGACCCAGGGACCTGGAGAGTCTTCAGGTTCCTGAGAGGCACCAGGAGGTTGAATCCTTCCAGACCGCACCTTGTTCCCTTGTGGGACCTCTCTGCAGTCCTGCAAGGCCTACGAGGGGCTCCCATTGAGCCCTTAGAGTCAGTTGAGCTTAAGGCACTCTCATTGACGACTGCCCTCCTGATGGCGCTCATCTCTATCAAGAGGGTAAGGGACCTGCAAGCGTTCTCTGTCAGCAAAACGTGCCTTGAGTTCAGTCCAGGCTACTCTCATGTGATCCTGAGACCCTGATCGGGCTATGTGCCCAAGGGTCCCACAACCCCATTCAGGGTCAAGCACTGCCCCAGGAGGAGGCTGACCCAGCCTTAGCGTTGCTGTGTCCGGGTTATCCTGCCGGGTATATCGGTTGCACATAGCACCTTTCACCTCCTTTGATCTGAAGATGTGCGTTATTGATTCCCAGTCGTGTTCACAAATATGTTCCCTGGTTGACTTCCTCCTAGCCCTCGCTACCGGCTCAGTACTTGTGCTAACTAAGCCCCTTACTGGGACAGATACTCCGCATGCACTGGTTCCCTGTAGGAAAACCCTTGCAACGTATATTGTTAAAAAAATGTTTCTCTGTTGGTAAACTGCGTCTTCCTTGGGGAGAAGCCCCTGTGCCCCAGTCACCATGCTCGTAGAGCCTCCTCCCTCATTTGGTAGGACCTACCATGGGACTTCTCCACATGACATACTTCCGACTAGACTCGGCAAGACCATGTGATGTATCTCCACTTGAAATCCCCCCCCTCCTCGCTCTGTGCGGGTTGTGGTCTCCATGGTGTCCCCATTGGGTTGTGGTCTCCATGGTGTCCCCATCGTCTCAACCATCCTACATCCTTCCATCAGGGAACAGAGTTTATGGATGTAACCAGGAAAACATCCTAATTGATACAATACAGGCATTGAATTTCTAGATAGCCTCCTATCCAACACTTTATTATAAGAAAGGAAACATCTGTGAACAAATTTGGTTACTCACTCCATAGCCTATTTATTAATGCAATACAAATGACTGATGTATGTCAATAACTTGTAGTAGACTTCCATCATCTCATTACAAATTCAGGTGTTTTTTTCTTCAGTGGTGCACAATAGTTATTTTCCTATTAAAATCATGGTTAAGTTTAGGTTTGGTTTAGGTGTTAAACTTAGTAAAAGTCATCACACCATTGTTCATTGGTTTGTTTATTTTTCTCTATAGGTGTAAAATTGTAAATTTTAGCACGAGCCAACTCAGTTTCTTACGATTTCGCCACCTCATTTATTATTACAACTTGCTATGAGATCACTTTGAATAAATTACCAAATTACATAAATACTTGAGACGTGATGTTTGCTGAAGCCTGTGATATGCTGTAGGTGTTAACATCTCGTAATGCTCACTTGCGTGGGACAGCTGTGGTGTTCTACCTTAATTGGATCTCTTACTGGCTCTGTAAACATGCCAAATGTGCAGTCCCATTTAAGGACGCAAGTACCAGCAGGTGGCCATAATGTTCCACTGCCGATAATTCAATATGACGTACCTTTGGCTAAAGCTGGATCAAGGGACTTATTGGTAGAGGTGCAGGGCATTAGTCGCAACAATGTAGCTCACTACTGGAGTGATGACTTCAAAAACCATCCGCTTGGATTAGCATTGATTCTACACAGTTACAATTGTGAGGCCTTGTGCAGAGAGGCAGCAGGTCAGGATTAGAAACTTGCTGCACATGTGCCAATGAACTTGGAACAAGACATTTCTTAACCACACCCATTAGCGTAATACAAGCTGTTGAGTATGGCTGTTTGTCAGGTCGATAACATTAGACAGCTTTACAAGTTTGGCATGGTTTTGCACTACATATTATTACATGTTGGTGAAGTGTGCAACATAATGAGAAAATAATTCAGTCGATGAACAAAAACATGAAAATAATATGTTAGAAGAGCATACATTAATAACATCCGTTGTTTTTGTTGTTAAGCTTTGTGAAGGTACAGAATCCACATTGCTAGATCCTTGTTGATAGTGTAGTTTTATTAGTTCCTTAGAATCTGTTAATAGTTTGTCAGCACATGGTAGCTACACAGTATAAAAAGCAGCATCAATAACACTGCCATGTTTGCTCAGTTGAAAAAAAGAAAGCGTCAGTAATGTAGTTTGCGGCATTTTAATTGAACCTATAAACCTCTTGGCAGGTAGGGAACAGACAGACTTACACTAATACACAATGTTCAAGACCTACCAGCCGATTTGTTGCTTAGTCAGCCTATACATCTGTTAATGTAATCCAATCCGAGCAATCTAACTCAGATTAGTAGGCTGAGTTTTAATGCTGTTAGATTTATTTCAGCACAGCTGAGGGTCTGATTACCACTCTGTATTCCTTGGAAGTGTGAACCCAGCCTTCTTCATATATTTGTGGTACTTTTTAAAATACCTTTTATGTCTAAACTTTACTGTTTTAGCTTTGTCCCAGACAAGACTTTTCAATATTAATCTATAAAAATCCATTATAAAAATACAAATTATCACATGTTTAAAACTATTTTAATATGAAATAAATTCTTGGGAGAACCTCATTTATCCTTTTTTAATGACAGGCTGCATATCCCAGGGCAATCCCATTCCGTTGCTATTATAATATTTTAATTTGAACATTTCTCTGCATCTTTCCAGGAAGGCCCATATCTTGTTTAATGAAAATATTGAATAATGCTGATGTCCCCAGTCAGTCCAACTGATATCACCTGAGAGGCCATATGAGTGAGTGTGTTGAAAGAGAACCAGATGTGTAACAAGGTCCCATGTATTCTGTTTGCAAAGGGTTGTGTATGCTTTTTATGTCTGGGGGGGCTATTTGTAAGAATTTCAGCAGAATATTTATTTACAAGCACATTAATGGCACTTAACAATTAGACATTAATGCAGACATGCATGTACAAGGAAGTTATTTCCTTGTAAAGTTCCTGTAGCTAAACTGGTAGACACTAAGTTCATGGGTCAAATTCCCAGGGAACACAAACTGTGCTTTGAAAAAAAATTATAAAAATACTTTCCACCAGCTGTGGGTGTGCCAACTGCATACTGCAAATCTTTTTTATTTCTTTTTTTTAAGGATTGGGTATATTTAAAAATCCCTCTACAAGTAAAATGACAAAGTTCCACATGAACTTGAACACCTTTCATGGAATTCCATTAGGCTTAAAAGGAATTCTACAGAAGGCAAATGGCACAGAAGATTTTTGTGAATAGTTAAGGGTGACTTTGAAAATTGGTGCCTTGAGTTTTACCTTCTTAGTCAAATGTTCCCTTGGAGAGTACAGCAGATATCAGTGGAATTCTCATAGGCATTTAAAACAAATGTTATTGCATAAATTCCTTTGAAAGGGAATGAGAACTGGCAGTGCCATAATTTCATTTGGCTCGGCTCAAATGTCACGCCGATCCCTGTCTTTCTGTTTACAGATTCTTTGACGCAAATGCTCTGGAAAACAGAGGGGTCATACGTATGTGAACTAAATTTCTGGCGCCGAAGGGTCCAGGTCCACCACAGATTTAGTGACAAGTGCCTCTCTTTAGTTATCTAATACACGTTAAGGTTAGAGATCATTTTAGGTCTGTTTAAAACTTTATTGTTTTTTTTTTTTATTCACTAGTTCTGATTTATAGACTATTGAATAAATTGTCTGAAATTTAGGCTGATTCGAATTAACGTTATCTGAGTTTACATAGTAAAATTTAGTTTATGTAATTAAAAAAGTGGGATACACAATTGCATGAAAAGATTTAGATCATGTAGATTTATGATCATTTGCAGTAATATAGTAACATTAAGTTTTTGTTTTTTTAAATATTGTTTATCTGAAGGCTTTTCCTAAGGATCTCTGTTCTAAATGTAAATAAAATGTATTTAAAACAAATTTACTCAAATAATAGACAATGACCCGCCAGGTACTCAGCGCCCAAGTGCAACCTCGGCAAAAGTGGGCTGAAACTCAACCTCGACAAGATGGAGTATATGGAAGGTGGCCCCTAAACCGATGGCACAGTCACTATCAACGGGAAAGACCTGAAGAAAGTGGAACACTTCAAGTACCTTGGCTCCACCCTCTTGGCCGACGGCGATAGCCTCCCAGACACAAGAGCATGAGTTAACGCAGCCTGGATGAAGTGGTGCCAGGTCACTGGCGTCCTATGCGACCGACGCATGCATATGCACCTCAACGCAAATGTCTTCAATATGGCTGTCTGCTCAGTTGCCCTCTATTGAGCAGAATGCTGGCCTGCGACCACCAAGCATGAACAGGCCCTCCACAGAAATTTGCATGCTCAGGTTGACACTGGTACCACGTTATGAACGAGGAAGTCAGGAAGATCATGGGAGTGGCACCGATCACAGAGAAGATTAGAGAATCTCGCCTCCGATGGTATGGCCATGTGACCCGAAGCGAGGAGGAGTCATTGGCAAGGAGAGCACTGCGGCTCAGCCCCGATGGAAAACGGCCGTGCAGGCAACCAAAGAAGAGGTGGATGGATCGAATCAAGGAAGATATAAAGCATGTCAATGTCACCCCCAGGGATGCTCTGAGAACGGCATGCCAGAAAGCGGACCCTGCACCTGTGTGGGAAAAACGCTAGGGAGAAGAACAACTCAAATAATCAACAATAAAATTAAGAAGTGAATAAGAGATTTATTTCTGGGTTGTCTGTGAATGAGAGTTGCTCCCTCTACTCAAACAAACACACATTTATTTATTCACGACCTTCTTGTCTATGAGCTATACTAAGGAAATTCTTTAAAATTCACAAGTGCGCAAAACAGCACTGAATATAGTAACATGTTTGAATTTGAGGACACAGCAATATGGTCTTTATTATATGTTTTTTAGAGGTAGCATCAAGGCATCTTACTGAAAAAGATTTGACACAGACATGATAGGTATGTTAATATTCACACATTTAGGCCTAAATATAAAATGCATCATTAGTACCATCATTAAAATCAAGAAACATGACAGGTTTATTTGATTTAAATAATGCAACAATGTCTTAAAAAAGTTCAAGAATTATATTAAAAATCACCTTCAGAAATAATATATTCTCTCGAATGGGAAATGAGTTGCAATAATATGTAATTATACTACTATACTACATCGGCAATGTTATCAAAGAATTTATTTTATTTGAGTTGCCTTATTGTTCTAATTATAACAACACCAAAATTCATAATAACATTTTTAAATGTTTTCCAAGTGTGATGGTTACAAATATATATAAAGAAAAAGAGAAAATAAATAATAATTAGTGTCATCAGAATATGTTGTTGTCATTGAAAAGAAATTGAATGTCATTAATGCATACTGTATGATTTTGGATGATGGCGATTGATATTCCTTGCCTATGGACAATCGATTGTTTGGTTGCTTTTGCCCTGGGACTTGTTCACCTGCTGCGGGAGGGGGCGCGCTGCTCAGACAATACAGAGACTCAAATGATGTTGCAGCAGCTCCGTGTCCTGTGTTTTTGTTGACTGTTCTGTCTCCCCTTACCAGGCGGTGAGGGTACTACATTTTGGAGGCCCCAGCGAGGATAAATGCAGTGCAAGTTGGCTTCCAGTGCCATTCAGCCTTCTACTCAGCCCAAGTGACCAGTGGAGTGAAGCCGTTCAGTGTCCGTGTCGAGCCAGAAAGGAAAGTGCAAGCAATCTGAGGTTTATTTTCGATATCAAGAGTGCTGCAGGATTCCAGCTTGCTAAGGGCATTTCTTCTATCACATGGCACACATCTAGACTGAGTAACTCATGGATTACATAGAGGATCTGAAGCTTGAGGTGATAGGAGCAGTCAAGTCAAGTCAAGTCAAGTCAATTTTATTTGTATAGCACCTTTCACAACACACATCGTTTCAAAGCAGCTTTACAGAAGTTCAGCATTAACAGACGATAAAAATGTAATGTCTATAAAGTCGATAAATCATCATCATTGTGCAGGGCTCCAAACTGCGACTAAAAATGGTCGCATTTGTGACCAAATAAATTTATTTGC
This sequence comes from Moxostoma hubbsi, assembly GCA_032164185.1. Lineage (NCBI taxonomy): Eukaryota > Metazoa > Chordata > Actinopteri > Cypriniformes > Catostomidae > Moxostoma > Moxostoma hubbsi. Next base: position 12,845,067 of record JAVLUX010000040.1, read on the forward strand.
GAGTGTAATTTCTGTCAAGGTCGCCATTGGCGACAGTAAAAATTTACTCCCTTTGATTTTAAAATTTGCATTACATTTCCCGAAATACATTACAAAAGTTTATATCAAAGAAATAGCGGGGAAAACGGAGTTCATTGCAGGAACTAACCATTTCAAAAAAGAGACTGTGAGAAAACACGGTGACAGTAACAAGCATAAAAAAAAAATAAAAAAATAAAAAAAAATGCACGTGATCACATAATTGCGAAGAATGCTCCACAGACTACACTGTTAGCACGTGCAGTTTTTCTTGCATGCGAGCTGCGGGACGAAAAGGAATGGAAGGAGTTAAAAATGAAAATATTTGGCGCCTGTTTTTCCCCCTATAGGAGCCAGTGGCTCCTTAATTGATTTTTTGTTTGGAGCCCTGTTGTGGAATTAGATAAGATATGATTCTTTATCGTGTTTAAAAATAATTAAATAATAATTGTATTAATAACCCCAGTGAGCAAGCCGAAGGCGACTGTGGCAAGGAACACAAAACTCCAAAAGATGATTGTTAATGGAGAAAAATAACCTTGGGAGAAACCAGACTCACTGTGGGGGGCCAGTTCCCCTCTGGCTAACATCATGAATAATGTAAATAAGAATTATTTATAGTTAAAAAACATGATTTAAAAAATTATTAAACTTATTAAGTGTTAAGGGTCAGTATTTAGACAGTGATTGTGTTTGAACTGCAAGATTAGTGACCAGTGTCTTTGAAGTCCATCCTTGATTAAATTCCAGAAGTTCACTTAGATGCAATTGTCCTTGTTTGGCTAATGAAGGCTTTTGTTGGCAATAGTTAGTCTATGTATCCCATTTCAAGATCGTAGTCCATGGTGATGGGGCATCTGAAGTCTCCGTGAGAGGCTGGATACAAACTGGAGCTGACGAACACTATTTACCTCGGGACTGGCGTCCCGAGATAATAGCAGAAAAGCAGATGGGAAATAATTAGCATAGCTGATGTTCATAATATTAATGCATTATAACTGATTCAGCAGTAGTATAAAAAGTAAGCATTATGTGAATGCTTGGTTAAAGAGATGCGTCTTTAATCTAGTTTTAAACTGGGACAGCGAGTCTGAGCCTCGAACAATATCAGGAAGGCTATTCCAGAGTTTAGGAGCTAAATGTGAGAACGCCCTCCCTCCATTAGTGGACTTAGATATCCTAGGTATGACCAGAAGCCTCGAATTTAGTGATCTTAAAGAGCGCGATGGATTGTATGGCGATAGAAGATCCGTTAAATACACAGGAGCTAAACCATTTAGGGCTTTATAGGTCAGTAGTAATACTTTGTAATTGATACGGAACTTAATAGGTAGCCAGTGTAGAGATGATAAAAGCAGTATATGCACTCTCACAAGAAAATGTGAATTCCTCGGGATTGAGTGTGAACATGTCAGTAGCAATGTCATGTCAGTTATTTCTGTGATTGTGACACATTGAGAAAGAGGCATTAGAGGAGCTTGAAGATGCGGGTATGGCAGAGCTTCTGTGTCTAAAAGAGAAAATCAATAAAATTCAGAGGGTTAATGAAAACAGTGATTCAGCGAGACAAACAGCACAGACCACTAAGAGAGTGAATGGAAATCCAGTAGCAGAAACCACAGTAGCAGAAACCATTAAAAAGATAATAGAGCAAAAACAGGGAGCAGCTAATCACACACATCACAAAAAACAGATACACAACAGAACATAATTACATTACAGTTATCCCACGTTGCCAAGTCCAAATGTTCAGCCAGACACAAGCTCCGATCTGCAGTTAATGACACATAGACCAGTCATGCCTCCCTGGAACAGAGAATTCAAGATATCAGGACAGATAGGTGAACCTGGACAAAAAGATGAACTCACCTTTTCAAGTTTGACCCATCAAATCGAACATGGATTGAGCAGGGGAGTTTCAGAGCTTGAAATAGTGGATGCAGTAATAAGAGCAATCGCACAAGGCATGCAGCTGCGTAGTTTTTAACCGGCAAATTTAACCCTGCTGGTGCTGAGACGTATACTGAGAGCGCATTATCAAGAAAAGAGGTGCGACTGAATTGTACAAAGAGCTTAACTCCGAGGCGCAAAGTAGTAAAGAGACCCCACAAAGTTTGCTCGTTTGGTGTCTGGATTTGAGGCAAACGATCCTCTTTGCATCTCAGGAAGCGGAATCCAGTTTGAAATATGACCAGAATCTAGTTCAGAGCATGTTTCTTCACACTGTCCTTACTGGCCTGCAAAATGACAGTATCAGAAGTGACCTGCAACCTTATTTGACAACCATTGATGTGAGTGATGGATTTTTTTTTTATAAAGTCAATGTTGCTTGTGCAAGTGAAACTGAGTGGCAAAACAAGAAGAAGCTTATATTCCAACACACCAAAGTGAATCCAGTGCAGGTTGAGGCAGTTGCTGTTGAAAAGAAAGGAAAGACACAGTGTCACAAAAACACAGAGAAACTTGAACCTGACATTTTGAGTGAGTTAAAGGAACATGGCATGACATGGCATTGTTGAAGGATCTCAGTGCGGAGGTGTCTCAAATTAAAGAATCCATTCGACAACCTCAGGTCATGTCCACACAGTTTTCTGCCAATGTGAGGGATCAAACCAACATCCTCTGTCCAGTATGCCACTGAATATTGAGACAGTAATGAAGGAATGCACGGAGGAATTGCCATCTGACTGTGCCAAAGCAGCCATCCAATCTGTTGAGGCACCACATCTCCTGGACTGCAATGATTTCTCTTGACAACACCATGGCATCTGAGCATGCATGAGAGCCATTACCTGTGGAGGAGATCAGACAAGCGCAGCAAAATGATGACCAACATCCCAGCCTCTGTACCCACCTCAAAGTTATTTGCAGCAATATTACAGGAGAATGGGGGCAGTCCAGCAGCCACAGTGGCTCCCTGCACAACGCTTCCATCCTCCCTCAACTCATGTGAGAAAATGTCTGGCATGTCAGCAAAGTGGATTGGATGTATACTGTACTCACTGCTATAGGTGTGGCAGTAGCGATCATTTTGTGGCTGGTTGTAGAGCACGAGGCCCAACGATGTACAAAGAGCAGTCGTTAAACGGGACAGGGTCATGACTGCGGGACACGGAGTGACCAGATATTCAACGATGTCCCCACAAAGCTGCGTACAGTGTGGTATCACAGGTTCGGATATTAGACTGCAACAATGCACTGCCTGTAAACAAAAATGTTATTGTACTAAAGCATGCCAAGCTAATCACTGGACAGTCCATTTGAAACAATGTAACCAGACAGCAAGAGTATACACCAATTCTGCAAAGCACAGAAACAAATGTGAAGCCGACAATTCTACACGTACTGCCTTCGTAGGAAAACAGTGTCTAGTGCCGTGTTACCTTCAAGGGCTCCTTGTTGATGCATTTTGGCATACAGGATCTCAAGTTTGTATAGTGGATGGACTGTGGAAAAGTGAGGACTTACCAAACATCAGATTGGGAGATGTGGCCGAGGTAATTGATGCACCTGAAGGATTCCATCTAGTGGTGGCAAACGGACAGGAAATACCTTATATTGGTGGATGGAAGTAAGTTTTGGTTTGGCATCAAATGAAGTGGAAACGGATAAACTTGTCATACCTGTGTTGGTGATGAGGGGTAGTTAGCTTCATCATCCTATCGTCGGATATAATGTGATCGAGCAAATGGTGAACACCAAGAGGACAACGCAGCCAAGCACAAGTGAATTCCAGAGAACAGCCTGTCCTAGTGCAGCAACAGGAACAGTTCAAGCTTTCATCAAGCATATCCATGCTGAAACACCATGGGAATATACAGTCAAAACAACAAAGGAAAATGTTCATGTGCCCAAACATACATCAGTAAAAGTGGAATGTAGAGTGCAGACATACAGACCAAAGCAAGAAACTTTGCTCATTTTTGAACCTGACGTTAACCCACAGTGGGCAGAGGGGTTGGCGACATACATCTCCACACATAGTTGTCAGTGTAAACACATCTGTCTGCCGGCTGGTTATCCCTGTCTTCCTCGACCTGGGAGGAGACAGGAGGGGAAAACAACAACAACAACAAAAATAGGCGAGGGAAAAGGCCAACACGGCGCGAAAGAGCGAGAGAGAGAGGAGAGAGAGAAAAGGCTCACTCACCGGTTCTCTGATGAACCATCGCGTGGTCCTCGAACACTCCTCTGTACTCTCCGGCAGACGACAGCCGCTCCTCTCCGGGCGAACCGGAGTCAACCTCCGACCCCCAGCGGGCAGAACGCCCCTCCGCTTTCCTGGCGATGAGTGGAGACATTCCTCCGCCCCTGGCAGCGGCCCTACCTCTCCGGGCGGTCGGGGAGTTTCTTCCCTCCTCCCCTCACGGACGGCGGTCTTCCCTCGACCCCTCCGCGTCTCTTGGGACGGCAGGGCACTCCTCCGCCCCCGGCAGCAGCTCCTTCGCTCCAGGCAGTCAGGGAATTCAGTCCCCACTCGCCCCGCGGATGGCGGCCGTTTCCCGCATCCGGGCGGTCAGGCTACTCCGTCACCCGGCAGAAGGCAGCGGCGCTCCCCGGGGTGGATGGCAGTGTCGAGGACTCTGCGATGGGCATCCCTCCTCCTTCCCGGGTTTCGGCACCAATGTAACACGGGGTTATGATGGGCAAGGAGGAGGCGAGAACCAGCTTGTCAATATAAATAATACTTTAATGAAAACTTAAATAAAAGCACAAACAAACACACAACGGACATGTCCGTGATTGAGCTCTCTCTCTCGAACCGTCGTCACCGGCCGCCTTTATCCCTCGCGCACCCCATCAGGCCGATTGGGGACCGGGCGTGCAACATTCCAGCCCGGCCCCGCCCCCCTCCACTCCACAGACACCTACTGTTTTGTATTTTAGCGGTGAGATGCTCAAGGGGGGGCACCTTTACAATGCTTAAAATGCTCAACCCAGTCCCATATTTGTGTGATGAAAAGTTTGAAAATCTAGACAGAATATATATTCTTTAGTAGTACATTTTGTTGTAAATTGCCAGAATTAAATTAATCTGAGTGGGTGGGGGGAAATTAAAAACTTACAGCATTGGCAATTTACTCTGGTATTTGCCATTGTTTACTGCAGACAGTGGCTATTGTGGTACATACTCTTCCAAAATAGGTGCAGCCCTGAGTGTATGCAAGAAAATATCAAACACAATAGCAATTTAATAATAATCTAATCATTAGCTTGGCCCACCCTGGCCCTCCCACCATGGTGCCAGGCATGAACGATGCTCACCTTCTGCCTGGAATGTGCCACTTAAAAACCAACAGTAGGTAGAACAGGACTACAGATGCGTTTCCTGTTCCTGTGACTTAAACGATGGGAGAAATGGGAGGTACTGCAGCACATTGAACCTCTCAACAAAGTTTGTACATAAAGGAACATTGTAACAGGAAAGATAAGTAAAGTATGTTTGGACCCCTTCATGAACCTTCCTCCAACTCTTTAGTCCTCTTTCTTCCTCAGTTCCTAAAGAAGAAAACAGCATTGAAATCATACAAAATTATGGATATTTTACTCTGCCAATGAAGCAACGTCTTAAAGTTATTTAATGCAATTGGAATGTATCCTATTTAGTTGAATGCCATTTTAGATTTCATAGTCATATCAATTACAATATTGCTGAAAAATGTACACAATAATATGTTAATAAATATACAAATGCTGATAATTCTCTAGTTTATATAAAGTGTATACAGAACATTAAAAATGCCTTATTGCCTCTAAGACCTTAAATAGCACAGTTAGTATTAACAACATTAGACTGAGAAATGTTCTACATAAGATTTGATAGCACAAAGAGAATTTGAAGCACAAAAGGGAGGCTTATTCTTCTATATACAGGAAATACATTAACATATGCCCAACAAAATAGTTTTTTGGCTATATAAAATGCCACATAGACCCATACTGAGAGCATCCTGAGCAACTGCATCACTGCCTGGTTTGGGACCGTTTCAGACCACAAATCCCTGCAGAGGATAGTGAGGACAGCTCAGAAGATCATTGGGGTCTCTCTTCCCTCCATCAAAGACATTTACAAAAAACACTGCATCCGCAAAGCAACCAGCATTGTGGATGTCCCCACACACCCCTCAAACAAACTCTTCACCCTCCTGCCATCTGGCAAGAGGTACCGAAGCATTCAGGCCCTCACAGCCAGTCTGTGTAACAGCTACTTCCCCCCAAGTCATCAGACTCCTCAATACTCAGAGACTGGACTGACACACACACACACACACACACGCACGTGTCCTGAGTTGCACTTTAACTATTGTCACTTTATAACTGGCTGCTACCTCAATAACTGCTATGTGCATAGAACACTATCTCATAGTATGTTATGTTTACATTTGGCATTTTTAGAAACTGTCATCTTTTTGCACTACTGTGTACTGTCTCTCACTGTGCATATTGAACTGTTAATTTGTAATAATTTATTGTAATGTCCCATACTTTTTGCACACGTTTGCACGTGCACTTTATATAGGTATGTTATTTAGTCTGTGTAGTTTCATGTGGTTCTGTGTTTTTCCTATGTTGTTTTATGTAGCACCATGGACCTGGAGGAACGTTGTCTTATTTCACTGTGTACTGTACTAACTGTATATGGTTGAACGACAATAAAAACCACTTGACTTGACTATTCATTAGAGTTTCCTGTTATAATGCCCAGTGTTGTAATTTATGTTTGATAGTATGGCTCTGGATAGTCAAAATAATTTTTTTTTAACTGGGCAGCAGTTATCTTATTTAGTTTTGTTAGTTTAATCAGTTCAATTTGATGAAAATGTTTTATGAAATTGAAACAATATGAGTGTAAAATGACATATAAAAGCCATTTATTTATTTTGGAAACACAAAATTTGTTTTTCTCACAAAGTTTTAATGGGCCATTATATAGTACATGACAATATATAGCTGCTTTTATATTTTAGGAAATTTAACTAAATTAATGAATTACTCAATTAACAATAAATCAGTTATAATTCAATGTAAGTGCCATGACACATCATAATTACTCACAATTCCCTATATTGTTAAAAGAAGGCTTTTACCACACTGAAGATCCCTGAAGGCAGAGCAGGCATTATCTGATCAGACCCACACAGCACTTGTTGGTCAGGAGTTCAGTGTATCAGTTTAGATCACTAGATCGTGGAGAGTAGTAGATTTGTTCTCCGCCACCTGAACTGAGGCGAGTAACTGCGCCACAGCGATGACCTACTAAGTAGGACACTGGGCATTCCAAATTGGGAGAAAAGGAGATCAAATTTATTTAAAAAAAAAATGTAAATAAAAATAAGAAATGGAATTGAAGTGTTAAAGTCTTGTTCTATGAACTAAAATGTATTTAGTTATGGCCTACTAGATGAAATAAAAATGAAAAGGACTGAGCAGGAATCAACTTTTGGATCGCCTGCACACATGCACATGCCTGTTTCTCTGATGATGTCATTAATTATATGATATTATGTATATTATATTATATTATTATTTATTATTCATATTATTATTTATTTATTAGCTACTGTATATTATTATATATTTGTAAAAATATTGGAAATTTGGAAATATGGAAATTGTACGGCATCAACAATTATTACTTTTAAGAAATATTTGGAAATAAGAAATACAATTTTCATTGCATTTACTGTCCTCAGCATCCTGTTGAAAAATTCTGATTTCGACAGAACAGGTAAAACATATCAGAATTTTTTTTATACAATTATTGCATGTTTACACATAGGTTTTAGAGGCATAAGCGCAATCCATTATTTGATCCTATTTAAAAAAAAAATCTTAACAGACAAAGACTGTGATAACTTATTTCTGAGATATATATATATATATATATATATATATATATATATATATATATATATATATATATATATATATATATATATTCTTTATTTTATTTCTTTATTTTTTTTTTTATGGCACCGGTTCCCAAACCAGTACAATACAGAAACAAATTTATTACATCTTATCAAACATTAGCCATTGATATTTTTATGGCATTTAGCAAAGCAAAAATAAAAAAAAATAAATACATTTTCTAGAATTCTACATAAAATTAACTACATTAACAGATGATGTCAGATTAATAAAATACTGCTAAAATCAGTGGTAATTGTTTGTCCATATGAATCTGGACTTCTGTTTACATTTACCGAAAGCCAATGAAAATGTCAATTGATTGCACTCAAACAAATGAAATTGTAAACAAAATATTCAAGACTTATGTTGCATTTGCTCATATTAAACAACTAAGTTGAATAACATCAACAGTTCAGTTTTTGTGAGAAAAGTCAACTGAATTTTATTCATGTATAGTGTTAGTTTGAGATCAAGTTGACACCCTGCTGTCCAAGTTTCATTTGTTTTAGAGTGATACTGATATGCTTGGCCAGACTACAGAAAGCAAGGTTCCCATGCGCTCAGGGATAATAACAGCAGCAGTCAATCTAAAACTTTTATTGAAAGCACACACAGAGAATATCAGCAAAGAAGAATAAGATGATATGTAAGAAAATGTAACCAAATGCTAAGCTTCAAAAGGAAGAAAAGGAAAAACATGTTATTAGAGTAATATTACACTGTAACTACATACAATAAAGCAGAAGCATCAAAACATATTCTTTTGTGTAAAATATTGATTCTGAATACTCTTATCCTGGGATTTTTACATTTGATTTATGAGTTATGCTATCCTACTAGCTAATATGTGCTAATAGGCCTTCTTTAAATGTTTTGGTGATGTAATGAACACCACATATGTCAACCCGATATCACGCCGAGGCGTGAAATAGACACGCCGGTCCACTCGCGGATGCGTGTCGGTGTCACGCTTTGCCTCCTCCAGGCGTGTACATGACACGCGCGCGTCTACGTAGAATACCGTCAGGGGGCGATCGTTTCCTCGACGCCAACAACTCTCCGCGCACCAGAGAGGAAGCGATACCGTTGTCGTCGCGTTGCACGTTCGTGCGGGCGGGATGCCGGCCAATTTCGCCGGTTACTTTCACTTGTGACCATATGTGACAAATAAAGGTTCATTACATAGTGCTGCTTTCATGAAGAAATCCTAACGTTGCTGTAGCCTAACGTTGTTATACGTGTGTGTGTGTGTGTGTGTGTGTGTGTGTGTGTGTGTGTGTGTGTGGGCTGTCGAGTATCTTGTGCTGATGTAAATAAACAAATAAATATATATATATATATATAAATATATATATATAAATATATATATATATATATATATATATATATATATATATATATATATATATATATATATATTTATTTAAAAAGTGTATTTATATACAAAAATAAACCCGGAAGTGGAGAACGCGATGTATCGCTTCCTCTTTGGTGCGCGGACAGTTGTTGGCGTCGAGGAAACGATCGCCCCCTGCCGGTATTCTACGTAGACGCGCGCGTGTCATGTACACGCCTGGAGGAGGCAAAGCGTGAAATAGACACGCATCCGCGAGTGGACCGGCGTGTCTATTTCACGCCTCGGCGTGATACCGGGTTGCATATGTGGGGTGTGCTGATATTGTATATTTTACATGTGCTGTTACATTCACCTGTGTTGATTATGCCTGAGTTCTAATGAAACCATGTTGGAAGTACAAGGCAACTGAAGGTTGAGAAGCCAATTATAAGAAGATTCCTGGAAGAGTTCAAGTCCACATACTGCAACACAATATCAAAAACAGGATAGTATCAGATTGAATAGGATGTTTGTGTTTGTGCAAATATTTATACAATGTCAAATTAATATAAGAGGTTATAGCAAATGACTAACATGAAAGAGCTGAAATCTCCCAATCTATTCATTGGTTGTACATGAAGATTTGAGATTCCCACTGCTGCTATCATCCCAAACATATCAAGGAACATTCCGCCAATGACCGGGTCTAAATTTACCAAAGAGTCCCAAGACATTCATAAAATGTTTGGCGATCTGAAGTACCAATCTGCTTCCAACCAGGCACACAACAAAGGGACCACTCATCATCAAAACGTAAATCATCATCAGTCATCCAAAATACTGTATTGCCACCCAAACCAAACAAAACCAAAAATATTTGTGAATATGCAGGTGTAACGGGGGCCAGTTGATAGATAGCTGTGCAATGTGTATAAACCTCACTCTCCTAACCTCAAGAGGTGCACTAGCGACTGACGCTAGAAGTTGTCTCCTTTTGCCTCCTTGTTAGCGCACCAGCCTCCCATGCCGGAGACACCGGTTCAAGTCCTGTACGGAGCAGGTAGTACAGGAGCATCACTATGGTGCCGTGACCAGGATGGGAGGGAGGTTTGGGGGGGTGAGTGTAATAGGAGCCAGCTGATAGATAGCTGTGCAATGTGAATAAGCCTCACACACCTGAGCATATACAAGCCAGTTATGCCCTCCGCAAAACTATCAGAGCAGCCAAATGCCAGTACAGGGACAAGATTGAAAGACAGTTCAACACCACCGACTCTAGAAGCACGTGGCAGGGAATTAATATCATCACAGGGAATTCAAAGGGAATAAAAACTGCGCTGTGAACACTGCTGCCTCTCAACTGGAAGAGCTTAATACTTTTTGTGCTTGTTTCCTGGGAAACAACACCGCCCTCGCGGAGAGAGCTCTCACGGCCGAAGCTACCGAGGCTAGTTCACTCTCCGTCTCTGTAGCGGATAACACGATCCTTCTGACGGGTGAATAATCGTAAAGCTGAGGGTCCAGACGGCATTCCGAGCCACATCATCAGAGTGTGCGCAAACCAACTGGCTGGTGTTTTATGGACATTTTTAACCTGTCCCTCTCCTTGTCTGTGGTCCCCACATGCTTTAAAATGTCCACCATTGTGCCTGCTCCAAAGAAGCTCAAAATCACTTGCTTGAATGACTGGCATCCTGTTGCTCTGACCCCCATCAACAGCAAATGCTTTGAAAGGCTAACATCTGCATCTGTACTGCCTGCTTCACTGGACTCACTGCAGTTTGCTTATCACAACAACAGCTCCACTGATCGTGCCATTGCTATTACACTGCACACTGCTCTCTCCCACCTGGAAAAAGGAACACATTTGTGAATAAAGGGAATTGATTTGATATAAACACAGAGACTAAAACTATCCCACATCAGTAGGATCATTTCCAACACATGAAACAATTGTTCCACTAACACATTTTCAGAACTGTATTTGTTAAGCTATATATATATATATATATATATATATATAGTATATGTATTGTTGAGACTAAATTATCAGTTTTTAAAACAATTCAAAGTTTCAAAATTTTAGCATGTTTTTAAATGTCAAAAATAATTCAATAGGGACTGTAATATATGAAATATACATAAACACAGTCATTTATTTAAAGAAATTACCATTTGTGTTTCTCATTTACAATGACTATACTAAAACTATTCTTTTTCATTTATTAATTCACTTCTACTATGTGTATAATATGTACTTTAAAGAAATAGTTTTAATAGTCAAAATTTAAAATGATCTCATCATTTACTCACCCTTATGCCATCCCAAACGTGTATGACTTTCTTTCATCTGCAGAAAACAAATGAAGAATTTTTAAGAATTTCTTAGCTCTTTTGGGCCATACAATGTAAGTAAACATGTGGCAAAAATGTTAAGCTCTAAAATCACATAAAAGTAATCCATGAGTCTCCAGTGGTTAAATCAATGTCTTCAAGAGTGATACGATAGGTATGGGTGAGAAACAGATCAATATTTAAGCCCTTTATATATATATATATATATATATATATATATATATATATATATATATATATAAAGGGCTTAAATATTGATCTGTTTCTCACCCATATATATATATATATATATATATATATATATATATATACACAAATAAAGGGCTTAAATATTGATATATATATATATATATATATATATATATATATATATATATATATATATATATATATATATATATATATATATATATATATATCAATATTTAAGCCCTTTATTTGTGTATATATATATATATATATATATATATATGGGTGAGAAACAGATCAATATTTAAGCCCTTTATATATATATATATATATTCTCCTCCCTGCTCTGTCAATCTCCACTTCAACTTTCACTTTCACATTCTTCTTTTGTTTTTCGTGATTCACAGTCTTCATGCATATCGCCACCTACTGGGCAGAGAGAAGAATTTCTAGTATAAAAGGACTTAAATATTGATCTGTTTCTCACCCACACCTATCATATCACTTCTGAAGATATGGATTAAAACACCAGAGTCTGGGATGGTATGGTATGATATGATGGTATGAGCAGGTGTGGATTAACGTACAGGCTTGTGTATGCTGCAGCCTAGGGGCCCCATGTGTGCAGGGGCCCTGGATTGGCCTGACTATTATTATTTTTTTATTATTTGAAATTAAATTCAGCGCCAACAAAAAAAGGCCCTCATTGGCCCATAAGAAACATTAAAAAAAAGAAGAAGGTGATTGGATAGATGTAACTAGGGTCACATCTGTCCAATCAGCTGCTGGTCAAATCATGTCAATCATTTTCATTTACGTCACTGTTATTGCTAGTTGGCATAGCAGCAGAATGTCCGAAAGAAAGTATGAATTGTCCCGTCATAGACCGTCTCGTTGCCGAGCTGTATAGGAGGTATCACTCCTACAAATCTCTTCATTAAAGGGCTGCTTCTAAGCACTGGGCCTTGTGATTGTTGTATTTGTGTTTTGTTTTTAATGTTCATAACAACATAATGTTGTTTGCAAATATTTGCTTCACATTGTTTTAAGTCTCACAATTTTTATTATATATTTTCTTGTCTAAAAGATGTTTATCCAACATGAGCTTGAAGGCAATCAGTGTGTTGGTTTACAATTTTATACATCTCCAAATGGTGCAAGCACCACCATTCAGCAAATTTTCATACCTTGGTGAATGGCCCTGCTGTGTCTTTGACATAATTACTACTCAAACGTTTCATTCGGACATGGTTTACTCATGTCTGGGACTTGTGGAGTGCACCACGCAAATGTGTGCATGCTTTCAACTGTAGTCCCATCTTCAGAAATTTGGTTTCAGTTTGGAAGTTTGGAATGTCTGATTTTAGTAGACCAAAAATTTGACCACCTGTCACTGAGTTCACATGATTAGTCTCGATTTATTATATATTTTATTTTCTTAAAACTGTGTATACAATTACTACAATAAAAGTATTTCAGTCTTGTTTATATTTATTTAGTATACAGTAATATTCAATAAATGTGTATCTAAACCTTCTTCTTCACTGGTGGGCTTGTAGAAAACCCCATATTTGTTTGCCAACAAGTGTTGTTACACATTTGGCCAATAATCTTTGATTTTGATGGATTTTGATTCCATCTACCCTTGTAATTCCCAGAGAAGCAATATTTTGACTATATTAGATAGTGCCATTACCACTAAACTCACTGTAGGTAACCTCCATCTTGAAAAAGACAGGATTAAAGGGTTAAACCTCAGTCATCATTCACTTTTATTTTTATTATTCAATGATACTGAATGATGACTGATGGTAACATCTCATGTTGTGTTTGAAGGTGTTTGAAAAATCATGAGGGTGGCTAAATAATTAAAAATGTTCATTTTGTGTGAACTATCCCTTTAAGTGATGAGGACTACATTCCTTTGCATCAATAAAATGTTCTTTCTACAGTTTATGACAGAAATAAAAATCATAATTACGTGAGGGAGTAATGTGAGGGTAGTTTTAAAACTGACGTGCTGAGACCAAAATTTTATGTGTAACGAAATTTAGAAGCATAAAGATTTTATCTTTTTACTTAGAAAAGCCGCATTTTATCTTCCTCTGAAGAGTGAAATAATGTTTTTTAATGCACTTCACCTTCAAAAACCTTTAGGGTAACAAAGTTTGGTTATGGTGTGGAGCAGGGATGTTTATTTTGACTCCCATAGAAAATTATGCCAGGTTTCCATTGTTACCATGTAAATACTTCAAATGCCATATTCTGACTTTCCTAGTAATAGAGAGACGTAGGTTTATCAAGTCTGTGAATGAAACGCACATTTCAGAAAGGGATATTTTATCAGTCATTAGCCTGAGCTAATGAGCTGAGTCTATTTGTAAATCCAGGCAAACAAAACATTAATATGATAAAAAGAAATCCATGATGCTGTTAGCATCCAAAAACATGCTGACAGTCATTTGCCATCAGAAGTAAACCGAAAACAAAATATCCACATTATGTATTGACAGATCAATTCAACATTGTAACCAGTGTTGGTTAACCACTTTGAAACTACTTGTAATATAAAGAGTTTTTTCTACTTATATCTAATATTTGAGTAAACACTAAATCCTATTATTTTGAGAAATTACTGTAATAATTATTATATTATTTTGTATGTCACTACGTTCGTGGATCCCTGGTACTCCTGCAGTTGCACCAAGCCAAGACACTTAAAGAACTGCACAAGGGTAGTCCTGACCTGGGACTGATGCAGGAGCTGCGCTCAGTGACCAATTTAGCACTTCGGGCAGGCAATGTCTATCCTGGTGGTCCAGGAATGGCACCTATGGCTCAACCTGGTCGAGCTGACAAGGTTTGATTCCTTGACGCATCCATCTCCCAGGTTGGCCTGTTCGGCGACACCATCGGATACTTTGAATGGCAGTTTTAACAGTGAAGAAGCAGCCGGAGGCTATTCAACACATGCTGCCCCAGCATGGCTCAAGATCCCGTCTGCTCGTCACCAAGGTCGTACCCCTGCAGTGGTAACCAAGAAAACGAGGAAGGCTTCAAAGCACCCCTGAGACATGCAGCACAGGTAGTCTGGAATCTGCACTTTGGGAGCTGGTTTGAAGACCACTCCTTCTCCTGGTGGAGGGCAAGGTGGAGAATCCTTATTTCCTTTTTCTTTTGATTTCGGCGTACGCCCAACAGTCTGCGGTACCCACTTTTTCAAGAAAAGAGTAGTTTCCTCACTTCTTGGGCCCTGCTCTCGGTGTCCACGGCCGTTGCTATCATGGACAAAATTCTTCCTCTCCCATCCCAGGCTGTTCCGAGAGTGGTCCCAAGGAGTCACGTAAGTGCTTTTATGTCCCTGGACTTGGCTCCGGCCACTGCTACTTCTGACACTTAGTCCCTCTTGTTCGGAGCTTGGGGCTGATTAGGACTGTCCGACTTGGCTACGCGATTCAGTTTGCCATACCCTGCCCAGGTTCAATGGCATCCGCTTTACTGTGGGCTGGGCATATCAGTACATGGTCCTCCCCTTCGGTCTGTCCCTGTCAACTCGCGCCTCCACGAAGGTTGCAGAGGCAGCCCTTGCCTCATTAAGGGAAGTGGGCATACACATCCTCAACTATCTCGACCACAAGCTGATACAAGCAGGTACCGCTGCCCACTCGCGGTACCTGTTGTGTGCATACAGGGACCTGATGCTCATGGACCTCAGCTGTTTGGGGCTTCGGGTCATCTAGGAAAAGCGCAAGCTCTCCCCAGTTCAGAGCATCTCTTTTCTCTGTATGGAGTTGGAGTCGGTCTCAATGAAGGTGCGCCTAACAGACGAGTGCAGGCAGCCGGTGCTAAACTGTCTGCGTATGTTCAGGCAGAACACATTGGTCCCACTTAAATCTTTTCTGAGTCTCCTGGGGCTTATGGCATCTTCAGTGGCCGTCACGCCGCTCGGGTTGATGCATATGAGAATGCTGCAGCACTGGATTCAGACCCAAGTTGTGAGATGGGCATGGGGCCACGGCACACACCACGTGCTTGTCACGCAGGTCTGCTGCCGTCTCTTCAGCCCTTGGTCCGACCTAGCATTCCTACGGGCAGGAGTTCCCCAAGACCAGGTCTCCAGGCATGTGGCAGTTATGACGGATGGCCCCAAGCATGGCTTGGGCACCGCGTGCAATGGGCACGCAGCCACCCGTCTTTGGACTGGCCAGTAATTGTGTTGGCACATCAAATGCCTCAAGTTGCTGGCGGTATTGCTTGCCCTGCGGAGGCTATTGCCATTGTTCCAGTGCAAATATGTATTGGTCCGGATGGACAACACAGTGATGATTGTGTACATCAACCGTCAAGGCGGCCTACACTCTTGTTGAATGTTGCAACTCGCCCACTAGAATGTCTCGTCTCCTCCTCTGGAGTCAGTAGGTCCTTGCGAACCACTCATATCCCGGGCCACCTCAAAAGCACAGTGGACGTGCTGTACCGGCAGGCAGTGCTCAGGGGGGAGTGGAGACTCCACCCTCAGGTGGTACAGCTGATTTGGAGTCGATTCGGTCAAGCACAGGTAGACCTGTTTGCTTTCCGGGAATCCTCCCACTGCCTGCTATGGTATTCTCTGACCGAGGCTCCTTTTGGCACAGACACGCTGGGACACAGCTGGCCCCTTGAGCTGCACAAATATGCGTTTCCCCCAGTAAGCCTACTTGCACAGACATTGTGCAAGGTCAGGGAGGACGAGGAGCAGATAATCTTAGTGGCTCCTTATTGGCCCACCCGGAATTGGTTCTCGAACCTCACGCTACTCACGCTGCTCACGACCTTCTATCTCAGGGACAGGGCACCATCTGGCACCCACGACCAGACCTATGGAATATCCACATCTGGCCCTTGGACGGGACATGGAAGACTTAAGTGGCCTACCACCTGCAGTGGTAGACACGATCACTCAGGCCAGGGCTCCCTCAACGAGGTGCCTGTATGACCCAAAGTGGCATCTGTTCACTAAGTGGTGTTCTTCCCGAAGTGAAGACCCCCTGAGATTCACAGTCGGATCAGTGCTTTCCTTTCTAGCCTCTCTAGCAGACATTTGTAGAGCAGCGGGCTTGGCAACACCTAACACCTTTTCAAGGTTCTACAAACCCCAGGTTGAGCTGGTTTCATCCCATGTATTGTCAGGTTCAAACAGTTTAGTCTCGGGACAGCTGGCTGGGTGTACCGCTTGCGTATAATGCCTTTCCCCTCCATTGAGGTGAAAAAATGCACTCCTCCCAGGCGTGTTCACAAAAGTGTGGACACTAGATGTCCTTCCTCCTTAGCCCTGTGGCTGTGTGTCAATTATGCCCTGTACAGGGGTAGGTGCTCCACATGCATTGGTTATCCCATTGAAAACCTTGTGCTATGTATTTTCCGCAAAAGGGTTTCCCCTTTGGTAAACCGTGTCTTTCTTGGGCAGAGGCCTCTCTGTCCCCGGTCACAGTGTTGTAGTATCTCCTCCCCCTTTGGGTAGGATCTAGCATGGGACCCTTCCACATGATGTGCTTCCGACCGGACTCGGTAAGACCATGTGATGTATTCCTACTCTAAAGCCCCCCCCCCCTGGGTGTGGTGTGGTCTTCACGGTGTCCTCCTCTTTGGAGGGACACCCCCCAACATTGAACTTTTATGGCCCCCAGCTGAATGATTTTGTTCCTTTTGGGGAGAAAAAAAGAGAAGAGGCCGTGGCTGGGTCAGCCACTCCTTATTTTTTGAGTAGTCAACTTGTCCCCAAGGTGCAGGGGACCATTTGACGCCTACGAGTGCGTTGGGTTAGTTATGTGACAGCCTGGTGCGCTGGCTACGAGGCACACAGAGCTCTGACCATCTAACACCACCAGTCCACGTAACACATTTCAGTAGTGGTGGCGTTTTCCATATGGACCCCTAGTGTCACTACATCGACACAACATTGAGTGAGTGACAGAAGGGGAACATCATGGTTACTAACGTTACTAATACTGAACTACCCGCTGAAAATGCTGGAACTTGTCCCGGCTCCTCAGTACAAAACCTGAATGAGTGGTTGTGTTCCAGCTCCTTATATACCTGTATGTCCGGGGGAGTGGCATGCAAATTCCACTCACCAGTTTTCATTGGCCTTTTCTCAAAGATCAGAGATGTCTGGGGCTCCCAGGAGTGACACCTAGTGTCACTATACCGACACAACGTCTTGTTCCCTCCATCAGGGAACGGAGGTTACGTTAGTAACCAAGACGTTTTTACCTCTGCTCATGTCTATCATCTTGCTGACAGAAAATTAATCTCAACTCACAAGGCAAAAGAAGGAACATAAATGACAGATATTTTTCTCATTAAAATGAGTTCAAAACAGCCTCATTTAAAATTCACTACATAGTAGTGACGTGAGCAATGTGAGGAGTGAGCAAAAATTAGTGTACAGTATTTGAAAACAGCTCCAGGCAAAATTGTGAACTTTAACGTTTTGACGTTACATACCTGTTATATCTTAAATAACACATAAACTAAATGGAATCTGATATTTCAGACTGAAAAAAAAAAATCATAATTTAATCAGTTTGGATTAGGTTTGTAAACATCAGATGTGTGTGGGGGTTTTTCACACTACAAAAAATGTAATGGATTTGATTCAGACGTAGTAATTTTAAAAAAATGTTTGCTGCTTGTTTGTACAAAGTGGCCTTAGTTGGGTTTGTAGTTATATTACTTTTATTTCGTCACACCGCAATACTGGTTATTACCATAGTGTTAATTAACTTATATAAAGGATAGATTCAAAATAATACCATTATAATTTGAAGTGCATGGATGGGATAATATATAATGGAAAATATCCATTTAACCACATATGAAAAGTAACGTGAGGGAGATGTTCCTTTATTCTCATATATTAGCCTGGAGCACAGTGATATCTTGGGGGATTTAAGTGGGTCAAGCGAAATGACTGATCATGGTCTCCAACATTCATACACTGTTGCAGCCAAACCTGTATTATCTGCTAATTTAAAGATTAGAATGTCATATGCTGCACATGGATGCCCCTAGTTGGTGAGATTTATAGGCTTTGTCTGAAAATTAAATGGGACGCTGTGGAAAGTAACACTGAAAAAAAAAATCATAAAGTTGTTTCAAATACATACTGTATTAACAAGTACATACATGACACAGGGTGTTGAATGTATTTCTTGATACAATAGACCCAATGAATAGAGCTGTATATAGGCAGTGCAGTGAAACAAGGGTGAAGGCACATAAGCCCCAAGTGCTGTAGCTTTAATACAGCACGCATTTGTCAGTGAGGATTGACCCTAGTAAAGAAAATTTGCTGTTACTGGCAGTTCCTAAATCCTCAGGATGAGCCAGAGAAGCCCCATTCAAGACACTTTATCAACAATGCAATCAGACCAAATGTATTTCTCATCTCTGGAGTCTGAAAGAAACCTATCAATCAAGACTGCCCATCCCTCTTTGAACAGACAGCTGGTAAATATCACATGAAAACCAGCTGTGAGAGTAGTGTTGAAAAAACTAACGTTCATGTTCACTGACAATGAATATCAGCATTGATAAGACATATTTTACTGGACAAACTGTTGACAAAAAAAAATTTGTTTTAGGGGAAGCATATTTCTATTAGGAGTACTCGCAGATTTGAGTAAAGTTTTAGATTACAGTTATTTGATGAATATAAAACAGGAATATAATGTCTCTCTGGAGGTCCGATGTTGTTGTACTCGGAACCATCAGATACTGCCAGAGCATGATTTTTGCATTGTACCTTCAAAAGCTTTATTTAAAAGCAACACAATTTTACATGTTAATCAAGGTTATTTGGATGCATGAGCCCTGGGGTATTTTGAGATTTTTGCCAGCACTAAAGCTCAAAACTAGTTCCCAATTGCAATAATGGTTAATCTGTTTTACGACTATCTCAACAGGATCCCTATAGATTGGGCTGTATTTCAGAGGTTGATATTTCTAAACCGCAAATTGGTGGCAGATTGTATTTTATACATAAGCAGTGGTAACCAGTTCACCAACTGCAGCAAAATCATGAATCAGTAGTTGAATTGCATTAATTTTTGTCATAAGAATTCAGGAAATTCTTGAAACGAGACACTATGAATATCATGATATGTACATCAATGTTTTGCACTGTAGTTAAAAATTTACAATAACATTATACACATTATTTAATGTATAAGAAATAAACTAATAATGAATGATAATGCTTTACAACATTAATTTATTAGGGTTAATGTTAATTTATAAATACACTATTGTTCTTTGTTATTTTATGTTGGTTTATAATACATTGCCTGATGTTAATTTTAAAATGTTTTAGTATATGTAGAAAATAATATTAATACATTTTGTAAAAGTATTGCTCATTATTTCATGTTATCTATTGTATTAACTAACGCTAAAATCTATAAACTTACTGTAAAGTGTTACCAACTTACCGCATCATACAGTTACATTTCCATATGTGGATTCAGATTTTTTTTAATTTTTTTTATTTGTTATTTACAGATTGTTTTTATTGACTATAATTGCACTCACAGAAAAGAGTCTGAAGAGAATACTGAAACACTTTCCACTTCTGGTCCTTATAAGCAATGAGAGGAACGTTAACTTTGCTCAGATACTAGGAGAAGAGAAAAATTATGCAAAGGGTTCTGTAGAAAGAAGATTAGAAGAAATCAATATAGACTTCTACATCATTCAAATGATCACTCATCTATTATAATGAAATATAGCCATGGGAAATCTCACAAAACTTTAGCATATCTTGTGGTTCCAAAGTCTTCTTTTTGCATTCTTCTAATTGAATACATTTGTTTCCATTACAAATTATATCTTCAGCATAACAATTTAATTGAAAGTTTAACTGAAAAATTAACTCGAATTTCAGAATTTTTTAATGTTTGGTATGTCCCCTTTTGCTTTAATGATATCATGCACTCAAGCTGGCATGTATTACAAAAGTTTGTGCAAAAACCTGATGATCCCTGTTATCCCAGCATGATTTGATCAGTGTTACCAATTTGCGAATTAAATTCATTCAAAAGTTTGAATCCCCCTTTTTCTATATGCACTCTGTGTGGATAACTTTAAACACCACTGTAACTTTAAACAAAGCAGAATGCCAATACTCTTCAAATTGCTTAAACATGAATTTACTACTCTTTTCATTTGGGAATTGGCGAGCAGACATTACTTCCATTAATTAATTTAAATTCTGTTTCCTAACCAGCAAAGGTTTACATACTACAGTATATATGCTGCAAGTACGCTTCAAGATTAAGACTAATGAGGATCAGAGTAAGCATTGGACTAGGATCAGAAAGAGGATTATGATTAGGTTAGATGTGAAATTAAATTTGAAATCCTCATAAATGACATCTGCTTGTTTTTTTAATTAAATGTAAATTAATTAACTAAACTTAAATTAACTTAAACTAACAGTATATTGTCAAAAACACACTAAACCAACACATCTCTTCTTTAAACAAAAAATAGCATATCCTTTTCTTTTACAGAGGTTAATTCTTCTAAAAGTTACAACCTGAATCTTATTGACAGGGCTTAGGATGGGCTGTTTATTATGTGTGCTAATGAGTCTCTCTCACACACACACACACACACACACACACACACACACACACACGCACACACACACACACATACACGCCTAAAACCTCTTTGTTTACTCTGAGACACCTGGATAGGGAGGGTCTGTCTGACAGGCAAGAAGCTGAGACTGATGGTGCAATTAATGTATTCTCTTAGGAACACTAAAAGATGAGTAATGAACTATGTTTTTCAGCAAAGGATTTGAGCAATGTATAGAAATGTAAATGACAGTAAAAATGGTTGATCTGTACATTGACCCCTGAAGGATGTCTTGTTTTTAAAGGGGCCTTCAATTGCAAGACCCATATGCTGGGTTTGAATGTCTTTTGAAGCCCTAATTAAAGTAAAGGAAATTTTACAGACAAACTTTGTGCCATGTATTATTATACTTTCTCATTAATTTTCTGCTATGCGAATTAATGTTCCTGAACCTAATGAGCTGCCTATAGAGAAAGCATTTTAATGTGTTTTAGGTCCGCAGGTTTTTGCAAAAGGTAGTTTAATTATTATTTGGTATAATTATTTAGTATACAATTATTAATTAAAAAAAAATGTTAACCATAAAATTGTGCTTCATATGGTAACATCTAAATTATTGGGTTTGATTCAAGTAAAAATTTTTTTATTAAAGTTCAATACAAGTTAGCTCAACTGACAGCATTTGTGGCATAATATTTATTATGATAGAAAATATTTTGCTTTATAAAAAAAAGCAAACCTCAAGGTTAAAGTGAGGCACTTACAATGGAAGTGAAAGTGGCCAATATTTGGAGGCTTTTAAGGCAGAAATGAAAAGTTAATCATTTTATAAAAACATTTACATTAATTTTATGGTAACACTCTTGTATTATTTGAGATGTAAAGTTATTTAAATCGTAATTGTTATGGTTGTTTTAGGGTTTTAGGATTTACAGTTTATATTATTATAGCACCAAAGTAAAATTAGATATAACTTTACACCAAAAAGGAAAGAAAATCATATTACCATGCATACGGTTTACATCTCGTGGCTATACTTTTGAAATAGTGGGTATTTTAATGTTTATGTATAATTTCTCTCATCAATCATTTACTGAAGGAAAATGCTTGTAGGGGACAAGAAAATACTTTTTGGCCATTGTTAGCATCTATTCTTACCTGACGCATAAGCGACGCTCAGTAGACGCAAAAGTTAATGGAAGGAGTGAGATAAATCGCAATTAAATATTTTAATCTACTGACAGCACTAATATATACACCGATCAGCCATAACATTAATACCTGCTTAATATTGTGTAGGTCCCCTTCGTTCCTCACCAACCTGCATACCAGAATAGCATTCTGACATGCTATTCTTCTTACCACAAACGTACAGAGCAGTTATCTGAGTTACCATAGACTTTGCCAGTTTAAACTAGTCTGGCCATTCTCTGTTGACCTCTCTCATCAACAAGGCAATTCCGTCCACAGAACTTCCGCTCACTGGATGTTTTTTTGCTTTTGGCACCATTCAGAGTAAATTCTTAAAAGTTAAAGAAATGCTCAATCTAGCCCATCTGGCACCAACAATCACGCCATGCTCCAAATCATTGAGATTTTTTCCCCCATTCTGATGGTTGATGTTAACTGAACATTAACTGAAGCTTCTGACCTGTATTTCATGATTTTATGCTCTGCACTACTGCCACATGATTGGCTGATTAGATAATCGCATGGATGATTGGTTGGTGCCAGACGGGCTGGTTTGAGTATTTCTGTAACTGCTGATCTCCTGGGATATTCACACACAAGTCTCTAGAACTTACTCAAAATTGTGCCAAAAACAAAAAACATCCAGTGAGCGGCTGTTCTGTGGATGGAATTGCTTTGTTGATGAGAGAGGTCAACAGAGAATGGCAAGACTGGTTTGAATTGAGAAAGTGGCTTAATATGTATGTGTAACAAGAATTGTTGTGTCTGTTTGCCCTGTGGGACCTACTTAATGGCAATCACCTAATTAGAACCAGGTGAGGTAGTGTGTACTGTATATAGGGAATGTCTCTGGCATTTTTTTGTAAGCGTGTTGACTGATGGATGTTAGATGCAAATTCGGACACTGGTGGATTTCCCCTGCGGTAAAGAACTGAGCCATCCAGTGCTAGTGTTTGGCTGTTGCTGCATTGGGTATGTTACCATGGAGGAGTAATCATGCTTTGTTGAGGGTGAGCTCTTGGCTGTACACTTTTGTGTCATTGTTTATTTTAGTGCATCAAGCGCTTTGCTTATAAACGGAGCAGTTGATGCGGAAATGGCCAACGTGTTAACAATCAGGTGGGTAAGCAATTGCTTTTTATGCACAAACATCGGTAAAGGAGCTGCTGTTTATAATGAGTTTCCCTCTTTGTTCTAGCTGAAGCGGCACAGGTTGTTTGATGTCCGTGTGTATGGCCCAGCTTCCCCTACTCTTTTATTGTTCTTTCTTTCTTTTTTTTTGCCATGGGGTTTCCATTTCGCCCTATTGCTTCTGTCCGCCGAATGTTATCAACAATGTGGCGGCGCAACCATATCGTCTTGTTTCAATGGGGTTGCGACTGTTATGTGAGTTTGTACTTTGTTTTGTGTTGTTACTATTTTTTTGATTTGATCCATTGGGGTACTTTGTGATTTTGTTTTCATATAATGTGTTGGGCAGAGGAATGGTTGTCTAAACAGTGTGTGTGTGTGTGTGTGTGTGTGTGTGTGTGTGTGTGTGTGTGTGCGTGCGTGCGTGCGTGCGTGCGTGCAATCCATTAACAGTGAACGTCTATAGTGTGTGGGTGTGTGTGTGTCTGTGTGTATGTGTGCATAGGGAATTATCCAATTGGGAGTATAAATTTGTTTTGTGTATGTAAAGTGATTGGATGTGTAGGGTGATTTACCTAAAAGTGATTGTATTTTTTTTATTTTGTTTGTGTATATGATGTGATGTAATTTAAATTTACTTTATTCCTCTTTTACTTCTGTTTCTTTTATTGTTCTGGGTTAACTGATTGGTGGGTTTTGTTTTTGTTTAATTGTATTTGGTTGTAAATGTGAAATTGTCCCTTTTGTTTGCTGTGTTTGCTAGATGCCTCCTTTTCGTTTGAGGCATTTGTTTAATTCTGTTAAGAGCAGGAGACCCGGCTGGGAGGGAGCGTAACAGTTCTGGGATAATGGGTACCCTTGTTCACTGAGTGTCGAGATTCTATTTTTCAGTTACCTAAATGCATGTGCGTGGTAAAGGAAGTGCACTAGTGTATGTGTGAAGTTTGTAGGGAAGTGGAAATTTAGTGGGTTGTTATTTCTTTGTCTTTGATTGGTAACCACACCCGTTTATTATGTCGATGACTTGTGTGTGGCTGGCATGTTTTAGATGTTGTTAAACCTTTAAACTGTGGGAAAGGACCTGTGTGCCCTTATTGGGCTGTTATTTCCTTGGGCGAAATCCCAAGTTGGAGTAGTCTGTGTTAATGGGGGTTTCATGTGTCCATTAATTACTGAGAGATTTGGGTTGGACCCGCTTCTCCTGAAGATGCCGGGAGACTTCGGCCCTTCATCTTTGTAGTATTAACCCTCTTCATCATAAAATAATAACCCACCCTCTGACACCACATATGATTGCAGATTACGGAAGTTAAATGGACCTTAAAGGCTTAAAATACACATGAGTGAGAATTTTTGGCAGTGATGTTATTCCATATAAAATATTATCTTATAAGCTTTTTAGAACAAGGTAAACAGCTGTCTGAGGACGTTCCGGTAATGATACTTATATTCATGCTCGTAAAAATGCTCAAATAACAAAAACTGATACCGTCTGATGTACAAATGTCATTGCTAAACATAAATCGAGCACAAATCATAATCATTAATATTGTGTGCTGAGTTCTGAGTTCTGAGTGTGAAGCTGGCTGCTTATTCACTGAAAACACCACACCATGAGCATCACACATGCTCTATGTCAGAGAGCAGAGCCTACATTTACCTTGATGAATGCAGTACAAACAGACTACACCTTTAATAATTAATTGGCAGCCTTTTGCGGTTTAAAAATGACACCGATGCTGCCTTCCAAAACCACGTACTGTCACAGTATGTACTGCATTTGATGAGAAATGCACTCTTCGGCCAGTAAAACAGTACGCTCTTTAGGTATGCCATGGTCCTGTGACCAGAATATATGATGTGACAAAAGTTCAGTTAAACAAGCGCCATGTAAGCACAATGAGCAATGTTCTTTGTGCAAATGCACTTATTGTTGAAACAGCATTCTGCCCCATGGTTCTCCGCCATTTGTTTTAAATCCGGTGTTTGAACGTGATGTCTCCTCATCTCCTGATGCATTATGGGATAGGAAAGTGCTCAACCAATTCACACTTCGGATTCCCGACGGAAGTAAAAGGTCATCAGGGCATTTCTCGCTTACTTTCTCATGAATACTGTGGATTCAGACTTACTACTCCACTGGTATACTGTTTTTGGCATACTATATTGTAGGGAAGAATGGATGCCATGTGAGTATGCAACCTTCTTTTCCGGAGGTGTGAAGCTTCTGTCAAAAACATACAATCTGAAAGGGCTTCACTCAGTTCACCACCAAAACCAAAGTTCCATTTAACTAGAAAAAATAGAAATACATCATAATATTCACTGTACAACTATTACTACTACTACTACTAATAATAATAATAACAATAATAACAATAATAATAAATCACCTATAATTGTATTATATTTGAGCAATATCTCACATCTATGATGCTCTGTTAAGTAGCACATTATTTGACAAAATTTCTAATGTTATTGGATAACATTAATGGATTGTGCTTTGAGTATCTGTATAAAGGTACTTAATATAATTAAAAAGAATGTAATGCCATGTTAAAAATTAATTGTTCTATTTTCATTTCAAGTTTTTTCAAGTTTTAATTAATTAATGTATTTATTTAGACACCATTTTTAGATGTTTGAATTGAATGAAACTGTCAAATGCAGAATACAAAAAAATTCTAAAATGGATTTCATAGCGTCCAACATGTAAACATGCAGAGACGCTTCTGTTCAAGAAAAAGAACCTGCCCTTTTCATTTGCAAAATAATCCTTATTAATTACACATTGTATTCTGTGAAATTTTAGATTTTTGAAAATTTTTGACAATGTGAAAGCTGAAAAATTATTATTAGAATTATTATTATTATTTTTGTTTTTTTTATATAATGACTTTGATATAGGCTACAGTTGCTGAGCCAATAAAGTTAGCAGGTCAGCTTGCTTGGTTTTGTTTAAAGTGATTATTACTGATCTGTTTAAACTTACTAGTGGATCATGTCTCCCAATCAGAATGGCGTAGAGACATGGGGACAGGCTCATTTCACTCAGGCTACCAATCGGTCTTAAGTATCATCTTGGAAATGGTGTAGCCACACCCTAGCAACCATTTACGGCACCCTAGCAACCACCCCCATATACTTCCATTCAAAATGGCTGAGTGTGATATATTGAGAGTTGGCTTGTTTTAATTAGGTGAGCAATCAGTCCTCAAGTATCATCATAAAAACTACTTAGCCACAACCTAGCAACCATTTAGAGCACCCTAGCAACCAAACCCCATTGACATTCAAAATCACTTACATTTGCATTTGGCAGACGCTTTTATCCAAAGTGACTTACAGTGCACTTATTACAGGGACAATCCCCTGGAGCAACCTGGAGTTAAGTGCCTTGCTCAAGGACACAATGGTGGTGGCTGTGGGGATCGAACCAGCAACCTTTTGATTAATAGTTATATGCTTTAGCCCACTACACCACCACCACTTAGATGGGTACCTCAGGATCAGAATGTCGTAGAGATTTCTTTGTTGCTTGTTTGGATTGTTTGACTCAGGACAGCAAGAAGCCTTCTTAGTATCACACTGGGAACTGCCTAGCAACCATATGGGGTTACCCTAGCAACCAAGTAACAAAACACATATCTATGCACCAGAACATCGTAGAGGATTCCGGGTTGGGTCATTTGACTCAAGCTAGCAAGAAACCTTTTGAGTATCACTCTGGAAACTGTCTAGCAACCAAATGCACTCACCCTAGAAAATAAGTAGAAAAATCCATCCATCAGACTAGGCTGTTTCAAGCCAACCTAAAGTTTGTCTATAAATTTTTCAATCTAGTTTTAATATAAAAAATTTTCTGTTAAATTTTTTTGTGATTTTTTTTATTTTTTTATTTTTTATTTTTATCAATTTGTGACAGCTAAAATACATTTTATTGATTACATCTTTTGAATAACTTTCACTGAAACATAATAAACATGTCGTCCTTAAATCTTCAGTCTCACAGTATTGTCTTTGAAAACTGCAACATTACAAAAAAATAAAACAAAAGACAGGTATCAGCAGATACCAGAAAGAAAGTATCGAAACTCGTACTCTTTCTCCAAAAGATGGTATCAGCCACAATCTACCAGTTGAGCTACAGAAACACAGTCAGTTCAATCAGGTTTTAAACAATACAGTATTTCCAGTAATACATCACGAATGCAGACTTTCCACAATTCATTACTATTTCTGAGTAGAGTAGCAGAATCCATGGCATTAGGTTTAGGGATGGCATTCACTTCTGGTATCTCCATTTGGGCAGGGCGAGAATAGCCAAGGTGGGGGCGATGAAATTAAAAGATCCCCCTTGAAGAATTGGCATTCTGAGAGGACATAAAATGATGATTATTTTCCACATGGCTTTTCCTTTTATTTATTAAACTGGCTAAATCATAAAAACATTGGCAGTAGTAATAGAAAACATCATAATAAACCTTTCATTGCTTTGAGCATCTCAAATAATTAAATCTCAAGTTATTCAAAGCCTTATGTCCCAACTGGAAAGACCAGTTTAAGCCAGCATTATGTTCCTTGGTGGGCTAGGCATGTTTATGTTGGTTAGAGCCAGTTTTGTGATGGTCTAGCATAGCTATGCTGTTCACCAGGAAAACGGATTGACCAGCATGGACTGTTATAGCTGTTTAACCCAGGAAATCTTACTAGTCAAGCTTGTTTATAACTCTGGAGGAAATACCAGCACACTAGCTGGGGATCAGTGTCCAAAACACAACATGGCCAGCTATACTGGTCTTTTCAGCAGGGGTTTGCCCCATTTCCTAAAAGACTCCATGAAATCAAAATTAGAGGTTATGGCTTTTAGTCCACATTAGCATTGAAGGACATCTACATGCTAGTGTGTACTCATGTAATGTACATGTAAAATGTACTTTTAGCAGATACATAAATAAAAAAGTCACTAAACAGTTGTGCCTCTAATATATATAATATTATAAAATCATTGTTATTAGAAATATTTTTTATTTCCTCCTTTCTATGTAAATTAAGTTCTAAACGAAAGTTTGGGAGGAAAATGATCATTCAGACCTATCAATCACGCCACTAGCATATATAACATGTTTAAGCAGCCTCTTACCATAGCCCCGGGACTATTCATCTGGCATCCCACTTCCTCCCCAACTCCATCTTATTCTCCAATATCCTAACTCTCCTTACTCCATTCTGTAGCAAGGGGTTTCCGGAGCTCAAATTGAATCTCGACCTCCGTCCGAGACAGCAAGCCAAATTTGTTTACCATTAAAAACAAAGGGCTGGATGGGCAGATGAACTAGTGAAATTAGATTCATTATCCACTTTCTACCTGCCGTGGAAATGTCTGCGGATTCTTACTGGAAGCCTATTTTCATTTAAAAAAAAATCTAAATTTGAAAATGTATATGATTTTTTGGTGTTTTACTCACAATTTGTGTGTTCATAAGTGAAAAAACAAAGGCACTTAAAGGGTTATGAAACACAAAAATACATTTTAACTGATACAAATAATTCACACTATCAACATACCTATTTAGAAGAAGACTTACATGCATTTCTAATGGAAGAGTTTCTAGAACTATGGACATTTTATCCAGGGCTTGTTAAACAAATGTGGTCTTACTCCAGCAATTTCGGCATCGCAAACACCATCCTTGTGAAGTAACAAGTCAGACCAGTTATATTTGTGAATCAATGTCATAAAAAGGTTAATCGCAAATGGACACTCATATAATTAAAAACCCCCAAATTCAACAAAAGAGCAGTTCTCTCATTCCCTGGGTCACAGAACTGGTGTGCACGGCCGTCATTACGACCACCGTCCACCATTCCATTTTGGCAGGTTCAGCGCTCCAACGGTGGCCCCCCGCCACTGCACACCCAGCTTTGGCACAAACACTCCCAAACCCGGACGGTTTCGATGGACTGTGGGGACGATATATCTCCTCCCCCCTCCCCGACTGATCCTCTGGTGGGTATCAGGAGCCAGGTAAGTGCTTTGATGTCCCTCAACTCAGCATGGCCACAGAATTCAAGTCCCATCAATGTGGCGTCTCCGGGGTCAGCGGCGTCCACTTCAAATTGATGAAGGGCAAGAACGCCGCTACCTTGCACGCAGAAATCACTACCCTCCGGCTGAGATGAAGAAGGGGTTTTACAGCCCCTACTTCATTGTACCAAAGAAAGGCGATGGGCTGCGGCCAATCTGGGACCTGCGAGTACTGAACCGGACTTTACACAGACTCCATTTCAAGATGCTGATGCAAAAACACATTCTAGCAAGCGTCCAACATCAAGATTGGTTTGTGGTGGTAGACCTGAAGGACGCGTACTTCCACGTCTTGATTCTACCTCGGCAAAGTCCCTTCCTGCGGTTTGCATTCGAGGGTTGGGTGTACCAGTGCAAGGTCCTCCCTTTCGGCTGTCCCTGTCCTCTCACATTTTCGTGAAGGTTGCAGAGGCAGCCCTTGCACCGTTAAGGGAAGTGGGCATTCGCATCCTCAACTATCTCGACGACTTGCTAATCCTAGCTCACTCTCAGGATGTGTTGTGTGCACACAGGGACTTGGTGCTCACATTCCTCAGCCGGCTAGGGCTTTGGGTCAACTGGGAAAAGTGCAAGCTCCTCCCGATTCAGAGCATCTCTTTTCTCAGTTTGGAGTTGGACTCAGATTCGATGACGGCGCACCTCACGGACGAGCGTGCACAGTCAGTTCTGACCAGTTTGAAGGTGTTCAGGCATAAGACTGCGTCTCCACTAAAACTGTTTCAGGGGCTCCTTGGGCATATGGCATTCTCAGTTGACTCAGACAGACAACACGACAATGGTGGCCTACATCAAACATCAAGGCAGTTTGCACTCCCGTCATATGTCACAACTAGCCCACCATCTCCTCCTCTGGATTCAACAGCACCTCAAGTTGCTGGGAGCCACTCAAATCCTGGGCAACCTCAGCACTACAGAGGATGCACTGTCACAACAGGTTATCCGCAAGGGAGAGTGGAGACTCCACCCTCAGGTGGTCCAGCTGATTTGGAGTCGATTCGGGCAGGCATAGGCGGACCTGTTCGTTTCCCCCTGGACTGCGTTCACTTCCATCAAGAGAGTAGGTGACCTGCAAGCATTCTCTGTCAGGGAAACGCACCTGGAGTTTGGTCCGGGTTACTCTCACGTGATCCTGAGACCCCGGCCAGGCTATGTGCCCAAGGTTCCCAAGACCTTATTCAGGGATCAGGTGGTGAACCTTCAAGCACTGCCCCAGGAGGAGTCAGACCCAGCATTGATGTTGCTTTGTCCGGTTTGCACTTTACGCATCTATTTGGATCGCACACAGAGCTTTAGGGTCTCTGAGTAGCTCTTTGTCTGCTTCTGTGGACAGCGGAAAGGAAGCGCTGTCTCCAAGCAGAGGATCAGCCACTGGATCATTGACCCCATAGCTATGGCATATCACACCCAGCACGTGCCGCCTCCCGCAGGGCTACGAGCCCATTCTACTAGGAGTGTGGTGGCCTCCTGGGCCCTGATCAGAGGCGCCTCTCTAACAGACATTTGCAGAGCAGTGGGCTGGCCAACACCCATCACCTCTGCGAGGTTCTATAATCTCCGGGTTGAGCCGGTCTCATCCCATGTCTTAGCAAGAAAGAACAGGTAAGTCCAGGACAGTTGACCGGGTGTATCGCTTGCGCATAGCGCCTTTCACCTCCACTGAGCTGAAGACGTGCGCTCCTTCTCCCAGTAATGTTCACAAAATGTTATCCCTAGATGACTTCCTCCTAGCCCTGTGGCAGAAGGGTTTGCGGAGAAACTCACTCCCTGCTCAGAACACGTGCTAACTAAGCCCTGTACTGTGGTAGGTGCTCTGCATGTGCTGGTTCCTCATAGGTAACCCCATGCGACATATATCTACCGCTAAATCGTTTCCCTGTTGGTAAACTGTGACTTCCTTGGGCAGAGGCTCCTCTGCCCCAGTCACCATATTTGTAGAAACTCCTCCCCCGTTGGGTTGGACCTACCTTGGGACTTCTCCACATGACATACTTCAGACAAAAAGAGTCGGCTAGACCATGTGACGTATTTCCACTCAAAATACCCCACCCCCCTTCTCTCGGGATGGGGTGTGGTCTCTGTGTTGTCTTCCCCTTGGGAGTGACTTTCAGAGGCTTTATATGGAGTTAGGATGAAAATAAGTTTAATTTTGAAATGTTCTGAGACCAGTGCAGACAGATGGCACACTGGAGGTTAAGTCAGGTTAAGTTAAGGGTGAATCCTATATCTTTCAAGGCAGCTAAGTGCATTCACTCCTAAAATCCAATCAAATGTTCAGTTTCAGGCTGCAGATGATGTTTGGACACTCAACATGTTTGGCAGACATGGGATAATGATAATCAGTACATACATTGTTAAACATTTTCTCGTCAAAAAACAGTAAAGAACTGGCAGCAGTGTTGCCAGAATGTTACTGTAAAATTAACGGTATCTTGCTGTTGCTGAAATTAAAAGATAGATACTGTTTTTACAGATACAGCATACAACTGTAATTTAGCAGCATATAGCTGTCAAATTACATACTGTTGTTGAAATTAACAGCTAAATTCCCAGTATTCACTGCAGCATGAAGCAATTACTTAGATTTTTTTTTTTACTATTTGCTGGATTATTTTGATGTTATTTTTGTTGATGTCTAAGATAACTTGTATTTTAATGTTCAGCTTTTACTTTTTTACATAATAGAATGTTTGATAAGTGTCACCACTGTTTTTTTTTTTTTTTTTTTTGTATGCCAAGAGTTGATATCTGATATATCTCAATTTGCTGATATCATATTGCTAAAATATCCTTTACTTTTTTGCTTTTATGTTTCTAAGTGTAATGCATCACTATTGTCACGTATAGAGCATTTGTAAGGTCGGATCAGACATTTAGGCTAATACTCTTCCAAGTAGCACACTGCAACAACTTGTGTTTTACTTAAACATAAATTGACTGGCTGGAAGAACAAAATATAATAATATAGAAGGTCTAAAGTGCCAGCTGAAGAGAACACTAATCACCATGATGGTGACTTCAAACAAAACACAACTATTGATAACAAAACAACAACACTAATTAAATTAAGAAGTCTGAATAAAACTTTTGTGGACATTTTTTTTATTTTCAAAATTTTTGTAGCCCCAAAGCATTGCCAAAGCATACATATGTTTTTCATAAAAACTACACTGTTCAATCCTTCAACATTTTACATTTAATATGTACATTGCTTCAAAGGTTGATTTTTTTATTATTTGACTTCTCATTAGACAGACAAGATAAGGCTAATGTGAGATGATAAAGAACAGAGGTGTTGGTCAGAAACATCATGAATAATAACTATGAACCACAAACAAACATTCTCATGGGGGGTTTTAAAATGTCTAGATTACTATTGTAGCATCCGTTCCCTGATGGAGGGAACGAGACGTTGTGTCCTCCCGGCCACGATGCTGAACACTGTTACAGCCGAACCATTATCGGATCCTCAGGGCAAAATCCTGAATGGACAGATGCATTTCCCTCCCTTTATACCGGTATGTCCAGGGGCGGGACATGCAAATTCTGTCTGCCAATTTCTCATTGGCCTTTTCTCAAGTTTAGAGATTCACGAGGCACTCCAGAGAGACCTCTAGTGTCGCTTCTTTGATACAACGTTGAAGTGAGTGAAAGACGGGGAATATATGTTTCAAAATGTCACTATATCTTTCGCCAAGATGATATCATGATTTTAAATGTCATTTTCCCCTATTGCCTTGCATACAACAGCTTTTTACCATAAAACTAGTTAGTTAACAGTGAGCCTGCGCTTGATCTCCCAGAATGTAACATTTTTAAAAGCAAACTGTTGTATTTAATAATCACAGTAGATTGCTGTAGGAATTTGGCCGTAAATTTACAGCAATTTTTTACAGTGTAGATTCAGAATTTTAGAATATAAATTTTTATTTTAACATGGTTGCAGTTATTTGATGATGCTGGTCATTACTTTTAATAAGAATTATATATTCAGCTTTTCATTCAGAAAATCAGCTGTAATGTCTCCAAAACATGAATAATATAGCTTGGTATTACTTAAAAATTTACAACTTCGTTCCACTGTGCACATATGAATATATGCACATATCAATTTAAGGAAAGTTTTTGCACTAGAATTTTTTTGTTTTTTTGTTTATTAGGTGCTACTTGTTACAAATAAAAAGTAGAATGGAAAATGCACACAGCAATCATACAAGGGCCTCAAGAGGTTAATCAAAATCCCTTCTAACCACTTACTAAGTAGCCATTCATTGTTCATGACTGGGTTTTTTTCTGCTTCACTAGGAAATACATCAAACACTGGACAAAAAAACTTTGCTTGTCAAGAGATTTCACAGGGTCTTTAAAATATGATTTAATCTACACAGTATGTGGCTAGAAATATTGGTACATTGAGAAACAGTGGTACCGACAAACAGTACCTGATCCCGAGTGTGGTCTGTAATACAGTGCACATGCCTGAGTTGAAGAAGATGGTGGAGATGAGCTGGCTATTTGGCAGCACCTGTTTTCCTTGATGCACAATGGCTAGGCAAGGATGAGAGGAATTGCCAAGATGCTCCCAAATGCCCAGAATGTAATGCTGTATGAGGCAACAGAGATTGGAATTAAAAGATAACATAGATGGCACTAGGCTTAGGTTGTTTGCAAATGCCCTCTGGATATGAGGGCGAGACATAAGAGAAGACAAATGATCAGACAAAATGTAGCAAATCTTAAATGTGGCCTGACTGAGCCAGGGAGACGTCTGCAAAATGGAAGACAGATGTTGGCCTATCTGTTGTGAATTGATGGCCCCTTTTTACTCTGTGCAGGAAGCTTCATAAATTTGTCGGGCTAAAAAAGAAAAAATTGGCATTGAGCATGGCAGGTTTGACAAGCGATTATGGTGCGGATACAGGGATGATGCACCAGAGAATATTTACGCAGCAGGAATGAGAGGGAATACATTCGGAAATTCACGCCATTGTAAAATTCCTGTTGTTTTATAGTTTTTCGGCAGTTCAGTTTTACGCCCTCCCAGTGGTCTTTTCCCAAAAGCAAAATACACTGGGCAAAACAGTTTTAAATTGAACATCATATCATAACCCTAAAGGGATGTGTATTAGTGTAAAAACTTCAGTAATAAAAGCAAAAAATGAGACGGGGGCTTGGAGAGAGTCCACACTGACATGAAATACCAGGTCTTTCCCTGCCTTTTCCTCCCCTCTGTGTCGCCGGAGAGATGAAAGTGAGCATACTGGAGGAGTGAGGATTCTTCATTGTACTCCTCTTCACACTCCGAACATCTTCTTTCCTCACATGTCGATGCAAATCCCTCATGTACCTTCCTGCCCTTTCTCTCTTCCCTCCCAGTTCGCTTTGATCTATCTGTCATGTGGACGTGTAAGTGGAACACTTTGACTCATGTTCCACTCAATCTCAACATCAGATGTGAATAATAGTAAATAATATGCCTCAGTGAGGCAGCAAAGCCATGAGTGCTCACACTAACAGCATTTAAATTACTGGAGGTCACCAAGTCGATTTGCAAAGACACGGCAACCGGAAGTCATTTGTTTTCAATGGGATTTGGCATTTTGAAGGGACATAAGTGACAGTGATGTTGGCAATGCAATGTGGGTGTGTCCAGCATTGCAACAAAGTAGAACATTTTTTACATTTATGCTAATGAGCAGTGACAGAATTGTTTCAAAAAATTATGCTTGGAAAAAATTTGGTCAAAATCTTGGGCAGAGTGAGTTTAATTCACGAAACAATCACCTTGTTTATATAATGAATTAGGCACTGTTGCAATTTATCTACAAAATGATCATATAATGTATAAGTCCAATTTATTTTTGACCTCGGTATTTGAAAAATCCTGGTTATGGCCTTGACTGTACTGTCAGTTGCTATTAAGTGTTTGTACTTGTCATGAACTCCAATTCCACAATCCACCCCGCTTCTTCCAGTTCCCAGACTCATTCCCAATCACCCGAATTTTAGTTTCACCTGCACTGTTTTTGTTCTCTATTTATACCCTGCCTGTGCACTTTTGTTTTGTTGTTTATTGCTTGTTACTCACTCTGCTTTGCTAAGTCCAGTGTTTCGCTTAGTCTTCTTGTTTGATTGTTCTCGTGCTTTGTTTTTGTACACTGATCTCCTGGCTTTGACTTTGCTCTCGTCTCAACTATGCCCCTTTGGTTTTGCCTACCATTTTGTGATTAAACCTGTTTCTGCAACAGAATCCATCTTGTCTAAGTTTCATCACAGTACTTGACTGCTTAATCCTTTAAACTTCATATTACCAAAGGTCTCTGTCCCGCATGTCCTTTAGTATGGTGGTGATTCAGAATGCTCCCATTATATATTACAAAGCTGTCTAGTACACTGCAAGCAAGCATGACCACACGCCCACGCAAATTTCAATGAAGCTGTGCATTCTTAACATTCTCAACTATTCTTCATCAACACCCTTTTTTAGGCACAACATGCAAATATGCAGTTTTTACATTATTGGCAAATTTGCATATACTGTATGCAAAATAGTCACACAACTTCAATGGAGTATGACATTTCACAAGTTTGGTTTGTAAATGTCTGTGTGGCACGGTGGAGGGCGGGACCGGCGCGTGATTACGCACGCCCGGTCCCGTATTAGGCTAATTACGCCGTCAAGAGGGATAAAGGCCACTCGCAGACGGCGATCGGGAGAGAGAGCTCAATTATGGACGTCCGTTATCTTATGTGTTTGTCTTTTGAGTTCTTCATTAAACCTTTAAGTTTATATGTTAAGCCGGTTTCTCGCCTCTTCCTTGCCCATGAATTTGATCTGGGTTACATTGGTGCCGAAAGCCCGGGAAGGAAGAGGGATGCGCCGTAGCGGAGTTCTCGCCACTACCCCAAAGAAGCAGCCGCGGCCATCTGCCGGGGGACGAGGAGCCCAGCCGCCTGGACGCGGAGGAATGGCCGCCGACCGCGAGGGGAGAAGGGGCTCCTATAGCCGACCGCCTGGAGCGGTCAGGGCCGCTGCCAGGGGCGGAGGATGCCCCTACCAGCCGCTGAAACGCGGAGGGGTCGAGGGAAGACCGCCGTCCGCGAGCGGGGAGGAGATCGCGACCGACCGCCTGGAGCGGGAGAACCACTGCCAGGGGCGGGGGAGTCCCCTTCGGCTCCCCGAGAACGCGGCGGGGCGTTCCGTCCGCCAGGGGCTGAGGACTGCCTCGAATCCGCCTGGAGAGGCGCGGCTGCCGTTCGGTAGAGGGTGGAGGAGTGGCTGAGGAACGAGCTACGGCGTATCAGAGAACCGGTAAGTTAGGTGGTTTTTTTTTATTATTATTTTTATTAATCTCTCTCTCCTCTCTCTCTCACTACCGCTCTGCATTGGCCTTTTTCCCTCTTTTTTTTTTAAATTATGGTGTTCGCGGGTGGGGAGGTACCGCCCAGTGCAGGAACCCCCCCCCCCCCCCCCCCCCATTTTTAATTGTTTCCCTCCCGTTGCCCCTCTTTTTTAAATTATGGTGTTTGTGGGAGGGGAGGTACCGCCCAGTGCAGGAACCCTCCCCCCCATTTTTAATTGTTGTTTTTTGTTTCCCTCCCCTTGCCCCCTCCCTTATCCAGGTTAATGGGGATGACCTGCCGGCAGACCGCGCGGGAGGCGCCCCCCCCCCAGGGGATGTAGGTCAGGCCGGGGGTCCCCAGCCTGAAAGAACGGGGGAGGAATGTGGCACGGTGGAGGGCGGGACCGGCGCGTGATTATGCACGCCCGGTCCCGTATTAGGCTAATTACGCCGTCAAGAGGGATAAAGGCCACTCGCAGACGGCGATCGGGAGAGAGAGCTCAATTACAGACATCCGTTATCTTATGTGTTTGTCTTTTGAGTTCTTCATTAAACCTTTAAGTTTATATGTTAAGCCGGTTTCTCTCCTCTTCCTTGCCCATGAATTTGATCTGTGTTACAGTCTGTTTCAATGGTTTCAACTTTCATGTTCTAAGCCAGTAATTTGCCACACAAAAAATGGTGCACAAATCATGTTCATTCTTTTTTAGAACCACTGTTTTACACTGCAATTGAGCTCAACCACCAACCAATAACCACACAGAACTTTTAATAAATAAAGATATCTATAATGAAAGCAAACACTTATACTGGTCTATGGGTACTATTGCACAGTTTCACATGACTGTTTGAGCGCACAGTTCAGTACAAACTGTCTGTGTGCAGAGTTTTCCCATTATAATCAATATTGCTCACTTACAGTGTACAGTAGATGAGGTGTTCTCTTTTAGTTTTACACTCTAATCTTGAAAAACGCATCAGAGAATGCTAATACCTAAGGTCAAGTGTTAAGTAACATTAGGTTGACAGAGTATTTCAACAATGCATGGGTGATGTAGCACAATGCTACACCCATGAAAGATGGGGCATGCTTTTAAAATAAGCAGATTTGCGAAACGTGACAAATCGACAGTAGACGATGCAGGGCAGCATCCCGGGGGATTAAGGGTTTAAATCTTATCTTAAGTCACTCTGATCATGCATTGAACAGCAAAGCTGGATGGGATAGTCACAATCACACAGTTTATTACATGCACACTTTTCCTTTGCCTGGTACAAGGAGAAATCTACCCTCAAGCTGTCAGTTCAACACTAAACGCTGTTAAAGTTCCACAGGGTCAAAAGGTCAGTTAAGGAGAGACTGGTCCACTTAGAAGGAAATGTGTGCATATCCTGTAAGTCATTTCACATGCTGTGGGGGTTTAGCCATATGTCTCTGAACAAGACTAACTGGAGATTGTTTGCTTGTAAAAATGCTGTCTCTCACCTGAAAACCCAGAAGAATGTAAAAGGTAAAAGGAGTTGATAAGATTGCCTTCGGACCTTTGGTCCAGACCTTCTTCTAAACTGTCAGTACAGGGCTCAGCTATGACAGACTTTTTAGGGCTATGGCTGCCATCTGAAATCTGTGTATAGCAAAGATTGTTCAAGCATATTTTTGGAGACTCAGTGTAAAGGTTAATTGAGAGTGCAAAGGACAGTGTCCACTGAATCCTTAAGAGAATGGGAATGAGACCTACCAATCCCATGCAGCCGTTAAGTGTGCAGACAAGTAGTCAAGTCAAGTCAAGTGGTTTTTATTGTCATTCAACCATATACAGTTAGTACAGTACACAGTGAAACGAGACAACATTCCTTCAGGACCATGGTGCTACATAAAACAGCACAGGACTAACACAGAACCACATGAAACTACACAGACTAATTAACATACCTATATAAAGTGCACGTGCAAACGTGTGCAAAAAGTACGGGACATTACAATAAATTGCTAAACATTAACAGGACAATAGGCACAGTGAGAGTGCAGCGCCGACCAGTACACAGTAGTGCAAAAAGATGACAGTTTCTAAAAATGCAAAATGTAAACATAACATACTATGATATAGTGTTCTATGCACATAGCAGTTATTGAGGTAGCAGCCAGTTATAAAGTGACAATAATTAAAGTGCAACTCAGGACACGTGCGTGTGTGTGTGTGTCAGTCCAGTCTCTGAGTATTGAGGAGTCTGATGGCTTGGGGGAAGAAGCTGTTACACAGTCTGGACGTGAGGGCCCGAATGCTTCGGTACCTCTTGCCAGACTGCAAGAGGGTAAGGAGTTTGTGTGAGGGGTTTGTGGGGTCATCCACAATGCTGGTTGCTTTGCGGATGCAGTGTTTTTTGTAAATGTCTTTGATGGAGGGAAGAGAGAGCCCAATGATCTT
The DNA here is from genome assembly GCA_032164185.1 of Moxostoma hubbsi. Classification (NCBI taxonomy): domain Eukaryota; kingdom Metazoa; phylum Chordata; class Actinopteri; order Cypriniformes; family Catostomidae; genus Moxostoma; species Moxostoma hubbsi. Next base: position 12,884,679 of record JAVLUX010000040.1, read on the forward strand.
CTCAGCTGTCCTCACTATCCTCTGCAGGGCTTTGCGGTCCGAAACAGTGCAAGTCCCAAACCAGGCAGTGATGCAGCTGCTCAGGATACTCTCAATAGTCCTTCTATAGAATGTAGTGAGGATGGGGGGTGGGAGATGCTTTCCTCAGCCTTCGAGGAAAGTAGAGATGCTGCTGGGCCTTCTTGGTAATAGAGCTGGTGTTGAGGGACCAGGTGAGGTTCTCCGCCAGGAGAACACCAAGGAATTTGGTGCTCTTGACGATCTCCACAGAGGAGCCGTCGATGTTCATCAGAGAGCGGTCACTTTGTGCTCTCCTAAAGTCAACAACCATCTCTTTTGTTTTGTCCATATTCAGAGACAGGTTGTTGGCTCTACACCAGTCCGTTAGCCGCTGTATCTCCTCTCTGTAGGCTGACTCGTCGTTCTATCTGATGAGACCCACCACAGTCGTATCATTGGCGAACTTAATGATGTGGTTCGAGCTGAGCATTGTTGCACAGTCATGAGTCAGCAGAGTGAACAGCAGTGGACTGGGAACACAGCCCTGGGGGGCCCCAGTGCTCAGTGTGGTGGTGGTGGAGATGTTGTTCCCGATCCGGACTGACTGAAGTCTCCCAATCAGGAAGTCCAGGATCCAGTTGCAGAGGGAGGTGTCCAGGCCCAGCAGGTTCAGCTTTCCAATCAGGTGCTGAGGAATTATTGTGTTGAATGCTGAGCTGAAGTCTATGAACAGCATTTGAACATATGAGTCCTTTTTATCCAGGTGGGTGAGGGCCAGATGGAGGGTGGTGGCGATGGTATCGTCTGTTGAATGGTTTGGACAATACGCAAACTGCAGTGGGTCTAGTGAGGGTCTTAATGTGCCTCATGACGAGTCGCTCAAAGCACTTCATGATGATGGGTGTGAGTGCGATGGGACGGTAGTCATTGAGGCAGGACACTGAAGACTTCTTTGGCATGGGGACAATGGTGGTGGTCTTGAAGCACGTTGGAACGACGGCGCTGCTGAGAGAGGTGTTGAAGATGTCGGTAAGAACATCTGCCAGCTGGTCTGCAAATCCTCTGAGCACTCTGCCAGGAATGTTGTCTGGTCCAGCAGCCTTCTGTGGATTGACTCTACGTAGAGTTTTCCTCACATCAGCCGTGTTAAGACAGAGCACCTGGTTGTTGGATATAAGTATAACTCAAACCTCAATATTCAGAATAGTGCTTGATCAATATGGGTTTTCAGTGACTGATTATACTTGTTGTAGACTCCTTCAATATTAAATACACCACAGATTTAAAGGTGCACATTGTAAGCTTTATAAATGTAATTTTAGACATACACTGACACCAAGCCATGTTCACACAGCAGCAGAATATGGTTGTCAGACCTGTTTTGAGTGCTTAATATGGTTACATTCACTTAGGATGTCTATTTACAGTTGTGACCCTTGACACCAAGCGGCATTTCTAAATAGTACATACTGTAACCTACTGGTGCCTACTGACACTGCTGGCATTGAGGCCTCATAACCCTTGATTTTGTCATCTGCTTTCCCAAGATATATTTGTGTGTGTGTGTGTGTGTGTGTGTGTGTGTGTGTGTGTGTGTGTGTGTGTGTGTGTGTGTGTGTGTCCTTATAATATAATCAGCTCTTGTTCCCCACTATGCTCAGATAGAGAACAACAGCAAGCTAAAAAAAATAAAAATATATGCTTATGTGTCTGGTACAGTTCACGAAATATATGCCAGGTGTCCAGTTGTCACTTTTAAGACATCAGATCAGCCATGCAGAGTATAATTCTGTTTGTTGATGTTGTCGTTGAACGTTCTGCTTAAAGTAAACAGATTTAATGGTGTAGTAAAATGTGTTTGTGTTCTTGTAGGATGTTTTGGAGATCGAACTATTGCCTCACAGATAGGTTACACTCGTACAAATATAGATCCTGCGAATCACGCTTCGCTACCGCCTTCTAGTGGTCGTCTGTGGGTATTCGTCCTCTTATCATTTGGCCACAGTTCCAGCTGAAACTGACTCATGGGTTGATCCACCTGAGTAAACTTTGCATGGACTCAAGACTCAAAACACCCTACTGACTTCGCCTCGATGAATAACAAGTAATATTATTAGAGAATACAATACTTGTTGCAAATCACTCCTTAACTCACCAGTGTACCAGATAGTCATACATTATGTGGTTTCATTCTGTGGTTTCAAGAGCTTCACAAAACACATTATATCACAATGAAAAAGGCTATATGTAGTCAGTAATTTTGGACCTGTAACTGCATTACTGTTATTCATTAATTGGTTAATTGTTTTATTAAACTACACTGCAAGTTTGCAAAAATGATGGTAAATTAGCTGTTATGTTTAATCAATGTTTATAGTGTGATTAACATTAAGTTTTCAGTTAGGCGACTCATGACATTAAATTCCATCGTGTAAGGTAATTTCTAAAAACGCAATCCACTACAAATGTATTATACATAAATAATATTATTTTAGAAGTATGTGTAACCTAAGTAATGTACTTTTAGAAATTAGCTTACAGTAATTAATTACTTTGTAATCTGATTACACCAAACACTGAATTCCACATATATGGTGAGACCTGATCTCTGATATAACTAAGTATCTCTGAAATATTTACTATGGTGTATGTTTTACACGTATGGAGGTAAATAAAATAAAAAATTAAGTTAGAAATGTATCTTTTTATCCGAAACCAAAATAAGAGGATATTACATAGTTTTCCCTGCAGCCACTGTAGCTTTTAAAATCTGTTTCTGTCTTTAAAACCACTTTCTCCACATCTATTATGACAACATAATGACTAGCAAGACCTAAAATTATTCATTTATTTGCTATGCTATATTTGATCAATCTAATCTTATCGTTTGTGGATAAAGCACTTCATTCCATAGTCACATTTGTGCTTAAATGTGATTATTAAAGATGATCAACACTGTTATATCTGTTGCAATGTTATACACAATGTAATGCAATTTCAGTAAATAGACAGGTAAATAGCACTCTTACATCAGATGTCTTTGCCATTTTTAAAAATGTACTTTCATATGCAGTTTCATTACATACATTTTTTAGTTGCAGTTTATTTTGTGTTTGGTAGTGGTAATGTATTTTAACAGTGCATAATGTGGTGGTATCAAGAAAGTGACATAAACTTAAAATATTATACCAACAAGCAAAGCTTTCATGTGGGTCTCAAAAAGACTGCCAATTATATCATAATAACTTCTCTGATTACTCAAGTTGGTGTTGAGTAATTTAATAATGACAAGATTGCTATGATTATTTGAAAGGTATCCTCAAAAGTTTGGAATCCATTTGGTGTCTAAGGACAGGTACAACAATGGTTACATTACTAGAGCAGAGTATGCCCCTGGGCGCTTCAACAGTACTAAAAGAGTGTATTTCTTATCTAAAGAGTGTATTTCCTCTATTAGAGCAAGAACATTGACATGGACGACTTTTTAAAGATGTGTCTTTTTAAAGATGCCTTTCCGTCTCTGTAAAGTTTAGAGTTTCTGGGTGTAATCATTACCTCTCTGCTTCTGATGGACACAATCGCTGCCTTATGTGTCTGGGCCGTAATCACGTTGAGGAAACGTTCATGGAGAACATGCGAGAACATGACCATGGCAACGTTGCGGTCGTGGCTTTCCTTCTTCTGGGGGAAAGCCACTTCAGCTGTCCCCTCCGCCAGTCCTTCTACCTATGGGTATGAGCTGAAGGTAATTCGGGGGCTTCAATGGGTATGGTTCCGCCGGGTAAACCCCCACAGACCGCTCATTCGCCAGAATGCTCGTTTGCTCCCATCCAGTTCTGGGATGAGACAGCCAGCTCACCTCAGTGCCAGCCTAATGTCTCTTTCGAAGCTTGCGGGTTGGATGAGATGTTGATCGCTGCATCGGAGGGTGCCTTAGTGATGTCGAGGATGCAGAGGACTGTACTGGGATAGCACCTTTTTTTAACCTTAGAAGTTACCAAAGCGCTTTACACTGTGTGTGTGATTCCCACACATTCCCACTCACAGTCATACACCAATGGCGATAGAGCTGCCATGCAAGGCGCTACCCTGCCATTGGGAGCAACTTGAGGTTCAGTGTCTTGCCCAAGGACACTTAAGTATGTGGAGTCGTGTGAGACAGGAATCAAACCACCAACCCTGCGATTAGCGGCCGACTCACTCTACCACCTGAGCCACAGCTGCCCAAAGCACTTACTGTACTTACTGTGACACTTACAGTAAGTGTCTTGGTAAGCACAACTTAATCATCAGGTTCCTGAGAGGCGCCAGGAGGCTGAACATTCCAAAGCCGCGCCTCTCTCCCTCATTTGACTTCTCCGTGGCCCTGCTGGGCATCCAGAGAGCCCCGTTCGAGCCCCTAGAGTCTTTCGAGTTAAAGGCCTTCTCATTAATGACCTCATCGGAGACATGCAAGTGTTGTCTATCAGCTAAACGTGTCTGGAGTTCAGTCCGGAAAACTCTCACGTGATCCTGAGACCCCAATCGGACTTTGTGCCCAAGGTTCCCATGACCCCTTTTAGGGATCAGGGGGTGAGCCTGCAATCGCTCTCCCGGGAGGATGCAGACGCAGCCTTATCGTTGCTGTGTCTGGTGCATGCTTTGCACATCTACTTGGATCTCATGCAGAGCTTTAGACGCTCTGAGCAGCTCTTTGTCTGCTTTTTGGATGTAAAATACTGTGTTTTCCTGATGCAATGATCTGTTGGAAATTTTAATTGAGAGAAGTGCCCATAGACAGCAGTTCTTTACAGGGCAACCAAAAGAATCCTGAAGGGGTGGGGTCAGAGTGTATGTTTGTAAACAGTAACTTCATCTATTCTGAATGTTCTTAGAAAGATATTTGATCAATGTTTTGTCCCCGGAACGATAAAAAAATATTTTAAACTACAGTACAGCCCATTGAAGAGAGTGTACATCTATCTCTCACAGACTTGTGGTCATTACCATTAAAAATCAAAGATGGCACTGCTGTGAACTTGCTACTTATTTTTTTTCTAAAACATTAACCGTTTACATGCTAAAAGGGTCACGGTGCAGGTCTCCTCGATGGTTTGACTTTCAGCACACAACTGAATAACACAGGCTGCATGACTATGGTAAATAATTACTGCAAGAGTTGGACTTCAACATTTCGAAATTGCACAAATAATAAATACATAAACATATTTGTCTCTGGCTTGCTTTTGCTCGCATATCAATGATGCTGAAATCTACTTTTATATTTAATTTAATCACTGAGAAGGTTTACCTGCAAAGTAGCACCAAACATCACAAGCAGCCTCAAGAATGGACACACGAGCTGAAATATTCTTCTAAAAATCATAATTTGTGTTCTTCTGAAGAAAGAGAGCCATGCGCATCTGAGTTGGAATGAGAGTGAGTAAATTATTCGATATTTTTCATTTTTGGGGTGAATTATTCCTTTAAAAAAAAAAAAAAACTAGCAAGCAAATGTTTTTGCCCATAGCTTTCTTAAGTGCTTTCTTCAGGGCACTGAAACGTTTGCTGTGGGTACATCAACTTAATTTTAAATATTTTTTTATACAGTTTGCATAGCAAATAAAGAATTGCTTCACTCCTGTTAGACCATATGTTTTAGTAATTCAGTGATGTTATTCATATTTATCAGTTCTCTTAGAAACTCAGGGTTAAAAAATAAATTTTATGAATTGTGCCAAAATGGTTATTCACTGTTAAATGTTTGTACTTTGTTCATTTTAAAGGGCATTATGTGCATCTTGTGGGGATATGGGGACACCTACAGGCAATGTTGAACTCAATCCACCCCATTAGCGGAATAGAAAACAAAGTACTAGCTATAGCATTATATATACCGAGTTTGTTGGCGAGTGCACAGAAATACATTGTGTCTCTTCATTTGACGCCCACTGTCTGCTGATATGAATGTAACACATCATAAGAAAGTGTTTCACGGCTGTTTAGCTCCTTTGGATCACATCATTTAATGTGTACGAACTGAATTGACTAACTATTAAATGAAACAATTGACAATAAAACGCAAAGTAACTCTTCAGTATTCAAAATACATTTTGAATGTAACTATTCTGATTAACAACTATTTAAATTGTAAATGTATAACTGTAACTGTAACTCATATGTTGTATTTTAAATAAGTATTCCCGTTACATGTATTCCATTACTCCCCAACCCTGTATATATATATATATATATATATATATATATATATATATATATATATACAGTGAGGAAAATAAGTATTTGAACACCCTGCTATTTTGCAAGTTCTCCCACTTGGAAATCATGGAGGGGTCTGAAATTGTCATCGTAGGTGCATGTCCACTGTGAGAGACATAATCTAAAAAAAAAAATCCAGAATTCACAATATATGATTTTTTAACTATTTATTTGTATGATACAGCTGCAAATAAGTATTTGAACACCTGTCTATCAGCTAGAATTCTGACCCTCAAAGACCTGTTAGTCTGCCTTTAAAATGTCCACCTCCACTCCATTTATTATCCTAAATTAGATGCACCTGTTTGAGGTCGTTAGCTGCATAAAGACACCTGTCCACCCCATACAATCAGTAAGAATCCAACTACTAACATGGCCAAGACCAAAGAGCTGTCCAAAGACACTAGAGACAAAATTGTACACCTCCACAAGGCTGGAAAGGGCTACGGGGAAATTGCCAAGCAGCTTGGTGAAAAAAGGTCCACTGTTGGAGCAATCATTAGAAAATGGAAGAAGCTTAACATGACTGTCAATCTCCCTCGGACTGGGGCTCCATGCAAGATCTCACCTCGTGGGGTCTCAATGATCCTAAGAAAGGTGAGAAATCAGCCCAGAACTACACGGGAGGAGCTGGTCAATGACCTGAAAAGAGCTGGGACCACCGTTTCCAAGGTTACTGTTGGTAATACACTAAGACGTCATGGTTTGAAATCATGCATGGCACGGAAGGTTCCCCTGCTTAAACCAGCACATGTCAAGGCCCGTCTTAAGTTTGCCAATGACCATTTGGATGATCCAGGGGAGTCATGGGAGAAAGTCATGTGGTCAGATGAGACCAAAATAGAACTTTTTGGTCATAATTCCACTAAACGTGTTTGGAGGAAGAAGAATGATGAGTACCATCCCAAGAACACCATCCCTACTGTGAAGCATGGGGGTGGTAGCATCATGCTTTGGGGGTGTTTTTCTGCACATGGGACAGGGCAACTGCACTGTATTAAGGAGAGGATGACCGGGGCCATGTATTGCGAGATTTTGGGGAACAACCTCCTCCCCTCAGTTACAGCATTGAAGATGGGTCGAGGCTGGGTCTTCCAACATGACAATGACCCGAAGCACACAGCCAGGATAACCAAGGAGTGGCTCTGTAAGAAGCATATCAAGGTTCTGGCATGGCCTAGCCAGTCTCCAGACCTAAACCCAATAGAGAATCTTTGGAGGGAGCTCAAACTCCCTGTTTCTCAGCGACAGCCCAGAAACCTGACTGATCTAGAGAAGATCTGTGTGGAGGAGTGGGCCAAAATCCCTCCTGCAGTGTGTGCAAACCTGGTGAAAAACTACAGGAAACATTTGACCTCTGTAATTGCAAACAAAGGCTACTGTACCAAATATTAACATTGATTTTCTCAGGTGTTCAAATACTTATTTGCAGCTGTATCATACAAATAAATAGTTAAAAAATCATACATTGTGATTTCTGGATTTTTTTTTTTTTTTAGATTATGTCTCTCACAGTGGACATGCACCTACGATGACAATTTCAGACCCCTCCATGATTTCTAAGTGGGAGAACTTGCAAAATAGCAAGGTGTTCAAATACTTATTTTCCTCACTGTATATATATATATATATATATATATATATATATATTATTATTCTTTATTGCATAATCAATTCAATTGTCTTATTTCAGTGAACTTTTTAATCAGCAATAATGCAGTTTGTCCAGTAGGTGGCTGCATGTCTCATCCTACACACCACAGCAACTCTGCAAATTCCTGACATCATCAACCTTGGGGCAGGCATAGTCATGGTAACCCAAATCCACACTGCTATCAGTAATGAATGAAATGGACCAAATGGAAAGGCCAAAGAAAAATGATATGTCCCAATTGAAGATTGTATTTGCTCTTTATCACACCTGGGAACATTCTCTATGTAAAAATACTCATAATCTGTCTCTCAGATTCTGTAAAGGATTCATTCAAGCTAAAAGGGATAGTTCACTCAGAAATAAAAATTCTGTCATAATTTACTGCATCCTGTATGTACACAAATGGTGATGTTATAACAGAATGTTATTCTCAGTCACAAAAAAACATAAAGTCACATGGAATAAGCATGCAATGAAAACGAACGTTGACTGAGAATAACATTCTGCCTAACGTCTCCTTTTTGTGTTCCACAAACTAAAGAAAGTCATATTGGTTTGGAACAACTTGAGGGTGAGCAAATTATAGCAGGATTTTCCTTTTTGGGTGAACTATCCCTTTAAGAAGAATAATTGAATGCATTGGAATATGTAAATCCTCAGTTCAGCCACCAGAGCTCTTTTAGGATAATTATAGAAACCAATGAACCAGAGGTAAAAAGCATTACTTCTTTATTTCGATAATTAATCTCATTCATTAAATCGGCCTTTAAATCCAATTTTCACAGTAAAAGACCTATTAAACAACAAAATGTCCAGTACTTATTTTTTATATTACAGTTATCTGTCCAACAGGAAGGCAGCAATGACATGTTTACTGAAGCAAATCAGGCCAATTAGTTTCCTGTGGATGCAGAATGTATAGTCAATAGTGACATGGAGGGGTCACAGTGGCCAATCACTTGATACCATCCTGGCGACTGGCTCTTAATGACATGCTGAGAGGAAGTAGGATTAGAGAGGGATGATGTCATCCCTTCCACTAGCAGCATCTGTGCCCTCAATTGCATTTCTTTTACACTGTGGTGGCATATCAAAACAATGTTTTTTTTTGTTTGTTTTATTTTTGGTCAGAGATAGTAAGAAAGAATGTGGGGTTTTACAGTGTACTGTACACGTATCCTTTAGTTAGATTTATTTGGCTATAATTCATACAGTACACAAATATACAGAGGCCCCAAAAAGCATTTGGACTCTTAAGCCACACTCTCCACAAATTATTTTGAATGTCGCGGTTACTGTTGTAACCTCCGTTCCCTGAGGGAAGGAACAAGACGTGTCGAATGAAGTGACACAAGGCGTCCTGGTCGGGTGTTCCGCATTACCGAGTTCTACCGGCTCGGACCTGACAAAACACGGACGAGACCGACGAGACCCTGAGATTGTAAAATCTCGCAAAGGTATTGGGTGTTGCCCAGCCCGCTGCTCTGCAGATGTCTGCTAGGGAGATGCCAGTGTCCATGAGGATGCCCCAATTCTCGTCGAGTGTGCTAGAACCCACAAGGGGGAGGGCACGGCCTGGGTCTGGTAAGCCAATGACCCAGTGAGCTAACCTTGGTTTGGAGACAGCGTTCCCTTTCCGCATCCACCAAAGCTGACAAAGAGCTGCTCAGAACATCTAAAGCTCTGCGTGCGGTCCAAAAAGATACGTAAAGCACATATCAGACACAGCAACGAAAGGGCTGGGTCTGCCTCCTCCCGGGGCAGTGCTTGCAGGTTCATGACCTGATCCCTGAAGGGGGTCGTAGAAACCTTGGGCACATAGCCCGGTCGCGGCCTCAGGATAACATGAGTATGTGCCAGACCAAACTCCAGGCAGGTGTCACTGACAGAGAACGATTGCAGGTCCCCAACCCTCTTGATGGAAGCTAGCGCTATCAGGAGGGACGTCTTTCCAGATACTGTATAACACACACACACATTTAGAACTTGTACAATTACACTTTGTGAAAATATTGCATCCTATTGTACCCGTGCTAGTTTTTTATGCTCTTCATTAGGGGTGTACAATGGACCCATTATCTGTATTTGTATCTGTATCTGTTCATATGACAAAATTAACTGTATCTGTCTCTGTATTCGTACAGAACCGGGTGTGGGTGGGGCTTAACCCGGAAGTGCGCCAAAACTAAATTAAATGCCCATTTTTAAGTATTACTCTTACATTGATAGTGTATATTTATAAAATATAACTTAGGGTGCCTGGGTAGCTAAGCAAGTAAAGATTCTGACTACCACACCTGGAGTTGCAAGTTCAAATCCAGGGTGTGCCGAGTGACTCCAGTCAGGCAGGTAGTCACATTGCGTTAACCTCCTCGTGGTCACCATAATGTGGTTCTCGCTCATGGTGGGGTGCAAGGTGAGTTGTACGTGGATGCCGCGGAGAACAGCGTGGACCTCCACATGCGTTACGTCTCCACGGTAATGCGCTCAACAAGCCAAGAGTCGCTACGCCACCACGAGGACTTAAAACACATTGGGAATTGGGCATTCCATATTGGGGGAAAAGGGAAGAAATAAAATATGCCTTGTATATGCCTTTTCATAATAATAATAATAATAATAATAATAATATACAATTATTATTTAAAAAAAATATATAAGATTTTTGAAGCTGAAATTGTTTGCTACATTAACTGTGCAATATGTTGTGGTTTCTCCAGGTATTTCAGATATTAATATATGCATTGTTTGTGCATGTATAACAACATTATTCTGGAGGCAGGAGCTGTCAAGCGAAATGTGAAATGTCAAGAACACATTTTTCTTTGAATAATAAATACAAAATCAAACATTCAAAGAAATGAAAATAAAATCAATATAGCCTACAAACAGGTGAAATTCCCATAAATCTATCAGGAATGTCAAGACCGAGACCATCCAATCTGAAATCACACTCTGCACATTTTCATTCATAAGGTTTACACTTTAGAAATATTGGCTGCACAGATTCATAAATTTGTTGTAATTTTGGATATGTTTATTTAAAATGTCTCTTTATCCTTGTGCTTTTTGGATAATCATTTAAACGAATATTTTTTATATTATCCATTATTCGTTTTGAAGTCATTATCCATGCCTTTCCGAATTAGGCTTCCTACTCTTCACAGATGCTGGACAACTGGGTCCCTTAATTATATCAAATGCCTTTTTTCCCCCTTTTTTTCCTTTTTTTTTTCTTTTACGTCTGTGCCCTTTTCTCGTTATATCAATAAATTCACAGTAAGCCCACCTCTTCAGGCACTACTACACCACTGTATAGATCTCTCTACAACTTCTCAAAGTCACAATAGATTCCAGTAGGCTAAATCTGTGGTGAATTTCTTATGTGTTAGATCACTCTATGGCTTGCCTTTTTTGGAAATCTGGTGCAGTGTGTTTGGTGATGTTGGAAAATGTCACTTTGCCCTGCATGTCCCTAGTGCAAAATTGACTTTTCTCATCTCCGCGTGAATCAAAGAAGCTTGGTTGCTGCAGTTCTGTCCATAATTTTTACGGATGGGCATCTTTGAATGAACTGTAGCAGCTGTTGCTCTAGTGCTATGAACTGGGTCAATAAGGGTCCTAAAATGGGACTTGGACAATAGGATTTTATTTACATTTGTAATATTCTATATATTATATAAACTAAATATTTCAAAATGTATTTCTAAGTTAAGAATAATTATATTATAGCATTATAGAAAGTCATAATGTTTCTTAATGTTTGATGCAGTGAGATCCAGCTGATGGAAATTACTTCAGTAAATCATGATTTGTAGAAGGAATAACACATTTTATTTTTACAGAAATTAATAAAATATGAAATAATGAGAATAAATGTAATAATACAGAAAAATATATGTTTGATTATAAAATGTTAAGTAGATATATCTTAAGGATATATCCAAGGACTAAATCCTGGAAATAATAATACAAAGTCTTTGTCTAATAAACAAAGTAATTAAATGGAAACAAAAAATAAAGTATGGATAGTTAAGATGAGGCCTCAAAGTTGGAGATCAGATGCGAAGAGCTAGAGAGCTGAGATGTCAATCTGACAATCAAAGATTAGTTAAGACCTTTATACCCTCTTGAGACTGCCAAAAAAAAACTTCCTTTTTTGGTACAGCGAGTTCTGCACGGGTTTAAGTTGTTAACTCAAGGTGTCAGAACATATTGTTCTGACCTACTGAGTTGTGAAAGCTGCAGCTAAATGGAGGTTGTGGCATATATCTTTGTCAAGTTCACAAAGTTCATGATCTCAATTTAAATGCGAGCATGGATGCCTAAATTACATTACTGTACATAAAAGACAAACTGATTAAAACATAACAACTATAAATTAAGCTCTCTTTGCATCCAGCTTTGAACCCTCATCAGGTTAAAAGGACAACAAGCTCATATATTTAAAGTAAAATGAATATCCTTGGTCTCACGCAATGTTCCAGTTTCTCACGGGAACTTTTGAACACACAAGGCATATACAAAGGTGGAGAGTGAAAGCATGAGTTGAATACATAAATGTGGATACATGAATATGCTTTTATAATATCAATAAGCAAGAGTAAGCAAAAGTATAATAATATAGGAAGGACTCTAGTCTCTTGCATCAATGATATTAATTAAAATTATTATACTTTTTAAACAAGGATATCAAGTATTTTTTTTATATTTTGTTGTTTCTGGGTTGGCAGACAGTTTGTGTCCGGGGTCCCTGTTTCTGAAAAATATTGACATTATTTTGATAATGCTATAGTAAATGTTATACCACTGCCTGATTTTTTTTTTTTTTTTTTTTTTTTTGAAGGATCTTAATAGCCAGACTGATCCAGACTGATCTCTAATCAATCTGTACTCACATTTGAAACTGCCCCCAGTGGCCGAAGCTGGAGGTATTGTTAAACGTATGGGCACGTGAGAGCTCTAGTTTCCAGGTGAAATGTCCACAGAGTGTCACCAAAAGCAAGTTGAAAAGCAAGTATTCTTAGTTGTACTGTAAATTATGTAATGCAGTCTACAAGAATGCATCTTTTATTAACTATACGTCCTAACCCAAACCCCAACCCTAAACCTTACCATCATTGGATTAAAATCTTTATATTATAGGGAAAATTCAACCTCTACTTCATGCTCATCATTGATTATATGAACACGATTACTTCCTGATTTTCATGGGACCAGAACCTGTGCCTTATCCTGTACCTATAGACTTATTAGTCACATTGCATTTACAAAATAATTAAAAAAAAATTATTGGCTCAAAACAGTTGTGTCCAAAATCAAGTAGCCTACACATTAGCAAAGATGGCAGATTTTTGCTACCAACTGCCATTATAATAAACGGGAATCAATCATAAAGCATTGCAATATACCCTGAATGACTATGTTACACATACAGTACTCATGGTGGTGTTATAACAAAATCCTATTGCCTTCCTCTTACTCTTGATCACAGCTCATGAGGAGTATCTTAATGTTTCGTTGTAATACAGTCAGTCATAATGATGTTCCCTGGAAGCTCATTGTGATTCCTTCAGGTTTAGAATTCAAAACTCAGATTTGTCTTCTCTCGTTTCATCTTGTTGTTTTCCTCCTCTCTTTGTCTGTTTTGCTTTCATTACGCCAGTATCAGAACCCCTCCATTTTCATTCATCCCTCGTTCCTTTGATTGTGTGCCACACTCAATGCTAATATCTTTTGAAGCTATAAGGTAATATTTTTAGCTCTGCCTCATAAAGGCATACAATGCAGTCTAAATCTAGACACACCATATACTCCCTCAAACACACATTTCCATTCACAATGTAACTCTCTCTCACACACATGCTGTGGTATGAATCAATAAACCTCCCCACCCCCCTCCCTTCAGGCTAGCTTTTTCCTGAATGGATGAAAACTAGGACCACCTGCCTCTACACTGCAGCGATAGAACAGGGATATTGGGAGTGGAAAGTAAGGGATGCTGGAGGGAATTAGTGCCTTGTGTCACCATTACATATGCAAGCTTAACACATCTGGCCTCCCTTACGAAGCGGAGGGGTGGGGGACTCACAATGACATTCACACTCAGTGCCTGAGGATTACAGCCCATAATCTGCAAAGGGGTGCGGGGGCTAGATAGAAAGTATTAGAGACAAAGGCTGGAGAAGGAAAGAGTGAGAGCGGGAGAGATGAGATTAAGAATGGCTGCTGTTTCATTCGTAATTTCCACCCAATTCACATACCCAGCTTGCACTTGCACTGTATTGTTGCGAAAAGTGAGCAACAATAAGATGAAAAAGGGGGAGTGATGATGAGCGTAGCTCCATCAATCCACACACCCCATCTGAGGAAGAGGCGGGAGCTAATGACGTCATGGCACCGCAGTACAGAGGCAAAGTTCTGTGAGGTACATCATTGCTGCAATGATTTACAGACACTCAATAATCCTGACATTGGTTACACTGTTTTGTAGAAAAAAACTGATTTAAAATGCGTTCATAAGCACAATTCAGAGTTCAAATGCTGTGGGTTTAAATGGAGTGAAAAGCCAGAAATTTTAAATAAATGGGTATTAGATTAGTGCTGTGATGATCGTTGAAGTCCATGCAAAGGTTTTTTATTTGGACCAGTCATTTTGGAAAAGCAGGGCAGAGCACACGCTAGTGCAGTGGCTTGGCTTGATGTAAGCACGATGATGTCATTGATTCAGTGGCACAGAGTACAAGGAGCTGATTTTTTTTAGCTCTGTAGTAATCAGGACAGAGACTGCTAACAAAATTTTGCATTAAACTTACTGACTCTAAGAAACAGCAAATAGTCTACCAGTATTTTATAATGATCTCAAAACTCACAAAGGGTGATTTTGTGTGTTAATGGGTGTTGTACTGGGAATCGAGTGTTTTGACGTTGTGTTCCATTTACTGTAGGAGGAAACAAACAAGACACTTTTATAACAAGCATGGATAACGTGTCCAACTAAGTCACTTGATTGGCAAGTTAACCCTAACTGTGACTGACGGGTGAGCCACAGATGAAGTAATTGGGCAGAGAAAGGATCAATTAAGGTACATGCTAATGAAGCAGAACATTACGATGTTATAAAGGAAGTGTGATGTTTAACTGTGTGATTGGCCTTTAAATAATGCAAAATGCCTCATTGTTAAAAGTTTGGTAATGGTACATGGGAAATGGTAAACCTCCATGCTTATTGACTTGGTCACTTAACTTGGTCTGTCCTCCACTGACCCAGAATAGCATCCGAGCTGCCTTTGAAAAAGAGGCCAGCACTCCCACTGTCTTGTAAAAAATAATTAAAACAAATTTAAATGGAAAAAGATTTAGAACAGGGGACTGTGAGAAGTGAGAGACAGCCTAAATTAATCATGCCAGGATGACTAATGTCTTGCATAACTGCCGAGAATCCCTCCTAGTGTTTATCAATCGGCTGAGGGCTGGCTGGATTTCATAACCCTCCCACATTCCCTTCAGAAAGATTAAAAACATTGAGTATTCACAGCTGCCAATCATTGCAAGCCACCATAGGTAAAAAAAACAGCATTGAGCTGCTGAAACTGCCAACAGATTATTTAATATTGAGAAAAATGGGACAAATGCTTTGTTATCTATTGTCTTGTGTTTTTAATCCAAGGCTATTTACACTTTAACCTCTTATCAGCACAATGTCATATAATGAATTCTCCACATTTTGTCACTATTCCGAGAAACAGCCTGCTTTCATCCTTGACATAGTTGCATGTCAGTACATAATGCATACCTGTGTTCAAAGAAGTGCACTAATAATCTGTTTAGAGGCAAAATAGGAATGAAGGCCAAGAATGTCACAAAGGGGATTCCTGAACGGTGTCACACCTCACAAGTTCATGTCCAAGTTTGTCCTACTTTGTTCAGAGATGGAGAATCCAATTCGCTTCTGCTTTGACGTCATCAGACATCTCTGGCCTGTATTATGTTCGCTCCCTCTCTACTCAGCTTCCCCCTCGAGAGTTTGTTATTCCACTGAACCAAAATAAATTGCCTATGAAACCGGATGAATCCTCCTCCCCACCTCCCCCTTCTCGTTCCACATTGTTTTTCACTCAGCATTACGAAGGGAGTCTCTACGTGTCTTTTCCATCTCTACTTCTTTATTTCCAAGTGGGGAATTTCTTTTAGCACTCCACTGGTTGCTCTTTTTAGCATCTTGTTACTTTCTGGTTGTTACATTTTATTTTAAGTCATGAGTCGTGGTGTTAGCGAAGTTAGCGGGAGTTTGAGGGTGATGTGATGACAGCAGAAGTATTGAATCATCTGGAATCATTATTGTAAAGCAAGTTGCCAAGTAAATGCACACGCTGGATTCCTTAATTGACTGCTATTAAGATTTCACACAGTTGCACATAATATATGTTATAACCAATATATGTATATATTAAATACATATATTTAAACCAAATGTATCCACATTAAGCTGTGAAAGGATAAAGTTAAAAAACACACACATCACCTTAAACTAAAGAGACTTTTGGCTTATATTGCTATTAGCTGTTATTCCATCAATGAACGGAGAAATACAAATTTTCATGTTTAGACCAGTCCAGAGGTCCAGTGAGAGCAGAGAGGTAAGGGAAAACCCCAGCAAAGCAAGAATTGAGGTGTTTACAGAGCCAGCAGGCCAATATTGGATTGAAATAATGTGTTTGATGACTGTTTCAAAAGTATTTGCCTCACACATCCAAACTAAGGACCTTAGAAGATACAATGATCCAATTTTGTTTCCATGTCCAGAAATAAGAAGAGGCCATCAAAGTTCAGGATAGTTCTTTGAGTAGTGAATGGATGCAGACTGCAAATATGTAAATTATCAATTGTCACTCTTCCTCTGTTTCATTATTTAGAGAATATGTTATGAGATTTATATTGATAATGGTCACCAGGGTTGGTTAAAATTAAAGTAATTAAAGAATTGTCTCCCTTACAATTCTTGTGTTGGAATTTGAATTTAACTTGCAAAAAACACTGTTAAATTCTGTTACATTTTGGTGCCTGCATATTTTACAGTTCACTACCTTTTAAATTATTAAATTATATAAATTTAATATACCAAATTATATAAACATTTGGAACTACAAAAATCGACTTTTCGCTTTAAAATGTATTGTTAAACACCATATTACAACAGAAGACGACATGATGATTTAAAGTTCATCAAGAGAGGCCCTTCCAGGAGCAATAATTAATACACATGTAGAGACAGTGTTACCCACAAAAAACTAAAAACATCAGGGTAACACAAGTGACACTAAAATAATGCAATAAACATTAACTAAACTACATCAAATACACACACCACAATGTACATAAGTGAGAGGAAGAAGAATAACAAAAATAAGAAGAAACATCTGGTAACCTCTGTTCCCTGATGTGTCAATGTAGTGAAACTAGGGGTTCGATCTTGAGAGCCCCAATCACCTTTGCTTTATTCAAAAAAGACCAATGAAAATTGCAGAGTGGAATTTGCATGCCGCTCTCTGCCCCAGACATACGGGTATAAAAGGAGATGGCATGCACAACTCATTCAGATTTGTGCTGAGGAGTCTCGGCCACGTCAGCGGTTGGTTCAGCGCCATGGCAGGAGGGACACAATGTCTCGTTCCCTCCACCAGGGAACAGAGGTTACATCTGTAACCAAGACGTTCCCTGTCTGTCACTCATTCGACATTGTGTTGATGTAGTGACACTAGGGGTTCCGATATGAAACGGCGCAGGCACTGAGCCGTTTTATAAAGTACGGAGGAGCGGACAAGGGCAAGCTGCGAGCGTGCAACCACATCGTGACTTTCCAGCGAGATAGGTAAGGCGTTTCCCTGATCCCATTAAGGGTGGGAGAAGGCACTTACCTAATGAGGCTACAGGAAATGGCTTTCCTGATTTTTGTATTAAGCAATTTTCCACCGAGCACCTGCTTCAACAGTGCTGGGGAAGCGCTTTTCCCTCTCTAGGAGGGAGAGCACTATGGAGACCACATCCTACTGGAGGGAGGTTAACATGTGGAGAATACCTCACATGGACTTACCGACGGGGAAGTTCACATATGGAATGAAGACACTGAGAGTACCCTATCTATCCAATTTCGCGAGCTCCCCTAGAAAGGGGCATACCACAAGTACTGGGCCTGGTGGCATCACTCCTCCGCCGAGTCTGCTTAAGAAATTAAAGAGGCGTCCAGTGTTCACCAGTTATGGGGAACAGTTGTGGACAAGAAAGTGCACATTATCACCTTGAAAGGGGAAAGGTGCAAATGCAAGCGATATACCCAACCGGCTGCCTGGCCTGCCTGTTGTTACCCCGTAATACTCGGTTCGAAACCGGTTCTATGTGGAGGTTGTAGAACCTCGCAAAAGTATTGGGTGTAGCCCAACCCCCTGCTCTGCATATGTCTGTTAGAGAGGCACCCCTCGCCAGTGCCCAGGAGGACGCAACACCTCTAGTGGAGTGCGCCCAGACTCCCAAGGGGCACGGCAGATCATGGCATCCACAATCCAATGGGCCAGCCTCTGTTTGGAGACATCTTTTCCCTTCTGCTGTCCTCCAAAACAGACCAAGAGCTTCTCCGAGCACCTAAAGATCTGTGTGCGGTTCAGATAGATGTGCTGGGCACAAACTGGACACAGCAACGACAAGGCCGGCCTCCTCCTCTGAAGGGAGCGCTTGTAGGTTCATCACCTGAACTCCAGGCATTCGCTGGTGACAGAGATCGCCTATAGGTCCCCAATCCTCTTGATAGGAGTGAGCACCACCAGGAGGGCCATCTTCAGAGAAAAGTGCTGAGATTGGCCTGCTCCAGGGGCTCAAAGGGGTCACTCTGTAAGGCAATCAGGAATCAGGTGCGGTCTAGGAGGATTCAATCTCATCACGCCCTTGAGGAACCTGGTGAACAGGTCGTCCTGTTGTGATGGTCTCCCATCCAGTGTATCGTGATATGCTGCTATAGCACCCATGCACACCTTCAGGGTGGAGGGAGACAGCCGTCTCTCTAGGGCCTCCTGTAGGAATGACAGCACAGACCTGACTGCGCATTACTGTGGATCTTCCCTGCGGGAAGAACACCAATTTCACTTCAGAGCATACAGCCACCTTGTAGAAGGGGCTCTGGTCTGAATGATCGTGTCTATCACCCCTCCACAAAAGCTGCCTCGGTGTGCTGCCGTCCCGAGTATTCGAGACAGATTTCGTTGTCATCTGGTGGGGGGAGATAATGGCCACAACCAGTAGCACAAAGGCAAAAGGACATCTTTAAAAAGACGCAACAAGATGCAATCGTATGTGCGAGCTCTTTTAGAGTAAATATTCTCTTTTTTACACCTGTAGACTCAGCCGCCAAAGCGCCCACGGGAAACACTACACTAATTGTTTATGAGGGGTGATCGCTGATATACGCTGTAATTCCAGCAGGAAAACAGCAAGTTGATGGGACGAACATATACAGTACATGCGCTCTGCTCCGAAGAACAAGTCTGAATGATTGGTGAACGCCATCTATTTTTATGTCCGGGGCGGAGAGCAGCATGCAAATTCCACTTGTCAATTTTCATTTGCCTTTTCTGAATAAAGCAACCGTGATTGGGGCTCTCAAGATCTAACCTTGCATTCCGTATTAGGTGAACTAATCCATTAAATTGGAACTTAAGGTTAGAAGATAATTTAGTTAACTGATTTGAAGTGGAATTTTAAAGGCATTCTCAATTCAAAGACGATGAAGAAGATGATGGAAAAATAACAAAAATGAGAAGTCTTTTGACAATCCCTAACACTTAACAATTCCAGCAGGCAAATAGCAAAGTAACGGGACAAAACATAGTTTGTTCTGGGTTGGTTGAAATGGTTTGTGTTTTTCTAAGTTGTTTTCTAAGCAGAAGTCACACTTGAAAGTTAAGTTGCAGGCAGGAGAGGCAGCTGAGGTCTCCAAATCCTTCAGCCCAGCCAATGACAGGAACACTCAGCCCAGACTAAGAATAAAACCTCACACTCATTCCCTAATCTCACATGTTTCACAATTTGGGAATGTGTGTCATTTGGAAGTGTGATGAACATACAGTAACATAAAGCTCACACCCAAGTTTAGTGTGTGTGTGAGAGTGCTGTGATCTGCCATAAAACAGACATATATTCTCTATATCTATATGTTGGATTGATCATATTTACAAGATGAGTGCACATGAACGAAGCCACAAAGTCATAATTACTTGAGGGAAACTGTGGAATTTCTTTGAGCCCTGACATTCTGAGTTTGTTTTGCTTACATAAACTGTTCTGTTTAGTTTGAATCTCAGAAAATAAGACTTATTTAACAGGTTAAAAAAATTAATTGTAATTCCCATCATTATTTGTAGCTGTACAAGTATGATAAAATATATACTGTGTGTATACAGCATTAATTACACAGCTTTGCTTTTCATTTTGTTTCATTTAGGCTAAAAGCTTCCTGTTTTTGACAGTAAGTAAAAATGGAAGAAATATGAAATTGCAAAAGAGATCCATTCTTTCTGACAGAAATCATTTGAACACACATCACATCATAATAATGATTTTCAAACTTGTACAATCGAACTTCCCAGGATGACTTGAACACAGCGTAAGTTTCAAAGGCCCCAATTTACTTCTAGCGAAATCAAAGAAAGTATATGTATGTAATTTCAAACAAAATCTGGCCTAAAAGTGTTTTATGTGTAGTCTATTGACAGGGCAGTGTGCATCTTGTATTTAAATGCTCCTTTAAATGCCACCCCAAGGGCGGAGGCGGTGTTTGAATGTTCGCTAACAGTATACCATGGCTCAGCTATTTTGACCTTCTTTATTTTTTTTTAGCTCTGAGTGAATATCAGAGCCTTTAGGGCTTTAAACAAACCCCTAACCCTTAGTATTAAACTTACTTTTAGACTTTTCAAACTGAACTGATGTATGAATTTTGCCTGGCAGATGATAATATGGGCAGAACATCCCATAGAGTCCCAAGTGATATCTAGGGACCACAATATCATAGAGACTTGGGGGTGGGCCCTTTTGACTTTGTTCAGTAACAAAACCATCCAGAACACCAGAGAAACCACAAAGCAATGCATTAAAAACATTCACAACACTTTATAAACATTTGAACAACACCCTGGCAGCCACCCACAACAAACAATGTAGCGGCAATCATATTCTCTTCAGGAAATGCAAACATCTAGTTGTTCTGTGATAGACTGACAATCAGGAAGATCTTAGCATCTTCGTTTGTTTTATTGTTTTCAAGTCAGTTTTTCAGTCAAAGCATTAGAACTACTTGATATGTGATTGAACCTTCACAGTCGCTCTAGTATAAGAGCTTGCACTGAAGCGTCTGCATTCTAAAGTTTAGAATGCATAATTTATCCATTATTAATGTGTTTTGAAAGTGGTGGGAGCTTAGTGTGCAGTACACAGTATGATGTCATGACATGTGTAGTGAAGATCTCATTAGGGAGCTCATAAAATGTTGGCATATGAAATCATCTAAGGAAATAAGGGGAATAGGATCATTTAGCCCAGAACTCCCTTGCAAATGATGTCAGAATATAACAGAGGTATGAGAGAGAGAGAGCGAGAGAGAGAGAGAGAGAGAGAGAGAGAGAGAGAGAGAGAGAGAGAGAGAGAGAGAGAGAGAGAGAGAGAGAGAGAGAACTTAGGTCATAACCTGAAAGCTGAAGTGTGTTTGGGGAACCCTGTTTGAAATTGTCATTGTTTTTGCAATTCCGCTTGGTGATGCTAGTGGTGCGGAAATGACACACTTCATCTTTAAGTATTTATTACAATATTACTATATTAATGTGCGATGTGACTACAACTATATTTTATTCATTCTCAGCATGGTCAATTGTTATGTTTACCCATTCTTCAGACTGATGTAAACTCAATGAGGTAGTCAATTATATTTGGCTATTTTGTTCATAGTCTGGCTGAATGACCAAGTCTGTTGTATTCTCTAGTTTATGTACTTACTGCTGGCTCAGTATCTGGGAGATGCTTAGCTGACTTTAAATAAATGATGATGTATCAGTGCTTCCTTCAGATTAAGTCAAAAGCAGTGGAAACCATTAACTGATTCTGTCTTAGTATGGATATTTTTTTTTAACTGACTCAGTCCATGGTTCCAGAAGCTGAGTGACTCAATTCAAGGAATTATTGATCAGCATTCTGTTCAGGTTCACACAATTGTCCAGCATATCAAGGCATTTTGACCTGTTATACCCAGGGGGTCACGAATTGGCTGGTTTGTGGGTCCCTGTTAGCACCTGCTGGTAGATGCTGGAACTACACCACCTGATGGCAAAAAGCATGTTTTTCCAATAACTTTTTAATAGCTATTATTCCATAACAGTATAGTACACCTTTTTCCAGTACCAAATTGCTTTAAAATTGCTCTTAAAGGGGTGAAATTTACTTATCTTTGACATATCTTATGTAATTGATGAGCTATTGTCACTTACAGTATTTATAGAACTCATTTTACTATACATTTGGGTCCTTTTTTCAGCTTTAAAGTAAGGCACTATCCTCTCTGCTATGGATAATTGTCGATCAGCCGATCCCAGAACTGAGCGCCCATGAGCAAAGATGACAGAACTCCAGATCGTGGACTTTCAGGGAACCCTGCACTGGTCAATCAGATGTCACTGAAATGAAAGCGAACAATAAGTCTCTATATTTTGAGACCACTTCCAAGTCTCTATATTCTGGGACCTCCTCCAAGTCTCTATATTCTGCACCGGCTCCTGTACCACCAGAGCCTGAACGCCGGCCTCAGAAAAAGAGATCCTCCCACGGGAAGTCAGTTCCACCTGCCGCTCGGCTGCCCTAGTCACCGGCTATTGTTGTGGGCTTGCGGAGCAGTACATCCCCCCTGGGCTGTCTTCCAGATATGGCATCCTCTGCGGCGGTTCTCCCCCTTGGGTTGATGCATATGAGACCGTTTCAGCACTGGCTACAGACTCGAGCCCCAAAGGTGGACATGGCACTACAGCACCCAGTGTGACCATCATGCCACAGTGCCATCAGACATTCAGACTTTCAGCCCTGGCATTTATACGGGCAGGTGTTCCCCTAGAGCAGGTATCAAGGTGTGTCGTGGTCATGACAGACACCTCGGACTCGGGCTGGGGCGCCGTGTGCAACAGGCAGTCAGTGTCGGGTTTCTGGACATGGCCAATGGCACATCAAGTGCCTAGAGTTGCTGGTGGTATTGCTGGCCCTGAGGAGGCTTCAGCCTTTGATTCAGAGCAAGCATGTGTTGGTCCGGACCCACAACACAGCGACTATAGTGCACATTAACCAACAAGGCATCAGCAGATGTTGAAATCTCTGCGAACCACTCACATTCCGGGAGTCAACCAAGCAGCAGACGTGCTCTCACAGCAGGTAATGCACCATGGGGAGTGGAGACTCCACCCCCATGTAGTTCAGCTGATTTGGGAGCGATTCGGGGAGGCGCAGGTAGACCGGTTCGCCCCCTTTGATACTACCTGTCCGAGGACCCCCTCAGTATGGATGCCTTGGCTCCCTGCTGGCATCGAGGGCTACACAAGTATGTGTTTCCTCCTGTGAGCCTCATTGCACAGACTCTGTGCAAAGTCAGGGAGGATGAGCAGCAAGCCCTGTTTGTTGCACCATACTGGCCCAACCGGACTTGGTTCTCGGATTTGATGCTCCTGGCAGTAGCACCTCCCTGGTGCATTCCCCTAAAGTGGGACCTTCTCACTCAGGGGCAGGGCACGTTCCAGCACCAGCGACAAGACCTCTGGAATCTCCATGTCTAGCACCTGGACAGGACTTGGATGACCTAGCAGGTCTTCTGCCAGCGGTGGCAAATACGATCACCCCTCTACGAGGCAGCTGTTTGCCTTGAAGTGCCATTTCTTCTCTAACTTGTGTTCTTCCTGTGGAGAAAACCCACAGAGATGCGCCATCGGGTCTGTGTCTTTCCTTCAGGAAGGGCTGGAGTGTACGTGGCTGCCATAGCAGCATACCATGATACACTGGACGGGAGACCCTCACGACAGAGCAACCTAATCAACAGGTTCCTTTAGGGCATGAGGAGGTTGAATCCTCCTCGACCATGCTTGATACCCTCTTGGGATCTCTCTGTGGTCCTACCTTCCCTACAGAGAACCCCCTTCGATCCCTTGGAGCAGACCAAGCTCAGCATTTTGTCCCTGAAGATGGCCCTCCTGGTGGCGCTCACAAGAGGGTGTGGGACCAGCAGGCGCTCTCTGTGACCAGCGAAAACCTAGAGATTGGGCCGGCACACTCTCACATGAACTTGACCCCGGCCCACTTGCCAATTTTCATTGGCCTTTTCTTTTTTAAGCAAAGGTGATTGGGCTCTCAAGATCAAACCCCTTGTGTCACTACATCGACACAATGTCTCATTCCCTCCATCAGGTAATAGGGGTTACACCAGTAACCCTGACATTCACTCCCATAATAATGCTAAAGCCGGGCAATGGGATTTTCCAAGATGTCATTGAGCTGCATTATATAAATGAAGAAAAATTCTGTATCTCCTTCAACCTGTCTCAGTTACTTACAGTATATTGTTGTTATTTAATGTATTAAATGCTTATCCTGTGCAAAAACTCATTATCAGCTGTTATGTGCTGCATTTTTCATTATATGATTTGCTCAAACAATCGGATGCATTTACACTTGGCCGATTCTGGACACACTTCAATCATTGCTACAGAGTCATCCAAACGCTGAGCTCATCTGCAAGTTTTATCACAGCTTGTCTAATTTCAGAACAATGATGTGAGAATAACATGTCACCCCCTAACAGCTCAGGTGCACCCAAAGTTGTTTCATGCTTGGCTGCGTACTGGAGATAACAACCATGTTTTCTTCGCCAACGATTGAGTCAGTGACGGCACAGAACACGCCAGCCTCCCAAACCACAGTCACCACCAGCCCTCATTATAAATTCTTAAGTATTTTTACTGAGTGGCAGTTAAGCCAAGCCTTCAGAAGGGGTAAATTATGCATGTGTACTTACATTTCATTCAAGGCACGCACCCCTTGAGAAACTCTTGGCCCATGTGCAAAAGTCATGCCGTATAAACTTAAGCATGCTAGCATTGACTCGTCTCATTTATTAATGTTTATTAATTTATTTAATGTTATTAATGTTTTATTTTCACATTTTACTACAGTAAACATTTTTCAAGGTGGTTTATTTTTTAAAGAAAATGTCGACCCATATTGCCCACAAAAAAGATTATGTTAATTTTAACAAACATGAACATATCATGTGGTCACACTATGTAGAGTAAGGATTTCTTCACACCAAATGTGTTTTGCCTCTGTTTTTGCGTGTTTTTGCGTTTTCAGCATCTTAAAAAGAACTTCAACTTTTAAAACTCTTCTTGAGCCAGCTGCGTTCTGTTCACTAAGTTGTGCTGCTTCTTTTTTTTTTTTTTTTTTTTGCACAAGAAAACATTCATTCTGAGCAGCTCTTGAGTAATTACAATGGGAACTGACCACTGAATACCATATTATAGGCTTTTAAGCAAGTAAAACTATATAAAAAAAGACAATTGTGGAAAAAATCACTGTTTTATAGTGTTCACATATATACCCAAGATCTATGAACCTGATCATTGGAATTTTAGTTTAGATTACAAAACATTTACCTAATTTAACACCATTTGAAACCAGATTTTTAAACCAACAAGCATTTGTGTACTTGAACATTTGACTCAAAACTGATAACATAGACAGCTCTTGTGTCAACTTCCCCATGTGAAAACTAGCTCCAGTTTCCTATTACTAATGAAATCTTGTCATATATTACTACTTTTAAATTATAGATCTTTTTGAGGTGGAACATCTTTCCAAATCCCTAATTATGAAAAATCTGCGACTGGCACTTTTAATAAACAAAACATGCTAATCCATTGATTCTGCTGTGAAACTACATGATGTTCCACTCTGCAGTGACAATTTGCATGTTCTATTTCTGCACACAAAATGGCTCAACCATTAATCGTGACACTTTTAGGAGTAAACTTTCCAATAGGAGTGTAGAAGCTGCATGTAACTTGGTTGGTAGTGGGAAACCATTTCTGGTTTAGAGCCAAGAGCAATTTAGCATGAAAGGGAGTAAACATCTCCCTGTGGCGCAATGACTGGCAGTAGCCACATGGTGTCATAAGTTTTGCTATATTGTCATCAGAGTTTGAGTTCCTTCTTTTAGTTAAACAGTTGAACCCCAGCCATACTCCGGTCACCCACAGTCACAAGCCACAACATGCACTCTGGTGTAGTGATCTTCCTTCTGATATGACTGCTATTCCACAACAGGTCACACAAACACACACTTACACACTTAGACATGTGTAATGACTGCACCATTTCAAAATCAAACTACAGGAGTCGAATATTTAACTGCTTTGCACTCCAAAAATAAAATAGTAAATGGGTGAACGGCACTCAGAAATGCCATATTCTATATTTAAAAATAAAAAGTGTAAATTGCAAGTATGAACATTTATGTATTTTCGTCATGCAAATTAAACTCATCCTATTATTTTCTTTATTTTATTAAATTAAAAAAGCTAAATTAAAAAATAAAGTGTAATTAAGTATAGATTTTTGTTACTTTTTAAATATATGTACATATGTTTTAATGTAAATTTATTGATGTATAAAGAAGTATACTGTTTTGAGGACTTTAAGATTTTTTTTGCTTTGTGACATTTAAATGCATTTCTCCCCAAATTGTCAGTATATTAAATGGTCATTACTGTAATGCATATATATATATATATATATATATATATATATATATATATATATATATATATATATATATATATATATATATATATACTGAGAATAGGGGAGGGAGTGTGCTTAATTGACATGATGCAATGCAAGAAATCTTAATGGTCTTAATAGACTAATCTTTATGCAAAATAATTTCTTTCTCTTTTTTGACATTAGAATATGAATGGTTTGGGAATGAGTGATCTTTGTGACTTTGAAAGACACAGTTAACAATGTTTAACCCCTAAATGTGCTAGAGGGGACAGATGGATGAGTCTGACTCCATTTTGAGGAACACTGAAAGGAAAAGACCTGAACAGTTTTCTGAGCATGGCATGGCTGTTCTAAACTCATCAATATTTAAGCAGGCTTGCTTGATTTTTAAGGTAAATCTTGCATAATTTGTCTTTAATGCATTCTTATCTCAGCAACAAGGAGAAGAGACATAAGAGGAATAGCTCTATTGGAATGTAACAACACAATGCAATCTTATATTGTGTTTAAGGAATTTATCAGTTTGATTGAAAGAGTGTGGTACTGTCACTTCATAATTCTAGCCATGTTGTCATCAAGTGCAAACCCCTTTACCACCTACTCAGATCTGACAAGTGTAATCGTCAGTTCCCATTCAAACCAATGTCCCATGTTAACATGGATAACCATTAAAATCGTTCTTAAACTGTGTCAAGTTCATTAGAACATACATCAATGAAACAAATAGGGTTAATAATGCTACCAACATTTGTTATAATGTGCAAAATGTCCTTTCTTTGCTTCTTGGTAATTCACATTGAAGGAATCTGCTAAAAGTTAAGTGAAATTGTTCACATGCACGCGCACATTCCCAGTTAACACGATCCACACCAGTGGCATTCATTGGCTAGGCATCAACCAATAAAACTACATCAATGACCCCTCCCACAAGTGAGTTTTGCTACAGGATTTTTGCAAAAGTAGTTGCAAAATTCAAGGCGTGAAGATTTAAAGTTGCAGTATCAGATTTAAGAGGTTGTAAGTGCCTATTTCTGGTTGTACAGTTAATGTGTAATACAAGTTTGTGTCTGTAGTTGTATTTATGTGAATATCATTTTACCCATTTGTGATTAGTGATGTCCAGTTCGTGAATGAATCATTCTTTTGAACCGGTTCTTTTTAGTTGAACTAGTACACCAAATCGGACTGAATTTTTTGAAACAGTTCGTGTCTCAAGTCAACACTGATCCACAACTTACTCTATCTTAACCTGTCTCTCGGATGTGCCTGACACTCTGAATCAAAATGTGCTGATAACTGGGAGTAATATGATCCAAGAACTAGTGATATCTGCTTTTGCGAACTTTGAGCATGTGTGTGATTAAGGGGTGAAATGTATGTTTCAGGTGTATTTTGCTGAACAACAGAGTATGTAACAAATAAAACATACTGGAAATATGTTTATGACTTGATTGTATTACCGTTTAATCAAAGTATGAAGATGATCCAGTCTACAGCTCTTGTGTCAACAGTACACTGATCCGAGGACAGCAGATCTCGAGACAACAGTACACTGATCTGAGGACAGCAGCTATTGTGTCAACAGTATATTGAGTCGATCACAGCAGTTCTCAAGTCAACAGAGTACTGATCCGAGGACAGCAGATCTCGAGACAACAGTACACTGATCTGAGGACAACAGCTATTGAGTCAACAGTATATTGAGTCGATCACAGCAGTTCTCAAGTCAACAGGACACTGATCCGAGGACAGCAGCTCTTGAGTCAATAGTACATTTGAGTCCATCACAGCAGAGTATTGTGCATGCAGATTATATCTGGTTGTGATGAGCTGTTTCTGTATAAAAAGGGTGAGTTGATTAAGACTAGTTTAATCACTTTTTATGCTTTAAACAAGTGTAGGAAATCCATGTTTGTATATCAGTGTCAGTATTGGGTGCTTTAGATGCAAAACTTTAATGTAGGTTGTGTTTTAAGATAACTGAATGAAACACTGATGACAATAAATACCCTTATTATTATAACTTAATAAAATAAAATGTTATAATCGGCAACATGCCCTTACATATGGCTTTAATGAACGTTGATGTGCATGTATTCTACAACACCGGTGTATTAGCATTATATATAGTGACGTCATTATGTGATGACGTAAATGAACTGGTAAATTGGTTTTTTGAACCAGTTCATTGAAATGAACCATCCGAAAGAACCGGTTATCGGAAAAGAATCGAACTTCCCATCACTATTTGTGACTATTTGTCTGCAATTGTGAATTCAAAACACAAGCTTTGAATTATTGTTTGTGAGTGCAGATTGCAACATTTAACTTAAAATTATTGATGTAAAACTGAAGTTTTCACATCAGTGCTGTGAGTGTAAATTTCTACTTATGAGTACAAATATTTACTGCACAAGTTCTCAAATCCAAATATGTAAGCGCTCGAGTTTTGCTACTGATTTATATTCATACACAGACAATATGGCCAAGAATTTTATTACAGCATTCTGTTTTGCTGTATTGTGCATTGGCACAATAATGCAGATGTTCAAGAACTGTTAATGGAACATCATGAAAAATATTGGCTTCCAGAACTTTCTTAAAAAATGGAAATAGCTCTGAAAAAGTAACACTACTTGTAGGACTAATTCAGGGAAAATAGCCTAAGTCAGCATTGGTGCATTCATGCTCCATTCTCTCTCTGTTTTGACTTCTGCATTTGTTACTTGTTGACAAATTACTTAATGTGTAATGTCCTCATGGTAATTAATAACTTCCAAATCAATGAATCACTTCTTCACAAAAGACGATCACTTAACTGTTAAGCATTTATGCAACACAATGGAAATTGAATAGAGGTCACACAAGAGCAAACCCCGTGAGGCAGTATTACCCAATCTGCAGTTGTAAAGTAGGTTTTCCCCTCACTGTGAAAGCTTATGAATAGTGGCATTTATCGGGTGGTCATGTGGACCTTAACACAAAACAGTGTCAGTTATATCTGGCCTCCTCTTTATATCTCATGATACCATTTGTGCATTGGGGGGTGGGGGGCTGAGAGAGCATGAGAGAGAAATACTCTCAGTGGTAGGACGCTTTTATTTTTAGTTTATTTCAAACTGTTTATGTGCTCAGTTTGATCGCTCAAACAAGGGCAAATGAGGAAGAGCTTGAAAATGCAGTAAAGCTATGACTATGTGGTTTTGTGTTCTATTAATTGGGGCAAAGAAACAGTTCATACACAAAGACTGATAGATAGCAATTCTTTTTACATGGCACCATGGTAACAGCATATATTTGGGCATGTACAATGGTAACACCAGGGGTTATTGGATTATAATGTAAATACCATGGTACATGAATATAGTGATCAGTAAGCATCATATGGGTATTTGATGCATAATATGTTCATGGAACAAGATTTTAGGTTTACATTTACATCAATGTATGACGAATAACATATATATTTGGTGCTGTAACTGGTCACCATTTCTTTCAAGTTTTTCATCATTTTAACTCACCTTTCTGCATTCAAAAGTTAATTTTAAATGATCCTGCTGTGTGAATAAATGTTCATAAAACTGCAAGCTAAATGATTATAGCATATATGTCAAAATTATGTTTAAAAATGTTTTATTGGGGCATAGCAAGGGCGTCAACTTCCCAAGAATATTTAAAGTCATCTATCCATATGTCAAAGTACTATACTATTACCATCACTGATATATCACTGTACCAATGTACTGGCACTGTACTTTTTTGAAGGCAAGTTGCTTTTCAATAATACATTGTAAAACAAAAATTAATGAAAAGCTGATTGATAAAAAGCAAAAGCAAATATACGATTTGCATGTTATAGAGATTATTGTATATAATGCAGTATAATGATTGTCAGTAAATGGGTCAAAAATATGATGAGATTTTTTTTGCCTGGATCTCTTAAGTTATTCAAAAATATGTAAACGATACAATTCACACAAACAATAATTTGAATACGCATATGATTATGTTTTCAATTTTGATATTTTCTGGTGATTGAAGTAAAAAATGTCTAAGTGGTGTAACAATACAAAGACAGTAAAAAAAAAATACAAATAAATAAATATTCATTGAAATTCTTGAAAAAATAAAAGAAAGTAGTCTGGAATCATATTTTGTAATTATTTCTTAATATACATCAATCAGCCACGACATAAAAACCACCTGCTTAAGGTTGTGTAGGTCCCCCTCATGCCGCTAAAACAGAGCCAACCCACTGTTTACCCACTAATTATATTCTCCTCACCCCAACTTTACAGAGTGGTTATCTGAGTTACCGTAGACTTTGTCCGTTCTAAACCATCTACAGAACTGCCGCTCACTGGATGTTTTTTGTTTTTTGCACCATTCTGAGTAAATTGTAGAGACTGTTGTGTGTGAAAATCCCCGGAGATCAGCAGTTACAGAAATACTCAAACTAGCCCATCTGGAATCAACAATCATACCACACTCCAAATCACTAAGATCACATTTTTTCTCCATTTTGATGGTTGATGTGAAAATTAACTGAAGCTCCTGACATGTATCTGCTTTATTTTATGCACTGCAATGCTGCCACACGATTGGCTGATTAGATAACCGCATGGATGATTGTTGGTGACAGACGGAGATTTATTCGGTTAAATTGAGTAACCCTAAGAAAACGTTGTGATAGTCAAAATTCAAAAATGCATGATATTTGTACAATATTTTTTTATCTTGAAAATACGTTTGAAAACTTTTATAAATTTTAATTTAATTCAAGTTGTGAACACTTACATTTATTCAACGAGCAAGCCTTTTTTAATGCAGAAATCTTATAAAACATTTTCAATAAATTCATGAACAGAAACACAAAGACTACATTTCTGAACTTGATATATGTGATTTAAACTAGATTTTAAAAGCATTTCTCATTTTCATCACTTCAGACAACCTTATTTGTCAATGACCCAAATACATTTATTAATTTATTTGTATAATTTAGTGCGTATCACGTTAAATCAATATACACTGTCACTGTGTCTCAGCATGTTAGCCAAAGTGCCCTTTTTGCTGTTTTGGAACCTGGCTCATTTCTCCAACTTCACACTGATAAAGCCTAAAATGACTTCCCTCTTGTTACCAAAGTCATCTTTGTTCTGCACCAGGTGTACGTTCTCCTGAGGGTTCAACGAGAGCAAGGTCAACTGGTTCATGTCCGGCAGGGCAGAAAATCTGCCACTGGGAATGATGTAACAACACCTGTTTATGAAGGTGTGTGAAACATGCCTTCTCTGAAAACAGCTTATTGTGATTGTGGGCTTAGAACCAACACCCACAAGACCAAACATGTCGCCACACCCTGTTGAAAAAATAACTTATTCAAACATTTGAAATCATTTTATAGTTTGTTTGATTTGTACATTTGTGGTAGGATATGAGAGCAGTGATCAACTTGTTCTGCAAGTACGATTTGCAATTTAAATATAATTTTTCAGTTGTAAACAAAATGTTCTCCTATTACAGCTTAAAATGCAGAGAGAATTATTTGTAGACTGATTTACCCGAAAAAATTAAACACAGTTGCACTCTCAGTTTTTGAGCACCCACAACAACCCAGCACAGCAACATTGGTTCAACCAATGGGAAGAGTATGGGGCAGGACTCTCTGTTTGTTCATACAATGGTTTGAAAACAGTCAATATTTTACAGGCAATTGTGTTTGGTGGCACCAGTGGCTCATAAATTACACATTTTAAAATCCGGTACACCCAGTAGAACACCACAGTTAATATGGTTTGGGAGCTTCTGATTTATGCTTGTTTTCATGGGAAGTTGCCTTCTGATCTGAAGTTTCAAGTTAATTGTATGCTTTTGGAGGTGTTGACTAAGATAAAGAAACTAAGGTTCGGCATTCTGAAGCATAAACTCACAAGTAAAGCATTAAAGTGATAGTTCACCCAAAAATAAAATTTCACTCATCTTTTACTCACCCTAATTCCATCCAAGATGTGTATGACTTTCTTTCTTCTGCAGAACACAAATTAAGATTTTAGAAGAATATCTCAGCTCTGTAAGTCCATATAATGCAAGTGAATGGGTGGCAAAATTTTGAAGCTCCAAAATCCACATAAAGGCATCGTTAAAGTAATCCATATGACTCCAGTGGTTAAATCCATGTGTTCAGACATGATATGATAGGTGTGGGCGAGAAACAGATCAATATTTAACACAACGTGCACAAAACGGCACCGCGATATGCCGAAGGGGGTAGCGATATGCAGAAAAGGACAGCGACTCCCCCCCCTCTCGACAACTTTTGGTCCAATTTCTGTGTAAAATCCCGGGCTGATTTCTCTTCCCAGTCCGGCCCTGAATGTGATGGTGATCTAGTGATGCCCGATTCATTAACAAATCGCTCTATTACACCAATTCTTTGATGACCCGATCGAACGGATAAAACTCAAATTGGAACAACTATTATTTTTTATAATTAACATTATTATTAATATTGGCAGCACTTGTGTGATGTTTTTAAAAAACTTTGCTATAAATAATGTTGTATCAGTGAACAACATTTGACACAATCTAAGCAACCTAATGGTCAAATTAATGTGTTAAATAAGAATTTTATCACAGAAATTAAATGTAAAGTGCTGCACATGGACTTCTGAAATCTCATCTGAGTCTCGGTTGTGAATATTTTTTTAACTGTTTTAATTAAATTAATAGATTTGCTAAAATTAATCAGATTTGCCAACACTAAAGACCCCATAAAAATGCTTAAACAAGCACAGTTTTTTTTTCCTGTGTCACTTATTTTCTATTGAAAACGAAGTTTGGATGGGACATATCGAAGGCATCAGCCTTTTTTTTAACAATGGCCAGTAACCTTTAGTATACATCACAACCATGAACCATGATTTGCTACTTGCTAATGCTAGTCAGTGGCAGCTATTAAGAAGAGGGCTGTTCTCATTCTCAAGGGTATTATTTTGAGATAAATTTGTATTTGCCTCAGTGTGAAAGATGTCATCAATATTTTTGGTCTGTTTCCCTGGAAAAATAAAAATGCATATAATGTAGTATCTACTTTTTTGGGGTATGCTAGCATATAGACTGTTAGCCACAATTTAAAACTGTAGCTCAATCAAACACTCTAATTATTTACTCTGTCATTGTTTCTGTTTAGTTGGTCTTTTACTGCTTCCAGAAATTGTTGACTAACAGTTGTTTATTACAGAGGAAAACCACACCACTCCCCTCATCTCCGGCAAACACATTCTTGTGTGTCCATTAACTAGCATAAAGACTGTAGTGGCAGCATTTATGAGCAGTTCTTTGTAGTGTCTCCTGTGGTTTGGCCTCTTAACAGCTTCTACTACCTCTATTTCATTAAACGGCTGAACTGTTCAAACCAACAGGGTCCCTGCCAGACTAATGCTTTTCTCTCTGTCCTTCCTTCCTTCCTGCCTTTGCTGATTAGAACTGGACACTAGTTTTTTATTGACCTCACAATTAGCATGCCAGACAAGACACTTCTTCCTCTTAATAGTGCCCACATACAGTAATATAAAACATTTCCTCAAGGACAGGCTAAATTAACCATACAACACACAAACATACATACCAGTCAACTTTTAGTTGTCTGTACTCTGTTTTATGATAACCTGAGGAGGTGGCGTGGCTGCTTCCTCTCCTAGAGGGTTGTAAAAAGACTCCATACAAAAGGTCATTTGAGAGTTCAAACTATCCCTAGTGAATGTAGGTGAATGTTTCTTAATATGTTTATGTGAGTATATGTGGCAGCAGTAGCTATCGGAACCATGACAACTTCAGGGAGCTGTTCCCCTCCGATGATGCTCTTTCATAGTTCAGATTCTCAGAAATGTTTTCTTTAGGGCTGTCAATCGATTACAATTTTTAATCGAATTAATTACTTGGTGTCCCGATTAATTAATGGTGATTAATCAAATATACAAATATTTGCTGAGAAAGCCCCTCATATAACAATAATTCAATATATAAAGATTATACATATTTGGGTTAAGCTATAAATGTTATGTTATATTATATATATTATACATATAATTTGATCTTGGGGGAACTTCATTTTGATTTAAGTTCCAAGTGAAAGCTTTGAGTTTGATTGCAGACTTTGGTGTCTTGGCAAATATGAGTGCAATTTGAGACGATTGAGATCTCTACTGAATCTCTAGAAGAGAAATGTTATTGGTTTTTTTTTTTTAAGGAAAAACATTTGACAAGAAGGACAGCAAAAATTTCCATTTGATGTACATTTAATCTCATGTCTGTTTAGAAACAACAAGATTCCAATGGAGAAATTCATAAATGTATAACTTTAAACAAACTGACTGTAAATATGTGTTGAATGACAGTGATACTTTTTAAAGCCAGTGTATTAGCACTGTGAGACAGCTGGATTTCCTCTTTTAACCCTAAGCTCATGACTGTGGGCACAAACAACATAAAATTGGCACACAGATGCCGTGGTGACAGCTACAAAGTTTTAAACATCCCCTCAACACCCTTCACCTCCAACCCACAGTCTTTCCACTTCCTCTACCACCTTTGAGCAGCTCTAAACTGAGCATGGTCAAAGTTAATTTGAAGCTATTTCTGATTTCTATGAAATACGATGAAATATACATTTCACAAATATTTTTTTTTTTAAATGTAATTTTTTTACAAAAAATATAAACATTTAAATAATTTGAAAAAATATTTTATTATTAGCATAGTTATGTAGGAAATCTGTTGCCGGTCAATTATACAGTTTAGCAGTTAATATGCTAAATATTTGAGAATTTGCTATTGACCAATCTATTGTAATATTTGGGAGAGCAGTGTAATAAAGTATATTTGTCAGCTGGATGTTCAACAGCAGCTCAGCCAGCTCCTTGCGGTCAGCAAGTGGCTCGGCCGCCATTTGCCAGTCAACAGCGGGTTCGACCAACACCTGGCGGTAAACACCATGGTGGTCAGCTGCAGGCTCGGCTGCAGAAAAAAAACAAATAAGATAAAAGAGTCAGGATCCAGACACCATGCTCCGAACATTAAAACACAGACTTGACAGAAGAGCACGCGGCAAGGAATAAAACACCAAAACCATGCGCTCACACGAAAAACACCGAACATGGCAGGACCCTGACAACCCGGTCTCATGACAAGACTAGAAATAATTAGTACAAGATGGAAAAATTGTAAGATATTGTACGAGTTGGCTCAATCAAAAATGTATGATTTTAACTTCCAAAATAAAAAATTAACGAACAAACAAATTATGATATCATGATTTTTCCAAAGTTTAACCCCTAAACTAAAAATGAACCTAACCATAAAGTGTAACCCCTTACCCAAACCCTAAACCTAACCATTATTGTAATAATAAAAATGATTCATGTGTGCCTTGGAAGAAAGAGAAACAACAGGGTTTTGAACAAGCGTTCTTACAATTTTTCCTTAATTATGCCTGAATCCCAAACTTAATCCTAAACCTAGCCATAAAGTCTTACCCCTTAAACAAACTCTAAACCTATTCCATGATGTTAATAATTTCAGTGTCCCAAAGAAGAAAGAAAACAAAATAATGTTCCAGTCAAATGGGCCAGCTACCATCAGAGTTGTCAGCACTGATCAGAGAGTATGAGAGTGTGTGTGTATCCTATGTAACAATTCTCTTCATCATGCCCCCTGTATGAACCTCTGATGGAGGAGCTATATGGTGTGTGTGCACCCGAGCAGCTGACGTCCCTATCAGCAATGCATTTACAACATATCTGCCACCAATTTGTGCCTTCCACCCCCTTAATATTTTACATTGCACAGAGTGCACACTTATGCCTTCACATACATAACACATATGTGCAAATGGTCAAAGTTAAACACTCCGATAGACCATGAGCATGCACAGACATTTTGAAATACATGTGAAGCAAAAAGCCTAGAAAAATACACAAGGACTCAAAGTTGGAGATCAGGCTCATTTAATCAGTCATTCTGCCTGTTTGTCAAAGCTTCATTCATCCAAAGTCTCAAAAGAATGTCTGCCATACAAGGATTTCGTTTGAAGAATCATTCGAAAATGTAAACAACTCAAAGTTCAAGCATGGATCCTTTTTCCAAAATCAATGTCTCTTTAAGGCACCGTAGACCATCACGATGTTCTGCTTGAATGGTCCACACTTATATCTTTTAATCTCTCTTTGGATCATTCAGTTTTTTTTTTACTTGAAACTCAAAGGTGACCTTTTGACCTGGTTGTCAACCTTAACTGCCCTCAAAACCCTTCCACTACTTCTTTGAAAGGGACTTGACATGAAAAACAACTGCGCTTTTCACTTAGGAATTCCCAACCCTTGACCTTCCTGCATTCATCACAATAGTCAAAGGAGAGTGTTAAGAGTCACACTTTTAAGACACTGTGGCATTCAGAAAATTAACTTCCATGTTTAAGCTTTCATGTATATTTGGGTCCTAAAACTAGCACACACTTATTAAGATGAAAGTTTATGGACACACTTTGTATGTTACAGGAATAGTTCACACAAAAATGAAAAATCTGTCCTCATTTCCTCACCGTCTTTTCCAAACCCATGTGACTTTCTTCTGTGAAACACAAAGAAGTCATTTACAGCAGACATAGCTGCCCTTTTCTATACAATTAAAGTGAAAGTGAATGTTGACCTTGACTACAAATTTTTCAAGTCAAGATTTCAGTGAATAATAACTCATATTTCACACATTCATTTAAATTCTTCACAACAAATTTCAATCATACGGTTTTAGAAGACCACTTTAATGATGCTTTTGTGATTCTTTATTGTCCTGAATGCCTTTTGAAGCCCCTGGTCACTATCCACTTTTATTGTATGGAAGAGAACAGCTCAGACATTCTTTCAAACTTCCACAGAAGAAATAAAGAGTGAATTTTTGGGGTGAACTATCCCTTTAAGCGCAAGCTATCCTGACTCTTATTATGGTGTTTATGTCATCCTGCATGTGTCTCCTTCTGTCTTTGTTCCCTGTCTCTCTTTTTTCATTACTCTCTCCCTATTCACATTATAAGAGACTCCTAAGAGAAGCAAAAGGGAAGAGAAAGAGAGCAGAGGACTGGAACAGAGGGAATGGCGAGAGGGAGAGCATTGTGGAAAAGGGGATTATTGCCCTGGCTTAATCCCACCATTTTACTATCATTTAACAATTTTCAATGGTGGCACCCACTTCCCATCCTCATCTACACATAAAATCTGCTTTCCCCTCCCTCCTCAGACAGTGTGAAATCGTTTTTTCAGCCTCGGAGGAGTGGGTGGGGAATTGGGCATTGAGTGGGGTGTTTGGGGGGGGCTGGGGCACTGTCCAGGCATTTTCTGACCCCAACTTCATCTATTTTCCACGGCTCCACACAGGGGCCCCATAACCCCCTTTGTTCTGATTGATGGCCTGCTGTTGTAAGACAAACCTACACACTGATCAAACAAGCATACGTGGACACTACTGGCAGGAAAGCTAACCTGTGATGCCATTCATGGCTGTATCCCAAATTGCTTTCTCAAGAGCAAATCCTTTTTAATTTGTATTTTAAAGCAGCAATGTTTAGTGCAGTAGATCTCAACTGGTGAGTTGTAACCCAAAAATGGGTTCTGATAGGATAGCAGATGGGAAAATAATGCTAAATGCGAATAATAAAATGCAACTATCTATCTGCATAGGTATAAGAGCTAAATAAATAGGCTAATTAACTTTTAAAGGGATAGTTCACCCAAAAATGAAAATTCTGTCATTATTTGCTAAACCTTGTGTTGCTCTACATCCATATGACATTCTTTCTTTTTGTAATGCAAAGGGAGAAATAAACCAATTTACAGCTCACTGATTTCATGCAATGGCAGTAGAAGATGACCTCCTCTTCAGCTTAAAAGGACGCAAAAGTCTAATTTTGAAAGTTAATAAATAATTACATGCAAATTGTGCCTTGTTCTGAAGGCGTACGATACGGTTTGGTGAGAAACCATTTATTTATTATTTATATACACAGGGGCAACTACTCCTAGTGGTACTACTATCCACTCAAAAAAGAATACATTTTCCCTTATCTATCATTTCTTCCTCTCTCTCTTTCCCTCCTTCTGAGTAAAAGTGAAGCTGTCATTCGTGGTTCTCCCTTTTCCGCCCCCTGCAAGCGCTTCGAGGAATGTTTTGGGGGGAAAGATGTTGGATGTTGTTTTAAAGCGGGGCAAATGGAAAACTAGTGTGGGGGAAATTGTCAGGGGGCCCACTGAACAGGTGCTACTCCCCCCTCACTTTCTCTCTCTAGATTCCATTTCTTCCTGTGTCCCTGAAGAGAGGAAGTCAGAGCTCTGTTGAAGGGATAAGAGGTTTGGATCAAACGGAAGAGCGGTCACTCTCTTTATGAAGCAAACTGATGAATCGTCCACACTTGCACTGTTCCACTGACGAACATAAAAACAACAAGCTATCATCAGCCAGCTAATTACAGTATGGAGCTAATAGAGGCCTTACAAAAATATAGTGTTCTGGCAATCCCCTATGGGAAGCATTTGGCGAATACGGCACAAATTTGCGAATATTGGCACAAATTTGTGCTACCAGCATAAATAAAACGTTTTTTGGATACTAAGCCTTGATATGTTTATAAAAACAAAAGGAAAGGAAAAACTTTATCATGTTTTATTAAGGTTTTAACAATTTTTTTCATGAGTATTTGTAAGAATTCCTACGTAAACTGCGGTTCTAGCACATATTTATTTGCTTAAATTTTTTGCTTACAGTGAGTAGGGCTGGGAAAAAATATTAATTTTTTAGATGATTTACAATCTTCATTTGATTGATTCCGATATTGAATCTTCAAGTCTCAATCTTTTTCTTTTACATTACAGTTCAGGTTTATTATTATTATAATTTCTTTCATATGTAAGCAAAATAGTCATTATAACTGAAATATACCCATTCAGAATGGAATAAAATTGTATCAAAATCAGAATCAAATCAAACTGATTTCATGATTCTCTGTTGTGTTGCCTTGTGTTTATCATCTGTCTTCTGTTTTACCTGGACTACACTTCCCAAAATGCACTGCCCACCTCTCTGTCATCTGTTCCCAATTGTTGTCACCTGTGTTCCATTCCCTCGTTAGGCGTTATGGATATAATGTCCTGGTTTCTGTTCAGTCTTTGTCAGATGTTGTGTTTTCTCCAGTTCCTGTACCGGTTTCTGAGTTCAGAGTCTTGCCTTGTTAATGTGTTTGCCCTGTTTTGTATTTTCTTTATTTTCCATTAAACTTAGCTGGATTTTGATCCGGCTCTCTTGACTTCCTCCAAATGTTAAACTGATAGCTTTTGAATCAGAATTACATCAAATATGACAAATCTGTATCGATGCCCAGCCCTAAAATATACTGTATAATAATAATAATAATAATAATAACATAAATAACATAAATATACAATTATAAATAACATAATTATGTGTGTATACAATAAAATATAATTTATTAGTATATGTTAACTAATAAATATTATTTTTCTATCATTTCTGTGAGTATTTTAAGAAACTTAAGTGACGTGCACACACACCCACAAAACACAGCATTTGGAAATATTCTAAAATATTGAAACATGCAAATAAAATCAATTGACTGTGTTCAAAGCACTTAAAAGTACTGGCAATCACCAAAAGATTTGTTTTCGCATAAACCTATCAAAGTGATTTGACAGTTCTTTCCTGTCGCCAACAATAAACTTGGGAGGAAAACAATGGCAACTGATGTCCATGAGGATGTTAAACTCCCCTTTGTCACAAGTGAATTTCGGATGAGTTGAATGAGATGTCATTTAACACCACTTCACTCAATGAGGAAGGTCATGCTTGGGCAGTTGGTGATCAGTTTAGCATTGAGCTGTCTACATGTGTTTGTGCAAGACAGGAAGCAAAACCGTTATGCTGGTAAATACCAGCACAGATAGGCTTTTGACAAGGGAAGTTGGAAAGTTGGAGATATGGGCTTGGGGAGATGCTTTAGTTGAAACAAAAATAAGACTGCTAGCCTCAGCCTTTTGGCATGCAGAGAGGAGGAGGTTTGTGCAGTGTTGGGTTTTACAGTGGCTGGCATCCTGAAACAGGGGAAAAAACACAGTGGTTGTTCTCAGTGCTAGCTAGCTTCCTGTTGTGGCTCCGGGTGTCTGTGTGTTTGACTGTTTATGAGGATGTTTCTATGACAGTAGGATGTGGGTGAGTCATTTAGGGCCATTGTGAAGTTTTATTCTTAGTTTTTGTGTGTTGCACAACATCACCTGGCTTATTTGGCACCATTTAACAGTTTGTCATGCTTTAATTTATGTCTGTCATAACTCGTAACTTCTCCTCAAATCGTTAGAAACAGGTTTTATGCCACAACTTATGGTAATAAGTAAACCATATCCAACAAGGATCTTAACGTATAAGTCATTTTTAAAGTGGCGTAAATCCTAAATAAGTGTCCCAATTTTAGCTTTTGTCAAGTGGGCTAAAAGGAACATATTGAATGTAATCTGTTTCCTGTTCTTGCTTTCACTCTGGTGTCAAACCACAGAAAAAACATAGTGTTCTGACAAGCTGTATGTGTATAGACTGTGTGTGTGTATATATATATATATATAGCCAGTTAAGAACCCACAAATTTGACCACTGCATTACACTACGTTACGTTGCATTGCATTATATTATATTATATTATATTATATTAAAAACAATGAAGCCTAAAATGAAGCTACCCCAAAATTAAAAGAAATATATAGGAAGTTTATTATGGTTTCAGCTTATATTAAACTTACTTCTAAATTACTTATTTGTGAATAGTGAACAGAGTGAATTGAATTGATTTTAATTGAAATTGGCATGAATTTCAGGCAGTGCAACAAATAACATGATGTATGTATAATTT
The DNA here is from genome assembly GCA_032164185.1 of Moxostoma hubbsi. NCBI lineage: Eukaryota > Metazoa > Chordata > Actinopteri > Cypriniformes > Catostomidae > Moxostoma > Moxostoma hubbsi. Next base: position 12,926,402 of record JAVLUX010000040.1, read on the forward strand.
CTGATTCATTTCAATTATGAGAATTAATGGAATTGATTAATGAGGATTGATTAATCACATTGATTAATATGCATGTCATGAAAATAAAAATAAGTAAGGTCCTAAATATATGCATCTTTAAACAGATTAAGTCATAGCATGTCATTTATTTGTCTTTTTTTTTTCTTTTTTTCTTTTTTTTTTTTGCTTTTGGGGTAAAATATGACCCGGACATGTTCTTGACAGGTTTTGTGAGATTCACTCTCCTTGCAGGTATGCGCATTCTAAAAGAATAATCATACGCATCTGGATTATACCTCTTTCAATGTAATAAGAAACTCCTCCCTGCCTCTACACAAATGCAGTCCTTTCTAGGAATGACTTGGTCTGCTTTGCCAAGTCTGGCAGTGTTCATTCAAACAGAGGCCAGTCCATTCAGAAGCCAAGAGTGTACACTCATTCATGCTCACAAGCCCTGCCTTCACTCTCTCTGTCTATCGCTCTCTCTCTCTCTCTCTCTCTCTCTTGTTCACTCTTTTTCTCTCTGCAATGTTTAGTAATATATTTATTTATCTCCTGGGTTTGCTTAGCAACTGCGCCGCAAAGTGAGGCACTGCAGCGGTGAGTCAACCTGCTGTCATACTGATGAGAGATAGAAATGGACAGTGTAAACTGTACATGGTATTACACTGTAGCTACTTGGATTTTGTTGAAATGGGGTTATAAGTTGCACATTTGATTTCATGCATGGGCATTAAAATGACTGGGTACTGAAATAGATACTGAAATGTCACAGTGGTCAAATACACAACATGATTTGACCAAGTAGGATTTGATCCTGAATTTAGATCCCTTGTTGGTCCTGGAGCAACTTTCAAACTGACCCTAGCCCTGACCTTAACCTAGCACTAACCCAAACTATACAACTAAAATCAGAGAGATATGACTGAATGTTTAAGTCACTTAACATCAAACTAACCACCAGGCCAGCCTAATACAAACACAGTGTCCTTACCAGACAGGATGGTTGTATGCTATTCTGAACACAGCCACAGAGTCTACGCACTTGCAACTTTCTGCTTGGGGTAGGGGCGATGCCACCCATCCTTGCAACCATTGGGAAAATATAGATGCACGGGAATGGGGGAGAAAGAGTTTGGGGCTAGAGAAAGAAATGTCAAGGCTATAGCCCAGGAAGCCCAAGGCTATCTACGTGCCTGTGTAAGGTGCATTCAGGTCACATACTTACATATTCATGTTACTTAATTATTCTGCAGTTTGAGTAAAAAAAACAACCTTTCACACTATCTCCTACTTCTTTACCCAAGTTCCCTCCCTCACACAACTGTTTCACACATTTCTGAGCAGTACTCTCCATGAAACCCATTAATAATTTCCTGGAGACCAGGCATGTCTGAGATTCTGTGTGTGTCTTAACTTCCATCCTGTTTCAGGCTAAGCTGTGTACTGAGTGGGTGAGCTGAGATGACTAGACCATAGTCAAAGCACAGAAAAAGAGAGCGAGAAAGATAAAGAGCCAGAGAAAATGTAAATCTGCATGACAATCTGTCTGTGTAGCAGTGTAAGGGGCAATATTACAATGGTGACTAATATTTCGGTCTAACACCAGTTGTGCACAATTTTTTCACTCTTTCCCTTTCCCTGTCTCTCCCCCTCATATGTGTTATTTTTAAAAGCCCTTTTAAATGGTAATGACTATTTTTACTCTTTTCCATCAAGCCACGTGGGCTCAAACAGAGACAGCGACGGATGATTCATATCAGGTGGAGTGCTCATTTTGTGAAATGCTGCCACCACATCTTTGCTGTAACATGGCCTTCATAGAAATGAAGCCATGGAGGACCTTGAAATGGATGCATGCGACTTAGATCGGGAGCTGTAAGCTCAGAGGCTGACATACACAGAGATAATCTATTCATAGCCGAAGGAAAATTCAAGGTTTAGATATCTTTTCTTAATCTGCCAATTGTTGATTTAACTTGTGATGTGCAGTATGTAGGGCTATTAGGATGTCATCAATGGTGTTGGGTAAGGCAAGCATCACAATAAACCTACTATTGCTCATACTTTGAATTAGGGATTTGAACAAACCTTGAATCCTAAGTCATAAATTTCAGACTGAACTCGTCCCACACCCTGATTGTTCTGGAAATGAGTGATACCTCAAATCATGTGGCTTGTTGAAGCGAGGTTTGCCATACTTGGACACTTGGAGTTCTTATAGAAAAACTAGACAAAGTCTCTATGTGTTGAAAAACACTCAGACCACCCTAACAACCAAATCCTCACAGAACAGACTAGCAACCACATAGAAACATACTAAAAAAACATTCAGAACACCCAAGCAAACAAAACCTCTCAGAACACCCTCAAAACTGCATAAAAACATGCTAAAAGCCATTCAGAAAACCCTGACAACAAAAACCACACAGAACATCCACATAAAAACAAGCGTAAAAACATTTAGAACACTCTAGTAACCAGACCCACAGATATCTATACGCAGATACCTTATCTGCAGCTGTCCCAATGGGCCGCAATACATCGGTGCACCTGCCATATTGGAATGGTCAAGAGCCGTCCGTCAACACATGAAAGTAAATTGACAGAAACTGTCTGAAACAGTCTGGTCTTTTCCAGCCAACATTCAGATTATATATTTAAGATGATATAAAAATTCCTGACTTCCACACTCCACATCTAAAACAGTTCCAGAATCTACAAATGTATATCTTCTAGGACCAGAACCATTCAGAACACCCTAACGTCCACATAGAAATCAAATACACTAAAATAACACCCTAGCAACCACATAGAAACACTTTTAGAAACACTCAGAACACCTTATGAGTTGTAGCGGCGAATTTTGCAAAGGCTAGTTAAATCTACTTTTTTTTTAAATCTAGTTTTTCTAATAAGGATTACTTTTACAGTGCATAAAAGTTAATGTAGAATCTGTTGTTTGACACAAACTGGTGGACTCATTATCTTCTCGCTGTTAGAACATCAGATAGAGACAGCCTTTTCAGACTTACCTGTCAAAATGAGAACTTTTGGTTCTCTCAATACATGATAAGAGACCACAGATTGCTCTTATGTAAAGCCTTATTTTTATTCCCATTAATGATGCGTCGTCTCCTCAGGTCAGAGACCAACTAGAGTCTGGCTGTTGTGAATTCCTGGAAGGGTTTAGTGCACACCTGGTAGCTAAATCACAGACACACACACACACACAAAAACACATGTTCTGGTGGCTTATAAAATATGGCTGCTAATCTTGAGATCACATTCTGACATGCTCCAAAGCAACAGCACATCTTATTTCTCCAAGCAGGAAAGGAAGGAATCTCATGGAGTTTTTGTCCTGGAGAGAGAAGCATGGGCTGCAATGAAGTGCTGAGCGACAGATTTGTTGTTTTGCTGCCACTGCTGAGGTCCAGAACCATGTGAAATAAAAAAAAACAAAGCCTGATTTCAAAACAAAGCACTTCTATGTGTCATCCTTCTTGGAAGACATTCCTCCACAGCATACCAGAGTGTGTAGGTGGAGGTTTCTGACTATTGGGACTGATTATAATTAAAATGTCATTTTTAATGAAATGACCCCCTACACAACATGAAAGTTCACTACAAACCTCCTTGTCTCTCTCTGACTACCTCTCTATCCATACTATTCATACATTTATTTATTTATTTTACTTTATTATTATTTCTGATTATATATAAATAGCATAACAATTTACGTGAAAGCTGATTTGAAAATATATATACATTTCAGAATGTCTTTGTATTTGGTATGTCCCTGTTTTGCTTTTTGTTGTAGTTCAACCAGTATTCAAAATTCTGTCATCACATACAGTATTCACCCTCATACAATTCCAAAATCGTTTGACTTTTTTTTCCCTTCCATGGAACACAAGAACAAAGAAGATGTAATCCTGAATGTTAGGAATTGACAGCCTCACTCACAGTTCACTTTCATTGAATGGAAAAATATGCAATGAAAACAAAGAGGCTGTCAGTCCCTAACATACCGACATACATATTTTGCATATGCTTTATTGGAAGCAAGAAAATCGGACCTTTTGTGCAAAGTCAACGTCACAAATTTGCATACATTTGATTAGTGACCTAAAATTTGTTTGTTTACATTTTCCACAACCCCAAAACTTTGTTTATTCCAGGTTTAAAAGTTCTCCTTCACTAAGGATTGTACAAACACACAAACAAACATTCACACTATGCATGGCTCTACATTGGTTTCTGCCCAACATTATTAACATTATGGTGGTTAATTACATCCTCTCAAGCAGTTCCGGCTTGTTCAGAAGCCTCATTAAAAGTCGTGAGAGATGGAGAAACAGGGAGAGAGCAGGAGGTAAAGAGATCATTTTGCCAGGGTTGAGCTGAGCTCTCTCCCCACATTGGCAGAAGTTCTAACTCTCCATGTGGGTGGCTTGGAAAAGAGCCCGCAGCAGTTAAGAGTGATAACTGCGTATCCACTAAGCTGTTTGCTTACAACACTGAATCTCCATGTTGCCCTGTTTGTAACCCTCAGGATGTTTTGTCTTGATAAGCTGTTTGTTGTGGAAGAAGACAAAGATGAAACAATAGATACACTACAATACTTCCTTGAAGTAAGCGCGCTTCCACCATGTTGAAAGACATTCGTCAATGTACTGGGTTCTTGAATTGGCTATATGGTTTTTGGACTAAAAAGGTTTCTTATAGGTTCTTCAGATCAGCACACTGGTTTCTGAGTTGTTAAAAGCACTTGTACATAGATTATTATCTAGAAAACGAAGTTTTAGAAGTACTAGACAACAAAAAGTTCCATGTGGAATTTTAAAACTTTGAGCCTAAAATGGGTTGCAGGTCTGTTCTGAAAGGGTCACAGATGGTAGGGAAAAACAATAATAAATGCAATTTATAGAATGGAACTAACTAATTAGTAGTGTTGGTAACCAATTAAGAACCAGTTGAGAACCACTGTCCTATGGTTTGAGGGTGTGAACTAATTTTGGTTCCACCTGCAACCTTTATATTTAAAAGTGTCCAGAAATGTGCTCCACATGTTAAAGTAGGTTCCTTCGAAAGCTCGAACCCAATCTTGTGGCAGGCCGCAATAATCAAGAGTTGGCTCATTCAAAAACATACAATTTTTATTCCCATAGAGAGAAATAAACAAAAAACTAATAATGTTAAGACTTCCCTAAGTTTAACCCCTAACCATGATTTTAATAGAAAAATCTTTGTTGTGTATCACAGAAGTAAGAGGAACATCTGCATTTGAATGAGGGTTCTTACAATTGTTAAAATATCTAAATCCCAAACCGTTAAATCTAACCCCTAACCCAAACCCTAAATCTAAAAAGTGTTGGCTAGGAGGCTCAAGCTTGTTAAAATGTTATGACTGCATTGTATCGATTTGAAATTCTGTCTGTTTATTGGTTGGTTTCCATGGGAATCAAAGTTGTACCTTTCTCGTATCTAAGGATACGATTCTTGCATTAATTTTTACGAGTTGCCATGAGACTGTGTTGGAAAGATCATCAAAATGTGATCAGAATTAAGAGGTGGGAATAAGAATAAAGCTAGAGTTAGGATCAACCATGCACTAATAAACTCATCTGTAGGATTGACAGACACAAGGGTGGGCCGAGCCATCTGTTTCAGCCAAAACAATTGGCTGGATATGCACCTGCCTGTTAAGAGTGATTGACAACAGGAGAGGTCATATCTCCAGGGGTTGCGTTTTTTTGCTGCAACTCACATAACAACACAAATGGAAGAGTGCAGCTGGCGAGCAGGACATGGGTGGTGGGTGGATGACCCCTGATGGGTGTACAAGAGGGTGCGGTTTGGGGGAGAAGGGTGTTCGGTTCACTGGAACTTGAGCACCGGAAATTACTGTGCATGTTGGCAAATACTTCACAGTGCAGTCTGTTACAAGAGGATGACAGGGACCAAAACCCTTTGCACAGGATTAGCACACCAGCCAAGTGTAGTCACAATCTGTCTGTGTTTATTTTCACTGCTTAAAAAAACTTGCATGCACTTAACATTTTTTATTTTCAGTCAGACTAAAACAATAATTAATCTTTATAAAACGTCATGTAAGTGCTTTAGTCAGACTGAAATCTTACCAGTCCAATTTTTGAGAAGTCGTTCAGACATAGATAATACGATTAGCTCAGTTTCATCCAGCATGTATACGCTATTCAGACCACAATTGGCCTCTCCACTGTGTGCATGCTCTCAAAGATTGAGGTGATGCGCGACCTGTATTACCGGAACTTCCTCAACTGATGTCCTTCCTTCAAATATTCAGTTTTACATTGAGTGCCTTTGAAAGTCTGCTCAATTACACAAAAACCTGCTGTAGCTCAATTATGACTGGGAAAACAGATACATGTTGTCTAATATCCATTCTCTCTCATTATGTGGAAAGCTATGTTTTATCTAATTAATTTAATATAAAAATATCATTTAATTATAATGTAATTCATAATTCGTCGTCAAAATTTAAATACTAATACTAAAAAAACTACATATTGCTAATAAGCTCAAACCAAACTGAAACTAGAAGCTAGATGGAAACTAAATTGAAAGCACAAATTGAAAACAGATAATCAGAGAACAGCTAATCATTATTGTTAGATATACAACACACTGTTTTGCCTTCAGAAATAATAATTACTTATTTTAAACCTACTTTTTACTCCCACACAGGGATCATCTCTTTATCTGTTGTATGCAAAAGTCAAGAGGGTGTCAGGTTACAGCATGCTTTGCCTCATCTTGCTTTTAACATAGGGGCCTGCAGAGCTACTGATCTCCTGTCAAAAAGTGCCTCGGGGATGGGGGGGTGGGGAGACATTTCACCTGAACCAGCCAGTACCTGGAAATACCAGCCTGTCCACATAGAAATTTGTTTTGCTCATTTAACACTCCGTAACACTTTATCTTACTTTAACTTACTTTGTCATCTTCTTAATGTTTTATATTACTCAAGTGTACCATCAAAGGTTTATCTTGTCTTTGAGTCTGTGAAGGTTGTTGTCAGTATCTCAAAAAGTTAAATATTGTTTTTAAGTGATTAATTATGTGCTATTAAATGCATTATTCATCTTGTGCAATTCTAGTCTGTAAATTAGCTTTGGATAAATAACATTCCATATTCATTACAAGTTAAACTCAATCGGCAGCATTTGAGGCACACTGCTGAATACCGCAAAGCATTATTTCAACACATCCCTCCTTTTCTTTAAAGCAAAAATGTAGGTTACAGTGAGGCATCTACAAGTGAAGTGAATGTGGCCAATTTTTGGATGGTGGCTATACTTTGAAAACAATATTTTAAGTTTATGTATTGGTCCCATTCACTTCCATTTAATTGCCTCACTGTAACCCAGATTTTTGCTTTTGCAAAAATAGGAGGAACAAGCCGAAATAATGAATTGTGGTAATCAACATTATACCACAGATGCTGTTGATTAATGAGATGAAATGAAAATTCTCTCATGATTCACTCACCCTTTATGGCATCCCAGTTGTGTATGACTTTTTCTTCTGCAAGAATATCACAACCCTGTAGGTCCTCAAAATGCAAGTGAATGGGTACCAAAATTTTGAAGCACCAAATAAATATAAATATAGAGCATAAAAGTAATCCATATGACTCCACTGGTTAAACCCATATCTTCAGACACAATATGATAGGTGTGGTTGAGAAATAGATACATTTATAAGTAATTTTTTATCATAAAATCTCCTCTCTGCCCAGTAGGGGGCGATATGTATGAAGAATGTGTATCACCAAAAACAGAAGAAGAATGTGTAAGTAATGATTGAGTAGGGAGAATTTAGTTTAAAAAAAAAAAATAGAAAAACTTTTAATATTGATCTGTTTCTCAATCACACCTATCATATTGCTTCTGAAGAGAGATTTAAGCACCTGATTAGTCTGGAGTACATTTATGTTGCCCTTATTTAAATTTTGGAGCTTAAAAATTTTGCCACACATTCACTTACGTTGTGTGGACCAACAGAGCTGTGAAATTCTTCTAAAAATCTTTAAGCTTAACTTCTATTGAACCCAGAATATGTATTTAATAAATGTCAATTTTAAATATGGCACTTTTGAAATTATTTGAAAATAATTTCAATTTGAAAATAAACAATTTGTAATTGTTCAGTAAGGCAACAAGAGAAAACAGAGAGAGATGTCATGAGTAGATTTGAATAGACAAAATAGCAATTTATTAATAACTTATAATTTCTTTACATTCTTAATTTTGGGTTTTGTAAAAATTCCCCTTCCCCTACCCCTAAACAGGCCTTCCCCTTTGATTGACAACAAAACCAGCTAAAAAACATTTCAGTCTCTCACAAAAAATTGTCACAGAACTTTCCTGAAGAGGAGAGACAAAAAAATCTCTCACAGTCCTAATTTCCTTGCACAAAAATCAGCAATACTTGCTTTTACCTTTAGATGTCCCCAGAAAAAAACAAAACAAGTAGTATAAAGGCGAAGGGGTCCTACATGAGAATGCATCTTGAAACCCCGCCAAGTAGCATTCGAAGAATGCCTTATACACATACACACACACGTTTGGGCTACCCCTCTGAGCGTGCAAGTTCATATAGTCCAGTCTGGGGAAGTGCTCTTGAAAGTTAATGCACAATAACACTTCATGTACAGAACAAAGGCAAGAGATAGCGATGACTTTGATTTGTGTTGGTGGTTAAATAGCTGAGAAAGGCTGAATGTATCCATAAAGCAAAATAAGTAAATATAAAATACATATACACATTAATGATCTTGCAAAACCTGTTAACATATTTGGCATGATAAAGATAATATTGATCAATATTCATTTCGCTTACATAAGGAGAACAAAAGAAGAAGAAAATCTACAGCCTTTCCTATATATATATATATATATATTCTTACTATGGCAAGGCTTACAAACATCTTTAATATTCACATGTATCAATGTTTCAAAAATTTCTCCACACAAATAAGTTGGGAGTACAGTATACTCTGCCATCATTACCGAGGGAATATTGTCCCAAAACAGGCAAGTCTTCATTGAAGACAAGTTAGAGCACACCTTAAAAAATGTGAAGGTGCAAGTGCTAAACAAAACAAGGAGTATTTGTAATTGTTCAGTTCCAGTAAAGTCTCTTTGGCACACCAGCCCCAGTTGTAGTAAATTGAATGTCCAAAAAAGTTCTTTCCATAGTTGCCAGTCTTTCCATGCTTGAATATATATATATATATATATATATATATATATATATATATATATATATATATATATCAAGAACTAATTGATAGAGCCCAAGAGAAACAGAGTCCCAGATAATGTCTGTTCTCTCTCCATTAAACAGCAGCTTATAAGCTCTGGGCACACCACATGACCCATCAGTGGCTACTCTGGTCCGCTGTCATCTCAAGCCAAATCTATCAATAACACAAGGAACCCCTTGACAGGCATCGGAAAAAGAAACCCATGTTTCAAACACTTTTAGAGCCAAAAGGGGGTCACCGTGGCAAAACCTCACGTGGACTCAAGTGGGTCCAACTGAAAGACATTGTGGTTGGTCGGTGTGGTGAAGTACAATGGGGATGGAGCTGCCATGCGGTTGTCGCAAGGACTCTTGAGGCCCAAAGTACGCTCAAAGTCCAAGAGCTGGCCCATGAAGTTAAAGTTAGGGGAGATGTTGGATTTCTTCATCTTGACGATGTCGTAAGCATCGTTCATGGACAAGTTGAGCTTTTGCATGAGGTAGGCTACTGTCACAGTGACGGAGCGGCTGATACCTGCCAGGCAGTGAACAAGCACGCCACATTTTTGTCCACGGGCTTCATCTGGAAACAAAACACAAAAAGTTATTAGTTTTGTTGTCTTTCCGAACTCAAAATCACAGTCAACTCATTTAATTTGCTAAAATGCTCAACTCAGAGGTCAGTGTATTATTCAAGTGTAACCAACAATTGTGCATCCTCACGAATATGTAATTAAACATTAGCGCTGTTGTTGAGGACAGCATGTCAGAATTCATTACAGTCCCAGCACTGACAAAACAGAGTCTCATTCAATGGGCTTTCTAGAGCATGACTGCAGACGGAGCGAAAACAACTCGTCCATTTTCTCAGGGAATGTGACATGGAAATGGGCTATTACGGCCTAATATAAAAGTCATAGCAGCATCCTGTTAAGGCCAACAGGATGTCAAAGCTGGCCCGTAAATGGTCCTCATTGTGTGGTGAAACACTGCTCTGTCCTAGATTACTTTCAATGCGGCTTCCTTCCTGTTGAGCTCAAATTACCACCTCCCCTCATTTGTCTCCTGTTTCATCATAAGCATTTGTGTCACAATTGCACAACCTGGAGATAAGTTACTAGGCAAACAATAAAATGGTGCCATCCACATCAGGCTGACTCTAATTGTTTTTGAGGTTTTAATCACATTTTTTTTTTGCAATAGTTTCAAAACAGTGTTGCCTAAATACACCTAAATCCTTAAAAATGATTATTTGCACTTTTCGTTATAGTTGCGTGAAAAACCCTGAGACCCAATTGATTGATCAAAACGAGGACTGAATGAAAAACTAAATAAGGAAGCAATAAAGGCACATTTTGTGGTGCTAGTTGTGTTATTATAATTGATTCTCACCAATGAAGCTGATGGCTTCGGGGAAAAACTGGGAGAGATTTTGGCTCCAGTGATCCGAGATGGGAATCTGCTTGTACTTAAACTCTCCTGCGTTCTCGAACATGTTGGGCAGATTAGGAGTCACGTTCAAGATGTACTTGATGCCAAACTCTTCCAGGATATCCAGGTTCGCGGAGTCCTTCGCACAACCCAAATACAGATGCGGCAGGATTTCCACTGGGAAGCAAGGCTGAGGATTGGAAAGGGGACTGCCGTCCGAGTCGGTGGCGCTGCTCGGGTCGATATCCGACTCGATGTCCGAAGAGTCGGAGCTGATCCGAAGCCCTCCGAGTCCGAGGACTTGGGAGGTCGGTGAACTGCTGCTGGACGAACCGTCGAGGTTCGTCTCGCACAGCGTGGGATATTCAGCTTGAAATGTGCTGAAACCACCTATGAAGTTGAAGAATTCGTTTTATTAATATATATAGACAGCAAACCGCTAAAATACAATATATTACACACTGAGGTGCTCGAACAACCTTAAATGGTTCAGAAAATCAACATACCCTCAAGATAGAAAGCCTTGTAGCCCTCGTCCTTCATTCTCCTCAGCAGTAAACCCAACACGGAGCCGCCGTCGATATTTTCATTCCACTCTCGGCTGTACTCGTCGTACAACACGATAGTATCCGTCTTGCACCTCCGCGCGAATCTCTCACGGTCTTCCCCATTAGAAAGCAGAGACTTTATGGGCAGGTTGCCCTTTTTCAGTCGCCGGAGCATGAGGCTCGGGATAGCCACATTAATGGCCGTTTCGACATGCGACGACTCGTATAGCTCTTGCGCTCGGCAGTCCATAACCAGCAAACAGTCCTTGCGCGTCACCAGATGCTCCTTCAGCCACTCTACTGTCTTGCTTATAGCCATGACCGAATACAAATGCACGGGTTTGAACTTATCGAGCATTAGTAAAATAGCAGTTACCGTACCGTAAAGAGCTGAAACTGCGGAGTAGACGCGCTGCAAGAGGCCGTAGATATCTCAGGCCTGAAGCATTGAGATTCTCTCGTGAGAAACACTATTAAAGTATCTTGTTATAGAGCCAAACGCCAGGAATATTTCCTATGACGCTCGAAATGGTTGAAATTATTGGGTTTCGGTTCGAGAGTCAAGCGCAGAGTCGCTCAACTTCCAGTCCATTCATGCAACAGTGCTAAGGATGTCTGTGCATTTATCAATGACTCACACTAGTCAGTGAGTGAGCTGCAGCCACTGACGTTTTCTTCCTGTTATATAACCTCTCTTTTTCTCTCGACTTCGATATTTTTTTCAATATAGACATATATATATATAGTATAGTATATATATATATATATATGCGCAAATCGTTTGAGAGTTCCTAGCGAATATCGTTTGCAGATCGGCTTGAAGATTTATTTCCTTTAGATATTTTCCCTTGCTCGAAGAAGGCTGCACTGCGTCCTCCGCTCTCGTAGCCAGCTAGTGAATGGATATAAGCGCGAGGCGTTTCAATCAATACATTAAGTCAGCCAACCAATCAGAGGGCGCCGAGCAATCGTCGCCGTGGAAACGGGGCAGGATGGAACAGACTGTGTTGATGAATTGGTAATAAGTTTGTCATTCACAAAAACGGAAAGGAATTTCCGACTGCAAATAAACAGTAGAGAGGCACTGCACGGGAAGGAAGGAGTGAATGTATTTGACCTTATGCTCAGGTTACACACTTGAACGCCATACCGCGGTAAATGTATTTTTACGTTCGACATTCGATGGATATTCGGGTACTCCGACCCGCGCTCTCTTCAGTCGACAATCTTACAAAGATGGCATTAGCACACTTGGTATAAAGGGAGTATAACTGTACGCTATGAACATAAAAAGAGGACTCAGAACAGTCAACGCTTGGTATAGCTTCAAAATTATGCCTGAAATAATCCGATGCGCTTTGACTGCTTAGCAGATGTAAGGGACCGTCTAAAAACTCCACCTACTACGCTAAAACATAATAGATGTCCCCTCATTCATCAATTGACGTGCAAATTATACATGGGAAAACAAAACACACACACACACACACACACACACAGTAAAATACATTTTCACATTCAGAATGCTGTAGTAACTTCCCAGAGGATAGGCAGACATACTAAATATTTATTATTACAGTATCATCAATTATGTGTACAGTATTCATTTATTTTATAAAAACATTCTCTTAAATTTACCAAAGGGATAGTTTGAATAATTGAATACTGTACTCATATAATTGATTATGCTGCAATAATCTCACCTGTAGTATGTCTGTCTATCCTCTGGGAAGTTACTACACACACACACTCTGTGTCACTCTGTGTGTGTGTGTGTGTGTGTGTGTGCGTGTGTGTGTGTGTGTGTGTGTGTGTGTGTGTGTGTGTGTAGTGGGTGGTGTTTTCAGACGGTCCCTTACATCTGCTAGGCAGTCAAAGCGCATCGGAACATATCAGGCATAATTTTGCAGCCACACCAAGCGTTGACTGTTCTGAGTCATATTTGTATGCCCATGACCATCGTATAGTTATACTCCCTTTATACCAAGTGTGCTAATGACATATTTGTAAGATTGTCGACTGAAGAGAGCGCGGGTCAGAAAACGGTGTCGGTGTGTGGAACCTACGGCTCACTCACCATTCAGTGTCTTGCCAGCGAGTACTAAAAAACACATTTTCAATTTATTTATTTTTCTGGGTTTTAACAACGTATTTTTAAATTTAATTTATGTAGGAGAAAATTGTATTTGTTGATGCAATCACAAAATCATCTGTTTAAAATTACGCGTCACTCTGTTTTTTTTTTTAAAAAAAATATATATTTTTTTTTATGGGAAGCATATTATTGTGAATGATTTAATGCAATTTCATACAAATAAAAAAAATAGGTGAAAAAAAACAAAGTTACCAAACCACTCCCCCAATAAAATTAGTTTTTCCGTCCGTTAAGTTTTAATCATATGTAAAATACGCTAGACAGTTTCTTAGCGTTTCGCAGTTTTTTTTTTTAGACACATGTCAAGTTAAAAAAAAAGAACTTACACGGTTAAACGTGCCTCCAGACACCAGTGTTATTCTTGGCTCCGGGTGTGCACGTACGCGTTAGGTGTGAATGACCCCTTATTGTTTATTGGCATTGCGTTTCAACGTACATGTTTCGATTAATTTACTTCCCGATCGCTCTATTCTAAAAACTATTGTTATATCTACCCATGAGATCACAGGCATTGGATGTGCTCACTGAATGATCACCTCAAAAAACACAAATAGAGCCATCAAAATAGTTTAACACCAGATGCTAATTGATGCCCCGTGTGACCTCGACAGTTTCTCCTCACTTCCTACAGTCATTGCCAACACTGTACTTCATGACATCTTGTGTGGCAAGATACCATGTGTACAAGCTTTTAAAAAAACAGACTCACAAATCCTTTAAGAGCTGCAGTGAATTCCTATGCCTACATTTTCCCAGATGTCCAAACATATAATTACCCATAAATGTGTAATCGCTATCGGTTTTAATAAAACAAACTGAATTATAAATTGCATAGTGATGAACCAAGGGGTTATTATTCTTTTAAAAGGTTAGGTCAAGTGTCTGGTACTGAGAAATGCAGAAGTCTTTGCTCGAAATACAAAGTTGCCAAATGTTGTTCCATTTGACATGAGTAGGTGAGCTTAGAAAAATATTTTTATACACATAAGAGCAACATCATGATATCTTTTTGCTCAGTCATGTTCACATATAATGCTGGAACCTAATATATTAAAGTAACAATACTAATAACATGTTTCACCTTGGGCAAATTGAATGCTATAGCCCAGAATGGGGTAACAATTAACATGTGGTCAGACATCCTGTCTCATGTGTCATTTGTCAGCGAATTGTCTTTAATTGTCCATCAAGGCTCCTTCACATGCACAGCAGTCACACGGGCCAAAGGTGTGTTCAGTTTCACCCAGTTTAACATATGAAACATGACACAGGGCCTTCATAATGGCCATTATTTCTGAAGAGGCTGAATTGTATTCTCACTTAAATCCACTTTGGCCTCTTCTTTACTGCTTAAAGAGAGTGCATCTGGATGAGCTTTCATCTCTAAAGGAGAAAGGCTCCCTCCTTTTGACATTATGGCACTGTATTAATTACTGAAGGGATAGTCTGTCATCAGAAGTATTAAATCGTATAAACATGGAACATACATTTTTGCTTAAATGTTGATATGTTGATATGAACTGTCAAAAATGTAAATGTAAACAAAACCAAATGTGATCAAACCCACTCAAGGCCTGCTTTATGTTGCTCTGTCTGCCTATCTATCTGTCTGTCTGTCTATCTATCGGTCTATCGACTTTTTAAACAAGTTTCAACATTCAGACAAGGCTCTGTCAAGCCAACGTTTGTCTCGACAAACTTCCCCCATAGTTTATGCACTGCTATACTGATATGTTGTCAGTCAATTTTAAGCATGGCAGTTTTATTTTGAGAATTTTACACACTTTTTAGCCAATGAATTTCCATGACCTTTCCAGTTCATTGTGATTACTGGATAAGGATAATCAGATAATAATTTATTCGAATTGGATGACAGTTCCTCATAGTGTCACTGTCACTCATATTTTACCAACAAGGGATTGACACTACAGTTAAAGTTTGACTTTCCTCCAAACAGACACATCATGTGGATCATCCGGCTCCAGCTAGCAAACTGATAACAGCTCAGCTCTTCCTACTATTATCACAACCCAGTCTTCTGAGTCAAACGCTAACAGAGCAAAAAATAGCTATGTGGAACTAAGATACAAAAATCCTGAACTTTGTAGGTATTTTCATTTACCCAAATGCATATTACAGACTATTTGAAGTAATGTGTGAATTTCTTGTGAACAATAATAAGTTAGAAAAGGCTGTGTGTTGTATACATTCAAATGCCTGCATTGCACTACTTTCAGGATAATGTGTGTGCAGGCTTGCAGTTTAGTCTTGATTTGACACTACTTTGCTTGGGAACACCCTTCTATGGAGAAAGCCCCCCCCCCCTCCCCATTTCCTGGGTGGGACTGGATGTTTTGTAAGTTTCTGTTGCTCACCAGGCACTCTAGTAAGTAAGTTTGGACTTACTGGCTCTGCTTTTATCTGTTGGCTCCATCAGATGAGACTCTGTCTTGCATCAGGGTCTCTGTTGACCCCCTGCCTTCACCTCGCTCAATTGGATCTCGGGATGGGCGAATTGTGGTGCTCATGGGATGAAAGGTCAATCTGGCTATGTTGTGTACCACCAGGGTTTCTCTTTTCCTAACTAACTCTACTCTCACATCCTTCCCTTCCCTAAACAGGGAACTTCCTTTTCACTGGATGTTTACTTCCTTTCTTGCTGTTTTCCTGACTTACTATTTCATCTTTTGTGTTCTGGTTTCTTCTGGGATTTCAGTGTGTGCAAAAATGTAATAATGTCTGTAAAAAATGATCTTATGAAGCGGTTAAATACAAATTATTTTTGTGACAGTTATTCAAATTGATCGTTCAAACATTCAATACAAAAATTTTAAATCTGCCTGATGAATTCAAGCAGCAGCTCTCATACACTATAAATACATTTATATGTATTCAATACAGTCTAATTTATCTCTAATGCATTAGACTTCAGCTATTATATCACTGTTCCTTAAACTACATTTTAGGACTGGCCAATATGCTGAAAAACTCAAAATAATAATAATAACTTGATATTTATGTATTTGCTCTGAAATTTTCTGTGACAGCCATTGTATCAAATTAGAGTGCAATAATATGCTTGATGTAAGAGGTAAAATAAAGTTTTTACACACTATTTTTTGATAAAAGAACACTTGAAAAATATTCAATAATGTTCATAAATTAAAAGGGGCTTGTGGCAAAAAAAAAAAAACTGGATGTAATAAATGTTGCCGTAATGAATGCCTTTGTTTTAATTGTAACAGCTGATATGCAGGAATTCTTAAGTTTCTATCCCTCTTCCTTATTGTTGCATAACATGTAATTACTCAGATTAAGAACTGATGTTAATTAATTGATTCAATTTAAGAATTTGACATAAAAGAATCCTGATGTGATATAAATAAATGAGCTCTCTTAAAGGTAAACATGGCCCTGAAATTGAATCTAGAGGGCAAATATTGCCCCTTAAAGGATAAAGTATTTTCTGACACTCATATGCACCAATACAACAATAAATAATTATATGGATAGACAACATTCACATACTCCTATATTTTTAAAAAATAGTTAAATGCATGTAAAATGTCAAGCAGGGTCTGTCAACTTTTTAAAGTGCTAACACAAATAAATCCTTTTGAGTCGATTCATTAATAAAACGAGCAGTGTAAATTCATTTTAGATCAATAATACTTACCAACTCTGACACCATTTTTGCCATTGAAGTTGAAATCAAAACAATAAACGCCATTAGAAAAAAACTCTGATACCAAGTTGCAATGCAAGTAAGGGGTGGCAAATTTAGTTTAATGACCCTCTTTAGGAAACGTGATAAGGCGCCAAATAAAAAGCACATTAAAATCATTGCAATATTCATAGAATTGCTCATTTTTATATTAGCAGCAAAATCACTGAGAATATCATGAAAATACTATATATCACCCAGCGCTACACTATATATAATGTTTTTACCCCTTAATGCAGTTTTGTCAAATAATTTGAATGTCTATATGGAAAACACTTGTTTGCACTCTTGGCAAAATGGCATTGCCTTAGGCTAAAGGGAAGAGACACATTAAAGGACACTCCTGGGAATCTATTAGAGGTTTCAAGGCTGAGCTGGTTTTAGTGGTGCACAATAATGTACTCTCTGAAAAAATCAAAACAGGAAGCAGAGCCACGAGGGTCTCTCCAGAGAACTGCAGTAAAAAAACAGCACAAGTGGCCCCTCAAACACAGGCCCTGGAAAAAGGAAGTGCTATGAGAAACTGATCAGATGAAACCAAGACCCTACTTTTGTAATCATCAATAAACCATTAAAGCTGTAGTTCAACCAAAAATTTAAATCTGGTCATCATTTACTCGCCCTCATGATGTTCCGAACCTATATTCTAATGTAAACACAAAAGGTCACCACTCACCTAATATCTCCTTTTGTGTTCCATGGAACAAAGTCGAATGAATTTGGAACAAAATTATGAAATGATGACAGAATTTTTCATTTTGGAGGAATTCACTTTTTTAAGTCACAAGATAGCATATTAGTGGTTGATTAGTGATTAAATTGACTTCCACTACATTATTAATGTGATCAACAAGTCAGGCTCCCATCTCCAGGCTGTAAAAATGTCCAGGACACATTATTGATCAGGATAAACATGACTATAAAACCATTATTACCCCATAGGGAGTCAATTGTCTGACCACTATGAAACACAAAGGCCCATTATGGTGACATAGTGAGGATAATTTTCACCAGTGTTGCCAATGCCGGCCTAACTTCACTTCTAATTTTCACCCCCAAGCTCTTGAATTCTAGTTTAAACCATTGAAATGGCAATGCCTGTACAGTCATTCAGCATGCCATACTCCTAAAGGGATAATTTACCCCAAAACTTGTAGATTCCCAAAAACCCACTCTAATGTAGATTCAAACCCACAGGACTTTCTATTTTCAGTGGAACACAAAGTTATATATTTTTAATAATCTTCACATGGGTACCTTCCATAAAACATCAGTTCTTATTGACTATGTCTTTTAAAATAAAACCCATAAACCAGAATAAAAGAAGTCCATTATATTTCAAGTTTTCTGAAGCCATACATTAGCTTTGTGTGAGGAAAAGACAAATGTAAGTCTTTATTCACTGATAATCTTCCCTTCTAGTAACATTTTCACACAAAAAATAAGCATGTTAGATTAATTAAATTGACTTGCAGTATATATCACACAAGCTGAATGGTGTTTTTGTCATTTATAGCTTAAGAGCCATGGTTAATATGAATTTGAAGGTACTAAGAAGGAATTTTTAAAATACCTTTGTGAAGATTCTTCAAAATAACAAATGTTTTTACTTATTTATTCATTCCACAAAAGAAAGAAAATCATTCAGGTTTAGAAAAATATTGGGATGAGTAAATAATGACAGAATGTGCATTATTGGGTGAACTTTTCTTTTAAGAAGACCCCCTTTCCTGCACCGAGAGAAATTTTCTTATTTCAACACATTCTTGATTATTGAATCCGGGAGCTGTTGAGAAAGACCCTTCTGCAAGGCGTCATTTCAGAAACAGCTGTTTTCCTC
The DNA here is from genome assembly GCA_032164185.1 of Moxostoma hubbsi. Classification (NCBI taxonomy): domain Eukaryota; kingdom Metazoa; phylum Chordata; class Actinopteri; order Cypriniformes; family Catostomidae; genus Moxostoma; species Moxostoma hubbsi. The sequence goes on from JAVLUX010000040.1 coordinate 12,945,394, forward strand.
TGCCCCTTTAAAAGAAGTCCTGCAGATCCTGAGATATGACAGGAATTTGTAAACAGAGGCAGACAGGGGGCCCCGGGGTATCCTGGGTAATAGCGGTGAGAGGGGAGGATACTTGAAGGAGAGCAGGATGAACATTATTATGTGTTTGTATGGCGACTGAGGAGCTGATGGCATGTAATTATAGTGCTGCTGAGAGGGGAACACTTTATACCCTCTTGCAAGTCCCAGCAGCAACCTATTGTTCTTTGCTGAGACATAATGGTAAGGAAGATTGCAGAGCAATAGAGGAATGTATTTATTCAGTCATATAACTTCCGGTACATCACAATTCTTCTCTGCAACCATGTTCAAGTTATTACAAATGGACATAGTGGACCCACATGTTTAAAACATTGATGATTGCAGTGTTGAAATATATTAATGCCAATCTAAAGTGGCCCCAAAAAGCATTTTGAATCTTAAGCCACACATTAAAATGCCTGAATGGCATTGCATTATGACCCAAGTGACATCTGCAAACAAAAGGATGCTAGACATTTTCTCAGAACAAAATGCACAAACCAACTTTAAATTTGGTGACCTAACTACTATGTACTTAACCATTTGATAAAATGTTCTTATTATGTACATACATGTTTTGCAATGTTTATACATTTAAAGTACTTGCATTTAATTACATTTGTAGTTACACTGTTAACTTTACCGCTAACCCAACACTTACCCCAATACCTAACTCTAATCCCTAATCCTAAACCTAAACCTAACTCTAACCTTACAATGTGGGAATTTTGCAGAACAGCATGTAGTTACACAGTAAATACATAGTCTTGTATGTATTTAATGTTACTACATAGTAGTTAAGGCCACCAAATATAAAGTGTGACCATAAGCACTTTTCCCAACCATTTTTACAATGACTTTTAACTAACTGGTCCCAATGTAATTTTTAGTGGATGTATGAAGTTCACATGTGTCCTAGTAGAGTAACCACAGGTGTAGTTAATCAAATTAACTATATGGATATGTTCTTCATGTGTCTTCATTTTGAACAGCAGATGTTGTTTTAGTATTTCAGTCTTAACAACGATTTTGTGGAATGTTTTGCTTGAAAAGTGTGTTTCTTTCTTTAAAAAAAAGATGCTAATTGGTTTGATATTTTGTTATCTAATGCAATGACGTTCACAACTTTTTAAGTGTGATTAAAGTGTCCAAAGACTTTTTGGGGCCACTGGATGTATTGTGTTATTATAAAGGTATTTTATGCGTACACAGGTACGCATTCCTCAAAACAGATGTTTATCTTAAATCCAAACTCTTGCCATTCCTTCAAAGGATCCTCCATTTGTTGAAACACTGCTTATATGAATCTTTGCTCTTGGCAAGCGTTCTCTCCCGTCCCCACATCTGTAATGAGAATTACACAAAAGTGGCAGGGCTCATATTCAGAACTGCTGCACAAAGACATAAAAGCTCTTCCGAGAGCAGCTCATAAGGCCGGACCACCCACCAAGGCTGAGTGTTCATCCAATACATGCCCATTTTTAGCCAGGTAAGACTCAAAGCGTTGCGTCACCTCGCAAAGTTTCAACAGGTACTATGACTATGGTAATAAAATTATAAAAAAGACCTATGCTAGGGTTGAAACTTTAACAAACATCTAACCTACATTGTTATTTATTAAATATCACTTTTGAGAATAAAGTGTGTAAACCTCTTTTGTTGTAAACTACGACCTTACCTTACTAGAAATGGCAGCAAAAATGCATTCTCTCGATAAATGGACAAACTCTCTGTCTCAGCTTCCTGTTGCACATATATGGGATATCCTGGGAATTTGCAGAATGATTGACTGATAGAAAGCACCTTAAAGTGTTCTGAATGGCTAAACAAAGAATCTGTCCATGGTTTACGTCCATAGTTTCCTCGTTGTCAGCAGAGCCTAAAGGACAAGTATACTTTGGTTTTCTGTAGATCGGATCGCACACAGTATGCGTAACACAAATTTCGTCATCGTAGTTGTAGTGCACAATGAATCTCGGCTCTTAGCGAGCATTCTCTCCTACTCCTACATTAGCTCTTCGTCAAAAGTGCATTGTCCAAAAGGCTGAATGCTCAACCATGTGGGATAGGATCCGACATGCAAAAAAACAAAGTATACCTGAGCCTTATGTGGTTTTCACACTGAACTGCACTTGCACTACAAAAGCAAGATGCAGTTACGTGAATATGACAGAATGTAGGCATCTTGAGATGCATTTTTAACAGTTAAGTTCTTTTTAACTTGACACAACATCTAAAAAACGCAGCGCTCTTGTGCAAGATGCAAAAAAAACAAACTGCAAGGAATGGCGCAATTGTCAATGATGTCTTTCTAGCGCACATTTAAATAGTAAAACAATGGGATAAAGAGTGCACACGGACACAAAAACATGATTGGTTTGAACGGCCCTTAAAGGGGTCATGACACGAGCAATCAAATTTTCCTTTATCTTATAACATATAGTATAAGAGGTCATTGTACTATAAAACATTTTGTAAGTTTCAGAATTTAAAACTTCCTCCTCACTGCAAAAAGAGCATTTGTTGAAACCAAGCTGCCAAAGCAACTCTCTAATTCCTCCACATTGTGATGCCACACTGTGGTAAACATTTGTATCTGACCGCCTCCACAAACAAAACTAAAAACACATCAACGCCTAATTTACCTTATCATTTCTGTAGCGCCACCCAGTAGCGCTGAGCAGGGAGATGGCGATGAGAGAGCAGGTCAGAAAAGAGCAGAGAGTCAATCATAACAGTGGGTGTTTAATGTCAAGTCTTAAAGGAGAGAAGCAACACCAAAACAGAGCGTTTCTGACAGAGGGTCAGAATGAGGGTGGAAAATGAGCACGTTTTACATATATGACTGTATTTTTTTATTAAAACACTTCACTAATGTTATAAGTGAACTTCAATGAACATATTAAAATAATAAAAATGTATGTCGTGACCCCTTTAAAATGCTTAAGGTTGTATGGATTTCAGTGACGTCTGATAACAGGGATACTCTGTTTTTCAATTCATTGAAAAATAACTGCTCACAGCAACATTAAGTGCAAGTGCAAAAGGAAAGCGTGGCACCTCTTGCATTCTCAGACTGGCTTAAGCTGCGTACACACTGTCAGCGACATCGCGCGAGACAGCGACACCGTCCCATTCATTTTCAATGAGAGCTGGCGACTTCCATCGACACGAGCTGTCGCAACCGTTGGTGACCAGATGTGGGCTTGTCCAGCAACGCGACAAAGTTGAGACAAGTTTAACTTTATTCAAATGAAGAGCGACTTAGGGGAGCGACAGCCAATACGAGAGAAGACGGTAGAGCTCACTTGATACTTCTTTCTCTCTCAGCTCCTGCAGTAATGGAAAGATCAGGCGACCCACCCTCTGAGGCAGCACATCAAACTGGGTCCTGCTGGAACCGGACCTCATCCAGCCGCAGTTCCTGCACCAGCCGGTGGTACTCACCATGCAGACTCCGAGATTTAATGGTTTTGTGGACCCAGACAGACCGGCGTTTGCGTTTTCGCCACAGATAAACAGCCGCTATGGCAAAGAGCACGCCTTGTTTCTCGTTCATCTTTGATATAAAGCATTTCATTTACTGATTCCATTTATATTTAGTCTATCCCTCCAAAATGTTTGTTTTTAGCGGCAAGAAAAGTGATTCGCTGTCAAGAGCAATGGAATGGCTTCCGTGAATGTCATTTATAAACATTACTAGGCAACCAGTAGTGGGGACGCCAACTAGCGACCTAGCCGCCAGCCACTGTCGACCTGCAGCGACAAAGTCGCTGGCAGTGTGTACACAGCTATAGTGTTTAGCTCATATTCAATATCTAGACTAAACAAATCCTCAACTCAAATACAAGAGTTCTGAGTCTTCTCAGATGAGTTTACATTTGGTTGTTTCAACCTGTGGCGCATTATTGACTTCTTGGTTAAAAATGTGTTCATTTAGCTCGAGTCACCATTAACTTTCTTTCCAGATTTTTTCCATACAATAAGCAAATTGTGACTGAGGCTAACATTCTGCCTAATATCTCTTTCTGAGTTCCACATAAAAAAGAAGTCAAAACACATGTTTGAAACAGTAAATGTTGACAAAATGTAATTTTTTGTAACCTATGTCTAAGTCTAGCTATACAGCATTCACTTAAGAGCTCCTGAATGCTAGTAGGCAGTCAGCACACTTGAGGGATAACAGAAGCTGTGATAATTACAGAGGCTGATGTCACACGAGCCCCCACCACCTGCAGATGTCCGTCCCGCTCGTCAAAATCACTGTCAGCATGTGTGTTAAATCTGTCATGGTCTAGCGGATGTAGGTGTAACAAGAGGAGAAGACCAGATGCAACCGCATCATTTTTACAGTCTCATTTTCACAAAGAATGTGAAAGGAAAGAGGGTGAGATGTTGCAGGTTGTCTCCATAATGTCACTTCGACCAGTCTTGCAGGAAACGTGACATTGTCCGTGCACAATCTATTATAAAACCAGGGGTGTCGTGCACCAGTTGTTTTTCCTGGCTCACTTGGAGTCTATGAGACAAGTTTTGGCAAAAGGAAAAAAACATGTTTGAACAACTTATTAGTTGGATCAGTTGGAAAATTGATCAATGCACATAAAAGCTTTGCATAAAAACATCCTTAGTGTGTTATTCAAGATTCATTGTTGAATCTGTAATCAAAGTGAGGGTTAACACTCATGATGTCAAAACCCACCACAATGGTAATTTTTAACTAAATAAGCAACGTGCGCAACAGCATCTTATGAGATTAGGAAATGCTTCTTAACCTGCTTAACACAAAACTACCGTGGCACAAATTCTGGCTCACCTGACCAAATGTGACAGCCACTTCCACAACAGAGAATGGAAGGCAAAGGGTCTCTACAATATTTCACTGAAAGCATTAAACTGCATTTAAAGGAATATTCCATGTTCAATACAAGATCAACTGACAGGCATCATTTTGATTACCACAAAAGAAGAACATCGTAGCTCCTTTTCTAAAAAAAAAAAAAAAACTAAAAAAATAAGCATAATTGAGGTTACGGTGAGGCACTTATAATATGGGGATCATTTCTGGAGGGTTTAAAGGCAGAAATTTGAAGCTTCTAAGTTTTTTTTAAAGCACTTACATTAAATTTGCAACTTTAAATCATCATAGCAAACAAAGTTGTAAAACTTGATGTAAATTTGCATAGAAAAGTTTAGAAAGTGATTTTATCACACAAAAATCATGGCACTGTTTATGTCTTGCGACTATACTAAAAAAAAAAACAGCAAGTATTTTAACGTATAGATTGGCCCCATTCACTTCCACTGTAAGTGCCTCACTGTAACCCAGTCGAATTACATATTTGTAGTAATCAACATTATGCCACAAATGCTGTCGATTAAGCTTAGCTTTTATTAAATCCAGAATATAAAATAATATTTTTACTTGAATAAAAACAGTTATTTTCGAAGTTACTGTGTGAAACACAATTGTAGGCTCATCTTTTTCCAAACTTGGATGATTTTCTTTTTTCAGAGCAACACAAAAGGAGATTTTAGACAGAACGTTAGACTCAGTCTCCATTCTCATTGTATGGGAAGAATATAATACTCTGCCTTTGTGCTCCACTGAAGAAAGTCATATGGGTTTGAAACAACATCCCTTCAAGCTAGGGTTTGTTCTTGTGTACTTTAAAAACACTACTATTTTGCAACAAATCATTACAAAAAATGACCACTATGTAAACACCCATTTGGTTTTGTGTTATCAGATAACCAAATCATAACACAGAGATACAGTAGGACATCAGCATGCAGTAGTATATATTAAATCATATAAAATGGATTCTAAACCAGATGCAGCTACTTTAACTAGCATCTTTCACTAGTCTCATCCTTTTTTCTTCCCTCTCATCCTGTCTCCCTCTGTTCTGGGAGAGGCGAGGTGACAGATGGGTATGGGACATCCGGCCGAGGGAGTAAGACTTAGGGAAGCGGCTTATCTACAACAAAAACAGCAGTTGGCAGGTAGCACCCCCCCACAATTGAAAGAGAAGTTGAGTGATTAGAAGAGTTGAGAATGGCCGAGAGCACCTGGAGAGGATTATAGACAAGGACGGACGGACACGGACACGGACACACACACACACACACACACACACACACACACACACACACACACACACACACACACACACACACACACACACACACACACACACACACACACACACACACACACACACATAACTCTGTTCTCTAGGGCACTGCTTTGTTGGCACTTTTTGGGATTAGCAGGGCCTTCACACAACACGCCTGCACATCAGTTTGGGATGGTGACCATTCAGTTACATAAAAGATTACAGGCAGGAAGACATGACATTAGTTGACTAAACGTGTATTAGCCCCTTTATGTTTCTTCCGTCATTGCATAATGCAGAATGGAGTGTCTGATAATACTGTACACATTAAGTGTGTAGGAGTGCTATAAAACCAGAGTTAACTAATTAAATTTAGGGAGCTTATGTGACAAATAATGTGGACAATTGGGAGCACAAATACAACTAAGATAGATCTGAGCTCAATAGGCTACATCTATCTGTTTTCAGTCATGAAGAAAAGATGACTATAATGATTTTAATATAGAACTACAGGTCACAAAAGTCAAGAAATAAAAAACACTAACAATTTTTGGATTAAAAGTACAACCAGGTGTTGTAAAAAAGTTGTTAAAGTTTACTCACGTGTGACTCATGTGTTGGATATATCTGTGGCTTGATATTTCAAAAAAAGGTAGGAATTCTGCATTGCTTTGACATGTTTTTATTTTTATTGTAGTCACCAATTCCTATATAACTGTCACTGGAATATTCCAGTCATTAAACAGTAATCAAATGTTGAAGCTGGACACAGACCTTACAAATGATATATAGTTTGTCAACATTAATACTATTTTTGTATGGTACAGAGTAAATGTAAATGTCCTGTGGGCGGAACATTGCATTTCAAGTACAATTGTAAGTATACATCATGTATTTCTTGTAGTACTACTTTTAATTGATGGGTTTTCAATAAAAAAAAGGACATAATTTAGCTCTGAACAGGATTCTTTTCATTATTGTATTACATTAATGAAAAGTTGGGGGTAAAATATCTTATTAGTCCTAAAATAAACTTTTTATTTTTTTATTTTGGGGTTTTAATATGACCAGACGTTTCTTTAAGAGTTGTCACAGCATAATTACACAAACTTTAAACGTTTGGATTTCAGTTGGATTAAAAAAAAAAGGTCTTTTAACAAAATGCTTACCAGTCCGAACCAAATCGAACCATTTTCACAAAATCAGACTTATAGACCTACAATGCGATTGCAGCACAGGAAGTGGTTGGAGAGATGTTTGGTTGTAATTTGTGAAAACAACTACGATCACATGCTGCATGTTTGTGTTTATGAAAGCCTGTCGAGAGGAATACCAAATGCTTTCTTAAAAATAAATTATTATAATTTAACTAATTATATAAACCCTTTTGATGCATGGGTTATTAAAATCACAAATCACTATGTTTCAGGTTTCAACTAGTTTCAAGGAGAAGCCTTTAAGATCATGAAAAACATTTTCAGTCCAGTGTTTCCAAACTTTTGATTAGTAGTGCATTACATTATTAATAAAGCACAGTTTCCAAATTTTTTTTCTTTTTTACAAGCATGTATGCACTTTAATAGGACCTTATTGGACTCAACTTTGTGCACATACATGCTCTGTAAGATATTTGGACAGACAGATGAAGACTAGCTTGATTGTAACATGTAATTGAGTGTAACAGAGTGTGTCTGCAACAGCCTGCTAGTCAAAGGAGCTCAGATCAGCGGCACAGAAGGAAAATCAGTGACTTAACTTTCACAGCAAGCCCTAGTGAAAGATTCCGTCAAGCAGCCAATCCAATCAAGCCAGATGGAAGGCTGAGACACACAGGACAATGACACTCACCATCACATACACTCCTTAACGATGAATTGACAAACAACGCTGCCTCATTCAGACCCACTATATCCAGCTAGAGATCCAAAACAACAAGAGAGGGCATAGGTGAGGAATATTACAGAGATGTCTCCACCTGCCAGCTCTCAGTGAGGAGGCATCAGGGGAATAGGCTGAAAGTCTTGCTTAAGGAAAAGCCATCAGGATTGAGATGTGGAGATGAAGTCTGAAGATTTAAGTGGCTCATGATTGGACAGGCACATGGACGATGAAACAGACAAGAAGGAAGTGACGCAGTAACACACACAGGAAGATATGCGCACATACATAATGCTGCATATGGGTGGCATATGTCTGTATCCATACTTACAACAATCACTTGATTAGATTGAGAACTTTTTGATAAAATGAAATATGTTGTTTCAAAAATGACTGACAAAAAGAGTGTAAAATGGCACTTGATAGACTTAAATTGCCATCAAAACATGCAATAAGTAATCCAAAAGTAATTAGATTACATGATTTAATCAAAAAGATTACATTACTGGTTATATTTTTACTTGTGCAATTTGTAATAAGCATCAGATTACATTTCAGAAGCAATCTACTCAACACTACTCCACCACACACATGGAAAGTGCATCATTCTGTCAGTTGCTGTCTAGCCCATCATCACCCCTTAAACATTCACAAGACAGACATGTATCTGTTGAAAGAAATCCAGAAATGTGCAATTTACACCAAGGAGTAATAAAACTGTATTGGTAAATATGTTTAATAGATTACTTTACTCAGATTAACAGTTTTTATGATTTGTATGGCTCCACAGGGAGTTGTGTTCCTCTTTCTACAGTACAAAGTTAACAACTTTTCACAAGGTCAGATTTCTCAAACAGGTTGTGGGGAAACAGGATGGATGTTCTACCTTTTTCAATGACCCCTGGCAATACCTCTTTCCAGTTAAAGCAGCAATCCCATATGGGGAAGGTGGGAATTTCCGTACCTCCTTATCAGCAGCAGGGACAGCCTGTTCCCACATTTCCTTTTGCAGCTGAATTGAATGAGTTAGAAAAAAGTAGATATCTATGAAAACAGAAAGCTCACAAACAAGACATTATGGGAAAAGGCCAATTTTTTAGACTTTATCATAGACTGAGATATGAGAGGAGATTGTAGTTAAGGAATCAATGTGTGGATATTTTTTTAAAACCAGCTATGTGTTTGGAAATAGATTTGTGAATTATAGGCTATAAAATGACAAACGACAAAATCTCAAATCAATAGCTGTTTAGACATGGTCAATTAGTAGGCCAAACCAAGATTATTTGCCATGGGCTCCTTCTAGGGACATTTTGCTCCCTTGGATTGTTGTTTGTGATGCATGATCAGAAGTGTTGGTTACTAATTTCTGTTATTTGTGTTAGCTGATCATGTAAAAATGCAGTATTAGCATAGCCATTTACCACATAGCATGAAATTCAATGTTTTTATATAATTATGTGAAGTCCTTATACTGAATCTGTTAGCTTTGTAGCATAATTTATTAATTAGCTGACTAAACGTAGTGAAAACATGATGGAATCTTATTTTAGCAGACTAATCTTTTAGGATGCTAACTAAAAACACATCAGAAATGTTTAATTTGACATTTTTTTGCTTTGGTGGATGTGATTTGTTTTATATGGCTTAAAAACATTCATTTATGTATTTGAATTCTTTAGCGATTAAGGGTTTGCAATCAGGCACAAAATAAAATGCCCAAAACTAAATCTTTGAGACAATGAAATCACTTCATTGACAGGGTTTCACGAGGGGAATGAATACTGCAAGACGCCCAATTTTCAGACTAAACTGAACAGCAAATTTGATTCTTACCAAGATTATTAAACAGATACTGTTATGCAAGAAAAATTTCAGATTCGTCTGACAATAAAGTATAAAAAGTAAAGTAAGTAAAGTATTAGTGTGATTTCCCACACAAATGGCATTCGCAGGTGAATAAAAACTTTATTATCTAGTATCACTGTTAAAAAAAATTATTAAAAAACCAGACATACAATGTAAAGCAACATTACTGACCACTTTAAGCACAACTATTTGCAGAATCCACAACAAAAATAGCCCTTTTGGTGTAAAATGAAAACATGTTCCTCTAAGATAGTAATAAATGCAGCTGTTATAATCAACACACCTCTGTGTCCATTGAGCTTGATATTTCTCTTCAGGAAACACATCAGGTACCTTGTATTAAACTTCAACATACTCTGGTCAAAGGATTTGCTATAGGCCATGCAAGGCGTTTAACTTCAAAAGGCGCAGGGCTTACCAAAACACAGCTAGAGATAAGGGCACAGGGGGCATTCAGTAGACAGGAAAGACTTGTTTTAAGTACATGCGGAGATAGTGTTGGGGAAAAGTAATGGGGAAACATTTCTGGATGGGGGGTTATTTGTTTGTCACAACTTTTAAAATACCTCTCTAAAAGACATTTTCACAGTTCTTTAACACAGAGTGCAATATGTTGTTTTTCATTCATCATTTTGTCCTAATTTTCATTGCAAATTTCCAAGCTCACAGCCTTTCAGACACAAACGGCAACAAGAATACCTCAGTTAAGATAAAATATTTTATAAATCCTCAAGAGACCAGTCATTCATAACAGCATCTGTGTGGAAAGACCTGAAAAGCATTACCAAGTGTAAGATCCCCCCAACAAATGGCTGATGAACTAAATGCATTTTACTGCAGGTTTGAATAGTCCAGTCTGACACAACTCCCCCTCTCTGATTTTCACTTCACACACACACCAACACCTCCTCCTACTCTACCTGCACTTATTGTCTGTGAGGAGGATGTGTGCCGGGTCTTCCGGAAACAAAAGCCTAGGAAAGCTTCAGGCCCTGATGGTGTCTGAAAGTCTGCACTGACAAACTGGCCCTCATCTTCACACAGATTTTCAATAGATCACTGGAGCAGTGTGAAGTGCCGTGCTGCTTCAAACATCATTCCAGTCCCCCAAAAACACAACATCTCAGGACTTAATAACTACAGACCTGTTGCCCTCACGTCTGTGGTCATGAAGTCATTTGAGAGACTGGTTTTGGCCTATCTGAAGGACATCACTGGACCCCTGCTAGACCCCCTTCAGTTTTCTTACAGAGCAAACTGGTCTGAGGATGATGCAGTCAACATGGGACTGCATTATATCCTGCAACACCTCGACAGACCCGGTACTTATGCAAGGATCCTATTTGTGGACTTCAGTTCAGCCTTCAATCTCATCATGCCTAATCTTCTCTCAACCAAACTGATCCAGCTCTCCGTACCATCCACAATCAGTCGGTTGATCAACAGCTTTCTGACAGATAGGCAGAAGCTAGTGAGATTGTGGAAAATCACCATCCTGAACAGCACTGGGGCAGCAGTGGTTCCCGGGCTCTAACATCTCTCAAGACCTGAAGTGGGACGCCTACATAGACTGCATTGTGAAGAAGGCTCAGCAGAGGTTGTACTTCCTTTGCCAGCTGAGGAAGTTCAACCAGCCACTGGAGCTGCTGACTCAGTTCTACTCCGCCATCATTGAGTCTACCATGTGTACATCTATATCTGTCTGGTTTGGTTCAGCCACAAAATCAGACAGAAGGAAACTACAACAGATAGTCAGGACTGCTGAGAGGATTATTGGTACCCCCCTGCCCACTCTCAAAGACCTATATGTCTCCAGACTGAGGAAATGTGCAGGTAGAATCTCTCTGAACCCAACACACACTGTCCACTCCCTTTTTTTTATCTGTGGCTCTCTGGTCGACGCAGAGCACTTGGCACCAGGACAACCAGGCACAATAACTGTTTTTATTCTCAGGCCATTTACCACATGAACAATTAAACTGCCTTCAGGGCTCCTACAGTGCAATAATGTATAAATGTCACATACATATGTAAATTCACTCATATTTAATTCAATAACTGTACGTACACAACCCTTACCTTGCACGTGTACATACGCTATTCTATGTAATATGTCCTATTTTTTGTGTCTATTTATATTCTTTCCTTGTGTGCACTTGTTAAGATTCTCTTCTCCAAAAAATAAATAAAAAAATGCTTGTGTACGTGAGCACACTTGGCATTAAAGAAAATTCTGATTCTAAAGTAATTGTAACTGTCAGGTTGGCATGAAATTTCAAGCAATGACAGAGTTTACTTTTGTTTGTATTTAATGTTGTTATATCTAATTCTTGAATAATTATTATTAGGCATGGAGTCTTTATGACCACATATGAAATGAGAGACTATATTAAATATTTGCACTTTAAAAAAAATTATTTGTCTCACAATAAGACAGCTGCAAACTGCAAAAGAGCTAAAGGATGATTAAAATGTTGAAAAATTTAAAAGAAATGGTCACAGCACCTATACATTCACATGCATATTTGTCAACTACCCCTTGTTTTTTCTTGCAAGATTGGAACAACTTTACGCACAACCCAAAAATAATCAACCTTATTGAGTTAAAGCACCTGGCTTCAGGAAGCACCCCTCAACAAACCAGCTGTGAGAATACCTGAAAACACAGATGTGAATGAAGAGTTTTAAGGTCTTGGTGCATTCCATATTCACAGATCACCAAAAATAGTATGCACAAGCACCCAATCCTTCTAAATATAATGTTTACCTTCCTTGCAAGAACCTGTATCCACAAATCCATAAACAAGCACATCCTCATGCACCCACACACAACCGCTCTTACAAAGGACGCATGTGCACGTTTCTCTTATTTTTTAATTGTTCATTAATTGTAAACCTGGTGTCAAAGGAACAGTGGTTGCTCCAGAAAGACACATTCATTGGCCCACCGGAGATAAGGGGCTTGTGTTGTGCACAGAAAGGTCACAAGCAGACCTGCTGTCTGCAGCACAGGAAGTGGTTGGAGAGATGTTTGGTTGTAATTTGTGAAAACAACTACGATCACATGCTGCATGTTTGTGTTTATGAAAGCCTGTCGAGAGGAATACCAAATGCTTTCTTAAAAATAAATTATTATAATTTAACTAATTATATAAACCCTTTTGATGCATGGGTTATTAAAATCACAAATCACTAAGTTTCAGGTTTCAACTAGTTTCAAAGAGAAGCCTTTAAGATCATGAAAAACATTTTCAGTCCAGTGTTTCCAAACTTTTGATTAGTAGTGCATTACATTATTAATAAAGCACAGTTTCCAAATATTTTTTCTTTTTTAAAATGAACAACTGTAAATGACTTTTCTTCAACTCTGTTGGGTCAAGTGTTATATGTAAGGCTGTAGGGAAGAGTGCAGCAGAGCTGTAGCATACAGAAGGATGTGGAACCTTAAGCAAACAAGCACCGCTGGGCCTTTCTGTCGATCGGCTCCCTGCTTCCATCTGACCTCCACCCAGAGGAAAGCAACAAGGCTGTGGCTGATTGAGAGAGAGTAAACAAGGCTGCAAGTGTCACTGAGGACTCTTACACAGCCTCTCTCTCTCTCTCTCTCTCTCTCTCTCTCTTTCTTTCTTTCTTTCTTTCTTTCTTTCTTTCTTTCTTTCGTTCGTTTGTACACACTCAAACCATTCATGCTGCCAGAGACACAGATGACCAAAGACACAAGATGTGCTGTAATTCATTCATAATTGTCTTCACATACACTACATAATACATGTGACAGGGCAGACACAAATTATTTTGGACAGAGAAAAATATGTTCATGAATGTTTATGTATGAACACTGAAAAAAAATTTAAATCAGTAATTTTCTTGTTTTTCAATACAAAATATAAAAATATCCCTAAAACAAGATGCATTTAATTAGAAGCAAAATTGGTTAAGACTTTAAGACTAGTGATAGACCAATATATTTGCTAATACGATTGATCTGGTGATATTTGGACATTTTGCAATTATCAGTAAGATTACATATAACCATGTAATCTTGGCCAAATAACTGAAGTGTTATATATTGGTGTTATATCGGCCATTCTGCTGTCTAGATATCGGTATCTGTCATTGAAAAACCTATATTGCTCTTATAATAAAAAAATATATATTTTCAAAGAATGCATCAGAAAACATCTACAACTTACCCCATTCTTCCCCCATTCTTTTTTCTTGTTTTATGCATTAACCTCAAGAAACTTTGTTAGATTTATGCTTAAAAATTTGAAAAATATTTTTCCAGATATATTCTCTGAAAACAAGTCAGATTATCTTACACAATGTTGCTTCTCATGTGAATGTATGTTGTTTAGATATTTTTACTGGAAAACAAGACAATACTGATTATTGTATGAAGTATTTCCTGATTTTTTAAATGTATTTATTTTGCAGTGAAAGAAAGGGACAAAGGAAAATCTTCTGTTAGTCTCTTTTCTGATATGTCTTCAGAGTGGCTATCCTGAGGGATGACAGTCGTTACTGCTGTCAAAACATGACTAAGATGTTGTCTTAGCTGCAGCTGTCCTATCCAGGACTTGAATTTTTGGGTGACTGCTTGAAGATCCCTCAAATCCCCCTGTTGCTCTTCTCTCATCCTCTTTACTCTTTTAATCTTTTTTCCTCTTTATTTGCATTGTTAAAAGTCCAGTGTCCTCGATTGGAATGACCCAGCTGGATGTCTTAAAGCTTAAGTAAAGGGAAAGACAGAGTATAAGAGGCAAAGGCATTTGATGTGTCCCCCTTTGGCAGACAAGAGGAAGTCACCATTGAAGTGAGAACCAGTGGTGCTGGTGAGCTAGGTTGAGAAAGGGGGTATACCTCATACAGAAGGTCCCTCAGCTCCCCTCTTCTCATCGAATTGGTCCACATGGTGCGCTTGCTGCAGAAAAAGGGCCTGGTTGTCCAGGCAGGTCCTTAGTTTGTCTTCGGTCAGCGTGAGGCGCTCTTCAAGGATGGCAACAGTCTGAGAAACAAGGAGAAATCAACAACATTATCTGTGCTGCACTAGATCTGACTCATTCAGTGGTCTTCTTAGAACTGGCACCAAGATATAAGAATAATAGGAAGGAGCTTAACAGACTAAGATGACCTAAATGCAATTTACCTGGGTCAGGATGTCCAACTGCTGAACAATGTTCTCTAGAGTGCTTGTAAGGCTTGATGGCAGGCCAGAGCGCCCCTCTAATGAGGTTGTCGCACTGCAAGCAAACCCTGCTTCTTGTTCTTCAATTTCCTCTTCCCCATGTCTCATTTGAGTTCGAGCTGGACCTGAGCCTGTACTTGAGCTGGACTGATCTCTGTAACTTGCTGTGACACTGTCATGGCCGCTTACATCCTGAGCAATGAAAAAAACCATAGTAAGGGACATAATATCATCATTAATTCATCCTCATGTCGTTCCAAACCCGAACTTACTTTCTTTAGTGCAACACAAAAGAGGTTTCTCAGGTGATCTTTTCCATATAACGAAAGCAAATAGGGACAGCCAGACAAGCTCCAAAAATTACGTAAATAGCACTATTAAAGTACCCTAAAGCTGAAAATATATTTCGATTTTGACGCGAACGCTCAGTGTCTGCATACAATCGACTGCGAGTCTGTTAAAGTATACATCATCTGACTGTGTGCACAAACACAGGCGTTTGGAGCATGCGCACTATGACAGCAATGAGACACTGGACTATTTCTCTACCCATAAAGATGTCTTTTTATTCTTTCAGACTCAAGTTATACAAATGCAGGTATCTCCTGACATCCTCACACATGTGCTCTTGATGTGCACATCCACTGTTGATGTTTTTACCTTTGTCTCCTGTTGTTTTCTTTGTGACAACAATGGCTCAAATGTGAGTGTTGCCACCTTGTGGACACACTAATTAGTGCAAATAATTAAAATTTACAAAATTTAAAGTAATTGAGACTTGAGAGCTATATTCCAAGTCTTCTGAAGACATACAATAGCTTACTGCAAAGAAGACTGAAATTTAAGTGGTTAGTCAGCAAATCTTTTGCCCTAAGCCGTAGCTTTTAATTTTGGTCAGTTCCTCAAATGTTATATGATTTCTTGTAAGTCATATGGACTATATTTTTTTGTGCTTTAATTATGCTTTTTTGTCATTTTTTGCAGCTTGACAGTGTCTGTCCCCATTTACTTTCAATGTATGGAAAAGAGTAGTTGAGACATTCTGCTTAATTTCTGATTTTGTGTTTCATAGAAGACATTTAATTTCACAGAATAACATTTAACATGAATGTGAGAAAATTATGACAGGATTGTTTTAAACTAACCATATAAATGCTAAAAGTCTACCTGTATTATATGTTAATATCATTACCACTGCTATATGGTTGATGGTGAAAAGGTTCAATGCGGTACACAAATTCAAGTTTGTCATAATATCAACAGATGTCAGAAAAAAGTAAAATCTAAGTAAACTTTTTGCTAATAAAAAGAGATGGAAGCAGACTACCCAAATTCACAATACAGACACAAAGCAAGGAGGAGGGGAGAGTCATACATTCCTGCCCTAATGGAGGAAGAAAATCGATTGCAGCCCCTTGCTTCCTGTGCAACGTCCTGACTTCAAAGCTCAGGCCTGAGAAGCAGCATCATGGCCTGGGAAGGGAGGGGGTGAACAAAGCTATCAGTGTGTGGAAGGGCCAGTTCAGGGGTCCTACAGCACCCACCGGCCACATCTGGGCAACATCTGCTAGCCTCATTTACACGCTTCATTCTCAGAAATTGCTCATGCTCCACACTCCAAACCTTGTATCATCTACCATTTGTGTTTTATTCTTCCTGTTTTTGTTCCCTTGATGCTTCCTGCAGCATCATCATTTTAAGTGAAATCAGGCAGAAAAAGGAAAAGACAACAATGCTGCCAATCAAATGGTCATCATCAGGGCCTTCTGACTGGCCGCGTTTGGGAGGTGTAGCTCATCGGCACAGCCTTTGGAAAATATCGCATGTGCTAGTTGTACTGTGTCAATGGTGGAAAATGGCAGGAAAGGTCTCTATGTATGAAGTCATGGTGCAAACCAGGAAACCTTGCAAATTTTGGGATTAACTGAGCTCTCCATCTGAAAGAACATTTAAGATTTATTGTGCCTATTAGATAATATTTTTCCACTTAAACCTCTCTAAACTTAAGTAGCACAGTACCTCAGTCAGAGATTTTAAAGTAAATTGGTTTAAAGGTTTAAAGTAACTTGCAAGGACATAACCACCATAGGCATTGAAGTTGACAACCCCACAATAGTCAGATTGGTGGGCTGATATGTTTTTTCAATGGCTGATTATTAAATTATCACATTTGGTCCCCCCTGAATATGTGGTTACATTCTTGTAACGTGGTCACAAGGAAAATCGACATGTTGTACCCTAAAATCAACCCCATTCTGCCAAATTACTTATAAGCACCATAACCCATCAGACACGTTTGCATCAATTCAAATGTGGTCACCTTCTCCTCTAGCGTTACTAATGCAATTTTTCATAAGCACCCTCCGAGACCTGGGTTCTGGTCACATGGAATTCAGGGAGAAAGTGTGTTCACAAACAATGGTGAGCACAATTCTGAGGTTCCATTTTTAATCTGCTGGTTAGTTTGGTTGGTTTGAGTTAGAGGGTAGTGTTAATCAAATACGCATTCCAGCTGACTGTACAACTCGATTTTGGAGGCACTCTGTAGACATATCACCTAGAATATGGAGCCCATGCATCGGCCACAGGGGCCAGTGTTTCGAATTTTGGTAAGCAATGGGACAGATCTCAGCAACAGAACTTTCAACCTACTGTTGCAGAATTCACAGTGAGAACATCTGATTCTTGGTAACTCTATATATCAGCATGTTAAAGAGAGTTGAGATTGTCAATGCTGATCAGGTGGTGTGTAAAGAGCTAGATCATACAAAGCTATACCACCATAAAGAAGAATATGGCTGACTTCAAGTGTTTGAAATCTTTTCCTTAACAGTTTGGAGAATGCTAATAATGTGAGGATGTGCACACAGTTGGCAACATTGTTGTCTTTGCACACCATTAACAATGTTTGTGTAGTCAAAAACGGTATATGCAGTCTGTTCACTGAGTTTAAAGTGGGCAGAGATGGGCCTTTACAGTTTGAATATATTCATTCAGCTTCAAGGCCACACCAAGTGTCTTTATTCTGGTGCAGCAATAATTTACATCAACAGGCTCGCTGGCTGCTAAGCAGGTACTTCACTGGGCCATTGGGAATATTTATGAGCTCCCTCAACAACACAGAAAAACACAGATCTACCCTTTGAAATATCACTCCATTGCTCATTGAACACCCAAGGAAATAGAACATTATGATTGGACACTTGAAAAGATCAGAGCAACCCTATGAGTCGTGTCAACTCAGATACTGATTAAGAATTAGATGGAAGACACACTCTCACAACAATATTGGCTCCTCATTAGTGCTAAAATTAGAACTGTCTGAGCAGTTGTGAGAAATGTCTAAACCTCCTTCATTTGCAGAAGCAGAAATATATATTCATCCTCAAGTCAAGGCATTGCAAGTCCCAGCAAGGTTATCTTGTTAGGAAGCCCTGATAAAGCCAACATACTGTTATTATACATGGTTAATTGTTTTTTCAAAACCCCTTTAAACCAAGATCAAAACTGGATGTGCTTTCAAGCTACATCCACCAAAATTGGCACAGACCTTCAAACTGTTCTGATTAATGGCACTTTTCCACTGTACTGTAACGGTTCGACTTGCCTCAATTCTACTTCCTTTACGTTTCTGAGCTTGACTTTCCACTGCAGTTTAGTGCCATCTCAACGTGGGTGGGATTATAGGCTATTCATCATGGTAGCGCTGCCTCTACTGCCGTGACATCATCTTAAACACTAAACAAACTGACCAAAACAATAACACGACTGCTAGCTGTTAGCTACTAGATCATTGTGCTGCATAAAGCAGTTGTTGCATTGTGATTTTACACAATTTTAACAGTTAAATTGGCCTGGTTGTTTTAGAAGCAAGCTTCCAGTAGCTGGTTAACTAAATAAAGTGAAGCTTTCAAGCAGAATATACAGTTAACGTAACAAAATGTACCATCCTCCATCGTGGCTGAGTCCAGGGCACTCTCCCTCCCATTGCTCACCGTTTAGATGATGTCCATTTTGTTGACCCACTTCCACTTATCCTTGATGGTTCTGTAGTCACTTTAAATATATATATTTTAACTTTTCCCAACACTGTTGGTAGGACCGGTGGTAGCCGTGTGCGGCCAACAGCTGAGACACTTCCTGAGAGACTTTTTCATTTCACTCATCGCTAACGAGTGGACCGTCTGCACCTCATTTATTGACCATGGCGTGGTTTTGCACAATTCGAATGTCACGTGAACAAATTATACTTTTAGCGCTGTTGCTAACTTTAAAACTAGCGTGTTGATGTTGGGTGTCTGAAATCCAGTGACGATGGTAGTGACGATTTTCCCTGACCAATCAGTGATCTGCAGGATTTTGACATCACATTTAGCATCGACCGAGGTGGTACTAAAAAAAAGTATCAGGTACCAGGTACTATCCACAGTGGAAATCCCCCAAAAAGTGAGCAGAGTCGAGATGAGTCGAGTTGTACTGTGCAGTGGAAAAGCCCCATAAGTGTCCTTTATATTTCTAACTGATCGGAATTACGATTTTCTCACAGAGGATGATAAAAAAACAACAACAAATAATCGAAATTCTCAGTTTTCAGTGGTGGAAAACCTCTTTCTACTGTGGATAAGGAGAACAGAAGTAGCAAAAATAATGTAAATGTAAACTGATTTTCGAACAAAGATAAATTAGTGTGGACGTGGCCTATGTATGAAGCTTTAAAGCTTATACTGTAACTTTGTAAAGCCAACATCAAATTGTGTGTTGACAAATTTTTTCAATCTAGTTAATATGGCGATGTGAAACAGGAGGTGTTATACAGGTTAGGCAATCGTGTCATAGTATATAAGGAGCTTCCAAAAACAGCCTAGTCCTTCAAGAGCAAGGATCGTTCAAGACTTGTCAATTTGCCAACTGATGCTTTAGCAAATAATCCAGCACTTTGAGAACAATGTTCCCCAAAGACAAACTGGAAGGATTTTGGGCATTTCACCCTCTACAGTGCACAATATAGTTAAAAGATTCAAGGAATCTGGTCAAATATTAGTGTGTAAAGGGCAAGACAAAAACCACTTCTGAATGCGCATGATCTCCGATCCCTCAGACATCACTGTTTTATTACTTTAGTCAACATCAATCGGCGCTGCATCCACAGATGCAAGTTAAGACTTTACTATGCAAAGCAGAAGCCATACATCAACACTGTGCAGAAGTGCCGCTGACTTCTCTGGGCCCGGTCTCATCATAGATGGTGAGTAGAACAGTGGAACCATGTTTTTTGATCCAACGAGTCCACTTTTCAAATAATTTTTCAAAAGCTAGTGCCTGTATGGGCCAGGGATGTGTTATGGCATGGGTAACTTGCATGTCTGTGAGGGCACTATTAATGCAGACAGATATGTACAATTATTGGAGCAACATATACTGTCATCCAACACCATCTATTCCAGGGACAACCCTGCATTTTCCAGCAGGACAACTTCAAACCACATACTGGCTGGATTACAAGTGCATGGCTGTGCAAGAAGAGAGTGTGGGTGCTAGATTGTCCTGCCTGCAGTTCTGAACATCTCCAATTGAGAATGTGTGGTGCATTATGAAGGATACCATACAGCAACGAAGGCCTGCATAAAGGATGAATGGGGGGAAATTCCCCTTTCTAAACTTAACAAACTTGTGTCTTCAGTGACCAAATACTTATTAAGAAATTGTGATGTTTCACAGTTGTAAACACTCGACTGTCCCAACTTTTTTGGAGTGTGTTGCAATCATCTGATTTGAAATTACTGTACATTTAAAAAAAAATAAAATAAATAAATATATAAATAATATATATATATATATATATATATATATATATATATATATATATATATATATATATATATATATATATATATATAAAATTCACAAGGCAAAACATCATAAAATGTGTAGTTGTAGTGCTTTCAATATAGCAAAGGGTGAATATAATTTACAAATCACTAATTTGCCTTAATTAGCATTTTTCATACTGTCCAAACTTTTTTGGAATTGAGGTTGTACTTCTTTGTCACATGATGCCATGTAATGCCATTAAATTGAGTCTTCCAGTACAAGGCAAACCTTTTTGAAATCAAATAAAGCATCAACTCTTTGACCTGCTAGCCTTTTAATACTCCTATCCTTTGCTAGCATAATAATTTCAGTGATCTTTCTTTACCTCTTGTTTTTCTAGATCAGAGCCTGGTTTCTGCTGAGTGATGTACAGTATCTTCTAAAGGATGGCTAATGGGTTTTAAACTTGTATCTGGCCCCAGTCACAGGATGGATTAAGTTTCATATTATTGTGCACTTTCCTGCACTATTCACAGGGAATCATATCGAGTTAAGAAGGAAATGTAAGCTTAACCAATTTATTTCACTCAAATTAGTTTTATGTTCTTTAGCTTAATTACATTGACACCTGAGAAATGAATGCAGAAGACGGTGTAGAGTTAGCAATCTAAAAGTTAAATGCAATAATCTGTGAATTGATAGAATGATTACTGTTTATTTTGGAAGTCCTGGAATATAAAAGAACTCAGGTACTCTATTACTCTTATAATAATTAAGAATAATAAAAGAATAATTAAGATACTTAAACAATTACATTAGTTTAGAGAATTCATTTTAACGAACCCAAACAAGTCACCCAAAATAAATATTTACCCAACATTTATATTTCTAAACCCATATAATATTCTTTCTTCCTTAGAACAAAACATTTTGAATATTTACTGGTTAATCTATCCTATTTGGTTACATTGGAGCTTCTTTGGAGCTGCAGTACCTAATTATTGTAATTGCAAGCAAAAGAGCACTTCAATATATTCTTCAGAAAGTAATATGTTTTTGGCATGGTGAAACAAGTATTTTTATTTTCCATTTGTGGATTTAAAAATGACTGCACTGCTATGCCACATTATCATATTTGTTCATGTCCAACATCCTTCGCTGTCCATGTCCTTTGCAGATTATAATGATAACTATTTTTGTGAGCTAACTCAAAGAGTTTTTTATGATGTGGGTGCAGTTGCCACCATCGTGCTGGCTGGTCTAGTGGAAAAGTGAAACCAACACTTGACACTTTGAATGAAGGCCACATCCTGTCCAGACCACAGCTATATGGAGCATGGAGCTCCATAGGCTTCAGACAGGAGGTCAGGTGATAGGTGAAGCCCAAAAATGGCACACTTTTGCTTTGGTACACATTGGTGTTCAGGAAATGGGCTTTGAAATTGGTCTTTATCCTTAAATGAGCACACACTGCACCGGGACAAGAACACACATGCATGTACACGCAAACCCTGACCATGGGCTTCAAAACAGAGCTGTTTGTTAGTCTTTTAGATGAAATGATAGAAACACAAAGCTGGAATTATCAGAGATGGTGCTCCCGCACGCTATGGTTGGGGAAGCAAACTTCCTTTTTCCCTGTCTGTCTGTTCTCGTATCAAACCTACACTTGCTTGCTCACACGTTGACTTTAGGGAACATAAATATCTGTTTTCAGACATACCACAAAACTGCACCATTTTATAACTAGCTCTGTGACTAAGCGGTTATGTCACATTTCAATTGTGATTGAAGTGTACACCCTCATCAGGAACAGCACACAACAAAAGACAGCAATGTAACCAGCAGATTGCTGTCAGTAGCCTCTCGGTCTCTCTCATCCTCTCCGTCTCTCTGCGAGCCTTATTTGGAATGAGTGCGGATGCCTGATACTGCCGGTGACCTGAAACCACTAAATGCCAAGGCCACAAGATATGAAATAACTCTTATGCAAACCAGGCCACACTGATAAACCTGTTTAAACAATCTCGAACAAAAGAATGGATTAAAAACAACTGAATAGATTGATGCAATATTTCATTAAGGGATCCTTTATATGATTCTATCACGGCATAAATTCCCCCGAATGGAATAGACCAAATCGGAAGCCCGTATTTCAGGACGAAGGGGGATCCCTGTCTTGCGTTCTGACCCAATTCCTCTCGGAGGCACAGTTTTAGATCCCATAGACTAAATTCGCAAACATGCTCATGCGCAGACACCTATATTTCTCCAAATAGTCAAATCTCTCAGACCCAAAATGGAAAATCCAAAATATTATAGCCATTAATCAGGGTTCCAAACCATTTAGACTTTCTATCTTCAGTGGAACACAAAAGGAGAGGTTAGACAGAAATTTAGCCTCATTCAATTTTACTGTATCTCTTTTCCATACAATTAAGGTGAATGGGGACAGAGGCTGTCAGGCCCTAAACATTCTGCCTAATATATCCTTTTGTGTTCGACATAAGACAGCTAAGAGGGTTTGGAAGAATATGAGGGTGAGTAAAAGTCGAAAATTCCTTTTAATTTTTGGGTGAACTACACCTTTAAGGTCTTGGTATCTTGGCATCATGAAATGACTATCAGTTTTCTTTTACAAGCAGTTCAGTGTTTAATTTCAACAGGAATGGGAATTAAGATCACAGTGATTTTGTTGTTCGATTTCTTCCCTGAGGAAACAGAAGGGGAAAAGCAAAGCAATGCCATGTTCTTGGAAGCAATGTCTATCATTTCCCATACAGAATGTTCTACAGAATACAAATGCCTCCATTCCTTTTCGCTGAAGAAGTTATGACTAATGGTGCTCAGCCAAGTCGTGATGGAAAAACTTGGCAGTAAATAACCTTACTAGAGCAACCGAAGTTTGCAGCAACTGCGTGAAATACTTGTTTTGTCTGGGACGAAGCGCCTTTAGTTATTGTTTTCACCCTGATGCAAGGAATGCAGGCAAGGTTAAACATACAAGTTTTATTGTAGGTGGTGGTGGTGGTAGTGTCATCTGTGGATGTGTAGGAGGATTTTTAGCCTCTTCGAGAAGGCAAAGCTGACTCACTGTGAGAAAACTCAAGGTTAAGGTGCAGTTTATGTGCTATTGTTGTAATTTGCTACAAAGACAATCAGTAATTCACTCAATATCCTCAAGTAAAATGCCAGTGTTGATAGGGGAGCAGATACAAATATAGACCCTAAAACATGCTTAGCATGACACATGGTTGGTCTGGAGGGTGCAACGGAAGTAAATCTGAGTTTTATCAGGAGACCAAATTAAAAACAGTTCTATGGAGGCAAAATAACTAACCAAAACCACAAAGACAAAAAGCAAACTGCCAGCATACACATGAATCCGTAATCTGATTATACAAGAGAAATGGACTACCTGTATTTTTATGAATGGGAAATATTTTTAGGCTAAATACAGTATGGCGGATGTAGAACTGCCTTAAATTTAAAAGAGCCAATCAGCTCTTTGATTGAGGCATCGCAATTCTCAATATGGCAGCTGTAGGAATGGAAGTTATGCCATACAGTTATAGGAGCCAATAGCCTGTTTATGCACTTTATGTACTTTAACAATGGTTCCCAAACTTTTTTCAACTGCGGCACCATTTTATATTGTTTTTTCTCCCACTACCACCCCAACCACTGAAAAAATAAATAAACAAATAAATATGCGATTAAAAACATTCCTTTATAAAAAAAAAAAAAATCATATTGATATACTATACATAACCAAATTAATGTAAAATAATGTAGCCGAGAAGTGTTTCTCCTAAACTTTGCTTTAAAGTAATAAAAGTTTGTTAGATTTTACTCCTGATTTGAAATGTCATTTGAGCATAATCTTGAGCAATTTAATCTGGCTTGCCTTAAAGCAACTTTGATTAGACTCATCTAGAGGTCAACACAGCTAAAAAGGGGTAAAAGATTAAAAGTAAGGGAACATAACAACAAAATTAAACAAAAATTAAAAAATGTGTGAAAAGTAAGAAAGAGGGAAAGGTAGGTTCAGCCTAGAGTCTAAACTCATATAATGTGTGGTAGAGAAAATGAGTTTGGCTCAGGTTAGCTCACTGTGGTGCTGCTCATAGCAGATTCAAATTGACACTCGTTGTGGCAGCCGTAATTTTTCAGAGCAGGAAACCATTAACATGGCATTACGCAGCGGAAGGAGGGAAGGAAATTAAATTCGGCTGTCTTTGAGTAACTGATGTCACAGTACTCCCTGTGGGCAATTGATTATTACTGCCTTCTGTTGGCTAAGAGCATCCTGGGTGGGGGTCATGAAGGAGTTGAGGAAACAGAAAGAGGTGAAGTGGGTTTGTGGAGATTCCACTATACTATAAAGAGCAGTATAGATTCACAAACTTTTTTGTCAGAGCTATCTTGAAGTTAGCACATGTGCCCTGAGATGCTGAGCCTAAATGTATTGCTGAGTCTTTATAAGTTATTTTATTTTAAGTTATTTCAGAGGACTACCTGCTTTAAAAAAAAAAATCTGCCTTTTGTTGTTGCGAAAACCATGACTTTCTTATGTGGAACACAAATGGAGATGTTTTAATGAATACCGCAGTCTGTGTTATTTTCCCAATCAGACCATAATTTCCTTTTAAAGATGCACCTAACCTGCAAAGTTTAAAACCATTGTTTCAATGCAGTGGTTCATTAAGATGTGAGTAAGTCACTTGCTGCTGTTCGACTACCTCTGAATGTGGCTTCAGTGATCCGATCGCAAAACATTTTGGACCCCGTCTACACCAGTATTTAGTGATTAGATTGCCCGAAATGTCATTCAATATCAATTTCAGGTGTAAATGGGGATAATACTATACAGTAAAAATACAAGACACATGCTTTGAAATGTCACACTTCCAATGAATGAGCACTTTTTCAACCCTCAAAGTAAGACATTGCGGCCACTGGAATTTATGCTTTTAGACATGCTGTGATTTATATAAATATACCAGTTTGGTTTAAAAATGTGTATGAAAAGTGTATGAATTGCATGTGTATAAAGATCAAGGTGGCCATTTTCATAAACGTCATAACGGACTTGCTGTATAGTTGGAGACGGAGGACAAAGATACCACAAACGGATGTAAAAAAAAGATTATTCAAAAAATAAATATGCTGTGATTTATATAAATATCTCAGTTGCCTCCACCTCTGAGACCGTCAATCTGCACATCTTATCAAGTGGCTTGTTGAGAGCATTAACGTGGAGACATAACGAGTGTGGAGGCTTCACTGTATTTTCCGCGGCATCCATGCACAACTCACCATGTGCCCCACCGAGAGCGAGAACAACACATTATAGCAAACACGATGAGGTTACCCCACAAGACTCCAACCTCCATAGCAACCGGGCCTATTTGGTTGCTTTGGAGACCTGGCTGGGGTTACTCAGCACACCCTGGATTCAAGTGTCAATACTTGCTGAGCTACCCAGGCCCAGGCCCAGGCCCAGGCCCAAGCCCAAGCCCAGGCCCAGGCCCAGGCCCAGGCCCAGGCCCATGAAAGTAACAAACTATGTCATGAGCAAACACATGCCAATAACCATAGCACATATCTGCTTGGCTGCATAAGCAAGGTGAGAAAAAAGGAGTCAAAGTCAAAACGCATTAGAAATGCAGAAGTGCAATAAAAAAAAATTTAAAAACACTGGCTATCCAATGTGAACTACATCTTGGCTTTAATGCACAACCCTACTGATCTTACAGCCAATTATTAACGCCAGGGTCAACAGCCCACTGACTGTAAAAGCTTTGCTATCAGCAGGAGATATCATTCAGCCAAATGACACCTCATTGAGATGTGTTGAATCCAACCCCCATCCACAAACTGTTCATACCATAAGGGACATAAGAAAAAACTTGCACAAGGTTAGACAGGACAAGTCAAGTGGTTTTTATTGTCGTTTCAACCATATACAGTTAGTACAGTACAGAGTGAAACGAGACAACGTTCCTCCAGGACCATGGTGCTACATAAAACATGAGACTACACAGACTAAATAAAAATACCTATATAAAATACCTATATAATATAAAGTGCACGTGCAAAAACGTATGCACGATGTACTACTGTGTTGTAGAAATGTTTAACACAAAGACTGTGTGCTGTACATGTGGCACGTTGCACAATCCTAAGCGTCACTTTAGGCCGAAGCAAACATTACGCAAGTCAATTAATTTGAACTTTTATAGCGCTTTTCACAACACACGCAGTTTCAAAGCAGCTTTACAGAAAAGTATGTAAATGTACATAAACGCAGAACCCTCTAGCTATGCAAGCTTGATTTTGTGCGTAGTTATGTTCCAAAATGTGTCAGACTGCAATTAATAACACAACGCAAGTTTTCAAAGTTTCCACAAGGACCGCTATAACGGACATTAGTGTGAATTGTCCACAGTGTTCTCTTTTAAGTGAAGGAACAATTTGAAGAGAATATTGCTGAGAATGTAAGGTTAATTCAATATATTAATTGCAACTTACATAAATAATAAAACATCCAGTTTAATGGCACATATCAGATATTAAGAAACTCCTTTTACATTTTTATTAATTGTAACATTTGTAATGAAAAATGTGAAGTATAGCATTTTCACTAATTATCTCAGACTTTTGGACTCCACTGTATGTTCCCAATATCTTTTGTTTAGCTCTATCCAATGCATTAAACATATTTTTGTTTGCTAACCTACAAACTTTTTCATCCCACCTTCTAACCAGCACCACTACTCTTTCACTTATTGTGATTTTCACTCAGCAATTCAGTTTCCAATCTCACCCCCAGCATTCTCTCTCTTCCTCTCTTTCCATCAATCACTTCTGTTTTAATTTTCAACACTCTCGCTCAACATAAGCCGTTCGCAGCTGTGGCTAAGAAAGAGCCAGAGAACACTATGGAGAGAGGGACATTGTCAGAAATTGCCTAGTCCAAAGCCTGTAAACTCTGGACTGAACTGATCCAAATGAGTATTAGTTACAAAAGAACATTGAGATTAGTGAGGCACGACGCACTGTTCACGAATACATGATGTGGTGGGACTGAGAGGAGTCGATGACACCTCAATTGCCAACAGATGCTCTTCACACAAAAAGTGTTTCTTCTGTGAAGCTGAATGCCAAAATGGAAACTAGGTGGAAAATAAGGTGGAAAAGGAGCAGAAGCAAAGAGGTGGTAGCCCTGGTGTTTAAGGTGTAACTTTATAATTGAATGGTGGTGTGGCAATTACACAAGGCTTGCAGGTGTCAAAAGTCTTGCTCTATTTCTTCAAGCTACACAGTGGTGTTAAGGATTTTCTAAAAGAAGAAAAATTTAATTTAATTTCTCTTGAAAATGTAATTATACTGTTCATTATGAAGTACTGGTAATCTTTACAATGGACAAGAAGTTTGTTCTCCACTTTATTCACCTGCTTGATTTTCTGATCCCTGCTGAGCCTAATACAGGCAGGCTGCATTCCTCTCAGAAGTTTGCCGGACGTCTTTTCGTTTCATTAACCTATTTTAAATCGGCTTTCAAAGATTTATCCACTTTTTTTTTAAAATATATGAATCCTTCTCTGCAGCACATGCCAGATGACGCACTCATTTAGCATGGAAGTAAATACTTTCCACATTACAGTGCTTCATACTCAAAACAAATAAATAGAATTGTCTGGAACATAATAAGTCCTAAGTATAAGCCGGAGAGGTATACCAACAACTGTTGTGTTTTATCTCCAAACCAGCAAAAGTTGACTTTGTTTAAAATATATATATTTTTTAAAGTAGCGTGTATGAGCTTCATTCATCTCAAAGAGGAAAGTTTACCCAAAAGTGAAAAATCTATCATTTACTCTTTACAATTGGAGATGCTAGGCAAAATGTTAGCTTCAGTCACCATTCATTTACTTTGTATGGAAAGAAGATACAATGAAAGTAAAGGGTAACTGAGGCTAACGTTCTGCCTACACAAAGACATACTGGTTTGGCACAACAAGAGTGTTAGTAAATGACAGATATTAAATTTATTGGGATGAACTATCACTTTAATTCTTTTGGAAAGGAAAGTGTGCAAATAAGTCTATGTATTCCTGCTTATAAGCCTGCAGCACTGCAGAAAAGTGAGCGGGCACAGTGAAAGTCCAGCCGTTAGATAGACAGCTGCAGCAGTGGGTGGCGTGAGTTCCAGCTGAGACTGTACCCTTCATCGAGCTCCACCAGGGAGTCTCAGCCTCAGCATGCCGCTTCTCAACTCCCCCATTACTCCCTAAACCGGACAGACAGAACCTTCACGTCACCTTCAAATCAACCTGAGAGCCACAGGGCTGGAAATGTTATTGTGAGGTTAAGTTCGGCTTGTTCCTTTTACCCGTCAAGGAACACTGTGGCTCTGTTCCAAAACCTAGTGAGCTGCCTAAAGAGGCAGCATTTTAAGGTCAAGTAATATTTAATTGTCTAGTTCTTTTCATAACACATACATTTCAAAGCAGCTTTACAGACAATTATACTGTAACAAAATGATGCAGTCCTACTTGTGCGGTTCAAATGAATAACAAGATAAAAAAAAAGAAAAAGCAAGTCTTAAAAATGATTGTCTTGGGCAGTTCCCCTCTAAACTTTTTTTATGTAAGTAAAATGAGTAGATGTTGGTGGGCAATGTTTAAAACTAAAGGATTCTGTACAAACTCAAAGTTTAATAATAATATGATTATAATGTTTTTGGTCCTAAAACTGCGTATAAATGTGGTAAGAAACAAAAAGAAACAATAAACATCACAAGCTGCTTTGATGTAATGGTCAAAAGTTATTTAAATATCTAATGAATACAAATTATGGCTAAATAAATTCACACATTTTATTTAAGACAAATGGGTTAATTAAGTGGCAGGAGTAGCTGTGCTGGGGCATCTGTCTACTGTCAGCGCAACACGACGCACCACAATGAATGCTGACAGTGAAAATGGATTAGTGTGTATGTGGTCTTAGAAGACAGCTAATAGGTAATAGGCAGCACAATAGGTTTTGAAATAGAGCATGTGTATGCCTGGATCCACATAATATTTCCAAAGACACAGCGCTTCCCTAGTTGTATGGATGTTCTTAATTCCTCTATGCCAGTAAGGAAATGAGGCAATGATGAGCAAGTTGAGGGTAGATGATATCAGCAGTGGGGAGTCTCGGAATAGTGTGACTGTGTGAAAAGGCCACAGGCGCTTGAGTGCAGAATAGCCATAGGTCAACCCCATAAAGCAGAATATCAAGGCTCTCCTGCTTTTCCTCTCGTTTCAACTGGCGCCAGAGGCAGCAGATTAGTGAGAGGAGCATCCTGCTGCCCATAATAAGTATGACATATGCAATTCAGATTGTAAATATAAAACTACACGAGAACTTGTCCAGTTGCTGCTTGTGTTGGTGTGTAATTTGAGCTGTAAAATGCCAAGCGCACACTACAAGACTGAAGCTTGTCACCCTGCATGCATTTAAAGACTAACAGTTTCCTGTTTTCTGTTGTGTTTGCGTGCATTTTAGACTATGTGCATCAATTACAAGATCATGCTCCTCCCCAATTGTAACTAAAATCTTAACATTTGTTTGTACAAAAAACATATGCAAAAAGCAACACAGTTTGTTGCTTCCAAATGCCATGTAAGCCTTGTGCTTTTTTGCTCTTGCAATTTCAGAGCACACACCTGATGAATGTTCATACAGTGGTCAGCCATGTATGAATTTTATCATAACGTCTGAGTAGACATAAT
The DNA here is from genome assembly GCA_032164185.1 of Moxostoma hubbsi. NCBI lineage: Eukaryota > Metazoa > Chordata > Actinopteri > Cypriniformes > Catostomidae > Moxostoma > Moxostoma hubbsi. Next base: position 12,976,104 of record JAVLUX010000040.1, read on the forward strand.
GTCTCATAATAGTGCAAACAATAGAAGAGCGTCGTTACAGAGACATGTTGAAAATTGCCTACAATCTGGGGTATTGTTTTCCCCACAGACAAATCGCTGGCTTTAATAATTAAAAGGTTGATGAGTGTCAATCTTGCAGTGTGCACATGGCTAAGGTCAAATAATAGTTTTTAAAGCCTTCACAAAAATTCACAATGAATAATTCGTTATGCGTGTGAGCACAATTGAAAGGAAGGGTGTGAACGTGAGAGCAAGGGTGGAAAAACGCAAGCATGTGTGAATGGAAAATCTAGGTTATCCAATATGGACATCCGGAGGACTGACCCTCTCATTGGATACTCAAGCGACGGCCCGTAGTCTACAGTGAGATCTCATGTGTTGCCGTCTCAGTTTAACTCAGGCTTACAAAGAGGCTATCAGTCTGACTGTAAGCTGATGCAAGGTGTTGCTCAAGCAGCATGGGTAAAAACAACAGACAGTGAAAGCTTTTCATTCTAGTGCAAGCTGATTAGGTCAAATGCAGCAAACTTACGCTTGTATTGGCCCCTTTCTTTGCAAGTTCCCACAATTTGATTTCAAAGAAACCTAATAGTTCAAACCCAAAGATTTACAGAACCACGCTAAAACTTTTGGCCTCAAAAGGCCTGTGCATGCCATTAACATTACATTAAGAGTTAAAGCGTAATCTCATGTTTAAACTGTTTTACGTGAAGCAGAGATAAAAAAGGAAATGACATTTATTCATAATAAAAACATTGCAGATTATGTTTGGATGCCATTAAAACTTTGAAAACAAGAGTATGGTCTCTATCATTCAAAGTGTGACAAAAATCTGAAAATAGGCTGGAATATCATGTTTACAGTGCCTGAGAGGATGTCAAACATGACACGTAATGTCAGACTACAGTATGCCTTTCCAAGAGCAGGGATAAATAGACAGTCAAACATTCCAGACAGGAGCAGATACTAGCACCGAAACAGGAATTGAGTTTTGGACATCTCTGGGGTATATGTATCATATACACCTACATCTTGAAAGGTGTTAAACTACTAAATGCCAAAAAAATGATGGGGATCTGCTTCCCATGGCTGAGGCATCCTCAAGAGTGATGGCTCTGGATCAGTGAATGGATCAGTGAGAAGACGAAAAACAGGAAGAGAGAATGAAAAGGCATGTCCAGAATACACTGGAAGTTAAGCTTTGGGCCTGACCAACCCCCCCACCCCCCATTGCTGTCTTTTGGGGGTCAATGTGGGTCAAGAGAATGATGGGAAAAAGGATCAACAGGATGAATTGCGGATGTTTTCCTATGTTAGCTCGGGAAAAATGTAGAAGCACTTGGGTAAGTAAACATGAGCGTCACCTACGCCATTCTCCTAAAAGGTTGGGCCGACATCGAGCAGATCTTTCCTCTACAACTTAAAGGAACAGTTCGATCAAAAATAAAAGTTCTATCATTATTTACTCACCTTCATGTGCTCCAAAATGAAGATGAGTCCAAAACACAAAATGTGAATTTATTAAGAAAATCCTCACCAGTGAATTAGGACTGGGCCGTCAAGCTCTACAATAAAAGGTATCATAAAAGTGCACCTACGCAAGTCTTCTGAAGCCATACGATATCAACTGTCATTGATTCGAACTCAAGAGTCTGATTCGTGACCGACTCATTCGATACTATTAGGAGAACTGGATGAATATTTTAGTAATATTTCTGTTCCCCATAAAAACCTGTTGTATGGCTTCAGAAGACTTACAGCCATGTCTACACTGGGCGCGTCCATTGATGCAATGGCTTGAGGCTGTCTACACAGGACACGTCGACAAGAAACGTTCAACCGTTTATTTGTGATGTTGGAAATGGTAGCGCCAGCCTTTGTCATTGGTTCTATTCGACCTGCCCCAAGAAAGAAACATGGAAGAAAGTCATACAGGTTTGGAATAACGAGTAAAAGAAAGTAAAATAGAGTTGAGGGTGGTAAGGCAGTATAGAACCATTATTGTGGTTTACCAGAAACACAATGCTTCTTACATCATGAGCCAATAAAAAGAGTACCGTGTTAAAAAGTGGACGCAGCAGATCATAGTGGGCGTAAAACAAATTTTATTATTTTAATCTTTCACTTAAGACAATAACCTTCCTTTTTAAGGAGCTTAAAGCAGAACAATGCATACAACAGTGGAATTCCCCAACCCAAAGTGGGCCCATCAATAAAGCAATTTCAAATTCAAAGGAGTATTCTGTTCTTCCTGTGGTTTTTGATTCAACAAGGGCTCCCACTGAGTGAGGGACTTCCATAACAACTTACTTGGGATCATCTCTTGGTCTTCACCCTAACAGTAATTTAGCCATGCCTCAAACACCCGTTTCCTCAAAAATGGGGTGGTGAACTAATTCAAACATAGTCAGTTCCTATATCAGTTACATTTGACAGTTTTCGATAGCAATTTCGATACCACAGGAAACATATGCACTCAAAAAAATATTTTACAAATATTTCAGCATTATTTCTGAATTAATGCTTCTATCAAAAAGCCTGAATACATCCGGATATACTAAAATTATGACTACAAGTTACGGCTGAAAATTAGCACAGTGTCAACTCTCCAAAACACAGAGAGACTAGAGCAAAACGGCAAAACATATGACTTCTGCCATCCTGGTCATTTCCAGTGATTCACATCCTGTAATTTCATTCACTAATCGGATTGATCCATGCAAAATCAGGGACATCAGTGGAGAGCTTGTTAAACATGTTTCCTTACTGATTGGCCTCACATGATATAGTCTGTAAATAGCACAGAGAGAAGGAAACAGAGAGAGGCAGAACAAGTGAGATGCATGCAGTCTTCAAGTAAGATGCGGGGGAAGTGGAGGTGAAGCAAGTGACCAATTTTCCCCCAGCAGCGGCAAAGGTTTCTAAAAATATGATCAAGCAATGGGCAACGAAGATAATAAGGGATAAAGGGATAAGGGGAAGAGATAATGAGATTTAGTGAGCTGTAGTGTCTAAATATTTCTAAATGTCATCTTTTGTAGTTATGTTTGTCCATTAATTTTCAATTTTCTTTGTAAATCTGTCAATAGTTAAATAGTTGCCGACACTGACAGACTCTTGTCTTTGTTCTGATGTGGAAGTGCCCCAGTTGAACAATGTGCTGTGTAGGCTACCTGAAGAAAAGTCAACAGGCACTTTACACTAGGGATATCAATTTGCATAATTGATTGTCCTTAAATATTAATCGTTAATGTTATTAGCACAAAATGCTTGTGGAGGACTGCAAATACCATGAGCATGTTTATAAGTTAACAGGACTGTAAATTGATTATTAAATATTTTTTAATCAAATTAAATACATGATATTCTGATTAACTCATATTAACTAATGTTTGCTGAGAAAGGCAAATCTTGTGCTGCTGCTAGCTAGTGTCAAACAAGCCTGAATGTTGTTTGTTCTCTGTACAGCTGCATGCTGCCTATAAAGCTGGAGTTTCGCTAACTGCCCCCTGCTGAATAAAGGTGAAACTCAATTCCTGAATTGCTCTGATGGTACGAATATTCCTAATTATGGCCCGGGGATATGATTGCTCACATTTTTTACATTTTGTTTTTACTATAATTAATTACAATGAATTAACATTTTAAATTATTATATAGGCAGTGGTTTCACCTTCTGCTTGCATGATTACTGAGTACATTTGTGCTGAGATTGATTTATAGACAATGCATAAGCTTAAAGGTTTGGTTCATCCAAAAATGAACATTCTGTCATAATTTACTTATGTGGAACACAAAAGGAGATGCTTTTAATGAATATCTCAGGCTGTCATTTCAATGCAATGACAGCAAACAGTGCCTCACTTTAAAGCTTAAAGCACCCAAAATAATCAGAAGTATTCCACGCAGCCAAATCTTCACGAAAGTTTCACGTTCACAATCTTTATGATTTGTTTAATGCTCTCTGTCTCATAACGCTCATGAGCTTTCAACAGGCATAAAGATATTTTGGGTTATTTCTCACCAAAACCTAACTTGTGACTTTGGAAGACCTGGAATATGATGAACATGCATGATCTACATTTATGAAAAGTTTAGGTGCTTTTTAGCATTTCAAATAGCACAGGCTGTGGTTTTCATTAAAACAGCTGTTGTGTTCCAGTAAAAATAGAAAGTCATACTTGTTTGGAACAACATGAGGGTTAATAAATTATGAAAGAATTTAAATTATTTGGTGAACTTTTCCAATGACAATTAATCAATTATTCAGAAAAGCTGAAAAATTATCGGACTCACTCCCATCCATAACAGATATTTACCAAAACCACTGTCTGCACAAGGCCCAGAACATCATAGTGGACCTCTCCCACCCATCCCACACACTCTTTTGGCACGTTTCCACTGCACATAACGGTTCGACTCACCTCAACTCTACTCGCTTTACGTTTCTGAACTTGCATTTCGACTGCAGTTTAGTGCCATCTCAACGTGGGTGGGATTATAGGCTGATCGTCATAGTTGCGCCGCCTCTACTGCCATGGCATCATCTTAAACACTAAACAAACTGACCAAAACAATAACATGACCGCTAGCTGTTAGCTACTAGATCATTGTGCTGCATAAAGCAGTTGTTGCATTGTGATTTTACACAATTTTAACAGTTGAATTGGCCTGGTTGTTTTAGAAGCAAGGTTCCAGTAGCTGGTTAACTAAATAAAGTGAAGCTTTCAAGCAGAATATACAGTTAACGTAACAAAATGTACCATCCTCCATCGTGGCTGGGTCCAGGGCACTCTCCCTCCCGTTGCTCGCCATTTAGATAGCGTCCATTTTGTTGAACCACTCCTACTTATCCTTGATGGTTGTGTAGTCACTTTTAAGCTTTTTTAACTTTTCCCTACACTGTTGGTAGGACCGGTGGTAGCCGTGTGCGGCCAACAGCTGAGAAACTTCCTGAGAGATTTTTCTCATCCCTAACGCGTGGACCGTCTGCACCTCGTTTATTTTTAGTTTTGCGCACAGCCATTTATTTTTTCACAATTTTAAAGTTGCGTGAACAAATGATACCTCTATCGCTGTTACTAACTTCAAAACTAGCGGGTTGATGTTGTGTGTCAGAAATCCAGTGGCTGTGGTAGTGACGATTCTCCCTGACCAATCAGTGATCTGCAGGATTTTGACATCACATTTAGTATCGGCTCGGCTCGCTTGGAACCTCGACCGAGGTGGTACTAAAAAAAGGATCAGGTACCAGGTACTATCCACAGTGGAAAACCCAAAAAAAGCAAGCCGAGTTGAGTTGTACAGTGCAGTGGAAAAGCCCCTACCTGCTGCCATCTCAAAAGAGATACAGTAGAATAAGGGCCAAAACACAAAGACTCTGCAAAAGCTTTTTCCCTCAGGCTATCAGGCTCCTCAACAACCTGACACCTCCTACTACCTCCAAGACAAGAACTTAAACCTGACTGAAAAAAAGGTCAAAAAAAGTTTGCACTACTTTCAGCCTGCACAACATTTTACACTTTATTGTAGATCATATACTGGTATATTTACCATATGCTTCTGCCACCACCAGTATTTGAGTGGTCACTGTGTGTTCCCCCTAATTACATTGTATTTATTATTGTTCAGTGTATATTGTCTAGAGATTACGGATATTGTTTACAGTACGGTTTGTCTATATTGCATGTATATACAGTATGTATATGTATATACATTGCCTTGCAAAAGTATTCAGACCCCTGACCAATTATCTCATATTACTGAATTACTTCTATAAAATTATATAAAATTATAATTTAATTCTCTTTGATATTTTATTTTCAAACACTGGAACTTAAAATCAATTATTTTAGGTGATATTGGTTTTCTATTGGGAAATATAAAAAAACAAAAACAAAAGTGAAATATCTTGCTTGCATAAGTATACAACCCCTGTGCTGTGGAAGCTGCCAGGTTACACAGATGAAAGAAATTGCCCTAATGAGGACACAATTACTTTAAAATTGGCATCCACCGGTGAATCATTAAAGTTGCAATCACATTTTCTGGATAAAAACCCATAGTTGAAGGATCATTGGTCAGGCTGTGAAACTGAAGGAAAATGAAGACCAAAGAGCATTCCACAGACGTTAGAGATAAAGTAATAAAAATACATAGATTAGGGAAAGGGAACTAAATTATACCAAAATGTTTGAATATCCCAGTAAGCACAGTTTCAATAAGATCAATAATCAGGAAGTGGAAGCTGCACCACACCACCCAAGCATTGCCAAGAAAAGGCATTCCCTCAAAACACTCTAACATAGCTCTAACAAAAAGGAGACTTGTGAGAGAAGCCACAGAGAGGCCATCAATCACTTTGAAGGAGCTACAGAGTTCAGTAGCTGGGAGTGGAGTAACGGTGCACCAGTCAACCATATCAAGAGCATTGCATAACACTGGCCTGTATGGGAGGGTGGCAAGAAAAAAGCCGTTACTCAAAAAGTAACATCTGAAAGCACGTCTGGAGTTTGCCAGAAAGCATGCTATGTGGGAGAAGGTTTTGTGGTCAGATGAAACCAAGCTAGAGCTTTTTGGCCAAAACTCAAAGCGCTATGTGTGGTGCAAACCTAACACTTCCTACGCCTACCTACAGTGAAGTATGGTGGTGGAAGCATCATGCTGTGGGGATGCTTCTCATCAGCAGGGATTGGGCATCTTATTAGAACTGAAGGAAGCATGGATGGAGCAAAATATAGGGAAATACTGCAAGAGAACTGAAGCTTGGTAGGAAATTCAACTTTTAGCAGGAATATGATACCAAGCACAAGGCCAAGGCAACAATGGAGTGGCTCAAGAACAAAAAGAGAAATGTCATGCAGTGGCCCAGTCCTGATCTCAATACTATTGAGAATCTGTGGAACTATTTGAAAATTGCAGTCCACGAGCATCACCCAACCAACCTGAACAACCTGGAGCAAATCTGCCAAGAAGAATCACTTCGTCACTGTGTGCAAAGCTGGTACATATATACCCCAAAAGACTTCAAGCAGTTATTGCAGCAAAAGGTGTCTCGACCAAATATTAATGTTTGGGGGTTGAATATTTATGCAAGCAAGATATTTCAGTTTTTATTTTTCAATAAAATATTTCCCAACAAAAAACATGTCACCTTACAATAACTGATTTTAGTTTCAGTGCTATAAAATAAAAATAAATATAATAAAATATAAATCAGAATGAGATTTCAGTGTACCATTTGTAATTCGATAATATGAGATAATTGTTTTGGGGTCTGAATACTTTTGCAAGGCACTGTAGATTCATATTGCTCATTGTGTTTGTTTCTTAAGCTCTTGTTTATTATGTTTGTGAAGTGTGACTTGTTTTGTCTGTAATTAGCCTTGTGTCTATCCACTTTTCACGCTATTTTGTTATTGACAAAGTGAAAATGCGTAAACCAAAGTTTGGGAAATTTGCCATCTTCTGCTTGTTTCCATTCAAATGAAACCTTTAGATAAAAATGGTGTGCGTGATGACGTCATGCCTAAAAAAAAAACACTTTGTCGCATAGGTTTTGGTTTATCGCAAAAGAAATCTGCCCTTAAGCTGTTTACATACAGAAATGTGTTTATCGCTAATTGTGTACCTTTCAACTCCCAAATATCCCTAATTTTTTTCCTCTGATGTTTTGGTAAAATGGGAGTATTGAGACAGTTCATTGAAATTAAACAGATTACTGTCATTATAATTTCACAAATAAATGCAATCAGAAGATGGAATTGCAATCAAAAGGAACAGTTGCTCTTCTGATAGGACTGTAATATCGGTCCTGATCTTGCACCTATCACGGGTTGCCACCGGTTCCGTCCCGAAAGCAAATCATCGTGGTCCTGTTCAAGCTGGCACCTGCACCAAGTATTAGGGAAAACTTTCAGTCTTAGTATAAGGAACATGCATTGATGTGCATATGCTGTGTGCACCGCTATTAAAGAAAAATGTATATGGTGTAATATCAGGTTTTACATCCTATATGATACATTCCTGATATTCAGTAGGCTATTTTGAACAATCATCTAATCTAAGGCATTGCCATCACAACTGTATTATGTCCCGCATATTTGTCCAGAAACTTTGAACGACCAACTGAACTTGATAATCATCTCAAATACATTTTTGCGTCACAATGCAATTTAAGTTTTCTGAGGAAGCTCAGCAAATGCAATCCGAGGTAAAGAAGATTTCTAATATTTAAATTTAAAAATGTAAAATGTTCAAAAGCTGGTTTTCTAAATGTGAACTCATTGAATAAATAGTTCTGATAGTTTTATAGTCTTGTAACGTGCAGAACATTCTGAGAATGTCATTCAGCCGACTTTTTTCATTTACAGAACAGGGTCGTTAAGTTTGTGTAAAGAAAAGGCATAAATAGGTCTAAAAATATTCAAATTTTTTTGGTTTAGTAATTCATTATTTTATTTAATGCTTTGTTCATTTGGTAATTTATTTAATTTAGTACAGGGAATTTTGCCAGAATTTTTTTAAAAGCTAAGTTAGTGCTCCAAAAAAAGCACACTGAAGCTTTTCTCCAAGTATTGTGTATTTATTTTTAATTTAAACATCTTTGTGCATAGAAATTCTGTTTTTTTTTTTGTATTGTGGGCTAATTCCATGACTGCCGTCTATTATTTTGAATGGTGTGGAAAAGAAACTTTTAATAAATAAACAGAAGTCTACCATGATTAATCGCAAAGAGTGGCCATTCATTTGTTCTCCACGCACTTGTCGATGTGCATGATATGAGATATCTGTGTTGGCATTCCTTGAATACCGGTAAGATCATTCTATATTCACGTACAATAAATTGCCTTTCAAGGATATACCGTTGTCATGATTAACACAGGCTAACGATTGGAGTAAATTCTGTCATGTGACACTACATTTTTGCGTTAATGCAAATTTTCTTGACAAAAAGTGTTTCCAAAACTCTGTTAATCCGAACAGGTAATCTTCATGAGGACAGCCAGAGCATTCAGGGATCTGCTAACTTGCTAACCCTGTGAACTACATGCAATCACAATGTTCCAAAATTCATTCCGAGACAAAAGACACCCCAACAACAACACAAATTTGCTGGTTGGTACAGTTCAAAGTGCTGTCAAAGGAAGTGACTTGGGCAACAGAATGCAAGAGAGCAGAAAGATGGGGAGGTTCTGACCTTGGGTCATTTTTTGGGTGGAGGAAGGTTCTCTCAGCTCTGTGCTAATGGTGACCATGCTTCCAGACTGATGGTAGAGAGGCTATTAAATGGCCTGCATTTCATGTCATTAACATGAAATGTAATGATACCAGAGAGAGGCATTTCCACAAAAAAATAAAAAAATAAATAAAGTATTTTGTATATTTTACAAATGTATATTTTACAAAAGACTTAGAAGATCCATAAAATAGGTGATATAGTGGGAAATACAGTACATACTGGTACACATTACTGATAAAGTATTACAACATTAATTAAATGCTTTGTTGCTTAGTATGAATGAGATTAGCCTTTTCAACAGGAGTAATTCCTTTAGAATTAAAGTCTGCTGTCAGGTATAAAAAAGCAAAACAAGTCTTTTACAAATATCAGAACCCAATGTAGGTAAATTCACAAATATTTGGAACAAGAGAGTCACTGTGTGGGATTTAATGTAAGCTAAACCTCTTTGCTGCACAAATGCTGGATAATCTGCTTTCAGACTTGGTAATACTGAATGGACTGCAAAGTAGCTGTGGGAACCTGCAACGCACAATGAGCTTGTCGTTAACTGTGACCAAGCAAAACAACAGGAATGTTATCATAAAACCTCAATCAAGGTCTGGATTTTCTAGAAACCCTGCAGGATTTCATCCAGTTTTCATGGTTTCATCCTTAAAACTAGTTCACTTCCTTTGTGAATCTTGGCCCACACCATAACAGTGGGTGAAATTAAAGGGGTCATGACATGATGAATCAAAATACTCGTTCTCTTCTTACTCCACATTTAATTGACCTCATCACCTCTGTAGGCCTGTCCAGTAGTGGTGAGCAGTAAGATGGCAAGGGGAGAGCAGGTCACTAAAGAGCAGAAAGCCAATCATACAAGTGGCCGTTTCCTGTCAAGTCTTAAAGAAGCAGCACCAAAACCAACCTAGTCTCATAGAATGAACATTACTATAACTACAAGTTTGCAAACTGGAGTTTTACATGAGTTTTACAACTTTCTATGTTTTGCTGCAGGTTCCTGGTGAAATTGAAACAACTACGTTTTATTAACTTTCACACAAAGCACGGGTACTATGGCTGTTTATGACTTTATAAATTGTTTTAAAATTGTTTTAAAAAACTATTGGTTAGGTTTAGTTGTTGATTTAGGTTAAGGATGTCTGTTCACATCTCATTTATCTTTTTGAACACTATTGGTTTGGTTGAGGTTAATGTTTTAGGTAAGGGAGGTGTGTTTAACTCATCAAAACATACATATTATATTTAATAATCACCTTAAAAACCTTGTCTTATTGCAACATAATTTCACTCGATTTTGGTGGCCCCCGCTGGACATTTCACTAGGAATCTGAAGCCAAACGTGTAATGAAGCACATCATTTTGGTTTGCAAAAATGTTGCCATGGTCACGTAAATTTCATGAGATCAGGCTGACCAATACAGAAAGTTTCTGACAGAGGATTAAAATGAGGGTTAGAAATGATCATGTTTTCCAAATAAATGACTGTTGTTGTTTTTTTTTTTTTTGGCAAAAAACTTTATATTATAAGTGAACCTCAAGGAACATATACAAATAATAAAGGCATGTCATGACCCCTTTTAAAAAAAAAATATTAGAAAAATGTTTTTTGGGTGAACTATTCTTTTAATCCTGACTTAAAACTGGAGATCAGAAAAAACTCCACCATAAATGTATTTAAAGCCGTGTTTGAAGGGTTAACAGGGAACGTGTACACATAAATTTACGTATTTTATGATAAGGACTGCATTGACCTCAATCTCCTGACACCACATATTTGGAGAGTGTTTGAGTTAGACGTGAATTGTGTGCTTGGCGCAGTCACGGCTCTCGATCACACGGGAGGCCCTGTGAGGAATGTGGAGCTTTATGGATAAGTGCACTTTGGCTGGGCCTTGCCTCCTTTCAGAGTTCCAGTCAAAGCCCCCTTCCCCAGTTCAACCAAAACACATCCCTTCATCTTCAAGATGTGAGGGGTTGAAGGAGAGAGAGAGAATGAGTAATGCTCATACATTTCCCACAGGCAAGGAAGAATGCTGTGACTTGTGCAAGGTTAAGCCTGTAAGGCCCACACAGTTCGGCAGAGAAGCACCTGAAAGCCCTGGTGGGCCTGTGGATAGAGGTGGATGTTGGGGCTTGAGGGAGAGGATGAGGGGGCCACAGGCAGAGTGGGAAGCAGTGGTATGGAAGTTGAAATGGCCACAGACATAACCCACGTTTCAAAACAGAGAAACAGAGAGTGAGGACCACAGTTTAAAAGGATAGTTCAACCAAAAATTACAATTATTTAATTGTTTACTTACCCTCATGTTGCTCCAACCCCATGTTGTACACGTTTAGAGAGTGCATTTGCATAATGATGGCATATAAGCTAATAAACAGTCTTAAAGCCACAAAACTCCAATTTCATGGGGTCTTTAAGAAGTGGGGACTGTTCCAACTAGTTTATTAAAACAAACAAACAAACAAAAAATAGACAAGCTACATGAGAAAATGGGAAGCAGCATTTGAAACAGGAAGAGATGGAGTGAGATGGGATAGAAGGAAGGGAGTGCTGGTGAAGGAATGGAAATGAATGACTTCCTAACAGGTGGGCCGGGGGGATGCAATATACCCTCTAACCCCAACCAGCATTGAGTTTCAGCTGTACCTCCGGAACCCATGACCCTCCTGTACTTGAGCCTCAGAGGAAGAAGATTTGTTTTCTTACCCTTGTTTATTTTAAAGGGATAGTTAACTCAAAAATTGAACTTCTGTCATCATTTTCACCCCTATGTTATTCCAAACCAGTAAGTCTTTCTTCCATGGAACACAAAATAAGAAAATGTTAGCCTAACTCATCATTCCCTTTCATTGCATGTTTTTTCATTACAATTAAAGTGAATAGTGACTGAGCTGAAGCTAACATCCTGCAAACATCTCCTTTTCCCCCCTGGTCCTACAGGTTTGGAATAGATGAGGGTGAGTAAATGATGACATAATTATAATTTTTGGGTGAAGTTTTCTTTTAAATGCTTATGTCAAGAGGATATATATATATATATATTTCTAAACCTTTTTCCATTGAGCAGAGACTTCTTTTTTCTAATAAACCCAACCATAACTCACCTCTTCACCACCAAAAACTAAAACTTCTGCAAAATCAATTTACAAAGTGTGTGAGGGGGCTGAATTTTAAAATGTTTTTCATAGTTGTTTTTGAGTTTAAAAAATTAGCTCAGTTTTTTTCCCATCAGTGAAAAGCAATGTTTTGATAGCTCATCCTACGCAGTTCACCAAGGCAAAGACCCTCCATTCATGCAACATTAAAAATAATTTGTACAGGTGAAGAGGAAAGCAACAGAAAAAGGAAACATCAAAAGCGAGAGAAATAAATAACAAACGGATGCATGCCGGCCCACTCTATGAAAATAAAGGGACATGGAGGGATGACCCGGTGTTATTAATTGCCATAGCTCTGATGTTAGAGTTAGATGCAAGAACACAAACAGAAACACTTTACTGCATTGCAATGCTTAGAACCCATTTGAGAGGGGAGCATATATTTAGCATCAAATAAATGACTGAGTGGTAATTCTATTTTTCTATTGCAGTGGTCCAATGCTGGCATGGAAATCTGTCTTAATGAGCTTTGCAAGGCTCTGTAAAATTGATTAAATAGAATACATAGTATTTTTAGTATCGTTTCCAATGTCTTGAAAGCTAAAGGCTATAAAGGCTATAATTTCTGCACAACTAAATGTACCAAAATAGATTTTCTGCAGAAAATATGAGGTATTTGCCTGTACAAAACTAGTCACCATGATGTGTAGGAGTTGTGGGGGTTTGCAGGGTGTTGCTAGGTGGTTGTTTATTGGCCCAAGTCAAAAAAGCTAACCCCGAAATCTCTATGATATTCAAGTCCCTATATGGCCCCGGTCCCTCCATCAATGAAAGTGATTTTTTTTTTCTTCCACCAGGCAGAAAATGTCCTTAAACATATAGTTTACACAGAAATGAAAGTTCTCTCATCATTTACTCACCCTCAATCCATCCCAGATTCTTTCTTCTCCTGAATGCAATATTTTTAGAAGAATATCTCTAAGTCCTCACACTGCAAGTGAATGGTGGCAAAAACGTTGATGCTCAAAAGCACATAAAGGCAGCATAAAAGTAACCATACGACTCCAGTGGCTAAATCAATGTCTTCAGAAGTGACATGATAGGTGTGAGTGAGAAACAGATATTATAGTAATATCTACATAGAAGTAATAATATGTAAGTCATTAATTTAAATACATGTCCACTTTCATGTCCACATTCTTCTTCTTTTGTTTATGGCACCTCACATTTTTCATGCATATCACCAGCTACTGGGCAGGGAGGAAAATTTAGAGTAAAAAAGTACTTAAATAGTGTTTCTCACCCACACCAATCATATCTCTACTGAAGGCATGGAATTAACCAATGGAGTTGTATGAATTACTTCTATGCTGCCTTTATGTCCTTTTTGGATCTTAAAAAAATCTGGCCACCATTCAATTGCATTGAATGGACAAACAGAGCTGAAATATTCTTCTAAAAAAAAATCAAATTTCCCCATATGTGTTCAGCAAAACAAAGAAATTCTCACACATCTGGGATGTATGAGGGTGAGTAAATGATGAGTGTATTTAATGTTTGGGTTCATTTTTCCTTTTTAAGTCAGATTGCTTAAAAATTATAGCACATCTTTCCCCAAAAAACTGCACAATTTGAAGTATCAATCAAGTCTATAGCACAAACAGTGCATGACGAGTAAGCACCAAAGTTTAAAGGTGAAGAGTGTGTTGAAATCCAAAATTCAAAGCAGCTGTAATGGAGATAGTGATCCTTGCCTTGCCAAACACTACTAATAAAGGAGTGATCTTCTTTTTTATACCTCTAAAGCACCAGCAATGATTGTTTCCAGGCATATAGAAACTGTCATTACCTTAAGAAAACAAGACACTGTACATGTTGAGGGTGGTTCATACAGTTCAGATAAAATAAAAAAAGGAATGTATAAATATAATTTTTCTGTTCTGTCATACAATAGCATCTCTGGAGTAGAATTAGAGAGGAGGAGGACAGTACAATGAGTGCAGTGCAGGACAGCAGCTCACTGTTTGCCTTTGAGGTGTCCCTGTTACCTGCAACAGTCCAGGAACACTATATTTAGAATCAATTTTGATGAACTGTCAGTGTATTTTAAGCTATGCCCCTCCGGGCCACCATATACCCTTGAGAGAGCTCATAGAGAAAGGAAGATGGGAGAAAATGTCAGGTGAGAGAGGAAAAACAGACCCTAAACCAGATTCTGGTAAGGTTCATTCAACTCTAAGCTCAACGATGTTTGGTTTTGACAGGCACTTAAGATGAGGGCTGGACTGTTTAGGGACCGTCTGCTTTAATGGAGGAAGTAAGATCAGCCATTAAGTTAAAGTGGATGGACCAGCTCTATTCTAAGAGAGGGGTCAATAGCCTTTGGTGGAACTCGAAAAACTAAAGAGGGCCACAGAGAAAGATGGAAAAAGAGATGAAAGGGATGGAAGACAGGAGAGAATAGAATAGTACAGGCAGAAAAACAGAGCGATTAAAGGGATAGTTCATCCAAAAATGAAAATGTATTATTTACTGTAATTATTTACTCACTCTCATGTCGTTCCAAACCTGAATGACATTCATTTCTTTAATGGAACACAAAAGGTGATATTTTCAAGAATGTCACCATCACTGATTTCTAGGGCTGAGCATTGATACAGTCCCGATTTCACTTTTATTGTCAGCGGTTTAGACATTAATGGCTGTGTGTTGAGTTATTTTGAGGGGACAGCAAATTTACACTGTTATACAAGTTGTACACTCACTACTTTACATTGTAGCAAAGTGTCATTTCTTCAGTGTTGTCACATGAAAAGATATAATCAATATTTACAAAAATGTGAGGGGTGTACTCACTTTTGTGAGATACTATATATATATATATATACACTGTATATATCAAACAACAATCAAGAAAAAAACTGTCCAGGTGTACCTAGGAGAATTTGTGCTGTTTTGAAGGCAAAGGTGGTCACACCAAATATTTATATAGCTTTTTTATGTTTACTGAACTTGTTATAACTTTAATTGATAAGTGAAAACTATTTATTGGATTGTTTTTGAAGACATCCAAGCAAAATTTTTCCTAAGTGCCTAAAACTTCTGCACAGTACTGAATATATATATATATATTTTTTTTATTTTTTTTTTTTACATGTTTATAGTTTACATGCTTACATATCATTTGTACTATTTACAAGTATTTACATTGATATGTTGAACACATGCTAAATCTGTACTGTATCAGCCAGTAAACTCATATTAACGTGAAGTTGCATGGTTTCTTTAGTGTATCTTTGCTATGTCTAATTGAATTAAATATTTATTTTCTTTCTAATCAACAACTGATTGCAAAGAACAGAAAGGATGTTAAAAGAGACATTATTCAATGGCATATGGATTACATGGATCTTGTCTTTGGACGCACAGAATGAGTCAAACCAAACTTTTACTATTAACAGACAGTGAAAGTCATCAAATATGGCGACACATGCCATCAAACCTCATTCGTTCTTGTGTGTCTTGTGGCCAACAGAATCACATCAAGAAACTATATGTTACTGATGTGTCACCATATTTGATTTAGGCTCTGTATACATGATTTGATTTGAGAATGAATAATGATGTGAATTTCAGTTTGTTTGTCATATAAAAGTCATTGTATGCCTTCACAAGACTTGTGAATATGATGCATGACTCACATTGCCTAATTTATGACACTTTTGGGTGCTTTTTTAAGGTTTTACATGAGTCATCAACTGCTATTGTATGGAAATCAGTGATTGCACCATTTTTAAAAATAAATCCTTTTTGCATTTCATATGGGTTTAAAACAACATGAGTCAGTAAACGATGATAGAATTTTCATTTGGGTGAACTATCCCTTTAATACAGATAAGAAAAAGGAAGCGAGGCAGACAGACACAATGGGACAGCTACGCAGACACTCATATATAGAGATAAAATATTAAGACTCAGCTGAGTCCTGGGTGTGCACCACACTGAATAAGTGATAACCAGACTGGGTTCCTGTGTCTTTGATGTGTGGACGCCTTTTTGTCCGGCATACTGTAAAGCGGCGTGGAGACGTGGAGCTCGGTGATGTGATAATGGTGCCTGACCTCATCTGAGTTCTCTCAGACAGTGCAGTGAATTATAGAATGTGCATGAGGCCACACAGTCTGCCTTGGTTTGCTCTTTCAGGAGAGACCTGAAAAGGTGCATCGTAACGCTAGTGTCGATGCCTGCTCACTGTCATAATAAAAGGATGGTTGAGATAACACTAGAAACACTGTGTGAATTTTGGCTGCATAAACATAAAACACATTTTCCACACTTTACCACCCTTGATTATCCTTGTTTCAGTTTAAATATAGAGCTAAACAACTTGTATACAATTATGAAAATACGACAACTGATCCAGTGACCAAACAATATCAAGGAAACCTTTTACAGGTCTAATGTTGCTCAGGAAATCATCTCCACATATGAGGGTGAGTAACTGATGGCAGAATTTTTGGGTGAACTATCCCTTTAAATGTAAACAAAGCATTGTTTTTCTCACAACGCAACTTAAATCAATGACTACTTCCTGCTGACACCTCTTGTTTTTTGGCCCTTGTCTGCCTTTGATCATTTCACTCTCTCTCCCTGTAAGGCTATCTTTCTCAAAGCTCTCTCGGTGGAAAGTGAACCTTCCCCTGGGCAATTCTATCTTTAGCGATTTACTTCCGTCATGTCATGTCTTGTAACGGGAGCCGGTGGAAGGCCTTCAAGCTGGTATCAACACCTCGCGGCCACCCAATCTATTGCTCTTTAGTACACAGGAAAAGGCTCTTTGCCTGCTTCCTGTTAGTTACCCATGCATGCAACCTACAGTAACATAACACCAGGTTGCACACAAAAACGCACACATTAACAGACACAGAATGTACCCCTCAAACAAGCATGCACACACTCAGTTGCACAATCCTTCAGATTCTTTTATCATGATTTTTATTGGTAGCAATAAAAACTGTTTCCCAATATGAGGTTGAATATTAACCAAAATACCAAACTGAACACTCTTGCAATGCACTGTGAAATTATCTCATCTCTATGCCGTTCCCGATTCGATACCAGTGTTGTTTTTTTGCATAATCAGTTTTGAATATCTTTACATTATTTTGTGGAACTAATTGGGAGTACCATTTAAGAAACCGGTTTTATTTTTGCCTTTTTTCCTTTCTTGACAATATAATGACAATAATAATAATAATAATAAATTGTTATTAATATTATTACAATTGACTTTTAATTTAAATACAACAGTAATATATTTAATTTGTGCACTTTTTAAACCCTCTCACTTTTATTTTGACATTCTAAACTCTCCAGGAATCCTGTATGTGTCTGTTTGTAGGCAAGTTCACAGTATTTTAATTAGCTTCTTATTCAAATTCAGGTAAAATGCACCTCCGGTGCCGAACGTGAACCAAACTATTGAACATCTACACCTGAGATGCTGTTCTTGAGTAGCTCTCAATTATTGCCCACCACTGTGAAGAATAAAAATAGCCGCGAGTGCATCAACCAATCTATGCGTGAGTTTGTGTCAACAGAGCAGCACAATTCACTAATGCGCTGTGCATACTACACATTTACTTATTAAACACAGCCTTTTGTGATTCACAGAGCTATCGCACATTTTCGAGTGTCTTTGAATAAAATGCATGAGTCATATGAACTACTTTAAAGGTGTTTTAATGTTTTTTTGTCATTTTTGGAGCTTGACAGTAACGAGCATAGAATCGGTGCATCCCTAGATTATTAGCACAAAAAGTTATTTCAACTCATCCCTCATTTATTTAAAAACAGCAAAAAAATATCAGTTTCAGTAAAGTACTTCCAAAGAAAGTGAACGAGGCCAGTTCATAAATATTAAAATACACAAGAGTTTCAAAAATATAGCCACAAGACAAACATTACATTTGTTGACATAAGTTTATTGTGATAAAATCAGTGATTTATTAGCAGTTATCAGATGACATGTTTGCTATATATTGTATTATATACAGGTTTTAATATTGAATATAACAACACAAATTATGTTAGTAAGTGATTTTATCACACTTAAATAATATTGGCACCTGCAATGTTTATGTCTTGTGGCTATACTTTTGAAACAGTGTGTATTTAATCGTTTACGGATTGGCCCAATTGACTTCCATTACAATTGCTTTACAGTAACCACAGTATTTGCTTTTGTTATATAAACTAAAAGAATGCAGGTGTCAGACAAAGGGCCCTTTAGTTACTCAGTTACATCTTTTTTTATGTGAGCCAAAAAGGCATTTGGTGTAAACAGCCCCAAAAAGTTTCATCTTTTTTTTTTTTTAAACAATTTTTTGAGGAAATCAGCATTTTCAATGTTTCGTTGGCTAAACAAAACACTAAGTTACGTGCAAAGAATAGTCTGTCATATTGAACAGACTATACTTTCTTTCCTCACAACCTCATTTTCCTTTCCATTTCATTTGAAGCACGAGTGATCTGCTCTGACTGCATGAGAGAAAATTAATATTTACAGAGGTTTAATGATAATGCCATATTAATCTACTATATATTATGAATATTTTGTATAATAATGCTATGGGGAAAAATAATGCTAATGCCAAATGTCATGTATTATTACTTAATTTGATGCACTTTGAAGCACGCACTTGCATTAAATATGTATTTTTGAAAAGAATATTTAGATTTAATCAGAGACAATATTATTAAAAACAAATTACATTTAATTTAAATGTATGCAATCAGTGACACTGTGTAAGCAGCATATGTATCTAACATAAATCAGTATTTTCAGAAAGCAAAATTATTAGCTAAAATTTCCATTTGATGTCACCATTGCCCTATTCTGGGCTGATTTTAGTCCCAGTACATCTCTGATGGATCATTTAACACTTTAAAGAATAGTACTTTCAGCTTCATTTTTAGAGGAAATAATTTATTTTATTTTTTTTATTTTTTTTTGCATGTCTTTAAAGTAATAATAATAAAAAGCTTAGTTCAAAGAATCGTTAACCAAATTGAACCATGAGTTCAGTAGCGTGAACCAAATCGTGAGATGAGTTAATTGTTACACGCCTACTACATACACTAAATATTCAAAATTATTTTAGGAGGGGGCCTGTGTAGCTCAGCGAGTATTGAAGCTGACTACCACCCCTGGAGTCGCGAGTTCGTATCAAAGGTGTGCTGATTGACTCCAGTCAGGCTTCCTAAACAACCAAAATAGCCCGATTGCTAGGGAGGGTAGAGTCACATGGGGTTACCTCCTCGTGGTCAACATAATATGGTTCTCGCCCTCGGTGGGGCATGTGGCGAGTTGTGCGTGGATGCCGCATTGTTGAGCGCATTATTGCGGAGACGTAGCACACATGGAGGCTTTGTGCTATTCTCCACGGTAATGTGCTCAACGAGCCAAATGAGAAGATGCTCGGGTTGACGTCTCAGATGCGGAGGCAACTGAGATTCTTTCTTCGCCATACGGATTGAGGCGAGTCACTACGCCACCACGAGGACTTAAAGCACACTGGGAATTGGACATTCCAAAATGGGGAGAAAATGGGATATTTTTATTTTATTTTATGCTTGGCAAGTCCTTTTTGCGGGATTCACACACACTTAACATCTGCCCACACCTTCTTCGTTCATGGAATTTTGCCGTGCAATGGTAAATGTGATGAGCATTTACGTGAGTGAAGACAGAATATGATGAGGAGAAAATAGTGAATGTGATCGTGAGGTTGTACTCGAACTTGCATCACCCGCACGTTCACCACAGCACAGTGTGTTGGAGCACATGTGCTAACCCACAAGCCCAGAATTTCTCTGACACAAGCTAAAACTCTTCCACGCGTTGAGTGCTCTTGGTTCATTGGGGTCATGGTTATTTTGCAGTTATTCAGATGCCTCTAGCTTTGCTGCCATGAATGGGTGCATTCAGATCTCATCCATCAAGGACAGAAAATCTGAGGAGTTTCACCAATTAAAGACCACATCACTGCACACACACATGAACTGAATCCAAAAGAGAGTCAGTCAAGAGGAAGTGATGGCAGGAAGTGTCATACAAAAAGGCACCACAGGTCATACTTGTCTCTGCTGTCCACTTCCTCCTGTCTCTACTCCCACGCACGAAAGGCAGGGAAGCAAAATGAGGAAACTCTGCCCTGAGGGATGGTGGGATGCTCTGGGACAGATATCCGAGTGTTTCCCCACAAATAAACCTTGACAGGTCAGATCCACGAGGGCATCCTGGACCTAACTGAACTCACTTTTTTAAAAGTGATAGTTCCCCAAAAAAATTAAAATGATGTTATCGTTTACTCACACCCTCATGTTGTTCTTTGGCACTGTCTTGAGACTTATAAAAGGAAGAGTTTACTCAAAAATTATAATTATGTTTTGATCCCCATTGATTTGCATTGTATAGAGAAAAACCACACATCATACATTCTTCAAAATATCTTCCTTTGTGTTCCGCAGAAGAAATTCTTATGGGTTTGAAAAAGGAATGAAGGTGAGTAAATTATGAAAGAGTTATCATCTTTGGGTGAACTATTTCTATAATTATTTTGAGTTGGATCTTTTCAATGAATCAATTGATCCAGTATACAAAAGAGGTTTGAATGATTAATCCACCAATGTCTCAATGTTCACAAATCGTTCATTTTTCTCTTGAATTCTCATTAAACTGCCAAGGAGATCTTGAGAGACTTTTCAGTAAATAACGACTAAACAAACGTATAAATTCTCATCTACATGTGTCATTTGGCCTTAGAAGACTTTTAATATTCAGTATATATCGCATACAAGTGGAATGAACCGCTTGAAGCTTAACATTTTTGAGGCTTAAAAGCTCAAGTTCCATCTGAATAGTGGTCAGTGCAAGTGGTGCTCATGGGAGACTTATATTTTGAGTCCTGCCTGGTCATGTTCCCGTACTGCCTCTTTCCCTCTTAATTTCCTGTCTCTCTCTACTACTGTGTCTGTCAATACGTTTTAAAACAAAATAATGGTCAAGTGTCCATCCATTGTAATTATTTGGAAAAGAGTAACATTTCTCAAAAGCAGAACATTCACATTCAACTAAAATGTCTGCTTTTGTATTCCATGATAGAAAGAAAGTCATATGAGTTTTGAAATGACATGAGGATAAACCATTTAAGGAAGTACATAGCAAGTGCAGATTAGTATGAAGGATAAAAACTTGGCTTGAGGGCCGTTCTCAATGCAGCACAGTGGGGGGAAGCTAAAGTCAAAGTGCAGAGGTGTCTATTAATAGTCTGTGGCTCCAGCGGCAAAGTGAGGTCACATCAGAGCCTAGCTTTAGGCACGTGCACGTGTGTTCAGTGTGTTTTTGCTTTCACGCTCGGGCTGCGCCACACAGCCAGAACACAAGGTTTCAAAAAAAGAAAACATAAAGGCAGGGAGAGAAAGAGACTTCCTGTAAACACGTGAGGCACCCACAGTCTGTTGTGTGCCGTCTCATAGCATTTCCTCAATCTGTTAGTGAAGCAGAAAGCACAGCAGTTTGCACGGAAGCACGAGGACATTCCCATAATTCAGATCAGAACAAGGCACGCAGTTACCACACATTCAAAGCAGGGCTGGATTTATTAAATAGTGGATGAGGGAAAATATGCTTTTTCTATGTTCGGCTTTGCAACCACCTTGGCTGAAAACCAAGACCTGCCACATTAATGATAATCATGTGCCCAATCCACAATGACTACATTCAGCACAATGAACAACACTGCAATTGAAAAGAAGTGGATTGAGAAGACAAAACCTGAGTAATCTGGTAAAATACTAAATAAAAGGTGATGAGATGAGCAGTGATTATTTGAAAGAACAACATGTGACAACAAAAGTGAGAGCTAACTGCAGGGACAGCACACACTCTACAAGGACTCCGATGTAATTTTTAAACATTAGCTGGCATTTATTGCCCCCTAGTGGTTGGGCTGAAAAATTCTGACTTCATAAATTTAGTTCAGTCCTTAGTAGCTTCTATGTTTAATTCATGCACATGTGTAGGATTTACTTACTAAAGTCACCATCTTAACTTGCTTTGTAAGGCACCAATGTTACCAAACATTTAGGTCTTCCCAAAGTCACAACTCTATTTTTTATAACACTGCTTTGGGACAATATGTAATATGGAAAGCGCTATACAAAAACTGGTAAATTTGAATTTAACTGACTACAGTTTTTACAATTTGGATGTAAAGTAATAACCAGAAGGTAAGCAAATATTGAATGCCTAGACATCTAGCACAGAAGAGTTTTGACTCTCAATGTTTAAGTGTTAAGCTGAGTGATTAGATGTTAAACTGAGCAATCAGATCTTACCCCTCTGGAGAAGAAAACCCGCCCCACTTCTACCACTTGAGGATCTCCAGACAGAGTATCAGCAACAACTGGGTTAATCTAAGGAAGCAAAAGCACTGAATCACTAAAAAGATAAAGACAAACTTTTGTTACAATCAGTGAATAAATCAATGTAAAACATTACTAAAACTCGTTTTTATGGAGCATACCTATTGACTAAAATGTATAAACAATGTTGAAGTCACACTAAAAAGCCTGTAACTCGGGCTGCATTCAAACTGCAGCTAAATGTGGCCCAAATCTGATTTTCTGCTCAAGTCTGATTTTTTTCGTAAGGTTGTTCTTATGACAATTAAAATGTAGCCGATATCAAACACAAGTTTGAACAGTTGACGCTCGTTAACTAACCTGCATGCGTATAACACTCCCTGGGCATGTGTATAATACACCCATGTTGATTATTTTAATATGTATAAAGTATTAATTTATTTTTTACAGTTATTTTTTTATCCCAAACAGAACCCTTAATGACCATCTAATGAAATATCAGCAAGAAATGGAAGACCAGATGGATAAAGTCATTTTAAATAAAGTCATTTGCAGTAGTATGATGGAATTTAAGTACCAATGAATTTCAAGAAAGTAATATTATGAGCGAGACCTCATAAAATGAATGAACAGCAGGAACAATGGCAATATGTAATCAGAGTCATTATCTGTAATTATTTCAGATTAGCCTATCATTGACATGCTTGCATTCGCGTTTTGATACAGTTTGAGGAATATAGAACCAGTTTTCTGCACAGGTGACATGACCAAAGAGCCATTACATAGGCTAAATCCACCTCTGCTGGTTTTCATGCACATTTTTTTCTACATGAAATTCTAACGAAATGTTGAACCTGCAGCTGAAGACTATAATTTTCTTTAGTTTTATTTTCTTTGATTTTCTCCCCAATTTGGAATGCTAATCTAATCACGTAGCTTGTTGAGCATGTTACCACGGAGCTGTAGTGCGTGTGTATAGAATTCACACTATTCTCCGCGGCATCCACACACAATTCACCACGCACCCCACAAAGAGACTCCAGGGGTAGTATTCAGCGTCTTTACTCACTGAGCTACCCAGGTCCCCTATAATTTTCATTCTTTCATTAGAGAAACTGAAGGCATTAACTAGTAAAGACATGATTTGAAATTAAAGGTTTTAAACCATAACATGCATATCACATGGTAAATGAAGCATGCAAGCGAAGAATGTTCAGTTAGATTGATGTAAATAAAATCACATTAAATCTGACCAGGCTGTTCAGAAAAATCAGATACGTGTGCAATCTATTTCCACATATGAAAAAGGCCCAGACTGGATTCACAGAACTTTTGGCTGTTCACACGGTCATTCAACTAACAGGTCTGTCACATGTGAGTGAAAAAATCAGATTTGGGCCACTTTCAGCTGTGGTGTGAACATAGCCATAGAGCAGGAACGGGGAACCTTTTCTCAGACCCATTAAGGGCCATTAGAGTATTTTAAGAAATTATTCACAGGCCATAAAATTGCTTGCCATTTCTGATTGTGGATTGAAATTAGTGTACTTATTCCATTATGTGCTCATGCACCAAGAAAAATCACTGAAAGATTTGTCTATTTTACAAAACTTTGCATTGTTATCAATTAAAATGATTTTTAATTATTATATTATTTGCATTTTTTTTTTGCTTTTCATATTATTTCAGAAATGGCCATGTGGGCTGGGTAGTATGGTCTTGCCTTATACAGCCCTGAGGCCTGACGTTCCCCACACCTGCCATTTGAGTACTGATTAATGAGTGCCAATGCAGTTGTGAGCTCTGACCTCTATTGTTCCATTCTGGGCAGAGTGTTGGTGAGGTGATCGAGGGTAAATGTCCATCAAATGTGGAGGGGGATCTGGAGTGACTCGCTTGCTGTGCCTGCTTAACAAATCTCTGTAGTTCAGCGAATCAAAGTTGGTCTTCCACATCAGGACCTGAAAACCACATGATCAGCATTCAAATGAGTGACATAAACCTGAGTCCCTTTAGGGAAAGTCAGTTCACTCTGTGGCTGTCTTGGAAATGTCCCTGGGTTGTTATTGTCTATGCAGGCAATAGTATACAAATATAGCTCCTATCTATTTGAATAGGGAAAGACCAAAATCTCAACGTGTTTGTCAAGATTACGTTTAAATAACAAGTCAAATCCAAAATAAAATTTGACAAGGTATCCTATATTTTTCTTCTTTAGCTTAGCCTTCTTTAGCTATTTTCAAGGTCACACTAATGCATATGCGCCTTCTAGAGAGTAAGTAAACAGGTGATACCTCTATAACAAAGACGACTGGCTCTTTATAGTGAAAGGCAGGACTTCTATGCCGCCATATTGAGAATTACGATTTCTCCAAATCATTTGGTTTGTCTCCTCATTCAAGATAAGCATAAGTAAAATACACAATTGCTTCTGGCAAGCATAATCTCTGATTACCTGAGAATCAGTACCACCTGATGCAAACATATCTCCCTCTCGTGAAAACGCCACAGCCAACACTGGACCCTAAAAGCAGGAAAAAACATTTGTGGCTCTTTTCCTAAGAGTCAGTTGCTTACTACAGGTCAATGGCACAAAATACCCATATAATTCAGTGTTCAAGCTTCTGAATTCGATATTCAAATTCTACATAGCCTAATGGTTAACAAGAGGGTGACACCTTGTGGCCATGGAGAGTGTAGATGAGCCTTCCCTCCAGAAGATCCAAGATCTTCAATGTACTGTCACTTGAGCCGGTGATCAGATAGTTTCCCGATGGATGGAAGGTAAAGCAGTTCACATCAGCGATATGAACTGCAAGTCAGAAGTGGGAACAAATTAGATTTTACTAGTTCTCTACAGCATGATTCTGGTCACTCAAAAACTTAATTCAATCAGGACAGTGGTTCCACCTTTCCGAAAAGCCCAGTCTGTTGTGATTTGTCTACCACTTAGAGCATGTCGGAAATGTAATGGCCCTTAGGCGGGCATTATGCAAATGTGTTACATAGTGACATAGCTAAGTCATGGAAGTAACGGCTGGACTGCAAACCAGGCATTTCAGGAGCAGTTTTTTTTTCTTGGGGGGGGACTCCCTTTGGGGTGAACTTTGTACTTTGTAACTTTGCAGACCTTTTACATGCACAAACAGTTCTATTACACACTAAAGGAAAGGTAAAACCCTAAAAAGCATAATAGGGCCTCTTTAAATAACCTTATATGGTGCAAAAACCTCTCAATATACTGTATATTATATTACCTCTGTAATGCTGTATTAGTTTGTTTGTACGTATATCCCAGATTTTTAATGTGTTGTCCGCTCCTGATGATGCAATGCATGTGCCACTTGAATTGAAGTCCACAAACGTAGCTGACCTAAAAAAAAAAAAACAGTTTAAAATGCTGGGAAAAATGGTGAGGCCCAAAAAATGAAAACCCATTTATCAAACAAAAAAAAAATCTCACCAGCAACACTACATAAATTCTCACCCGCCATAGTCTGTGAAAATGTTGATACATTGACGTGTCGATGTATCCCAGAGGCGAACTGTCCTGTCATCACCACAGGAAGCAATTAGACGACCATCTGGTGAAAACCTGTCAGTCACAGACAAACACAGTGAGAGAAATACAACTTTAAATCAAACAAATTTTTTTCCTTCATCACTTTATTCAAAAACCTAAAATCTAAAAATGATCTGCTTTTAAAGTAGCCACAATCAAACTTTATATGTTTAATAGTATTATCAAAAATTTGATGACACACGTTGACATTTTTGTACCTCGCACAGCGCACCCAGTTGGTGTGCCGGTTGAGAGAATAGAGGAATTTCTTTCGTTCAACACCCCACACTTTTACAGATTTGTCATCTGAGGCCGTGACCAGCCTTTGGCCATCACTGGAGAAATGAACACTTCGAATGCTTGCCGTGTGAGCTTTGAACACCGTTGACTCTCCCTTTCTGTAAAGCACATCCAGATAACAGAATAGAGCACAACAGTCTTGTTCCGAAAGTAAAACAAATCCCATTTATTTATCCCATAGACAAAACATTTTCAGTAATAACTTGTAAACCTTTAAAGACAGATCTAAAGTGACTGTAGACTGTGAACTAGTTGTTCATCGATGAAGCCACCCATCTGCATTATTTCAACTTCCTTATTTAAAAATCGTGTTTGATAGCGGAATTCATTGTAAACAACTACATTACCCATAGTCCAGTGGAGAAACCTTCACCAATCCGATAACTGCTGCCAATGAAGCCTGCGAAATGTGCCTCAAGAGCACTCGCCCACTCCCGTGACACACTGTGTATGGTGTAACGAGTCGGTGTCTCTTCACCCTTAAACTAATTATTTATTTGTACATATTGGAATATTTTGCAATAAACGGAAAATAGATCTATATAGTTTCTATAACTAAAATCAACAACCTAAAATCAATAGTTTTATATATTCCCATTGTTTTTTTATTCAATTACATCATTCTTAAAGCTTCATGGGATTGTAGTCCATGCCCTCATGAAAGACGGTAATTACACAGCCTTGTACCTTTGTCTTTTTGTCCAATTTTCAATACTTTTTACCTCAGAACACAGTTTGTGATGTTGCGATTTACCACGAAGCTGGCTAGTTTGGTTCATGGCTTAGAACACTTTTATGGGAGATTGTATGAAAAGTCTATGGAAGAAATGAATGGGGAAAATACTTCCATAAAACAGACAGCTGAATTAGTGAGCGGGCACTGTTGTGCTCTCTAGTGCACCCAAAAATGACATTTCCCTCATCATTTGCTTACCCTCATACCATCCCAGATGTGTATAACTTTCTTTCTTCTGCAGAACACAAGTTAAGATTTAGAAGAATATCTCAACTCTGTAGGTCCATACAATTGAAGAAAATTGTGATTTTGAATGAGAACAGACCAAAATATAACTCCTTTTTCACTATAAATCTTGGCATCAGCAGTCTCCTTGGTGATCATGATTTCAAGCTTGATTACACTTCCTAGCGATGTCTAGTGCTCAGTGCATAAGTCAAGCAACAGGAAGTGTAATCAAGCTTGAAATAATGATCACCAAGGAGACAGTTGATGTCATGATTTATAGTGAAAAGGTTTCTCACCCACTGGATTGCTTCCAAAGACATGGATTAAAACACTGGAGTCTAATAGATTACTTTAATGCTGCCTTTGTGTGCTTTCTGGAGCTTCAAATTTCTAGCCATCATTCACTTATATTGTGAGGACCTACAGAGCTTAGATATTCTTCTAAAATCGCATTTTGTGTTATGCAGAAGAAATAAAGGGGATGGCATATGGGTGAGCAAATGATGAGAGAATTTACATCTTTGGTTGAACTATTCCTTAAACACACAATAAACACATAACAGCACAAACAATGGGAAGCTTTAAAGGGAACATCTGTTCTCACTTACATGTTGGGTGTCCACACTCGAACTGTCTGATCTCTGGATGAAGATGCCACCAAGGACCCACTTGGAGAAAAATTAACCCCTGTAATGACATCTGTGTGACCCACAAACCTGAATGCCCTGGCTTTGGGAGAAAGGTTCCATATCATCAGGGTCTTGTCAAAGGACCCAGTAGCTGCAAAAGAAGACATCGTTACATAATGGAAGAGAGGAGAGGAGAAGAGAAGAGAAAATATATGTGACATACCCAGCAGTTTATTATTGGGGCTGAAGTCGGTGCAGGTAACAACATCTTTATGTCCTTTAAAATGTCTCTGAAGGGTTGGATCCTCCTGAAAAGTATGGATTCATAAAGAATTCAGGACTGCATTATACTAATATCAATATTTTTTCAAGTTAATTTTACTAATGTAAAGCTTTTATGTGAAACCATCCCTAACAATAAGCCATCCTATCCCATAACACAGTGATGGCATCAGATGGCAGAACCATATTGCCACATTTATGTACCATGTCTTTATGTACCAAAAACTCACCAGCAACACTACAAAAACGCTCACCCGCCATCTGTGAAAATGTTGATACATTGACGTGTGGATGTATCCCAGTGGGGAAATGTACCAAGGTATCTATATGGCATTCTATGGAACTTAAATCAAACAATATATTCTGTCACCATTGTACATATATAAACAATAATGTTTTTACCATGGTACCTGTCCGAAACATCATGTTATTACCACTGTACCATGTCTAAAAATCAATGGCAATTTTTTTTAAGTGAAAAATTATATATTTAAGATTTGATTCGATTAGATTAGTCACTTGGTTTTCAAACAAACCATATGTAAACGTTTGCATTATTTCTATTTTCTTCACACATCATATCACGAAACATTTCACCACGTTAGCACAGTCGCAAAAAAAAGAATTAAACGAACATTTAGCTAAATCATGCTCAAGTTTGCTCTTTAAAATATCTCTACTATATCCTCTTACCATTACAGAAGCCATTCTTACGGTAAAAGTCTTAATTGTTCTTGCATGTGTGCAATTTGTTCTTGTTCTTAAAAGTAAACAAGTGAAACTCCATCATCTTGAGCCACTTCCCATCTGTCAAACAAGCCGCGTTCGACCCAGTCCAGACTAATCACACCCCAAATCATCGAGCAGAGAATGAGAAAACGTTTCCTGAATATCCCGTTAGTTTAGAATTATTACTCAAATGCATTCACATCTTTTAAAGTAGTTTCCTAAAATAGTAAGGACTAATATACGCAAAAATGGAAACCGCTAAACGGTAAAATAGCAACAATGGTATGTTGGGATTAAATCTGACATTTGTACGCTTGACTAGAAAACGATTATACTCTCTGTGCACTTAATTATGTAACTCGTCCAAATGTTAAAATTGAATATATTCGAAATCTAAATTATTCTCAAGAATTACTAGAAAAAATACACCTAGGGTATCACTAAACATGTCATAAATACGTCGAAACCGGCTCTCTATGTCGCTGCAGAGTTGCAACAGGTGGATTAACAGCGTTGGAAATAACGCCGTTGCTTAGCAACTCTCTCAAACGGTAAAATCGTAGGACACAACATTGACGTCGTAAGAACAGCGTCACCGATTGGATAAACAAACGAACAGTCCAATCAGCAAAGGCGTTGTTTTAAGACGCGACGCTTTGAGTTTCAGTAGCTAACGTTAGCCGCCGTGCAGCTGAAAGATGTCGGTGAAGCGGGCTATCGGCGATTCAGAGGTCAGTGTTTACATTTTCCTGCGAAACTGAATGTGTGTTTGAATGTAGTTTGTTGTTTACAATATTGTGAAAGCTAGCGCAGGGAAGTGTTTGTTTGGTCTCCTGGGGGAATCTGGCACACGGCGCTGTTGCTCCTCCGTTGCCATCACCAATCTGACTATCAGCAGCAATTTAATTCTAATGCCGATTCCTTCAAATGCTAAAATTATATCTCAACTAATGGGTTTGATACACCATAGCAAAGTTTGTTTCTACGTCGACAATAACAGACAGCTTCATCCTGGACGAGTGAGATGAGCCACTGTGTGGGCTATGCTCAAATAACCAGCAATTCCGTTAACCCTGAAAAGAATCAAACAGAAGACTAGCCATGTCATTTAGCACACACCTGAATGACGACCATTATAGTCATTCATTGTATATATCTATATATCCATATTATTTTCTTTATATATATATATATATATATATATATATATAAGTGTTAATCAGTTCAGTGGCTTGCTTGTCTATATTTACTCTCAGTACATGAAGAAGAGGATTCCACAGAACTCCAAATATCAACATGTAAAAACACGGCTTGATACAGGTATCCTTTGCTTTTATTTTACATTTAGATATTCATTGCCTATATGATCTAATGTTTCAAGACTAATCCATCTTATTTGCTAGGCTGCAGCCTGTCAAAGTACATGGAGAGACTAGAGGAGGCAAGAAAAAGTAAGTCCGCCAGAACAATAAAGTATCAGATATTTTTAACATCAAAATGTCTTGGTGCAGCGCCTTCAGAAATACAGGATCACTTCAATATGTGTATACAGCACTTGTACGTAACCTGTTCTAAATGACGGGATACCCTTAATTTGATTTGATGAACATTAAATTCAAATCACATCTCTTTTGCTTCAGATTATAGACATTCACTGCTAAGATCACATGATGACTAAATGTTTCAGCTATTGTGCCTATAAATAAACTTTTTGTGATAACAGGGTTGCCTTGTCCTACTGTTATTTACTCATCAGATATAGAAAAGAAAGGCTACTTTGTCCACTTTTGGTCATCTTGTTACAGGATGATTTCTCTGATTTCTCTGGGATAAATAATCCTCATTCCTTCTTTTGGCTGCATGAGCAGAGGATGGTGATTTTTGCTGTAGATTACAATACTTACTCAGTCAGGCTGTTGTATATAGTGGAACTGAGATGCAACCTCATCTAGCAGTGTCATTTGGCAACCTACAGTGGGTTTTAGTGGTGAGGCTGGACTCTGGAGTTCTTGCCAAAGATATAAAGAGATTTTGACAGAGTTCGACTCTGTATTTGGAGTTGTCCTGTGAAGGAGAAGTTAAGAGTGTCTACTGTAGCTTTTATAAGAATGGAGTTAGATATTTTGGGAGTGAATTTAAACGCTGTGTCTTTAAATGAGGATGAGGTGAGAAATGGTAACTCTCAGGATCCAGGTGAGAGTTTATACAAGTAATGTGCTTCAAAAAGAGGTTCTCTGCATCATTTGAAATACTCTTGTCTTTTCCCCCCAGATTACAGATATAGGAAGGATGAGCTATTTAAAAGGCTAAAAGTGACAACTTTTGCACAGCTGGTGAGTGAAGAAGGAATTTCATAGAGCTTTGTTTATTTTTTTCTTGTGGTGGATATACAGTAGGTGTTAGAAATTGATAAGGGATAAACTTTGGTTATTTGAATTAATTCTAAAATATGGATTCCTGTGTCTTTTTCCTCAGGTAATCCAAGTTGCTTCAGTGTCGGATCAGAATGACAACATTTCAGATGAAACGACCAGATTAGATGGTATGGTTTAATTTCTCTTATATGTTGTTCAATATTTCTTCTCATTACTGGTGCTTGCGAAGGCTATAACTATTATATATATACTTTGAGCTTGAAATTTAAACCAACATCTAATCCTATGTGTTAAACGTATTAAACTTGATCTGATTTAGGGTTTTGCATCTGCTGAATGACAAAATGTTAAAAAAAAATCAAGTGCTTTTAAAATTACAAGAGCAAAATTTATCTTGGCACTCCATCTAGTGTCCAAAATCAGTAGTACATCCTTCATCTTTCATTCACAGTGGAAATAAATTGATAATTTTAATTTGCTCTTGACAAACAGAAATTGATTTAGCATCTTAGAATTTAGTATTTGATTTAGCATTTAGCAATTTAGCATGTCCTCAGGCTATGCTGATGTGTATATTTTAAGTTTTGTCGTGGACATTGTGCATACAAAGAAATGCATTTGGCATAGAAGGCTCTTGACCTATTGGCAAGTGACATAAAGGGCTCTGTAGACATAGGCCAGTAAGCAAGCAACCAAAACAACCTAGTAACTGCATTGCATGCATTAAGACCACTTGGAACATCTTAGCAACCGCATAGCAAAGCCTTGGCAACAACCCATAGCACCCTACCAATATGGCTGCCACATTTGCACAGGAACACACAATCCGTTCACCACTCTGAATCTAGTTTTAGTTCTATCTCTGATACCTGCTTTACAATAAGGTTACTTCTCTTTGGTTATTTAATTTTTTTCATGTGGTTGCAGATGATGTTTCAATTTTCTCTGAGTCACTGGGACTGGACCATCTCTCAGATCACACTAATGGCACTCCCCAGCCAACCCTTCTTCCCCCACAGAATATCAACAATGATGAATCGGGTGATGCTGGGTTTTCACCTAGATCCACGCTCCAAAGGTACTGTAGTCTCATTGCCTTTCTATGTGTAACACACACACACACACACACATTCTACTTTGGCTATGGAAGTACCCACCCCTCTAACGTTTCCTCTATTGTACGCCCACAAGAGCTCTCATTGGCCAGGCTGCTTTCACATGGCCCCAAGCTCCATTGAGCCTGTTTTGGGGGCAGAGAAGTGCAATCAGACTCTGTCCTCAGAGACCCTGTGGGGGAATAACAATGAGATGCAACTTACATTCACTTATAATACTGAACACTCCTGACTGTCCTGATTCAGTGTAACTGAGAATGTCTCCGCTCGTAGTGTCATCAGTGGCGTGGGAGAACTGGATCTGGATAAGAATGGGAAGAAGACCATCCAGCTCTCTCCAATGTCTACCCCCAACCCCACAGAGTGCCCCTATCTTGACTGCCCATATCTGTTGCTGGATGTAAGGGACAGAGACCAGTACGACCAGTGTCATATTATCAGTGGTACGCAATTTACCTGAAAAGGAAAACAGTATTTTGTTTTAAAAAAAAACATTGTTCAACCATAATCATTTAATCATTTCACACTCATGTTGTTCCAAACTTGTATGACTTTCTTCCATGAAACACAAGGAGATGTTAGGAAGAATCACAACCTCAGTCACTTTTCACTTTCATTGTATGCAAAAATACGCAATGGAAGTTGAATGGTGACTGAGCCTAACCTCAAAATCCTTCCTCTTGTGTTCCACAGAAGAAAGTAAGTCATATGGACTTGGAACAACAAAAGGGTGGGTAAATCCCTTTAAAAATGCATTTTAAGAAATAATGTTGTCTGTTTCCTCCTTTGTCCATAGCATATAGTTACCCTATTGCGACCTTATCTAGGACAATGAACCCATATACTAAAGAAGTTCTGGATTATGTATCCTTTTATTGCTGATCTATGAACTGTGAAAATGTCTGTTCTGTATTACGTAAGAAATCTGTTAATGGATAGTTGACATGTCCTGCAGTGTTACATGCTGTACTCCCAACTATTTAAACTGTATTTTGCTAATTATTTTATAATTATGCGTGCCATTTTTATGACCTCATTAATTGAGACACTACATGGAATAGTTGTACTTTTAATTTGTAAAATGCATTTCTGACACCACAGGACCATTTAAGAAGGAAAGCCAGTCACAGTACCTAAAATGTACACTTTTCTTTACACATGCATACAAATCTTAACCAAAAATTTATATTGATTTTTAAAAAAAAAAAAAAAAGCTCATGGACATGTTGTGGCAACTACCCTAATTAAAATGTAAATTTGGACTGTATGAGAGTCTTAAGCAACTGTTTAGAAAAACACTTCTGGAAAAATCATAATCTTGTATGATGAGGACGAGAGGATAGCGAGTCAAGCTGCCACCACCATGTGTGAGAGGGGATTTGACAATCTCTTCATGTTATCTGGGGGTGAGTCTTTGTATCTACTACTTCTGGGATCAAGATGTGATTTTACTTTGATGAAAATATAGTTAGGGTGTCTATTCAGGTGCATGCTCCGCAACAAAGTTCCTTCTCAGTGTTTGCTTTTTACAATGTCATTTGTAAAAAAAAAAAAGTTGTGTCCTTTCTGAACCAATGAAGTAGTGGTGTAGTCAACTTGAGTCAAACCTTGATCTGGTCAAAAGCGTGTATCAGAATGGGATGCATGAATGGCCACCTCTCTTTCTTTCTTAACAAGGTTTAAAAGTGGTTGCTCAGAAATTCCCTGTGGGAATGACAACCGGCTCCATTCCCATCTCTTGTCTGCCTTCACCTCCGGGACCTGCCGGCCGTAAACGATCTGTGCCACAGCAGACGCCACAGCTTGCAGAAAAAAAGTGGCGGTTTACCTCGGAGGACCTCAGCAGAATCCAGCACTTCCTGGAAGAGGTGTTCATACCCAGCGGGCCCAGCAGTGAGTCAAACTAAACTATATGTTCTTATGTTATTTTTGGCTAGCTGAACATTCCATGTTTTTTATTTTTTTATTTCCTATTCTAGGTCGTCTCAGCAGCAGAATGTCAATTAGCAGTGCTCGTTCCAAAGCATCTAGTGTTCGGAGCAGTCGACAGGGCTCGTCTATAGCAGGGTCAGACAGTGCCCGTTCACAGAGTAGTAGACCTTGGAAATGACCCCATTGTTACCATCATCATTTTAATGCAAATAAAAAATCCTAATGTTTTACTCTAGCAGGATTCCAGTAAACATCTGTGATGGACACTTAATTTCTGGTCATTTTTATTTTCACTGTCACATGATTTAATTATCAGTAGTTTACACAACTGGCACTTTTATTTCTTTGGTTTATGTACATGTTATATTACGTACTTACACCGCAGGCACCATATCCAAACTAGATCATTAAAAATGTTAGATCTGTTTGTGATTTGCCGGTCAAAAATTATTCTTTAATTTTAGAGCACAAAGACCCATTTATTCTAATGGCTTTGTCTGGCAGTCATTGATTTTAATGCATGTGTGTAGGGTTCTTGTGTATTTCACATAGATGTAGTCAGCAGGTTTTAGTGAGAGAGCTCCACTAGTGGTCATTTTATTTTGCTTTAGATGTGCTGTGCAATGCAATGATCTGTACATTGAGCATGCTGGTTTAGCTAGAGTATACTTGGCAGGTACATGTGCTGTGCTGCTTAAGAAGTATTTTAGATGTGCTATTTTTATGCCTTAAATCGAAATGTGGGGTTGAGGCAATGGCCTTGTCTATTTGTTCAGTGCTTTATGCTTTTGTTTGTTTTAATGTTTTTCAAACCAGTGCAAAAAGATTTCCCCGTAACCCAAAATCAACATCTACTCAACTGCGACTTGTATGTTATGAAATGAAGATGTACTTAAGGTGAATAATGTTACTATATAGCTTTGCTATTCCAAAGCCTTATGAAGGAACTTCGCGTGCATTTAATGGAGCTGCTATTAGCTGTGTGGTTCTTTTTTTTTTGCCTTTTTGTGTTTTCCATGTTTCTGTGACAAGTCAGTTAATTATCCTTGTTCTTTCAAAGACTTTGACCAATGACAAATTTAGTTTATGTTATGAAAACTACTTGGTTTGTTATTTTGTATTATAAGTCTGAATAAAGAGCCATTTTATATTGTAGACCAAACGGATATTAAAGTGATTATCTTGAAAATGTATAATACGAACTGTTGGCACATTACCTAAAAACCTGAGTGTGGCAATGATGCAAACTAGTCATCTGGTGACAAAATGTTCAATTTAAAATACAAAAATGTCACAGGGCAGATGGTAAGTGTAGATACGAAGAGTAGAGCGATTTTATGTTAGAAATAATCTGTTGAAAATCAAGCACAGACTTTACTACAGCTTTGTGCATATGTACATTTATGCATTTGGCAGATGCTTTTATCCAAAGCGACTTAGAGCCCTTATTACAGGGACAATCCCCCCCAGAGCAACCTGGAGTTAAGTGCCTTGCTCAAGGGCACAATGGTGGTGGCTGTGGGGATCGAACCGACAACCTTCTGCTTACCAGTTCAGTGCTTTAGCCCATTACGCCACCACCACTCCATATGTGGTTTCTGAATGGACAGAATTGGCAAATGTTTCAAAAGGGGGCGACATTCATTTTACTGCAATGCCTTAATTTACTTTAAGGATTACTTGTGCTGACAAGGGGCGTAACTAGGGTGGGAAGCCGCCCTAGGAGTGAGAGGGGGCCCGCAATGGTCGACCAAAAGAAATCATAAAAATGACCGAGGGGTGATGAAAAACTGCCAAGGAGTGGGCCCGCAACATTAAAGTTATGCCACAGGTGCTAACTTTGATTTTTGCAGATTCAAAGTTCTGGTCACCACTCACCTGCATTGTATGGTCCAACAGAACTGAGATATTCATCTAAAAACTTTGTGATCTGCATAAGAAAGTTTTCCTACATGGAAGTTGCAGAACTTGAAAAAATGCTAGTAATGTTACTCCTTCCTCCCTCTCCTTCTTTGACATAAAAACACTCTGAAAATTGAGATTGTAACCAATTAACTGTTGGATATATTTCTGCCTAGTAC
Source organism: Moxostoma hubbsi (assembly GCA_032164185.1). Taxonomy (NCBI): domain Eukaryota; kingdom Metazoa; phylum Chordata; class Actinopteri; order Cypriniformes; family Catostomidae; genus Moxostoma; species Moxostoma hubbsi. The sequence goes on from JAVLUX010000040.1 coordinate 13,012,850, forward strand.
TATTTTGTTTTCATGTTATGTGAAACAGAAGCTTATGTTCATTATAATGTTATTTTTTGTTGCTAGTTTGTCAGAAATGTTAAGACTACTGATCTCTCTCTCTCTGTCATATATATATATATATATATATATATATATATATATATATATATATATAATCAATCAGTGGTTAAGACCTATTTCAAACCAGCGCCATCTTTGATTTTTGACGTGAATGACAATGAGGCTGTGAGAGATGAACTAAAGCTGTTTCCCAAAGAACACACCATACACTTACAAAATGCACTCAGCCATGTAGTGTATGAATTTTCAAAGTGTAGTATCTTCCCAAATGGAACACTTAACACTTGGAGTGATGGTAAAGCATTCAACTAACATTAAGGTGCTCCATCCACTGAAGTTTTGCTAGCTGCTACATTCTTCATTATTTACAACTGTTTTATCACACCAGGGTAGGGATGCACCAGCTGATCTCACGTAAGTTGGGATGTAAATTTCACACTAAGGGCTTAGTAACTACTAGTTAGTTTGTTTGTAACTAAGTCAGTACTTAATTAGGTAGGCTACACCACCTTCATAAGGCAAGACATAAGTAGGACGTATGCTGCTCTGCGTAGGCTAATGTAGTCACACAATGTTTATCTGTATTGATCCAATAAACAGCCTTCAAATTTTGTACACAGAAATGTTAAAAAGCCGTGAATTTCAGTTTTATCTCGTTACGGTTGATGTTCAAACCTTGTTTGCTCAATTCAACTGTAATAAATTATATACCCATTCAAATACAATACGTAATAAAAATAGATTTGATAAATAGTCCTGTTTAAATAACAATATATTGGAACTGTATCTAAAACAAATAAGGGTTGATACATAAATACTAACACAATATGCTGGGAAAATATACATTTAGTATTTGTAATATCCTATTTTGAATGAAACTACACCGGGAGACGTTAGATCGGTTCCATGCTGAAGAGCTGCTAAAAAGTAATTTTCTCTCTCGTTAATGTAAACGAGTGTAAATGTCAACATCATACTGTATGTCGAAATGATTGATGCCTGTCATGCAAAACATGAGCTCGTCTGCTTTTTTATTCCATCCGATATTACTGGTACGATTCCGTAAATATTTTGTTTATACGTAGGGTTACACCTAAGTTTAATGGTGCAACTCGCAAATATTTAGTAGTGCGTAAATTGTGACTTTTTGTGCCCATTTACGCCACAACTAGGCTAAATTGTAATTTACGTAGGCTATAGCTGTTGCCCCAGCAGCGCAGCGACGTAACTCCGCATCTTCCGTTATGTACGGCAAGCCGCGTGCGTTTAGTCATGTAGTGTAAAACATTCCACACTCCGTTTTGAGGGTTGAAAAGTTATACATCCGGTTACTTAAAGTTCACTTATTTTTGCTGCATTTTCAGTTTTAATATACCACCTGCACTACAAAGTGGCGTAGAATAGTGCATTTGGGACGCGTTTTCGCTTTCTCTTCAAAGGGCTGTAACATATTGTAATTTCAAGCGTTTTGATCATTCTGCGGACAAAACATTGAAAAATATGATTCCAAGAACGTTTAAAAATCAGATGGGATCTTTGAGCTTTACACAGCTTTGTTCAGTGCGTGACATCAGAGATTGAAGTTGCATAATATCATACTATCACTATTTCTGCCATAGACTTATGTGTAGTAGTACAAGTACCATATTTTTTTCAGCTGAAGTAATGAGCCACATCTGTTTATAACATTTGAAATTCTGTGCTGTCCTAAATAAACAACTTTTAGTCTGAGTCAAAAATATACCTGTTGTATACTAGTCATTCATTAATATTAGTGACTGTCTATCTGTGGATATTTCTGATATTTGCAACCCTCTTTGCAATGTAACTGATTCACTGACTGTTTTTACTCCATGTGAGTTTTGGCAGTGGTCAAGAGGTTGTTAAACAATAATGATATGATGGACAAAATATTTAAACCGGTTGTATACAGTGCTTTGTAAAGGCAAAATATTCTGAAATGGCAAATGTAAAAATCAAAGATGGTGGTGCGGTGAATAAGGCCTATTGTTAAAAAAAACTTTAAAATGACTTGAAATTCACTCATACATACAGTATATGCCTATATCCCTATGAAAGCAGATCTAACCCTTTTTATCCTGTTGCCAGCGCAGACAATCTTTCTTAGGCAGAACCATGTTTACTTCATTTATTTGAATATGGTTATTTCCATTTATTTTCGATCAGATTTTTGGTGCTTCGATTCATTACGGAAATTCGATTTTATGTTTAATATGGATTGTTCTTGGTGTGCTCCATGATGGCCATCAAGGCCAGCCAGGTCTCCTCAGCAGTGGGGATGATCTGATTGGCAGGCAGGATAAAACCATAGCGGCCAGTGTCTCTCAGCTCAAAGGTGTAAGAGTACTTGATGCCCTGTTCGTATGTCCAGTCAACAGTGACTCCATCGGCTTGGTCTGAGAAAAGAGAGATTGTTAGTGTTGAGACCAATGAGCCATCAATGAGCCATAAAAGTCCAATGTAGAAGACTCAATCACTTGATGAAATGCACAATCAGAAAGGCAGTAAATAAAGGTTAAATGAATTTGTTAGTCCAGAAATTATTGAGAAGTCAGGGAACTTTTGAGCAATTACTTTTAAACCTTGCCTAGAAGCAAAGCGAAGAGGCAATCAATGATTGTCATTTTGAAACAGTACAAAATTAAAGGATAAATCAACTTACAGATGGTGGTAATGATGCTGCCAAACGTGTATACAGTGTTATACAAAGACTGCAGTTCAGTTATTGCCTTTCTGGCAAGTTCATGCTGAAGAGACAATACAGAATTCATTTTATAATTGTGAACAGAGCTATTGAAGTACCTAGTATCCTAACAGTACTTTTTTGACATGCATACCAGTTCTGCCTGGTCTTTGGCAGGAGTTTGTGTGTATCCGTATGGATAGAGGAGCATCTGGGAATAGCTGTGAATGGACAAAAAGGCCTTGAGGTTGCCATGAGATTTCACGAAGTCCACTATGGCCTTGACCTCTGGCTCAGAGTGTGCACTGGGCCCATGGTAGGTCTGAGAGCAGGGATTGCTACTGGCACCAGGCCCTATTCATGAAAGAGAGCAGTTAGTATATCATCCAAGATCCCAGACCTTACAAGTGCCATAGCAACGGACACAACTATATTGGCACCTCACCCCCAAAGCTAGAGTCCCAGTTCCTGTTGGGGTCAACTCCTACACAGCTGGAGCCAGGGTTTGGCTTTCTGGTTTTACGCCACATGCGGTCCTAAACCAAACAAATGACCATATGTAGAGAAATTGTATATATTTTATGCCTTATTGTCATTACAAATAGTCATTTTTTATTTTTTTGATTTTTTTTAAGTGAACATTCATGTAGAGTTTTCCTGGTATCAGACTGAGAAACTCACCGAGGTGTGGGTGTAGTCAAAGCCGTCAGGGTTGGTGACAATTTCCAAGAAGATATCATAATTGTTAAGGATGTCGGTAAGGATGGGGTCACGTCCATAGTCATTAACGATCTATGCAACAAAGAACACAGGCTAATTCTACATAGCAATACCAACAAAGGTGTTTTCCTAAAATGCATGTAGAGTAAATCGTATTTGTTGACACAGAATATAGAGCTCAATTAACCTTCTTTGCAAACCAGATTCCACTGGCCTGGGTGACCCATTCTCTTGAGTGGATTCCAGTGTCAATCCAGACACCTGGACGGTTTGCTCCAGTGCTGAACTGAGTGAGAGAACATAAGGTCATACTTTTAATTCTTCTGAGATGCAGTTCTAATATATTGGTTACAGTCCAGTTTGCATATCTTTACTAGGGTCAAAATGTATGTACTGCACTGCTAATTGTAGCGTAAGAGGTAATGAATGTACAGTACAGTAATGTACAGTATGCTTTGCAAATCTACCAGAAACATGTTTCCTGCCTAGAAGTTTTTGGATTTAAAGCATTATTATTTAGGACATGTAATCTTAATCAAATTGGGATTCACTCATTCACTTCCAACATTATTAAGTCACACTGAAAAAAGAAAATTACCAATTTAATTGTAATTTGTTCCCTGTATTTGACAGGAAATTACAGGAAATTTTTATTAAGATGACAAGAATAAATAAATATAAATGGAATACATTAAATATGTATTTTAATAGCTTTAAATGACAATTTTAACAAAACTAAATGTAAAAATAAAGTATTCTTTATTGACAAAAGTAGCATTGTTTTCTGTAATAGCTTTTGTTATGGCAATATATCACTGTCGAATACATTTAAACATACTGTTAATAATAAGTTTAAAAATGTATAATTGGAAGAAAATATATGAAAATAAATATTTTGTACTTTTGCATAACTTAACCACTACTTTACATACATAAAATAAAAAAGCGGAGCGCAGGTGTCTCAACTTTCGTTTCTGAAAATCTGAATTGCTTTTTAACTTGACAAGGTGTTTAAAATGTGCCAGACCTGCGCAAGACGCGGTGCAAATATCAAAGCATGTGTTTAAACAATGAGAAAACAGAATAGATGTGCACAAAAACACGTTCTGTTTGAACGGACCCTAACTCCTCCATTCGCGCGAGTCTGCGAGTGAGAGCGCATGCGCGAAACAAGTTTGCTAAGACTTCTTATTTTTTAACTAATTGCAAACCCCACCAGAACCCGAAGTCCTACTTGAAAAACTGACCCTGCCCGAAAACCGTTTGGTTCTTCTGTAGAGGTTGCAGACCTCTAGCAGAATTGCTACATTTCTCGTTTCTTAAATGCTCTACAAATTATCACTTGCATGTTGTTTGTGAAATAGTTTGGCTAATTGTGTGATGCTTTTAGCAACCGTTAAGAGTACAATACTCTCAGGTGCATTTAACACATTTGACCATGTTTAAAATCCATCTACAAAATTTTCAGGATGGGTGTCAGAACTTTGAATCTCCAAAAAGCAGTTAAAAACAGCATTAATGTAATCCATATGACATTTAAGTCCTTTTATTATTATAAATCTCCACTTTCATGTTTACATCTGAAAGCCTGTTTAGTTTCACTTTCACATCTGAAAGTGAATGTGGAGATTTGTAATAAAAAAGGACTTAATATTGATCTGTTGATCTGTTTATTGTATCTGAAGATATGGATTTAACCACTGAACTTTGTGGATTACTTTTATGCTGCCATTTTGTGCTTTTTGGAGCTTCAAAGATCTGATCACCATTCACTTGCATTTTATGGACCTACAGATATATTTCTAAAACCTTAATTTGTGTTCTGCAGAAGAAAGAAAGTCCAACACATCTGAGATGGCATGAGGGTGAGTAAATTATGAGAGAATTTTCATTTTTGGGTAACTATACCAAAGAAGAAAATGTATTAAAAATACTTTTTTTTTTTTTTTTACACTTTTTTTTTCTTCAGTGCATGGCATATACAGTATAATAAATACATTTAAAGTTTAATTATTTAATAACATATAGTATATCATGGTCTGTGGTTGCCTAATTCTAAAATGTGTGGCCTGGTAAGTAAAACAAGCAAGTTTAAAGAATATCATAATACTAATATTTACGTTTGTGACCTACCTTCAGGACATTCAAGGCACGACCCTCATAGCTCTGACCGATCACAATTTTGCTAACCAGATCACTGTGCTCTGCCACAAGCATATCCATGAATGAGTAAATCTGAAAACAGTGTGGTGATAACCAATTGATTAAGCATAGTTTGTTAGCACACAAATTGTTGAGCTTCATAAAAACATGACTACTAAAAACACTTAAACTGTAAATAATTTAGTTGCCTACTGTAAAATCCACATGTTACAATGTGGATCACTCACAGTGTTTAGGTCATGGTAGTTGGAGTAGTCAAACTCATCTGTAGTTCTTGGAATGGGATGAGATTTCAACATCTGACGTTGCTCATCGTCCAACAAAGCCTTATAGTACAATAAAAATATAGTTAACAGTTTGGCAGGCCTGGATGAACAAGCGCCACCCTAATTTAAAATTTTTGGTATTTTAATATGTTTGTGTGATTCTGGTTTGACTTTTGTCTAAACTCTATGATGATTGCGTGATTGTGACAATCAAAAGTTAAGTTATTCTTATCCTCATAATTCATAGTACATTTTCTTGCAAAGTTTTGAAATAGTCCTACCTGTACATCCTCAATCATGACAAAATAGTCAATATGATTGTATGCCAGGAAAGCTCTGACTGCCTGGAGACTGTTGAAGGGAACATGAACATCCACAGGCAGGGACTCACGAATGGGCTCCCTCCAGAAGTCCATCTGAGCATAGGGACAGGGATGGGAGAGTTACTTATATTTTGTATTTTAAATACGTAATCCCGTTACATGTATTCTGTTACTCCCCAATCCTGCATGTGGGTAAATGTATGATAACAGTTTATATTGCTGAATGATTGAATTTTTCAAATAACTAATAGTAATGTTCAAGTAACTTTATTCCAGCAGATTTTAAACAATCATGTCTGGACTTGACACGGGACTTACCCTGAGATGTACTTGTTGAGAGAGCTCCTTCAGTAGAGTGATTTGTGCCTCATCTTTTGCTGTGATCCGAAGAACCTGGTGTCTGCAGCGATATTAACACTATCTTTAATAAACGTACCCAGAAATCACACCGTGCTTTCCACAGGATTATGCAGGTGTTGTGGTTTGTGCAGCGCTGTACACATTGCCTGCATTAAGCGGTCGAAATTGCAAATGAGGAAGGACAACTAAAAGATCATTTTTAAAAATATAAGACTGAATAAAATAAATACAATATTCCTCTCCTTTAGTTTTATTATGCCTATGATTACGCTTCCACCACTGAAACACGGACAAGTGTGTTTTCACTGCTGTTTCTGTTCCCTTTCAGTCCATTATACATCCTCGTACAAATAAAGTAACAGTAACTGAGAGAGAGATTACTCTGTTTTGACATTGCAATGAAAATCATTATTTGTGATCTCACCCCTCAAAAGTCTCTTTTCCAAACACGGCCACAAACAGAGCAGTTAGAACCAGTAGCCCCTTCATTTTGCTTCTTGGACTAGTTTATGACAGTAAGAGACACCCTTTATACACTATCATGGTGATTATGCATTTGGCATTGGGTGGCGATAAAAGGGTCAGGCAAGCCTGCTGTTTTGTTTCCCACAGCCTTTTTAAATCCTGATTTAGAGCTACAGGGATGAGAAAATCACACCTGTTTTCTTGCCTGTTACTTAATATAGCAACTTATATTGACAAGAAAACTTGTTGCTATATTTATTATTTTAAGTCCTTGTACCTTGGTTTGCTGTCGATTATCTGGTCCACAGTTTGCCTCAAGTTCAACCCAGAACTACCATCTTTCTTTGTGACTGAAATGTTTTAAAAAGTAGATCACATGTACCTCCTCCTCTCCATATTCATAATTATTTTAAACCTACATTATACAAAGCTATAACATGCATTGATTGGTATTGGTGTTGTAATTTTTTCCCCACAATATGTTAAAGAATTATTTCAGCCACTTTATGGGGTTGCCAGGCCCCCCGGGCTCCGTGCAATCTTTTCCCATGCTGAAATGATCATAGTCCTTCTTAAAAAAAATAAAAAATAAATAAAATCTAACTTTAGGACTTCAGAAGCATAGGATGCAGAGCAACAGGTTCCACACACAACACAAAAAAGCAACAAAAACTCAATTTCCTCTTAAATCTCACACCATCAGCACTCTGACACTTCTCTGTGTGTATCACTTCGCTTGTGATCATGCCATTCTAAACTAAAGTGATGAGCAGTGCAGATGTGTTAAGATGTGTTTACTCTTTTTTTTTTGTTATGTTTTATAATGTTTTTTGTTACATCATATATGTTAGCCAGCAGGTTGTGGCAAAAGATAACTTTTATGTGTAAAATGAGCCAGTTAGGTGAAGTGAAATGAATCCGCGTAAGCCAGTGTTTACATACAGCACTCCGTGATAGCTTGTATTACTACTACACTACTAAAGCTAGGAAATAGCTTTAAATGGCTTTTAAAAAAAACAACTTCAGCATTAAGGCTCATCACAGCAGAGAGACACAACACACTGATTAATTACACAAACTGAAGGCGTTTACCTCTTATCGGAATTTCCATATTGGAGTGGACACACTGTTTAAAATGGTGGAAGACATTGCGGTTTCTATAGTGAAAAACTATTTTGCACCAGCTACCGCAAAATAGGCAGAAATACCCCTGCTTGGACAGCTACTTTTCCACTGAGTAAGCTGATCTTCAGAAAGCTGACAGCATCTCTGCTTGGGTATGGCAACAGATGATCGCACACACTCCGTCGCTCTCTCTCTCTCTCTCTCTCTCTCACACACACACACACACACACACACACACACATCCATCCAAACTTGTTTATCCAATAACTTATTAGAAACAACATAAGCCATGATAGTATTTCTGAAATTACATTTTTGAATTACTATCGAATGCTTGGATGCATCATTTGGTTTGAACCAGCAATGGCAGATTCTGATCTGTCACGTAATAAAGTAGTTCCATGCACAAATGCGTTTTTTTTTTTTTTTTTTTTTTTTTTTTTTTTTTTTTTAAATTGACTTGTTCTTTGAACTGTTGTTTATAAGCAATATCACAATTGCAATTGTGCTCTATGGCCCTAAATCAGCACTGCTGTGATTACCTCTGGCACTCGGCCTGCGGCCGAATCACAGCAGTGCTTATGTAGGGCCATATTGCACACTTGCTCTTGTGATATTGCTTAAGCATAGTCTTCTTATTTTGTGTATACTGTATATTGTATAGTTGTTGTAACAAGATGCGTAAACTGTGTTATGTGTAAATTCGATTTTTATAGTAATTGTCATACTGCTGTGTTGCTTGGAACTGCACCCAAGGTTTTCACCCAGTGTTGCACTTGTATATATGGTTGAGTGACAATAAAGGGATTTGATTTGATTGTGAATATAATGTAATCTGTATAGTGAAAACTACTAGTGTGTTATCCTGTATTATATTTTCAAGCAAATTCATTAGTATGCATGTTTACAACTATTGTCACATATCTGAAACATATTGTACATTTCAATTTTTACTTAATTTATTTTAAAACAACATTCATCAGACTGTGGTTCTTTTGGTAGTTTTTTATTCATATTCTTTCATACACTTTGACTCACTGGTGAAATTCTATTTTATGTTTAATATGGATTGTTCTTGGTGTGCTCCATGATGGCCATCAAGGCCAGCCAGGTCTCCTCAGCAGTGGGGACGATCTGATTGGCAGGCAGGATAAAACCATAGCGGCCAGTATCTCTTAGCTCAAAGGTGTAGGAATATTTGATGCCCTGGTCATATGTCCAGTCGATAGTGCCTCCACTGGCTTGGTCTGATAACACAGAGATGGTTAGCACTGAGACTAATTCATATTTGAGCCATAGCAGATCAGGTGCAAGTAATTTTTTTTTAGCCCAGAAATTTGTTAATAGAGCCAATACATTGGTTTTGTATGAATCTTGTTGAACTTACAGATGGTGGTAATGATGCTGCCATATGTGTAGCGAGTGTTATACAACGACTGCAGTTCAGTGATAGCCTTCCTGGCAAGTTCATGCTGAAGAAACGATATTGAATTCATTGTAAATATTCTCAAATCCAAGTAAAAAGTATCTAGAATAGTGTCTTTATGACATGCATACCAGTTCTGCCTGGTCTTTGGCAGGAGTGCGAGTGTATCCGTATGGATAGAGGAGCATCTGGGAATAGCTGTGAATGGACACGAAGGCCTTGAGGTTGCCATGAGATTTCACAAAGTCTACAATGGCCTTGACCTCTGGCTCAGAGTGAGCACTAGGTCCACGGTAGGTCTCAGAGCAAGGACTGTTGCTGGAACCTGCCCCTGTAAATTAAAGACAGAGCAAAGAAAGTATTACATTCCATTTGAATCACCAAAACACAGTGCAACCTCCCAAATCTTCTAAGTGCCTTAGAAATTCATCTGCTTTTGCAAAAGTACCTCACCTCCAAAGCCAGCATCCCAGTTCCTGTTGGGGTCAACTCCAACACAGCTGGAGCCAGGGTTTGGCTTTCTGGTTTTACGCCACATGCGGTCCTAAACCAAACGAACAACCATATTCCACAATTAAAGAGTAGACAGGGACATATTCTCATAACAATGAATTTTTCTATCAAACTGAATGTGCATGCAAGGTCTCTAAAACTCACTTTAGTCTGGGTGTGTTGGTAGCCGTCAGGGTTGGTGACAATCTCCAAGTAGATATCGTAATTGTTAAGGATGTCGGTAAGGGCAGGGTCACGTCCGTAGTCGGTCACAATCTACACAACAAAAACATGTTTTTTGGTCAATTGCTATTTCTTTGAAGTAACAACAAATCTGTTCCCTTCATTTATAAAAAGTATATTGAGTAGTTTGTATTTGCTGACAGAAGTATGAATTAACTAACCTTCTTGGCAAACCAGACTCCACTGGCCTGAGTGACCCATTCTCTGGAGTGGATGCCAGTGTCAAACCACATACCAGGATGGTTCGCTCCAGTGCTGAACTAAGTGGGACAACATGAGATCATTATGAACAAATGGAAATATTGACCTTTCCTGAAGTATAATTAATTATATGCACTTCCAAATCGTTTGCATTTTAAATATTGTTATCATTGAAGTATCTGGCCTTGTAAAAGTATAGAAGTTTAATGAATATCTGAAGTGACTAATATTTAGGTTTGTAACCTACCCTCAGGACGTTCAAGGGGCGACCCTCATAGCTCTGACCGATCACAATTTTGCTAACCAGATCACTGTGCTCTGCCACAAGCATATCCATGAATGAGTAAATCTGAAAACAATGTGGTGATGACCAAATTATTGATTATGTTTTGTGTAAAAAGTGTTAAAAGATACAAAAAGACATTCTTTTTTCGGCAGCTCCCATTAGGGGTTGCCACAGCGGACCATCTGTGATCCGCATATTTGGCTTGGTACAGGTTTTACTCTGGATGCCCTTCCTAACGCAACCCCCAGTGGCTGAGGGACTCTCACTCACACCTAGGGGGCAATTCAGAGTCTCCATTTCACTTAACCTGCATGTTTTTGGACTTGTGTGGGGGAAACCTGAACACCCGAAGGAAACCCACATGAACACGGGGAGAACATGGAAACTCCACACAGGCCCAGTCTGGGACCTTCTGGCTGTGAGGCGAAAGTGCTAATCACTGAGCCACTGTGCCGCCTTACATACAAAAAGACATTTAAATTCATACAAATTAACACATACATCATATAGTGGTTTTTGAGTTCAATGTCTAGCAATGCTATTGTGTAAATTAAAGTGGTACACCACTCACAGTGTTCAGGTCATGGTAGTTGGTGTAGACGAAATCATCTGTGGTTCTTGGAAGAACATGAGATTTCACCATCTGTCGTTGCTCCTCATCCAGCAAATTCTAAAGGTACAAGAAGGAGAAGAATGCCATAAAACAAATTAAGATGAGTTCAAGTTAAGTTTATAAATTCTGAATGTTTTTCAGGTACATCTTTAAAATATTCCCACCTGAACATCCTCAATCATGACACGATACTCTATGTGATTGTATGCCAGGAAAGCTCTGATAGCCTGGAGACTGTTGAAGGGGACACGAACATCAATGGGCAGAGACTCACGAATGGGCTCCATCCAGAAATCCAGCTGAAGGAAAAAACATGCAAAGTTTTTAAAATTATTATTATTATTTTATCAATTTAAAAAAAAAATAAAAAAAACATTGTGTTTGTGACTTGTCTTTTTGGACTATGGTTTATTTTTTAGAATGTCTGCCAAATCTGAAGTTCACAGTTTCAAATGTGTATACCTAATGTGCATAGGAGAGAGATGGAAAGCGGATTTGTGTGGCTTAATGTCTGCAAGGAATGTTCATATAAGTTGAAGCTTTAAGTTCAGACATCATGATCAAAATGGAGTTTGAGTAGCTCTCAACTTGTATACATTCAATACATTAGCATTAATTCCTAAAATACCACTCTAGTACTATTTATTCCTTCAACTAACCCCAAGATGTCCTTGTTCAGAGAGCTCCTTCAGGAGAGTGATCTGAGCCTCATTATTTGCCGTGATCCGAAGAACCTGGTGTCTGGAAAGACATCAACACAATCTTTTAGAATGTCATCCCTGGATTACTCACCAGGTTGTTATGATAACATGATCTTTGGCTTTAGAAATAGTATGCTGCATTTGTTTCCAGTATGCTGCATGTTAAAGAGGAGTCAATAATCAATTGGAAAGGTGCAGTTTGCTTCTTCGGTTTGACTCCAGTGTATTCCAGCAGTCACTATATCATATGTCTTATGTAAACATGTTAAGAAAGATTCCTATATTAACCAAAAAATTGGAATTGATTCAGCTAATGTAAAATATAACAGAGTTTCTGTGAAATATGTGACCTTGTCAACAATTCTAGCAACTTCTGGTGCATTTGAGAGGTTGGAGGTCAGTTGAAGACAAAATCAATTAATTTACCTCTCAAAAGCCTTTTTTGCCAATCACAGCCACAAATAAAAAAGTTTGCAAATAAAACATTTCAATCAGTAGCCCTTAATCTTGCAACATGAACAATAAACATTATGCGCAACCCTTTATGTTCTATGAATGTGGATGGGACCGAGATGAAACTTTCCTCCTCTTTGCCTAAACACTATTAGCCAATTTGGCCATTTAGTTCTTGTTTTAAGCATAATATAATACAATTTAGTGAGGTTTGTGCTTAACAATTAGAAAAAAGTTTTTTTTATAAAATATATATATAAATGTAATTAAATAAACACTATATATTCTCTGTAATATTACATTATTATTATTATTATTATTATTATTATTATTACTTAAATTGGCTTCTTTAGTTAATCTGTCTTGTTTTACTTATTTTTAAGGAAAAACTATTAAACAAGAAAATAATTTTTTGCAATGCTGAAAACATGATTTAATGACTCACCCCTCAAAGGTTTCTTTGCCAAGCACGGCCACAAACAGAGCAGTTAGTACCAGTAGCCCCCTCATCTTGCTGCATGGAGTAGAACTTTTCACAGTTAGCACCACCCTTTATATACTACAGTCACACGTGGTTATGACCTTGTCGTTGAAGCACTAACAGAGTCAGGCAAGCCTGCTGCTTCTGTTCCCACAACCTTATACAATTCTAATGTTGGATTAAACGCACTGAGAGCAATGCAGCTGTTTTCCTCTTACTTACAATAGCAACTCAAAAAACATTTCTGTATTTACTGTTCTGTACTGTATTTAGGTCATTGGTTCAGTGTCTATTGAGGAAATAGTCTGCAAATTCTATATTAACATTAATGCAAGCTGTTTACCATACGTCACTTTTACAATACTAATAACACAGTCCTGATGATAAAACTGAGCTAAAAATAGAAATGTTTGCTTTTTATCAACTAAGTGAACTAAGGGATAATTCCACCCAAATTATGTCACAAAATAGACATTGTCATGTACTTATTTATTTTTTATTATTAGAAAATTCACTGGCTGTTGTGGTGACTAAACTGCATATTTAAGTGTCTAGTAATGTGCAACCCAAAGTTTGTTATGTTTTATTATAAGTCTGAATAAAGATGCATTTTATATAAGACCAATTCTCTGGAGTGGATGTGAGTGCAGTGCTGAACTGAGTGGGAAAATTGAGCTCATAATGAGGGGAAAAATGGAATCAGAAACCATACCAAACACATTTCATCCGAACCATGTTATTGCACAATAAAACCTCATCAAGTTTCTCTGAAAAGGCTGAGTTTTATGTAGAAAATGCAAACTAATTCAAATTCTCACAGTTCTCAGGTTATGGTATGCCGTATACATTGGTAGTTCTCACAATGGCACAAGATTTCAACATTTGACGTTGTTCTTAATCCACTGACATTTTTTGGAAAAATACGAAAATATCAGCAAAAAGATGTCAACTAAATGATTTTAACTCCACATTGTTTAATTATCCTCACTAGTATTTTATAGATGTACCTATGACAGAGAAGATTTAATCAACATGTCATTATTACACTGAAATCATATGACTCTTGTATGATTTTGGAAAGACTGTTGTTGTTGTTGTTGTTAGAATAGTTTGAGATATTTGATATATTCTATGATGGTCATGACCTTGAGGTTCAATCTCACAACCTCTACAACATGCTGCTGGAGTTGGATGGATGAGATTAATGCAGCTGTTCTTCCTATATGAAACTTACTTTAGTAATGAAAGGTATATTGTAAAAAAAAAAAAATCTTGCTGTAGCTTTTTTTAAAATATTTTCTTGTACTATGTCCACAGTGTGAATCACAATTTTATGTATATAAATATATAAATAAATATATGTATTTCATTTATGCTGCCTTCATGCTCTTTTTTTGTTTTTTTATTTTTTTGTTTTGAGCATCAAAGTTTTGGACACTGTTGAATTGCATTGGACCTACAGAGCTGAGATATTATTTTTAAAATCTCAGTTTGTGTTCAGCAGAAAAAAGTCATACACGTGGGATCGCATGAAAGTGAGTAATTAGAAAGTGATAAATTAAGAATGAAAGTATGAGAGAATTCTTATTTTGGGTGAATTATTCCTTCAAGAAATGCACGTAACCACAGGCTGCTTTAGGGCGATTGTCCTTGTACAGTAAGAACTTTTGCAACCATGTTGAAATAACTGTTCTAAATAAAGAAATGTCCTTATTTTTATTGATTGAGCAATACCTCCATTCAAGGTAATACAGGAAAAACACACCCAGAGTCGGATGATATTCACAGACATTGTGCTTGTCATGACTCATGACTGTATAGCAACCAACAATTCTGGCTTTAGTTTTTATTAAAAATTTCAAGTACTGCCCTCACTGAAATTCTGCTTATCTCTACATTTGATCAATAGTAAAGTAGTGAATTAAATTAGTTTTTGTTAATGAATGGCAGCGCAAATATTTAATAAAACTCTAAAAGTGAGGGAGAGAAGCAGGATTTATGATGTCTGTTGAAAATCTTCTGCATACACCACCACACCCTTTCCACAACCAACACTGAATAAACCATAGCTTCCTCTATGAAACAAGCGCATACATATCTTTAAAGGGATCGTTCACCCAAAAATGAACATTCTCTCATCATTTACTCACCCTCATGACATCCCAGATGTGCATGACTTTCTTCTGCTGAACACAAATAATAATAATATTTCAGCTCTGTTGGTCCTCACAATGCAAGTGAATGGGGAACAGAACTTTGAAGGTCCGAAAGAGACATAAATGCAGCATAAAATTAATCCATATGACTCTTCTGAAGCGATATGATATGTGTGGGTGAGAAACATATCAGATACTTAAGTCCATTTTTTAATGAAAATCTACACTTTCACTTTCACATTCAGCTGGTTGTGGCTGGTCAATCCCTGCGTTCCAAACTGGACAAATTCCCCTCCGGAGGGCACTTTGAAGGGAGAACAATCATAATAGTTCCAATAAAAATGACTTAAAAAATGAGTTGTTGCTTTTAGGCCCCACACCTTTCAACCCTCCAAAGCTCTCACAGTGGATGGAAGTCTTTGAAGGGAATAGGGCATAGGGATGATCACTTCTGAATGAAACGCATCATAAAATGGAGATTTATAGTAAAACGGGGCTAAAATATTTATCTGTTTCTTACCCACAAACTTCTGGACTCCATGCCAGCTTGAATGCATTCTGTCATTATTGCAAAAGGGAGATGCACCAAATACTAAGAAATTCATGCAATTCATGGAATGAAAAAAAAAAATATGTAGCTTGCAAAATAGAGGCATTTTCAACAAGCGGTCACAGTCTTTTGCACCCCACTGTTTGTATAAAAAAATCTAAAAGAATTGTATTAATTAATGTTACAAAAACTTTACAGTCTTTGATGTGAAATATGCCACTATTCTACAGGTCACGACTGTCTGAGCTGTAATAAGTCATTGGTATTGCTCTAGTTGCGGGTTCCTATCCATAACATCACTTAATCCATAAAGATTATTCTAGCAAAAGAAGATTATGCTTCTCTATCCGCGATTGTGTCACTTTGGAACTATATCATCTCATGCTTGGCTCTGATTGGTAGTTTAAATTCTCTGCTCCTGTTGGTTGAGAAACGGACATTGGAAACGAGCGGAAGTAATGCAGCATGAGAGAGGTCTGAACTAGAAGGACAGAGGTGTTGGAAACTGTCCCGTGCGAGAAAAGAGTGACCGGACAGTAAAAGTTGCTGGTGGGAATAGTCTCTGCGCTGTTTTGACAAACTCAAGAAAAATGGAGATCGAGAGAGAAATAAAGAAGGTACGCTTATTATATCCTGTGACTGATCACGGTCTGAAACGTTATTTGAAAGAGAGAAAGATACGGCAACGCCCTAAATCTAAACTCACTGCCATTGTTCTACAAGGCGAATTTTTTTTGGCTATACAATTGTACCACAGTCCAGGGCAAAGTACTGAAAAGTACAAATAACTTGTTTACTTTTATTAAGGAATAGGAAGTGGTTAATTTACAGGAAGTAAAGCATAGAAGATTCAAATACTTTTTTCTTTTGGTATTATATTTATTTATTTTATTTGGTTTTGTGTTATATATTGTTTTTCTTCCCAATTTGACAAACAAGCTATTATGGATTATTATATCTCCAAAAAAAAGTAATTAATTACTAACTACTAATTACATTTTCTACAATTTAATTCAATTACTGTACAAATTACTCTGCCTGAAAAGTAAATGCATTACTTATTACTAACTAGCCTACTTTCTAAAACCCATATCAACCTCGACCAGATGAAAACTACAACGATAGACATGAAATATAGTCTATACAGTATTTAACACAAATACACTGGCAGACAAATTTTGGAATAATGTGCATATTTTGCTGTTTCGGAAGGAAATTGGTACATTAATTCACCAAAGTGGCATTCAACTGTTCACAAGTATAGTCAGGATATTACTGATGTAAAAAAAAACAGCACCATCACTATTTGAAAAAATCTAGACAGGCCCCATTTCCAGCATCCATCACTCCAACACCTTATCCTTGAGTAATCATGCTAATTTGGCACTAGAAAATCACTTGCCATTATATCAAACACAGCTGAAAGCTATTTGGTTCGCTAAATGAAGCTTAACATTGTCTTTGTGTTTGTTTTTGAGTTGACACAGTATGCAATAGACTGACATGTCTTAAGGTCAATATTAGGTCAATCAGTCAATCATTGTTTTGAAGAATGAAGGCTATACAATGCTCGTCTTGCCATGGAAATAGCAATAGAAGCTGGCATGGCGTTAAAAACAAACAAACAAACAACTATACACTGCTTGAAATTGCCCAAAAAAAACCTGAAGATTTCATACAAAGGTGTACACTGCAGTCTTCAAAGACAAAGGACAACTGGCTCTAACAAGGACAGAAAGAGATGTGGAAGGTCAGATGTACAACTAAACAAGAGGATAAGTACATCAGAGTCTCTAGTTTGAGAAATAGATGCCTCACATGTCCTCAGCTGACAGCTTCATTGAATTCTACCCACTCAACACCAGTTTCATGTACAACAGTAAAGAGAAGACTCAGGAGGCCTTATGGGAAGAATTGCAAAGAAAAAGCCAGTTTTGAAACAGAAAATCAAAAAGAAAAGGTTAGAGTGGGCAAAGAAACAGACATTGGACAACAAATAATTGGAAAAGAGTGTTATGGATCTTAACCCCATTGCATTTTTGTGAGATCAGATAGACTGTAAGGTGTGTGAGAAGTGCCCGCAGCAAGTTATATGTGGGCTTTCTTTCATCATAAAATGCAATACAATATGTCATGTCAACATAATGCAACAAGGCGGAGTGACAGTGAGAGGAGAGAGAGGAAAAAACTTGCTTGCCAGTTCCCAGACACACCGTCGCCTGGTCCTCGATCACCTCCACCCTCTGGCGGACCACAGCCAGACCATAGCAAGTCCTCCGACCCCTGGTGGATGGAACATCCCCTCCGTGTTCTGGTGACCAGTAGGGAAGCCCTCCACCACTGGCAGCGGTTCCACCACTCTAGGCAGCCAGCAGCGAGCCCCTACTCCCCTCGCGGATGGCGGTTGTTCCTCCCGTCCAGGCGGCCGGCAGCAACTCCTACGACCTTTGGCCGAACGGCAGTGGCAAGGACTCCACGACAGCACATCCCTCCTCCTTCCTGGGCTTCAGCACCAATGTAACAAGGTTAAAATGGGCAAGGAGGAGGCGGGAACCGGCTGAACGGTCAAAATAATATTTAATGAAACAAAAAGACACACAAACGCACTCGGCAGCTGCGTGTGGCTCTTTCTCTCCCGAACTGCCGCATACCGCTGCACTTATCCTCGTCCTCATCACAAAGACATTTTTTATGTTATTTATAATATTCCAATCAACTTTTTAAAAGTAATAAATTGAGACATGCTCTCAGTTCTCAGGAGCATAAATCTAAGGTGAAAGATTTCTAAATCCTTTGATATAAATATGAATTTAAGGTTTATGAAAAGCTGAAATGGGCCTTGCTATCTTTCAGTGCAGAAATCTGCCAGATCTTCTGAAGAGGTGTTGCTCTGTATTTTAGATCTATCTAGGCTGGAATTATGTTTTTTACTTCTTTAAACAAGAGATGTGCAGAAGTCCTCCAGGCATGGCCCATACTGATAAATACTTGCCCTTATAAGGCTGTCTTCAAGCACAGGGGGCAAACTGTTGAGATTTGAATGAATTTTATAAAGTAAATACTGAAAATCTTGTGAAGTAATTGATGTCAGCAGTTCTGTTTCTGAAATACTCATTGCACATGTTTCTGCACATTGTGTTGGATACTGAAATAGAATAATATAATGTTTTTTTTATTCATTTAAACATCATGTAAACTATGTCCTTCTTAATTTTAAGTTTTTTTTTTTTTTTTTTTTGCAGCATATTAGTTCTATGACATTTTAAGAGACATGCAATTGATCAGGTATCTGGGGAGTATTTTTTAATTTCCTCTTTATGACATCAGCCTCTTTATGGTCATGTATGATGAAAAACAGACCACAGAGAAATGCATTTTATGAATATTGGCTTTGAAAAGTAAACTCAGTCAGGTTAGTTTTTTTTATGCATTCAAAATCCAATGGAAAATAATGGTATCATTGATATATTTGCATACTGAATTTAGGTCGGTCTTGTCTTTCTTGCAACTATTAAACCACATATAGCCTAAACTGGAGAATCAGCAGAACCAAAGCTTAAATGAATATTTCCCACAAAAATGAAAACTCTCTCGTCACTTACTTACCCTCATGCCGTCCCAGATGTGCATGACTTTCTTTGTTCTGCAGAACACAAACGGACATTTTTAGAAGAATATATCAGCTCTGCAGGTCCATATAATGCAAGTGGATGGTGATCAGAACTTTGAAGCTCTAAAAGCACCTAAAGGCAGCATAAAAGTTATCCATGTGACTCCAGTGGTGTAATCTGTCTTCAAAAGCAATCCAATCAGTTTTTGGTGAAAATAGACCAAAATGTAACTGTACATCTTGCCAATGAAGTCTCTTGGCATAATCATGATTTCAAGCTTGATAGCACACAGGAAGTGTAAGGAGACTGCTGATGTCAAGATTAATAATGAAAAATAATTTATATTTTGATCTGTCCTCATGCAAAACAGATTGGATTGCTGTCTGGAGTCATATGGATTACTTTCATGCTGCCTTTATATGCTTTTGAGAGCTTCAAAGTTTTGGTCACCATTCACTTGCATTGTATGGACCTGCAGAGCTGGGATATTCTTCTAAAAATCTTCATTTGTGTTCTGCAGAAGAAAGAAAGTAATAGGCATCTGGGATGGCATGAGGGTGAGTAAATAATGAGAGTTTTAATTTTTGGGTGAACTATTCCTTTAAATCCTAAGCTTACCTGAAACTTTTACACTTTTCTTTTACTTTTTTCCCCCAAGCGCTGGTATTTCTTTCAAGAACTGCAAATGTAGTTGTACTGAAAACAGTTTGTGCTGTTTTGACAGATAACCCTGGGACATGAGATTGGAGCTGGAGCATCCTGTCTGAAATGCAAGGACAAGTGTGAAGGCTTTGAACTTCACTTCTGGAGGTTTGTTTCTAAAAAAAAAACAAATTAGTGACTTTTATAGAAATTCTATGAAAGTGATAGTTCACGTACAAATGAAAATTGTGTTATCATTACCTCACCCTAACGATGTTCCAAACCTGTATGACACAAAAGGAGATGTTAGGCAAAATTTTAGCTTCCGTCACCATTCACTTTCATTGTATGGAGATGCAAGGAAATTAAATTGAGAGTCTAACATTCTATCTAACATCTTTTATGTTTGACAGAAGAAAGAAAGACATATGGGTTTGTAGCAACATGAGGGTGAATGACAGAATACACATTTTTTGGGGAACTAGCCTTTTAAGACTCAGTCATTTATGTGACTTGCATGTTTTCTCTACTTTTGCAATGACAAATTGAACAGCATCCAGTTACAGTACAGTAGCTTTCAGACAAATATGACCGGGAAAGATTGTGTCCTGTGGTAGAACTCTGGCCATTAGCTCCACTTGGCCAGTTTTCCTGAAGAGAGAGCCACAGGTGCCAGGATGCTTTTCCCAGAGCTCCATCACTAAAGCAGTGTTGCATATGCTATCTTGCGGTTTGAGGATTTCTTTGAATTACAAGAGGTTAAGGGTGGATGCAGGCCATTCGATGCAGATCCTGTGATCCAGAGAGGCACCGACTTCCTGATCTTTATTCTTTAATACAATTAATACAAAATGTAAGTGTTTCTCTTTTAAATTGGTTTGGATGGGTCTGTATAACCAGATTTTGTGGCTTAGTTTTCATAAATAGTCTGGGTGGATTTGGAAGGTAGCTGTTAATCAAACTCTTTCATTTGAAAAGAGCAGGGAAAATCCTCTTTTCCATGATGGGTCCCCTTTAAACTTTGCAGTAAACGTGCACTCTTAACAGATAAAAAGGATAAGCTTTATGTTGTGCTAAAAGAAAAGTCACTTCTTGTAGTGTTTCAGTATGTAGCCCACTCTGTTCTTAACCTAATCATTGAATAACTGTGCATGTCGTAACCTGACGTGTGCACAGCGATCCAAATTGGTGATATAAGACTAAAAAAACCAGACATAATTCAGCTCTTTCTACAGGCATAATATGCTACTTTTATTCTTTTAGTCGCATTTAAAATGCAGTAAATACATTAACGCTGTTTTTCCCAGTATGCTGTTTATTGGTTTAGTTCTTCCCATAGTTGTTGACTGTGGAATGAAATAGGGATGGGAATCAGTGGGACCTGGCTGTGGTTCTCAATTAATGTTGAAAATGTTTTTAAAAAAGTATGATATAAACATAATATGTAGGGTCTATAATAAATAAATCATACAGATTGAAATTCAGTTTTTAATAAATTGGATTATTGTGGCAGATGAATATAGCAATGATTAGACAATACAAAAAATGGCTTACGAACTATATATATATATATATATATATATATATATATATATATATATTTCTCATATCATTGAACAAGCCTATAGTTGACAGAAAACTGTTTTGCATTGAGTTTGTCAATGTGTCCAGTTCTCACAGTAATCGTTATTGCATGTCATCTGCACTATTTTTAATTGTCGCTCTATGTACATGTGCATGTGCGTGACTCGGATGGATGCGTTTGGACCGTCTCGCATCCTGTAGCTGCACTGCTTGTGAGGTTTGTTGAGCCGCGCTCATAAAAACAGATGTATATCAAGCTTGAATTGCTCAACTCGTATGGAAGGAAAATCAGTACTTTTATTATGGAATTTACCTATGCGATATTTTTCCTAATATCTACGCACTAAATAAACGTATTACATCGACAGCCCTATTTAAAACACTTTTTCCTTTAACATTTTACAGAAAGATTTGCCGAAACTGCAAGTGTGGTGTTGAGGATCACGATGTGCAGCTAGAGACGGAGGAAAATAAGAAGGTGGGGAAACTTTTCGAAGACACCAAGTACACAGGACTCATAGCCAAGTTGAAGAAAGATGGCATTCCCTCATACAGAGGCAACCAAGTCACCATCTGCATCCCATCCCCCACCACCAGCACTGCTGTTCCTTTTCATGCTACCGCTTATATACCCGGCTCCAGCCAGACCTCCATCCCGACTGCACAGCCTCCCCATGCCCCACCTGCTGCTACCGGTATCACCCCAGGAGCTGCAGCCCATACCCATGCTGGTCCAGGAACAGGCCCCAGTGATATTCACGGAACTGGCCACACTGCTGCCACAGGAAGAGGCCCTACTACTGCCCCAGGAACTGGTCCCACTGCTGCATCAGGATCAGGTCGTACTGTGGTCTCTTCTGCTGCTGTCCCAGCTAAAGGGCCTGGTGCTGCCAGAGTTGTGGTTGCAACCCCCACCGCAGTGCCTGCCAAGACGAACGTGGTCAAGTCCGTCACCTATGAATGGGCTCCACCTGGGATCAACCAAAGCCTGGTGAGTCTCTCTGTATTGTTGTTCTCTGTATTTAAGTGTGCTACGGTTTCTACATCCACTAGAGGTCACTGTTATCCACTTCTTTTTTTATGAGGCACTATAATGTTTAGGCTTGCGGTGGCTAGACATAAATGTTGTCAGAAGTTTTGCACAAAGTTTATTTCGCATTACTGGTCTTATTTTACCCTGTTCATCAGTCCACGTTATTCCCAAAAAGTTGTTTTTAAGTTTTTCTTAACTTAAAAATTGTACTTAATTGTAGTAATTCATTCTAATACTGCCTTTTTAAAATCTTAAGTTAAAGATTAAAGCATCAAATTAATGATGGTTAATGTAATTAAAAAAACGAAAAAGAAGCATTTCTATTGGTATAAATCAGTATTGTTGCAGGGTCATTTTTGACCTGGGACAGGTAAAGGATAGGTTAAATAAAAGGCTTCGGTTTTGGTACTTGAACCAAATGTTGTGAATTTGTCAAGACCATCAAATCAAACAAAATATACATACAATTATTTTTTGTGCATATCTGTTTAAGAGAAATAATAATTTAAAACAAATTGCTCCTTCCATTGTCTTAACAGGTCAGTGTTAACCCTTATGGGAAGAACCGATACAGAATACATGAATATCGAGATGTGATTTTCAATCTTTCAACTACTTTTAACCTTCAGACTTTGTATGTTTTACAGCATTTAAATAGTTTTTTGAACATCTATGAATTAAATATAAAAATATTTCAAATTATCTCCGATTTACGCCCCTGGACCCATACTGTTCTCTAGCTCCCCCATCTGCTTTACTAGGTACTGCATCTTTCCAAAAAATGTCACAAGTTCCTCTCAAACAGAGTTTGTGCACACATGCACATTGTCCACACACACATATACAGGTTTTTTTTCTTTTTCTTTTTTTACAGTTTTGAACAGGTAATATGTTAGTAAATAAGTTAACTAACATGAGTTTAGATGATAGGGTACACGGGGTTAAGCCTTACCAATGGTAAAAGTCCTATTGCATATGCATTACTCCTGAAACATTAGATGGTAGAAATAACTATTTCGGCACCTTCCTGTAACACTGCAAAAAAATAGTTTGATATTAGTGGGAAGGAATGGATTTGTTGCAATGGATGTGAAAAATGGGACCATTTGACTCCTGGAAAAGGCAATAGAGATTCATTTGTGAAACAGGGATGTACTAAAACTCTTAATGTACACTGTTGATTTTCTACAAGCAGAATAAATCAGAAATTGTTTTAATATAGTTAAGATATTATAAAAGGCTAAAACAGATTTAAATAAACATAAATTAAGACATCCTTGGCCAATGTTTGTCAAGTTTTTAAACCCTATCTTTATACATTTTGGGAGCACAATAAAACCGTTTTCTGTTAAGGGGGTCTTTAGTGTTGTTTTACACTAATCAAGAATTTATACATTTTGAATGGTTTTCAGTATGGGTCAAAAGTGACCCGAAGGACAAAAGAAGGGTGCAGTTTCATAAGACAATAAAAGTGTTAAAGGTAAACTTGACCTTCATCCTCCACATCTGGGACAAAAATCCTCCTCAATTAGTGGGCACCACTGCTGTTTCAGGAGAGGAGTAGTTCTCTATAATCAGCTGCAAATGTCTGGCTCCTTTGTGGGATGAAATGCCTACTTTCTACAATCCAATCAATTCCCAATGGATAATACCAAGTTCCGGCCAAACAGTTTTTCTCCTTTACAATATGTGAAACACTTCACATATTAGAAATAAAATGGGTTGTGAATGGCATTTCATGTTGACTTAAACCAAAATGTGTAATTTCTCTCCTCTCAGGCTCTGCACTACATGGAGCTCCTTCCTCCGGAGCGGCGACCCATCTCTGGTACGGCGGGAGCAGATTACCGTAAGAAGCAGATGGCCAAACAACTGCCAGAGCATGACCAAGACCCTGAGTTCTGCCATGAACTTTCTCCTGGTGAGGTCAAGCAAATGCAGCAGTATGTCCGCAAGTACAAAGACGAGGCATTGGGCATAGGAGACATCACGCTGCCCGAAGAGATGGGAAGACAGGTGGGTCAAGCTGGGGAAAAAGGTCCTCAAGGTCTGGTGGCAGGAGGCAAGACTGCTGCTGGAACAACAGGAAGACCAGGAAGTGGAATTGATTCAACACCAGGAGACAAAGGTGATGCCGTTGCTACCATGGGAAAGGTTGGCGCCCCAGGGGCTGTTGGGACTTCGCAAGGTGGACCTGTTGGTAATTATGTAAGTATGCCCTGATGACTTTTAGAAGCTAAATGCACATGCAAAAGGTGGCTTGCAAAAACATAATTCCCTTTACCAAACTTTTAGCACGATTTCTGCTCATAAACTAAACTAACAAAAACTAGCATATGCGGTAGTAGAAAAAAATTCTGTTTTTTCATTTCATTTAATTTCATTTGAGTGAGTATGTTTTCCCTGTAAGTCGCTTTTGAAAAACTGTCTGCTACTTATTCATGCGGTTATCTAATCAGCCAATCATGTGGCAGCAGTGCATTGCATAAAATCATTCAGATATGGGCCAGGAGCTTCAGTGTCACAGTGATTTAGACCGTGACATGATTATTGGTGCCAGATGGGCTGGTTTGAGTATTTCTGTAACTGCTGATCTGGTATTTTCATGCACAACAGTCTCTATAAAGTTTACTCAGAATAGTGCCAAAAACAAAAAACTGGACCAAGCTAACAAAGGTTTGGTAACACAGATAACCACTTTGTAGTGAGAAGAATAGCATCTCAGAATTCACAAAATGTTGAAACTTGAGGCAGATGGGCTACAACAGCAGAAGACCACCTTGGGTACATTATTAGGACCATAGCGTACTAATAAAGTGCTCTGTGAGTGTACTTACAAATAGAGACTGATAGGTGAATGTTGGGTGCCATGGGTATAGTTTTCATTATTAAATAGCTTGTGTAACCTTATTAAATGAGTATCCCTTTATATCTAAATGACTCATTGTCTAATTTATAGTACTTTAAATGTCACCATCCATTAAATAAAAATCCCATCTAGAACAATCACGCAGCAGTATTTGTTTCCACCACATGTGCACAGCGGGATACTTCTCTTTATCCGTTTCTTATCTCCTGATTAACATGGAGGAGTTCAGAGTCAGCCAAGCCTCTGTTAGTCAGGCAGTTGGAATTATGTTTTGTTGTTCCAGAGAAGAACATCATAAATTAGCACACTTAGACCCTGTGGTTATGTTTGAGCTCTGGTGTTTTTTTTTTTTTGTTTTGTTTTTTATCTAGTACAAGCGGTTGAATTCTCAGGATGAAAACATATATGTCATCAGCCTGATGCTATTGAGTATATTTTAATGTTTTCTATTTGCAATTTTAATTCTGAAGTTCAGCAAACTTCTTGTACTCTATTTAGGTTTGCTCAAATCCCAAACCGAGTTTTAAACTTTGGTGTATATCAGGCTTAAAACCACTCTGAATACTTTAGCAAATGCATGACATGCTAAAAACACTCCGAACACCTCAGCAACCATTTCACTGCACACATAAAAAACAAATAAATCTCCTAAGTAGAACACCATAGCAATTGAGTGGCAACATGCTAAAAAACACTTAGAATACTCTAACAACCACTTAGCAATATGCTAAAAACCACACAGAACACCCTAGCAGCCACATAGCAATGCACAAAAAACACTCGGAACATCTATGCAACCGCATAGCGACATGCTAAAAAACACTGAGAAACCAACCATATAGCGACATGCTTAAAAACACTCACAACATTGGGGCAATAGCTTAGCAACATGCTAAAAACCACTCCGAACACCTTAGCAACCACAAAGCAATGCTGTAGCAACCACACACACAGCAAATTTTGCATGGGAAAGCACCAGTCACAATTTCTTCAATGTTAAAGTCAAGTTTTCCATTGATGTTTCTGCCAAGCTTATCCCGTCACTGGATCTCTGCCCACAGTCATGCCACCAGTGCCAGTTGCCCATGAAGAAGGGTGAGCCAGCGGTTTTCGCTGAACGAGCAGGCTACGATAAACTCTGGCATCCAGCCTGCTTCGTGTGCTGTACCTGCACTGAGCTGTTGGTTGACATGATCTATTTTTGGAAGAAGGGCAAGCTGTACTGTGGCCGGCATTACGGAGACAGTGAAAAGCCAAGATGTGCAGGTTGTGATGAGGTAAGAGGGGGGCGGGAGTTTTAAAGGTTGAAATAATAGAATGCAGATTTATATACCGCTGTTAAATTGTATTTAAACACAAGTGGCTCAAAGCATGTGCCAAAGGAAAAATTGTGTGTGTGTGTGTGGTGTCTTCCAGCTCATCTTCAGTAATGAGTACACCCAGGCAGAGGGCCATAATTGGCACCTGAAGCACTTCTGCTGTTTTGACTGTGACTGTGTGTTGGCTGGAGAGACCTATGTCATGGAGAACGAGAAGCCTGTCTGCAAACCCTGCTACATGAAGAACCACACTGTGGTAAAGACAACAAATTGCTCACCCCTTTCTGTCTCTATTCCTTTCTGTCTTCTTTTCTACTGTATGTGTATATTTATAATATTTAAGGTATTTTATTTAGGCTAATATGCAAATAAATAATGTAGCTTATAATAAAATGTAGCTACTCGTCACAATTTACCTACATACTGTATATATTTTACTAAAATATTGAAATACCCTGAATCAGAGTTTTTAGACTAATCAATTCAAAAACATGTTTTAATGTTTTTATGCTTTCCAAGATGGATGGATTGAAAGTTAAAATAAAATGTGCATTAAAAGAATGTTCCGATTAAAAGTTAGATGTAAATACAGTATTATATCATGTCTAATATTACAATCCTGTAATCCTAGTATTGCATAAAACTG
Source organism: Moxostoma hubbsi (assembly GCA_032164185.1). NCBI lineage: Eukaryota > Metazoa > Chordata > Actinopteri > Cypriniformes > Catostomidae > Moxostoma > Moxostoma hubbsi. The sequence goes on from JAVLUX010000040.1 coordinate 13,040,345, forward strand.
TCCCACTTTGTTGTAAAGCCCCTTCAAACAACCAAACAATTTCACAGCTAGTTTTACAACCTCTCACTTTGTGCGAGTGTCATTCACGTCATGCCAAAAATGGAAAATAATTACAGCAAAGGCTTAGCTATTAAAACTAACAGGCTCTGCATGTGTTTGTCAGCCATGTTAGTTCAGGAGCAGGTGAAGGAGATTAAGGAAGTGTCAGTGACATGATAATCGGAGTAAAGGGAGGGCAAAGGCACTCTTAATGGAGCCATGTGATATCAGACACCACCTTTCACCTCTCAGCATCTGCCAGTCCTCTGACACACGGCTAGTATGACTCATCTGTTTGATATTGGCTTAGAAGGGAAGCTTCCCTCCAAGTAGATCAGATTTCTGGCGGTATTTTACACTACAGTGACCATGTTACTGATAACATGTAAATCTAATTCATTATAATAGCAATACAAATGTATTAGTGGTGGTGTTGCATAGTTGCTGAAAGTTTAGGGCTCGTTACCTGAAGGTTGCTGGTTTGAGTCCCACTAGGAACAAACCAAAAGCCAGTACCATGTAAAGTCCAAGAGTTTTGTTTACGGTCACAATCATTTGCATTAGTTGTATTACTCTGATCGCATATGTATTGTTCCAAATTAATATGTTTAATTTTCTACTCCCTGTGAACACACAGTCCATGTCCCTCTGCTTTCATAGTGTTGTGTGGCCTGTCAGAACCCCATCGAACCTGAAGCCCAGCGTGTGTCCTACGGAGAGCACCACTGGCACGCCGAGCCCCAGTGCTTCCAGTGCTCCTGCTGCTCCAAGTGCCTTGTGGGCCAGCGATTCATGGCCCTGCAGGGAATGCTGCTCTGCTCTGTGGAGTGCAAGAAGAAGATCATAGCTTCCTGAAGGAGCACCCTGGAATTTCACTTGTGTGAAAAAATAGTTTGACCACTTGAGCACTGCAAGCCAGTATTCCTTTTATAGTAAAAGTTCATCCAAAATGAAAATTCTTTCATTATTTACTCACAATCATGTCCTTCCTAGCCCACACTTTTTTCTTCTGTGGAATGCAGAAGTAGGTATTTAAAAAAAAAATCTTCACACAGGCCTTGTAATACTCTGGGTGAGAAAAAGACTGAAAATTAAGTCTGAAATTCAGTGATAATCTTCACCTCCAGTGTGTCGTTAGCGTTTACCCTTTTGTAATAATCATATACATACATACATACATACATACACGCACACATATATACAGTACACAGTTTTAAATGACATGATGGGGAGTAAATAATGATAGAATTATTACTTTAAATGAGACAAGCTACAGCTGTTCACATCAGTATACACTGCCTAAATCTTCTTTAATTGCGAAAATTCATGTATTTGTATGACTCATACATTTTCATGTTCTTCCAAGCCCTCATTTTATATGATTGTTGGGAAATTATAAGCAATACAGTGGAGCAGCTAATTGTGATCTAACATAAAAAGTCACATTTTTTTACTCACCCTTATACCATCCCAGATGTGTATGACTTTCCTTATTCTGCAGAACACAAACAAAGATTTTTAGAAGAGTATTTCAGCTCTGTAGGTTCATTCAATGCAAGTAAATGGTGACCAGAACTTTGCAGCTCCAAAAAGAACATAAAGGTAACATATAAAAGTAATTCATATGACTCCAGTGGTTAAATCTATGTCTTCAAAAGCTAAATGACAGGTGTGGGTGAGAAACAGATTAATATTAAGCATTTTTTTTGTTTGTTTTTTGTTTTATCTACAAATCTCATTTTCAAACAGCCCTCCTAAGTTTGCGTCTCTCCCAAGAGTTCTTCTTTTGTTTTTGGCAATCATAAAAAACTTCACCCACACCATCATATAGCTTCTGAAGACGTAAATTGAACTACTGGGGTCTTATGTATTACTTTTATGCTGCCTTTATATGCTTTTTGAGCTAAGTTTTGTATCCTGTTGACTTGCATTGTATGGACCTACAGAGCTGAAATATTCATCTAAAAATCTTTATTTGTGTTCTGCAGAATAAGGAAAGTCATACACATCTGGGATGGCATGAGGTTGAGAAAATGACAATGTTCACCCAAATATGAAACCCTCATGCCATCCCAGTAAACGGGTGCCAAACTTTTTACTCTACAAAAATCACATTAAGGCATCATAACAGTAATCTATATTACTCCAGTTTTTAAATCCATATCAGAAGTGATATGAGAGTTGTGGGTGAGAAACGGATAAATATTTAAGTACATTTTTGCTTGAAATTCTTCCTCTTGCCCAGTAGGGGGCGGTATGCATGAAGAATGTTAAAGTGGAGGCTGACTGAGCAGGGAGGAGGATTATGATCTGTTTCTCACACACACACATATCAAATTGCTTCTGGAGACATTGATTTAACCACTGTCATATGGAGTCATATGGATAACTTTTAATCTGACTTGTGTGAGTTTTGGAGCTTGACATTTTTGGCACGCATTTTATGGACCAAAAGAGCTGAGAATCTGGGATGTCATGAGGGCGAGTAAATGATGCGAGAATTTTCATTTTTGGGTGAACTATCCCTTTAACTGGTCAGCTCGACATATCAGTTAATTAATAATTTAGTATCAATAAACAGAATCTATGGTAGCTTTTTTTCACCTTTTTTTTTTTTTTTTTTTTTTTTTTTGGCTACTAAAAAAAAAGTCTTCCTCGTTCTTTCTTCTGTGCTTTTTATCTTTTTCTTTAAATTGCACTTTATTTTTCCCTTTCACTCTGTAATCCAATAAATGTTTTGTAGTAACGAGTGAAATTGTCCATGTTTACTAATGCTCCACGTGTGGTTTATCTATGAATCCAAATATCCATCATTACTGTGACAGAGATGTTTGCGATATCAACGGACCGTTTTTTAACCTTACGTTGATACCTATTTCACACCATGCGTGTTGTTTTACACTTAGCTGTGGAATCTCGGCACAATTCAAGGAAGCCTGGATCTATGAGTCTCCATTGTCTTTAATGGTAGCAGACTTAAGGCTATGACGTAATTTCCTCCCAACTTAACTAGCCCAGGGGGCACGGCTATTTCACCTCACGCCACACAAGGGTGGAGTTTTCTAAGAGGGAATTCTTTCCTTCAATCTCACCCTCACGCAGGAATTTGAATGGTGTTTTCCCTTGCAAAAACAGAGTGTACTAACACACATGCTCAAACGCTGCCTGTTTAGCGCTTGTTTTCCCCGCGAGCGAGAGACGATCTGTTGATTTGTAGCTCCCCCGGGGTGATGAAAACCAGATGCAAGGCAGTTCTGCTGCTTAGTGAAATAATAGCAGAAGCACATGAAGAGTCAAAACACTTTCCAAAACCCTGCCGGATTTAACTGGTGGAATGTGAAAGCCAAGGTCCTGGAATCACACCCATTATTTATGAAATTGTTGAGCTAGTTTGTTACAGACACTTGAGAAATGGCAGTATTGCAAAAACCCATATCAGTCAACCACTAATCTAAAAAAAACCTTATGAGACGTTTTCCCTCAATGTCTATGGTGGTTACTGCTTGCCTATGGCTGTTTATGTATTATTAATAAGGGGATTCACATCTCTCCAGCTTGCTTGTGTTTTGTTGATGGAGTTGTAGACACTAAAATAGACTTGATTTCACAGTAGTTAACGTGAACACCTGTTTCCTCTGCGTCCATCTAGCTTTACTTGTCACCTGCCGATGTTGTCCTGCAGGGGGCGCTCTTTGAACTGCAATTTGCAATCTATTGAATGTAGTAAACGATTACCCTCACTAGTACAGTAAATGCCATTCCAGATGTGTATGGCTTTATTTCACCTGCTGAACACACAAGATTTTTGAAGAATATTTTAGCTCTGTAGGTCCATGCAAAGCAAATGAATGGTAGCCAGAACTTTGAATCCCCCAAAATCAGGAAGTCCGCACAAAGTAATCCGTAAAACTCCAGTGGTTAAATCCTCATCTTCAGAAGATTTTTGACAAGTGTGGGTGAGAAACCGATCAATATTTAAGTATCCACTTTCACTTCCACATTTTTCTTCTTTTGTTTTTTTGGTGATTTGCATTCTTCATGCATATCGCTACCTACTGGTCCGGACTGGTCAAAAGTGTAGATTAAAGAACAAAGGACTTGAAGGAGACCTATTTATGCCCCTTTATACAAGATGTAATATAAGTCTTAGGTGTCCTGTCAACTCAAAATACCCCAAGGATAATTTATTATACCATATTGTAAATGCCTGTGTCTCTTTAAAGGCAAATGAGCTACCCCCCAACCCCCCCGCCCCACATAGCTCTGTTCTCTGTGAATACAATCAGAGACAATGATAACTTTAGCTGCATTAACCATGGAATCAGTAAACAAACACATTCGAAAAGGCGATGTGCAAACATTCAAAAAATATAAAGTGTGATGCTTACATATTCAGGATAGGCTATAAATCTGGAACACAAACAGTGGTTCTGATCCATGCTTGAGAATCACATTTTTTTGAAAATCTTGCTTTATATTGACACTCATTCACAAAGCAGTCTGGTGTAAAATGATTTGCATAAATATACACACATTTTTGAATGTTTTAGGGCACATTTCCTTCAAAAACAAAACTTGTCCACTGCGTCTTCAGTGGCTCTGATGTCGGGAGTACATGAAGACTCTTATGTTCACTTTTCTAGCCAACAACAGAACACTTATGACGCTTACGAAGATGAGACATTATTCTTCTTACTGTATCTGCTCCAGTGTGGAATTTTTTTTTGGACTGTGTAGATCACTCAGGGGAGGATCTATGATAATAGGGTGGAGTTCATCACAGTCGTGGCTGAGGCCTGCTCTAACGTGACGTCACAATAGAGCACAAATGAAAACCATTCATTTTGACACAGTTTTTGATTAATAGACATATAAGAAAGAGAAGTGGGTGGACTTTTAACATTGTAGGGTGGTTGTGTACAAACACTGCTGACACACATTTATATACAAAGTGAATTTTGCATAATAGGTCCCCTTTAAATATGTATCTGTTTCTCACCCACACTTATCACATTACTTCTGAAGATATGGATTTAGCCACCGGAGTCATGTGGATTACTTTTCTGATGGTTTTATGTGATTATTGGAGATTCAAACTTCTGATCACCATTCACTTGCATTGTAAGGACCTACAGAGCTGTGATATTCTTCTAAAAATCTTAATTTGTGTTCTGCAGAAGAACGAAAGTCATACACAACTGGGATGGCATGAGGGTGAGTAAATGAGGGTGAGAACTATTCCTTAAATACAAAAATATGGTATTTATTTTTCCTCTGATTTTGTCAGTAATTTATGGTTAAGGTAACATGAGGTTGGAATTAGGAACTATTCCTCTTTAACATGTAATTCCTGATTATATCTCTCTTGGTGAAATCATTTTTATAGAATCAGAATCAGCTTTTTTGCCAAGTATGCTTACACATACAAGGAATTTGTCTTGGTTACAGGAGCTTCCAGTGCGCAACAATACAAAAACAATACAAAAACAGCAGCAAGACATAGACAATAATTTAAATTTTTTTTTTACACATACGTACATACATACACACATACAGATATGTAGTGACCATACTGCCCAACAATGTCTAAATGCAGTAACTACGCTAAAACTGAGGAAAATGGTTTCAAAGCTTTTTGATTGTCCACCCAACTGTGAATTAACAAATTACCAATTTCTCTAAATATGAGCTTAGTTGAGCCAAACCTATCTTTCAGAGAGGACATATCTTAGTATAAGAGGCACGATTTAACTCACTTGAGAATGTAAGAGCATACGTTGGGCAGGAGAGCTCCCGGTTTTGTTCATCAGTTGATAGTCTTTAGGTAAATGTCAAATTTTACACAAATGTACACTGGGAAGCTCAGCGAGTAAAGACGCTGACTACTACCCCTGGAGTCGTGAGTTAGAATCCAGGGTGTGCTGAGTGATTCCAGCCAGGTCTCCTAAGCAACCAAATTGGCCCGGTTTCTGGGGAGGGTAGAGTCACATGGGGTAACCTCCTTGTGGTCGCGATTAGTGGTTCTCGCTCTCAATGGGGCACGTGATAAATTGTGCATGCAACGCTGAGAGAAGCATGAGCCTCCACATGTTGGGAGTCTCCATGGCATCATGCACAACGTGTCACATGATACAATTTATGGATTGACTGTCTCAGAAGCAGAGGCAACTGAGACTTGTCCTCCGCCAACTGGATTGAGGTGAGTAACCACGCCACCATGAGGACCTACTAAGTAGTGGGAATTGGGCATTCCAAATTGGGAAAAAAGGGGATAAAATTTATTATTATAATTTTTTTTAAATGTGTTCACAAGAGTGTTACAAGTGAGTGTTTGTTGCATGTGGATTGCATGTGTGGAGTCTACCATGTTTGGTGCACACGTGCAGAACTGGGAATGTACATTTAAAACTAATCATATATTATATAGTGATTTATAGCCAAGAGTTTTTTCCAGTTGTAAAAATTTTTTAATATGTGTTATATGTGAAAACATGTGGAATGAGAAGTCTATTGTTTTAAACTGTTATTCATGTCTTTAAAGCCTGATTAGAAATGCATAAAGTGCAAATGCACACTTTGAGTGTTTAAGCATGTGTTAAATGCAAAAAACGACCGCCCATTTACTTTCTCCCAACGGCTCTGAGTTGCCGGAAATGGCTGCTGTCGGGGAATCGTGACGTCGGTGGAGTGATCGACCAGATGGTACTGAAACAGCTGGTTTATAGACTGTCAAAGGGGATGGTGGAATGGGTCATGTGCCATCACCCAGTGTCGCTGGAGGAAGCTGTCCAGCTTGCAGAGGACCATTTGGTGGTGTACCCGAGGGTGGAAGAGCCCTCTTCTCATTCTCTCTCTCTCTTCCCCCTCCCCCTGTGTATTCCCCTCCTCCCTCTCACTCTGCTCTCTACCCAGAGCCTGTTAATGCCCTGTGGAGGAGAGGAGCTCTGCCACCGTGACCAGTTTCCTGTGCAAGGTGGTGGACACACCCCCCGCTGCTCTCCCCCTCAGGTGGAAGTGTCTGCTAACACAGGTGCAGGCGTGGCGTCTGGGCCGGCCTGCTGGGTTCCGGGATACTTCCGGGATCAATGCCCCGTGATGGAGCTGGGACTGTGGTCCGGATCCCCAACACCCCACAGGCTGCCCCCGACCAAGCCGGAGTGTACAGATACCGGTAAGGGCCAAGGGGGGTACTCACCAAGCATTGTTGGACACAGGTTGTAATCAAACCACCATCCTCCAATGCTTGGTTCAACCCGAGGCATTGGGCAGAGCTAAAATTGTGAGGGAGAAGTGTTTGCATGGGGATATTCACAAATACCCTGTGGTGACCCTTGTTATTACATTTCGGGGAACAAAACATAGGGTGGAGGCCGCGGTTAGTTCACGCCTCACCCATCCGCTGATTTTGGGGACTAATTGGCCAGAATTAAGAAATGTATTAAAGGGAATGTGTGCGGATGGGTCCTGCGCAATAGCGATGAGATGTGATATATGTGATGCTCTGGCAGGTGAGGCGGAGCTGGGGCGGTCTTCGTCAGCTCCACGTCATTATGAGGTGAGGGGGGGAGAGGCTGCGGCCCCTCCCATCCTAAGGGGATTTCCCTTTAGAGCAGTCGCGAGACGAAACCCTCATGCTCGCCTTCGACCAAGTGAGAGTAATTGATGGTCAACAACTCCTTCCAAATATCGCACTTTCATATCCCTATTTTGCAATTATAAACAAGCGGTTGTATCGAGTGATGCAGGACACTCAAACAAAGGAATATACAACCCAGCTCTTGATACTGCGGAGTGTTTTTGTATCAGTTTTGTATTTGTATTAGTCCTAGTGGATTATGCAACGCGATATCCGGAAGCTCAGCACGTAGTGTTGCGGAGGCACTCTTCAATATAATCTCCCGGGTGGGGATTCCGAAAGAAATTCTCACCAATCAGAATCACTCTTAAATTCATTTTCGCAGATGGCTGCCGCCGACATCCTCACCAGACATGGGGGGCATGCTGGATGGCTCCCCAGCCTGAGTCGGGTGGTGGGAGTATGTGGCAGCGGGATGTGGTCGTCCGCAGAGAGAGAAAGCAGTAAGGACACTTACACCTGAGCTAAATTATGACTAACACCTGTCTAATTCCAGTGAGCACGGGGAGAGCAGATAAAACCACCCACGCCACCAGCAGAAGGCAGAGAGTGTCTGGGTCCTGAACAGTTGTTATTGTGAAGCTGAAGAGTTGTTAAGAGACATTATTTTGAAGCTGTGATCGCTACAGTGTGTTCAGTAAAAAGTGTGTGCAACCCACCTTCTGTGTCCTCCTTCCCTTCCAACCTTTACAAATTTATAATTATGTTTTTCTTTAGGAGCCAACCAACAGTGTATGACTTGCCCAGATGCTCAAGGTAAGTGTGTAGTGTGAAAGGAATGTGCAGAGGCTCCAGCGGAAAGTGGAGGCAGAGGAGGTGCTATGTCAAAATGCAAGATAAATGTCAGCTGTCTCATTGACTGATAAGGTTCACCAACAACATTCCTCCTAAAAAAGAGAAGAATAGAGAGAGATAGAGTTTGACACATAACAGTGGAAGACAAGAAGGATTTTATTTGCTACCAAAAAGAGCCAGTCTGTTTCACAATGGATACATCCTGGAACACTCATCTAGTCACCTTAGCAATATTTACTTAGTCATAAAATCTTGAGACAACCCACTTTCTTCACCAAGGGGTCAAATTGTGGCTGGTTAGCATGGTCCAGTTAGCCTCTACTTGTAGACCCTCCCCACCCCTTCATCATCCGGGCATGCCCATACCATCTCTAGGCAAAAAAATAAAGCAAATCCCTGGCACAACCCAAATGGAAAATAAATAATATGTGCAGTTGGCTTTGGGTTCAATCGTCAGTCTTTTGTGCTTTTGTCTTGCTTATACACTCTCCTTTTCCTGTCTTTTTCATTGTGTGTCAAGTCTGATATTAAGGTGAGCTCTCCACACCCATCTATGGTTTATTGGTCTATTATTTGATGTCCTTACACTGTCTGTTTCTCCCTTGGTCTGTTTATCTCTCTTTTCTCTCTCTTACTCTATAGTTGCAATGTGGAGAAGCCCCACCCAGCCATTAAGGGATACCTCTCCAAAAACAAGTTGAGTAGGCATGGTATCCAGATCACAAAGATCATTTAAGATTAGCTTTATTAGAGAGCAGTGGACACTTAAGTGCAATTCAGTATTTCCTTGGGGTGGCAAAAAGTGCTTTTCTTTGGCATGATTATTTTTTGGGGGAGAACATTTTTTTTTAAGCACAATAGATTGAAATGGCATCACTCACTTTTTTTAATTTTTATTTGTGGGATTTTTTGGGTCCACATTTCACTTGTAAAAAAATTAATTAATTTCAAATAGCACTTTCACTAGTGGTGCTTGCTAATGCATCCATTTCTATTAATATTGCTGATATCAAGGGTTGGGATCTCTTAACTCTATGGCCATTCTAGACACATGGATATGGGCAGGTATTACAAAACAGTTGTAGTAGTGTGCGAGCATTGAACGTGTCTGCATGGGTCCACGCTCAAAAGAGTATATTTTGAAAGGCTGAGTGCTCGACGGAAATATATACCATAGCCTTTTGCATTAAGCGCAAATCATACCGCACCGTTGGTGCTCTGGATTTGAAGGATACCTCAAATTGTAAGACTTGTTGAGGAGAAGTGTGTAATTACTTTTCAAAAGCAATCAGTCTTACGATTTTTACATGGCGTAAGATAAAATGGGTGTAAAAGTCCTATAGACTCACATTGAAGGTGGGACCCGAGCCATACTAGGGACCGGAATATCATAAAGACTTTGGTTGGGCTCTTTTGACCTGGAGCTAATATGCAACCTCCCAGAACACCACCTTAGCAATCATTAGCAACAGCATAGCAACATGATTAAAAAAGCACCCAGAAAGCCTTAGCAAACCACATAGCTATGCCCTAACAAATTCTCTCAATACCTTACATGGTGGTGAAATTTTGCACAGGCAAGCACAAGAACGTGTAAAAATTAAGAAAATGTAAAAATGTGGTTACATTAACACTGTGGTGCTGCAAATTTGTCAAACACAGTATTTGTGAGGTATAAGAACCCTGGCTAGAGCTGGTAGTACATAGGTCACTCTTAATTTGACTTGCTTTTTGTCCACAAGAGTTCCTTTGAAGGAGTTTTGCTCCTGGAAAATATTTAAACCATTTCAGCCAACATAGATGGAGCATAGACCAAATAAGAGTCTGAGTATACTGCTCATGTCAAGAATGCAGGGAATCTAAAGAATAATGTTAGATGATAGTGATTAATCCTGTACATTGTAAGTGTATTGAGTGACTATTGGACCTGGTGTTTACTCAACAGTGTTCTGTGTTTGACTGGCCACATTAGTCATGGGCTCTCTTACCTCTGTCTTTCTGCACAGTTTGCACAGCCTAGCAACGGCTTCAATTTCCTGCCTTTGTGCACTGTCTCGTTTCCCCCTCTACGCCCTGGAAAGATACGCATAAAGAGACAAACAAAAACCTTCCAGCATTTAGCTTAAACACCTACTGTAACTTGTCTAAGAAAACAAACTGCTTTGTATAAGATCATTTTAATGTAATTACTACTGAAATGTTTTTGTGCTGTGCCTTTCACTACTGTATATTAATGTAACTGTATATTAAATAAACATTATATTAATGTGTCATTAAGATAATGCTTGCTCATATCTTGCACTAGAGCATTGTATTGTGCAAAGGTACGGATGTGCACAAATGTAGTTCCATCTTCGGACTCTGGGGGCAGTTCGGAAATTCTGAAAGCATAGGTCAATTTTAGCAGACAGAAAATTCGACCTCCTGTGGCCGATTTTCATGTGAGTTTAGTGAGACCACACTCTGAGGTGTGTCACCATTGCTGGGTAAGTTACTCAAAAAAGTAATCTACTACAAATAACTAAGTACCAGATTACTTTAACCAAATGTATTTATTGATTTTCTCATTGGAAAAGTAATCAAATTCCTAATTACTTTAATATTAAGTTACTTTTTAAAACTTTACTGAAACGTTTTTGCTTTTACGTTCAACGTATTTGAAGTAATGTCTTTATTTCCTTCTTGTTCATAGTCTCACACTTCAGCTGTCACAATGCAAATAGACATACATTTGAATATATTAATTCATATTTTAAATGTATTATACATAAATAATATTAGTTTATAAATGTGTAACAGTAACCCATTTAATGCACGTTTAAGTAAACACTGTAACTGAAAGACAGTAACTATTCTTGTTTACAAAAATGTGAAATGTAATGTGTCACTTTTGACTAAAAAAGTAATTATATTACAATAACTAATCACTTTGTAATCAGATTACACCTAGCACTGGTTGTCACAAAGGGAACCTGCCATTATTTACTTTTCAGCTAAACTTTTCATGAAAACATGTATTTGTAATCTTATATTTACTAAGATACAGCCCTTGTGACAACTTCCACATTTGACAGTTACTATAGCCCAGGTCTCGCCTATATTTATTTAGAAGTATGTACATTACAGTCCAATAGCATGGTCTATGAATGACGTATACTTTGCACCACTCCCCCTCAAGTTTGACACTTCTTACAAAGACTGGACCACTTAACATTTACAGAAATGTGTGTAAACCATCACTCTTAATGTGTGGTTACTGTACAGAGATCAGAATTCTTAAAAGCTACGCTCTATATTGAGCTCGCTGTTGGAGAACATTTTTAAGAGCCAATAAATGTCTACAGCAGGAATGTGTGACTGCCTTTTTATGGGCATGAAATCAAGAGCATCTTTCCACAGTTAAGAGGGTCGTCCTTTGTAATGTGGTAAAAATACATTTTTGCAACAAACTGGATTAAAATTAATTTAATGTATTGGGTTGAAAAAGAATTAAGCATGCAATGGAATGAGATAATGCAATGACAATGTTACTTATTACTTTTAGGATATACTGTAAAGTTACATATACTACATACTGTTTATCATGCTGTTTTTTTTTTCTTTTTTTTTTTTAATAAGAGTGCAAAATACAATATGTATAATGGAAACGTATATTGCATTACAGGGCATTTTTCATGTGATTCCATTAAGTATGCATATTGTAACATATACACCACTGTAAAGCTGAAAGAAGGTTGCTTATAGAAGTGTGCAATTATTTAAGTCTGTTCTCACTAGTCCTCTCTGCCTTGGCTTAATGTGAGCCCCTCGCCAGGGTAGATTGATGATTATTGCTATTGACGTAGAGGTGTGCAAGCTGCTGGTTTCTAAGGAATGAAATGAGCAGGGATTCCTCTTCATGAATGGTACTGATGTCACTGCTGTATCACTGCACTGTGAAGAGGAAAGGAGTGATTTGTGAAAATGAGGGGTGCTTCCATCCGAGTTTCAGATCTTTATTTTTACATCTCCTTAAGTTTTTCCACCCATCCATCTTTTGAATGAAAGAGAAAAGTGGATGTTTGGCAATGCAGATCAAAAGAGAATGTAAGAGAGCTTGAAAGTAAAGAACTGCCAGATTCTTTAAACTCTCCATTCCCTGAATGCATGATACATTCCACTGCAGAGTAGTAGAGAAATGCCAAATCTAGCTCAATGCTTGGCCTTTAAACTTTGACCTCTGTCACACCCACATCTATTTGTCATAAAATTAACTAATGTGCTTCTTTCTAATTACAAAAATCTTAAATTTATGTTTAAACATGAAAAAAATGTTAGAGTTTTGTTGTTGTTGTCCAATACTCAGGAATGCAAGTACCAGGAATGCATAAAATAACCTGTGTTCTTGATCAGGCCAAATATTGAGGCATCAGATGCCCAAGAACCCATTTGAAGTCCCAGAAGTCATGGCAGCACTACGGTGGCAGATGAAGGACATTTATAGCTGTGTCTGAGTTTTCCCTCAAGAGTTTCCCACTGTAAGCTCGCAAAAGTCTGACGGCTCGTGAGAGTCGTCATACTCTGTCAACATTTGTTTTTTGCTGGGCATAATTTTAATAAAGTAATGGACACATGGAAGAAGCTTGTGGTAACAGACTTTTTTTTTTTTACATGTCACTATCTCTGGTGTGTGATAATGCCAGTAGTTCTCTCACTGGCTACATATGTGCTGGGAGTGGTCAACTGCACAACAGAAAGATCGCAGAACATCTCAAAGTTTGCAATAGACGCGTTTTATATCCTCCTGTCCTTCCGAGTATGTTCTTTCAAGGTAGCTTGGCAAGACTGGTGTTCATAAGAATGCAAGTCTGATCTCTGCATTCTTAACATTGAAAAACACTCATTCTTCAAAGCTGAGACATTACGAAAAGCCAATTGGATATTAAAAATGGAGGCCTTCTGTAAATCACACCCAAACTTCCTGTTTCAATTGGAAAAATGTTGACACATACTGGTAAAATGATTTAATTGTGTCATTATGTATAAATAAGTGCCGGTTTTTTACATGACGTTGTTAAACTGTCCAGATAATCACAACCTTTGACTTCTCAACACCAAGTATTTGACTGGATTTGCCTGCCAAACAGCTGATTGTTAAATAACGAGTCATAGCATCATTGCAATGCTTGGCTGGTCTATGCTTGCTGAAAGGATGTACCTCATGGAATGCTGGTCTTTTTATCACTGTAACTTTCGAGCCAAGTATCATGAACAATAAGAACTGTCACAGAAATGTTTGGATGTTACCAGTGTTGCCAGATCTTGCAACAGGCAATTTGGTCTGAAAAACAAGCCCAACATAAGTGACATGCCAAATTAAGATAAAAGAAGTGAACCCAGGTTTTTCCATACGGGTGGGATCAATGAATTATGGAAATCAAAATATCAGAAAACTAATAAAAACATAAGACATTAAAAAATACATTAAACCAGGCAAAATTGCAACCCGCTACTGTCCCATATTTAAAAGCGACTATATGAAGCACATTATAATAAGCAGACTTGGCAACACTGGATGTTACCTGGTTCCACCGCCTTTAAACACTAATCCATGAGGCGTTTCCCTGTACTGCATTACAAGAGTTAGACCTTACAATAATTGTTAAAGTAAAAGTAGCTATAACCTAAGCAATTCTGACTTTCTGTTTCTATTCTATGTATATACAAACCTGATGCCAGATGCACTCATGTAACATACACAGAGTCTGTGAGCATAAACCATTTCTACTTGATGCACTTTATGCTCATCTGACTGCCTTGGTTTGACATGGCCCAATGATGAAAATTGTAGGTTTGTTATATCAGTTAAAAGCTATACATATCATAATGCAATCTTGTATGGTTTCCTCAGATGACATATGTCTTTGTAACAGAATGCCATTTATTCCATATGAATTGGTAAAAGCATGTCTAAGTGTTTTCACTGAGTGTTTGTACTGATAAGCCAGAGGCTCTGGAATTCTTCCTCTATGAGGTAATGGAATGAATGAAGAAATGTATGGAGCAATTATTGTTTACTCCTTCGCTGGAACTCACCATGTTAGGTGATCAGGCAGGTTGTTTTAATAACTTATATACCTATGAATTACAGTGAAACTAAATAGGCCTATGCTATATTGATGGAATATTTGCTATTCTGATTTGGCTGGTCAAAAAAAAACCTCCTGTGTTCATATATGATCATGTGAACTAGCCAATTAACTATTTAATGATAGCATGAGTTGTCTCAGCATATTAAACTGGGATAGGAGATTATGTTTTCACTTTAACTTTTTGACTCACTACTAACTTCAGCTTTTAGTATCCTAGGGAATTACAAGATTGTTTTGTTTTAAAGTATGCCATCAATTCTTAACACTAATGCTGACTAATTTGTGATAATAAAGCTTACCATCTAACAATTTACACCTAGTGTAAAAACAGAGAAAAAAATCTAATTGACTTGCATTGAAGGAGGGACCTGAGCCATATCAAGAAAAGAGAATATCACAGAGACTTAGGGGTGGACACTTGAGACTCGGAACAGCAAGCAACCAACCCAGAAACCATTTAGCAATGCACTAGCAACCAGCCAGAACAACTTAGCACAGGAATTGCAAAGTTTTAAAAATTATTTACCCTAACAATCACATAACAACAACCTGGCTCTAAGATCTATATTTATGGTTCGATCAAGTTAGGTGGCAAGGTCGATGAGGGTGATGATATATCGTTGGAGGCCTCTGATGCTGAGACCTGGTCATGTTCAATTGATAAGCAGAGTGTCTGGAAAACAGTGCTGTCTGCTTCAGAGTTGATCCAGGTTCTCTCTCAGGCATTTGGGAGATTTCAGCTTGAATGGCCCATGCCTGATGTGCCCGAGCACTCCTGGCTTGAAAAATGTTTTTTTGCTGAGCTTCTGGGGACTGTTCTTTCCAGAGCTGCTCAACCAGTTGGTCAAGACATGGCGTGCTCTGAGAGAATGTTGGATAAAGCCTACTCTTCAGCAGGCCAGGCTGGCGTGGCTCCATGTGTGTTAAAGGCCTATCAGGCTGATTTGTTAAAGAACTTGAATGTCCAGACCCAGAGGCTATTCAACAGTTACGTTGCACCACAGATCTGGCACTTAGCTTTACCAAGACTACTGTCCAAGCCATCGGCAGGTCTATAGATAGCCTGGTGTCTTCTGAACGGTACCTCTGGCTGAATTTGTCAGATCTGAACGACAGGAAAAAAGCCTGCTTGATACCCCAGTGTGTCAGCAAGGCCACTTTGGTAACACTTTCACCCAGATGTTTCAGTCAGCAAAGAAGCAATAGCTGGCTTACAGACATATCCTGCCAAGGTAGTTTGCTTGTGCTCTACTTCGAAACAGCATACAGCCAAACAGAGAGTTGCCATTAATAAACAAGCTGTGTATTTCCACAGAGTGGAGTTAGAGTTGCTGATTGGTTTCCACCCAAGAGGAAGGTGGCACTTGATGGTTTGGAAATGACAAACTGGGGTAGTACACACATATACCAATCTAACCCGGCTCAGAAGAAGACCTAAAACACTTCCCCATGTCCCTGCAGCAATTCACTGTCTTTGCCATTCATGCCGGGATCGGGAAAAAATGCTTTTATTGACTAAATGTCAAATGTTTGTCATGACCAAATAAGGTTTTCAAACTCTAATTCAAATTCTAGCTCTAACCAAACCGGTTATGTTGAGTGACCGCCTCACAGACTCAATCCATAGAGGACACAGTTCAAGCACTGACCTACTACTCGGATGCATAGAAGGGTCTTCCAGCTGGATACTTAACACGATCTAATCAGGATATGTGCTTCAGTCCAAGAAAAGGCTGCCACGCTTTAACTGTGTTTGTTCCTAGGTGTGGGGTGCGTCAATTCTACACTCAGATGTATAGAATCTCCTCACCAAGGATGTGATAGAAATGCTTCTACAGCCCTTTTTCTGATAGCCAAAAAGAGCAGTGGGCTATGGCCCATACTGGACTTGAGACCCTTGAATGAGACACTTATGTATTCTCCATTCAAGATGGGAACCTCAGAGACAGATACTTTTTTTTGGGCGCCATCTGGACTGGTTTGTAACAATTGATCTAAAAGAAGCATATTTTCAAGTTCAGATTGCCCCTTGTCACAGGCCATTCTTGACATTCGTCTTTGAGGAGCCTGCATACCAGTTCAAGGTCCTACCCTTTTGCTTTTACCTTGCTCCTTGCACATTTACAAAATGTGTTGATGTGGCACTTGCCCTGCTGAAGCTGAGCAGCATCCACATGTTGAATTACCTCAACGATTGACTGCTACTAGCACAATCAGATGCATGCAAGCATACGAGCACAGGGATCTGTTGCTCATGCATTTGGAGCAGTTGAAACTCAGGGTTGAAGAGCAAATTGTTGCCCAGTCAGAAAGTTTCCTTCCTGGGAATGAAACTAGAGTCGATAGCCATTTTGGCACATTTGGAACGCTTTCAGTCCATTCTCCTCGACCTTTTGAGGTTCAGGTTTGATGGCCTCTCCCACCCTTCAGTCGGAAAATCCTGATGGTGTGAAGCTGAAGCGCACTTTTATGCTAACAATTATGTCAGCATAGCAGGGGTGCCAGGCTTCAACAGCCAAATAGATTGCCGTTATGGTATAGAGATTCAAGGTCACCAGCTCTCACGGGGTACTCACACAGTGTCAGTTTCTGACGCAGCTTCCCATTCACTCCTTTCAAGAAATCAGGGTTAAGTAGTAACCAATAATATGATATAACTAGCCCTTGGATTAGTGTCATAAGAATGGGAAAACCTGCTTGGCTTCTTCTGTCAACAGGCTATAACTTCACTGCATTTCTTTAAACATATTTGTCACACTGGCACATGGATTCAACACTGTCACAACACAACAGCTGGTGGCTATATTGTTTAGTGGATCAAAGCTTTTAATGTTTCATTTAAACTGCTAGGCTCATATACACATATAAGAGTGACTTTGTCTTGTTTTATAGAGCATAGAATGTTTGCCCCAAACTCATCTGTTGGTTTCAGATCATAAATCTGATAGCACTAAAATAAAGAGGATACTGTTTATACAAAACGCCTCCTCAAGCAACTGCAACCAGTTTATTCCTGTTACCATGTCAACGGTTTGGTAAACGGCAACAGTGTGGAAAGATAAACCATTGTGTGAAGTTAGTTTTACTGGCCTGGGCACTAAATTAAATGTTTGCGTTCATAATATCTACTAGCAGTTCTTTTCTTTCTTTCTTTTCTTCAATAAGCAGCTAAATAAGATAATTAATCTTCAAAACTAAAATATATTAGGCAAAAATTTGAGGAGACTAACATGAAATTATTTATGGAAAATTGCAACATGAACTGCTAAATAGCTATTTGTTTAATACATTTCTCATTAGTAAAGTGTAAAGAAAAAATTAACAATAGTGTCACTTTTCAGTAGCTATTTTATTAATTAATAGTGGTGTATCTTTGAAGTACTACACATTACATTATCTGTGACAATATTTGCGATCGATCGTGTACTGAGTATTTACTGCTTTTGATGAAGTATGCACTTCTTGTCTGGTAAAACATTATGTTCTTTAGGCATGCATGTAGTATGAATAGATTCTGGACAAACTTCATCTGGGAACATGGGCTTTGTTCCATAACCCCAATAATGCTGTAAGTTCACTCCAAACAGAATTTCCAATAAAAAATTGAATTCAAAAGTGTTCCAAATTACCATTATTTTTGAGCCCCTTTTAAGCCTTCCAAAGCTCTCATAATGGATGTAGAACATGACGTGAATGCACCAAAAAAAAAGCCGTTCCTTGCTTGAAGTACAGTTGTACTACTTTTGGAGATATTTCTGTTTTCTATTAAATGCAAAAACATAGTTCAAATTACAGCTGACTATTTTATATTTTAAAAAGCAAGGTTTCTTTTCTATGTACAGTAGTTTTACCAAATGACATTTCTAGGTTATGTTTGTGGGAGACTCCTCTATCATGTGAAAGGAGTTTCCTAACCTCACCTCTCTCCCAGACTGAAGGGGTGGGATCACAGTTCAGTTGCTCTCTAATCAAAATAAGCTGCAGCACATACAAGATTATTGAGCAAGCTGTGCCTTACCAATATCATCAGCTAACCTTTTCCCTCCCTTTTTCTGTCTCTCTCTCATTGCTGCAATCTAAACTAGAAGCACACATGGGCCTTTCACAACACTTCTGGAAAATTCCTCTGCCCACCATATTCGTTTTGGGAGGATATACTCATTTAGCCACTGCCCACACTCACGTAGGTTATACGCCCTAGGGTCATAAGTGGATTAAGGGGTGTGTCAGGGCAGGGCTTTTTCAATGAGATTTATATCTTATGGTTACTACTCTATCCAATGTAGATTTGAGAATGACATTCAAAATAATTTTGCATTTGAGTAGATGTTACATTGCATACATACCCTGCTAAAAAGACCATCTTAACCAGCATGCAATTCCTATACTTGTTCAGGCTGGTTTGTGCTGGCTTGTGCTTTTTACCAGCAAAACCTAGCTGGTTATGCAAGTTTATAAGTCTTTTGCAGACACCAGCAAATTTGAAAATCAGGGGCAATCTGATTTGCTGGAGGACCAGCATCCAAAACACAACATAAGCTGGTGACAATCACTGCTGGACATTTCAGCAGGGACTTTTTGGTCAGTCTCAAATAATATCTGGACATTTTATATTTTGTTATCTAATGTATACTGTGTAATATACTGTAGTATACTATTCAATGCTTAAGTGTCCAAATACTTTTTGGGGCCACTGTACACTTGCATTTGTACACTTGCAACTATCAAAATAGTTGGGTGTCAGGCAAACAAGAGTTGCTTTGTGCATGATTTATAATTTTGAGTCATGCACACAGAGTCAGTGACAAACCTGAAGACTTTAAAGGCATTTCCCACATATTTCAAGATGCCTCCATCTTTTGGTCTCCAGAGATCAGTCTAATCTTTGAAACAGACGTATCAATGGGGCCCCTCTTTCTGCTTGAGCAAGTGTTTTCTTTCCATGCAATAAATTTAGCAAGTCACAAAGAACTCCAAGGAGGCAGGAGAGGAATCACATATTTGCAAATTCCCAAGAGTCACCCTCAGCAGTATTTCAGAGTCCCTCCACTGTATACCAGTAGTTTGCATTCTTCGGACACACCTCTATGTTCTCAGCTCATCTGTTTGCAATGAATTGATATGAGTGAGTGTGAGTGTGTGTGTTTTGTATAAGAACAGAAACATGGGGGAAAAGCGGGAAGGCTGAAAGATAGGGACACACCCTAATAAAACACTTTTTTAATATTTTCCAGATGAAATCACTTTGCTGATGCTTGGTCTGAAAACAAGTTCTGATTCATGGCAGTACATCCTGCTGGTGCCTGCCCTGTTGGTTACAGGTCATTTGTCTACATTTTACAAATTCCACCAAACCAGGCCCTCTTAGAAATAGACATCAGTCATATTTTAAAAAAGATGATCAAAAAGTATTAAATCGTTTTTATAGAATGTTTAGAAATAAAAATTAAAAAAATCTAACAAATACTAAAAAAATTTCTCAAGAAGTCACATTAATATAACCAGTAACACTTTAGAGTAATGTTGATGTTGATGCACGAAACTTGATTTGTAAGCAGTCGATTATATACGGTTGCATTGTGATTGACAGGATAAAATGAAGATGTGCTTTTAGAACTCAATAATGATGTTTAAAAAAAAAAAGAGTTAGATTACACAGGTGAAAGTATCATCTGTTTAATGATCCTCCTGGCTGTATAAAGACCTCTTTATCTCTCGAAAATGGGAGTATCCTGGTTTACTTTTCCCAAACAATGTACCATGCTGGGGCAATAACTTTAGGTATAATGCACCACCAGTGACTCACTCTCATCCTTTGAACAGCCTATTCCTCTCAAGTGCAGCCTTATCCTGCGGTTCGTTATTAACATTTAATGCAAACTTTTCAGTGGCATAAATCGTAAACCGCTCAAAACTAGATTATTGGCCCTATTTCATGCCACATGTAGGTAAACATCTTAAAGGGATAGTTCACCCAAAAATAAAAATTCTCCCATTATTTATTCACCCTCAGAGGTGCAAAAACCATATATGCAAGGTATGCAATGCGTAGGGGTGTCATGTAAAAGGGGGCACCAGTGGCTTACTAAAGATGGAGCAATCGGCCTCCTCGACCCCTCAAAAATCCCAAAAATGGCTTGTTATGGATGACACTCACCATTTTCTGTCTTCATTTAAAACCCTAAGTTTTAGGGTTTTTTTATGTTTCTTTGACCTTTTCCCCTCCCTCTCATTAAAATATTTCACTTCATACTATGTTTCTTTTGCCACTTGTGTGTGTTGGGCACTCACTCATTTTCCCTCCCATCAGCATACTATACCTAACTGCCAAAGATTAATGATGCCTCTTATGTCTGCTACGCTTCAATGGAACATCCCTCAACCATCTTGCCATCTGCCTTCTCCATCTTGTCTTCTGCACTTGATAAACATGTTGTAAGAAGCAAGAATGAGCCACGGCAATAGTCGGAAACTGTTGGCTGAGGCCATGCGGTAAAAGTAGACATCTCTCCAAGGAACCATTTTCACATCTCCCGTCCAAAAAGGTTGCAGTAATTTCCTGAAGCTACCGCAAACTGAATGGGAGGACAATGCGAGCCAGAGGATGAGGGTGTGTCTTAGGCCTTGGGGGGAAAGATTTATGTTTATGTCCCATTTGTAGATGGGCTTCCACTGACAGCGGGAGTTCCTCATGCCAGAAGAAAACCCCATCATGCAACTCTCCCACACACGTGGCGAGCAGGGATGTCCTCTGATAATTTTAGCCAGCTGACGTCTGAAATTGTTCATACCTTACATCTGGTTCTCTTTTGTTCCTGATGTCTGCCATTAACCATATCACAGAGAACCTTTTGTCTCGGTAATTTAATGTCAAGCATGTGTGCTTCTGCAAAGAACAAAGGTCTTTGATGGAAATTTTTGCTGGAGGTCATGTTAGTAACCCTGCTGAGCTTAGAGAAAAGCAAAATCACAAATGAGGTCTCTTTAATATCTTTTACTAAAGTGTCCTGCTTCTCATATTTGTCCTCTTCTAGTAATCTCACATGTTTCAGAAGGTGAAATATTCACATTTGCACTGTGGAGCATCAGGGAGAATCTTACATCAAAACTTTAACACATCCCATCGCAGGAAAGAGTGGGTCACCACAGCATTATGTAATGGGCTCTTTGCCGTCATGGTAACACTGTGGGAACTGGTACTGTATATTTGTGAAGCGGGAGGTTGCGGTGTGTGTTGACAGAATATTCCTCACATTGGGTTCCTGGATGGGCCTGACTATAAACACTCAGCAAGGGAGTTCCCTCCGTGCTACAGTAGTTTGAGTTCCATGCAGGTTTGTTTTGGTCAAATCCACAATTTTCTTTTTTTTCCAGAGGACCTAGAATAAGTCTTTGTACAGCACCTTGCCTGAATTAAGTAATCAGGAGGTTTTTGAAAGAACTTTGGTTTCAGGTCAGATCTAATCAACAAAATGTTAAAATATTGCAACATCAAAGCCCAGTGACCCCTGCTATCAGGGGTACCTTATACAACTTAGCCATAGATGACAAATTTAATTATGTTGAAGTATGTTTAATGTTGTACTGTTGTGCAGTGTGGTGATGTAGGCGTGGCCAAGTGATATCTGTGGAGAGTGAGGCCGGGAGAAGGAGAACGGTAAGTATTGACACCTGTGGGAAATTATATCTGTGTTTCAGTGAGAGCTGCAGGGGGAAAAAAGGGTTGAGACACATGCAGCTGAGTTTGTGTTGTGGGTGCATGTTGAACTGAAAAGTCAATACTTTGTGTTATACTGAAAAGTGCTGTCAATAAGAGACTGTGTGGATTGTTTACCCAACTCCCACTTCCTTCTTAATAAAGAGAGCAAGATACATGTCACATGCACCATATTAAAGGAATAGTTCATCCAACAATGATAATTCTATCATTTACTCACCCATCTCAAATAGTATTTAGAAAGTCTTCTTTCCTCTGCGGAACACAAACAAAGATATTTTCATAGATGTATGATTTGTCAATTTCCATACAATACAAGTCAATGGGGTTCAATGCTTTGAAGCTCCAAAAAGGAAATAAATGCAGCATAAATGTAAAAAACAAGACACTGTACATCTATAAAAATACATCTTTTCAAATATATACCATATATTGGGTTGTGAAAATTTGATTTGACCTAGGGCCTTAAAGGGATAGTTCACCTAAAGATGAACATTCTGTCATCATTTGGGGCAGCTGTGGCTCAGGTGGTACAGTGGGTCGGCTGCTTATCGCAGGGTTGGTGGTTAATTTCCTGGCCCACATGACTCCATATACCGAAGTGTTCTTGGGAGAGACACTGAACCCCAAGTTGCTCCCAATGGCAGGCTAGCGCCTTGCATGGCAGCTCTGCCGCTATTGGTGTATGAGTGTGAATGTGTGTGTGAATGGGTGAATGGGACACAGTGTAAAGTGCTTTGGTAACCTCTAAGGTTAAAATAGGTGCTACATAAGTGCAGACCATTTACCATCATTTATTCACCCTAATGATGGCCCAAACCAACTTGTTCACTTTCTTTCCTCAGTGTAACACAAAAGGAGATGTTAGGCAGATTGTTTGCCTCAGCCATTCATTGTATAAAAAAGATGCAATGAAAGTGAATGGTGACTTAGGGCGACATTCTGCCTAACATCATTGTGTTCCACGGAAAAAAGAAAGTCATGTGGGTTTGGAATAATCTGAATAAAGTTGTGTAAATGTACCAGAATACTGCTGTTTCGTTTGTGATATCTTCATCGTTGTTTCCTCTTCTGTCATTGTTTTATTAAAGTTCAGTGTTTGGATACTCACACTCTTGTCTCTTCCCTGTACAAACCGTGAAAACTACAAATTGAACCAAGTGTACTTTTTCTCACAGCCTTATTTCAATTTCATTTATATCAAAATAAATGTTATTTTTTTGACTGACTAAGGTCTATTGTGTCATCTAAGGCAATACTGTAATTCATTGACTTGCCACTGTCCAGAACAGATTCAGTCTCCAGATCTTCTGAACTCACTATGTCTCTTACACTGCAAAGCTAACTGACTTATCTACCTTTTGCTGTAGAATTTGGTTTTACAGAACACTATGCAATGCAGTGTAGAATTTAATACACTCATCCAGGCGCTTGTTTATGGTTCAGTTTTGGCCTAGGCAAATATCTTTTGATCCTTTCTATTCATATGTAAACTCATAGTGAAATGGCTAAAAGGCATCTGTTTGAGCAGATCTCTTTATCATTTTAGAGGGAATTTGTTTTGAGGCAAGAATGACTCACTCATAGTGAAATGGTTCAAAGGCATCTGTTTGAGCAGATCTCTGTATCATTTTAGAGGGAATTAGTTTGAGGCAAGAATGACTCACTGAACATAAATGAGGGAATACAAAAATAAAACAGACATTTCCATTGTGGTTTTTTTTTAATGTGTTGGCAAGGAGGGGTTTAAAAATTGAACAGAAGAATCGTCATCACTGTTTGTAATCGCAAGACCTAAAATTTAAGGGGATGGTTCACCCAAAAATCAAACATTCTTTCTTTTTTGGAACACAAAAGGAGATATTAGGCAGATTGTTAGCCTCGGTCACCTTTCACTTTCATTGTATGGCAAAAAGATGCAAAAAAAAGTGAATTGTGGCTGAAGCTAACATTCTACCAAATATTTCCTTTTGCGTTCTGTGGAATAAAGAACGTCAAATGGGTTTGAAACAACATGAGTAACATGATGTAACATGACACACTTTTGATTTTTGGGTGAACTATCCCTTTAAGTCTGTATGTTTATAATGGCCTGTGTCTGGTGTTAAAGGGTACTTAACAGAGATTTGATAAGGTAGGTATCCAGAGGGTGAGCCCCCTTCTGAAAAAAAGACCCTGTCTGCATCACTCTGAATCACCCAGCCTTGTGTTTGTTTTTTATTGTATCCAGGCAAAGGTAGTCTGAAGTTTCCATCTTTCAGCTCAGAGCAGCACTTTCCTGAACTCTGGCCAGGAAAATTTGTGTTGGCTTGGCAGCTTGACTGTGGGAAGACTACGGGCAAAGAACTGGCGGAGTTTAGATGCAAAGGGCTTTATATAGCATTACAGCTCCTCGGGACTCCCTCTTTGGTCTATGGCAAGCTCAAGAACAGATTGATAGGATAAAAGAGGGATAGTGTACAGCAAGAACTCCAATTAGAGGATAGAGAAGAGTGAAAATGGGAAACATTGGAATATACACTGAATGTGGCATGGAGAAACCAGAGTATAGATCAAAATTGTTCTACCAAGTTGGCATGTATATTATAGAATGTACCAGTGTGCTTGTATAGAGGATAGAAAGGTAATTTGGTAATTTTTGAAGGACCAGGCTAGGTTAGGTTGATCTGGAAGAATGGGTCTGTGGATTTTGGGCATGGAGCCAGGTTTACTTACATGAGTTTGACCCCTGGGACCGACAGTCTGTTACCTCTAGATAAAGCTTTAATTTCATGTTCTGCTGCACAAGGAAAACAAATGCTATTCCCCGGTTTCTGCTAATTACTGACGTCCCTTCTGCTGCATTGCAGGAAGGAGTTGGGCCTCCTCCTTTGGCATTCTCTGTTATCTAGAGCACACAACTTCCTGTACAAGCATTGAGGTAGACTAATTCATTCATTGAGAGAGAGAGAGAGAGAGAGAGAGAGAGAGAGAGAGAGAGAGAGAGAGAGACTCCTAGGTGAGAGAGAGAGATGACTTCATAATTAGGATTGATTTTGCCTCATTTGAACATCATACAGTATAGACGGTATGTGTGTTTCTTCAGCTTCCCTTAATTTCATATCTCAGGGGTTGATTTTTATAAAAACTGACAGGTTTAAACTTTTATATGTATATATATATATATATATATATATATATACCAAATAATCAAATAATACCAAATAATAAATAATAGCAGCCAATAAGTGCCCAATATAGATGGGAACTCCTACAATACTGTTTAAAAAGCATCCCAGGGTGATACCTCAAGAAGTTAAAAATGTCAAGAGTACATGTCTGCAAATTCTAGGCAAAGGGTGACTACTATGAAGACACTAAAATATAACACGGTTTTGATTTATTTTGGATTTTGTTTAGTTACAACATAATTCCCATAGTTACATTTATGTTATTCTATAGTTTTGATGACTTCACAATTATTCTAAAATGTGAAAAAAATAATATTATTTTTTTCACATTTTAGAATAATGTGAACAAAATCCAAAATAAATCAAAACCATGTTATATTTAATCACATTTAGAACATATATATATATATATATAAATAAAGAAAGAGTGTGTTTCAAAACTTTTGACCGATAGCGAATTTATATGTATTTACTATGCATTCATCATTTATTGTTGGTACTTTTCAAATGCCTTGTATAATGTATATATTTTACTTTTTAAGCCTTGTCCCTGACCCTGACTTTCAATATTAAACTATGAAAGTCCATTACAAAAGTACAAATTATTACATATTTAAAACTATAATAATCTAAACAAGGAGTGGAATAAACCTTTTCAATATATTGTGGAAAATGATTTCTTCCTTCTTTTTTCTTCAAAAATACCACAGTTGAGGCATCATTTCCACCACACCAAATAATTTTGCCACTAATAAAGTTTTTTTTTTTTTTTTTTTAGTTAGAGTGCTTGTTAACCAAATAGACAAAAGTGTTAGTGAAAAGTAGGCTTGAGGTGTAATATGAGACAAGTGATGTTTAAATAATAATAAAAAATGTTTGTGTATACAATTTTTGGGTGTAACTTCCAATCAATGTGATTTTTCGAAATCATGCAAAAAATAAGTGAAAATATTGTTTAATTGTGTGTTTTTTAGGATTCATAAAAGGATAGCTATGAAATGAGCTTTAGCAAGACAAAGCAGTAGCCCATTTTATTTAAACATGTAAAAGAAATAATTCCACCAACGAGTCATTTCCACCACAGAACTCCATTTATTACAATACAGAATTTGAGATGTGGAGGAAATGACACTGTGGAGTGGAATATTCTTGACTTCCAGGGGGAATAAATTACATAAATCTATTCATACACTGTTGGACATTGTTAGAAAACTAGTAAAAATACAAATAATTTTTTTTTAAATCTAGTGAGAGTCTACATTTTTTTTTAATGAAGACACACACACATTCATATATTTCTGATGTGCAGTTAAGCAACTCACTAACTTGGCATATCAATTTCTGGCTGACAAATTAAAAGATTTGTCTTGAAAATAAAGATTTTCCTTCGAAGAAAAAACTTTAGAATGGTCAAGGAATGTTAGAACAGTAAGCATTAATTTGACAGACTTTTATTTAGCTAAAATTGGTCTTAACAAAATTTTAAGCACTGCCCGAGTGGCCAAAGTGGGATGTGTTGTTGGGCGAACAGGCTAGTATGCTCCATTTTCCGGGAGTAATGTACATGGAGGGGCGCCAAAAGCTAGATGTGAAACTAATTTTACAGTGAAGAGGAATGCATATTTCATTAACTATAGCCCTCAAACCAAACCACAACCCTAAACCTAACCATCAGTGGCGTAAAAAAAAAAATTAATGTTAGAGGAAAAAATGCAACATCTGAATTGCACTCGTCACTCTTGGTTATGCAAATCCAATTACTGGTTTCAATGTGGGATCTGAACACAGGTTTCCCATGCAACGCACTTCCGGTCATGCCAGGGGGGAAGGTAAATACAATGGACCTGGTCCAAACATGTGTGTTAGGAGATGCCGCTTGACGATGAGTCGGCAGAATGTGGCTGATCCACTTGTAAACAACATGCTGACTTACCATGAGATCATTTTGTCTTAAAGACAATGGAAAATACACCCAACAAAAACATTTTGACAGTGGCAACTAAGTGCTCTAGATGATGATTCAGATGATTTGTCTGCAATGCTTCTTTTCATCTTCCTTGATGTCCAGAAATTTTATAACATGTAGGAGTCCAAATGTACTGAATCAGCTCACCTCAACAATTACAGTTTTGTTTGGGGTTGAACCTTAGGACTCTGTGTATGATTCCAAGGCTGCAAGTCCCAGAGGATGTTCTTGTTTTGCTTTTAGAGATCACCATAAAATTTAAGAGCAGTGCAGCTAAAAAATTTCTCTACCAATTTTAAGCTTTTGAAGAAGAACAAAGAGTAGTAATTTCATTTGATAAATCATTCTGTTTCATTATGTTCTTCATAATATAGAACTTTAAAATTATTTAGTTTCAAATGGCTGCGTAAACTTTTAATTTGAAGTTGTTTTTTATAAGTTGTAGCAGTTAATTTGGTGCATTGAGAGGGATTTTTAGCCTTTATTAGAACACAGCCAGAGGCATCTGCTTCCTTGCCTTTGTACAAATCAATGTGATTTTCCATTAACTTGTCAAGACACAGCAGCACCATTTGACCCAATACCAGCAAAGATATCCTCACTTGGAAAACGCTCATAGTCACACGTCCATGGTGTCTAATAACATTATTTAATTGCATGAAGCAATTGCAAAAATCATGGAAATTTCTACAATGAATGAACTATTATCCTGCCTGAAAATATATAATCATCTAGATATTCCTCAAGGAAAACTTGCTAGTCAATGAATAGGTCAAAACTGTTGAAGCAAAAATATTTTCAATAATCTGTGTTCAACAATCTTAAATGTCTGGAAAGGTCATGAAATTTCATTGGTCAAAAAGGTTAGGAACCCTGAAGTAAAAAAGTCCTAAAGTTTTTGGAATGGCTTGTGAGTATGAGTACGTGTTGACAAAAAAAAAAAAAAAAAAGCAGTTTTGGGATGAACAAACCCTTTAGCAAATTTAAACAACAAAAATATAAATAAATAATATCATATTTAAATATTGCAAGCCATTTTAGACAAAGATCATCACAATCCCACATTTCCTATGCATTAATTATGATCATATGTTGCTTTTACTTGTCCAAGCATTACCTTTGAGGAGACAATATGAAATTTTAATGCAACATTTAGCTAGAAGCAAGTCAGTCAAGTTAAAAAAAAAATGGTGACATTTGGTTGAAAAGAATGCTAAACTGTATTTACTATAAAGTATATCTGCAGCCTTGTTCTGTACTAAGGTGTACTGGATATGTTGACAACAATTTAAAGCTAACAATCTAGACATCACTAACTTAATCGCAATCCACAAACTTAATTTGTATGTTTCTTCTGTAACTGTTATGCTAGCTTGCAACATTGAATAAAGCATTAGAATAATATTATTACACGCTGAATCTACAGCATGCCTTACACTTCATCAGTTAACTTAAACTATATAAACCTGTCAAATCCATTTGTAAGATGATTGCTATACATTAGGATGCTAGCTAACATGTATGCTAGCATGCTAGTCAAAAGCATGCATCGGTTTAATAAAAAAATGCCAAGTTGGAATGACTTGAACCCTTTTTGAACCTAGATATTACGTCTCAAAGATAGCCAAAAGAAGTCTGAGATCTGCTGATGAAACGTTAGCTTCTTACTGACCACACCCTGCCCTTTGTCTGCCCTTTGTTTGGCTATTATTGGCAGGGATAGTGAAAAGCAGTGATCTCTCACACATCTGTTTTTAAAGACTAATTACACCCACAATTAAGCAAGGAATGAGAGGTAAGTGGTCTCATTATTGTATGCTCACGATTGGCATCCTTTGAACTATCTGGAACACTCCACTCACATACACACTCATTCACTCCAGGTTGCATTTACACTGAGGGGAATGCGTGGTCTGATAGTCACATATTTGGTTTCATACACTATTTTACCATGAAAATAAAAAGGATGTATCATGACACTGAAGTTGGAATTTGGCTTGCAGGGTTCACAAAGTCAAACACTGATGTGAAAGCCATACTGTACAGTATGATTCCATCATCCAGATTTTACACAGTACTAAAATTATTATACGAAAGTAACAAAAACATTTACTTACAATCAAGCATAACATTTATTAATTTTCACATGTACTGCATATGCTCAAAGATATGCAAACATATAACATAGGCTGAATAGGAAAACTAACCATTTTGCAGCTAAACACATGAAACACTGGACTAAATATTGTTTTATCATAAACCATATTACCAATTGACCGATTAAATTGTAGTAAAATACTTTAGAGTTTGAATGGATGCATGACCTTTGGCATTTACTACAAAATATATGGAAAGCATTTTCTCTTTCATTTTTAAAACAGACAAGCCTATTTATTTTGGCATCCTAAATATGAATGTTCCATTTTATTATTTGCATTTAGCATTTTGTTTTTCCCCTGCTGTCTGTGACCTATCAGAACTGAACTGTGACACATTTTTGGGTCACAACCCATCAGCTGAGAACAACTGCTGTACATGCTTACAGTAATTCAGTTTACTTTGAACTAGCAAATGCTGGGATATGCCGTAATTCCACA
This sequence comes from Moxostoma hubbsi, assembly GCA_032164185.1. Classification (NCBI taxonomy): domain Eukaryota; kingdom Metazoa; phylum Chordata; class Actinopteri; order Cypriniformes; family Catostomidae; genus Moxostoma; species Moxostoma hubbsi. The sequence continues at coordinate 13,070,396 of JAVLUX010000040.1, forward strand.
CATTATGATAGATTGATGGATTCAGAGTACACACTAGCATGAAGGCTACATAAATGAGAGAATTAAGCTCTCTCGATGGGAGTCCAGGGTTGATATTTGTGGAGCAAAGTGGAAAAGAGGCAGGCAACCCCTTAAATAGCCTCAACAGAACTGCTTAGAAGGAAAGCTGTGTGCGAGCTGATAGTTTGGTCGGAGAGGGAGTGAGGGCATAATTAAAGACCAAATGTAACTTTGGGATTTCGCTTTAGGAAGCCCTAAAAGTGAGTCACAGTGGGTTTGTCTGTTTAACTACTCAAGATCCCATTAGCAATATAGTAACAGCCCTAAACTCTCAAAATAGGAGAAATACCACAGCAAAAAATAAAACAGAAAAAAGACAAAAGAGGAGCTTTTCTCCCTCTGACTGTCTTTCCCTACAGCCCACACCCTTTTGGCCCTATAACAGTGTGAACTGTTCCTGTTGAACATCACTGTTGCTAAGTTTGGGGTTTCCCTCACTAGCATGGCAACTAATTCAGGTAGAGCGTTCAGGTGTAGTCCTCATATTCCCGTGTAAACAAGTCTGGAAAACTACTAGAGCAGTGGCGGTTGACACCATATTTGCTTTGGACCGCACGGCTACTCCAGCATCCATCAGGTGAGCATCAGTGTCATCTAGTCCAAGTACCTCAACTTAAAGCTAACACATGCACATATATGTAACTAGCAAACTAACAACATATATAAATAAAGCTTGCATAACATTATTTGTTGTATGAATTATTAGCATGATAGCATTCATGTAATGCTTTGTACTGTTAGCTTGCATGTTTTTGTATTTAGAATTAATTTTGGTAATGGTTTGCATTTTTCATTGTGCTAGAGTTAAAAAAGGACATTACAGTGTTGAAAAGACACCACCAATATCAAAAGAGCCAACAAACAAATATATATCCGTTGTGTCATATAACTCACTGAACATAAACTCAGCAAAAAAATAAACGTTCTCTTACTTTCAACTGCTTTTATTATCAGCAAAATTAACGTGTAAATATTTGTATGAACATAAAAAGATTCAACAACTAAGACATAAACTGAACAAGTTTCACAGACATGTGACTAACAGAAATGGAATAATGTGTCAAAATCAAAAGTAACAGTCAGTATTTGGTGTGGCCACCAGCTGCATTAAGTACTGCAGTGCATCTCCTCCTCATGGACTGCTCAAGATTTGCCAGTTCTTGCTGTGAGATGTTACCCCAATCTTCCACCAAGGCACTTGCAAGTTCCAGGACATTTCTGGGGGGATGGCACTAGCCCTCAACCTCCAATACAACGGGTCCCAGACGTGCTTAATGGGATTGAGATTCGGGCTCATTGCTGGCCATGGCAGAACACTGATATTCCTGTCTTGCAGGAATACACGCACAGAATGAGCAGTATGGCTGGTGGCTTTGTCATGCTGGAGAGCCATGTCATGTCAATGAGCTTGCAGGAAGGATACCACATGAGGGAGGAGGATGTCTTCCCTGTAACGGTGACACACTGCCCCAGACCATGACAGACCATCCACCTTCAAATCGATCCCTCTCCAGAGTACAGGCTTCGGTGTAATGTTCATTCCTTTGACGATAAACGCAAGTCCAACCATCACCCCTGGTGAAGCAAAACCATAACTCGTCAGTGATGAGCAATTTTTGCCAGTCCTGTCTGGTCCAGCGAAGGTGGGTTTGTGGCCATAGGCGACATTGTTGCCGGTGATGTCTGGTAAGGACTTGTCTTACAACAGGCCTACAAGCCCTCAGTCCAGCCTCTCTCAGCCTATTGCAGACAGTCTGAGCACTAATGGAGGGCGCGTTCCTGGTGTAACTTGGGCAGCTGTTGATGCTATCCTGTACCTATCCCGCAGGTGTGATTTTCAGATGTACCGATCCTGTGCAGGTGTTGTTACACGGGGTCTGCCACGGCAAGGACGATCAGCTGTCTTTTCTCCTGTAGCGCTGTCTTAGCCGTTATACCGTGCGTTCATACCAGAGGCGGCGGTGAGAGCGTCAAAATTCGCTCTGGCTGCCCTGCCAACAATGCTATGGAAGATTCGTGGACGCTCTGATGCAGTTGAGATACATTCGTTCAGAATGCTTGGTTTTGTGAACTATATTTAAAAGGGCCGCAAAATATCCAGACATGTCAACTGGTATCTTTTTGCCGACATATCATAGTAGCGTATATCCTCATGAAATCTTTTAATATATTATTATCTAATATTATATAAACCATAATATCCATTTCATCAACTCACCTGGCACACCAAAAATTTCAGACTCCTTAGTCCATAATTTTTTTTATATATATATATATATATATATATATATATATATATATATATATATATTTGCATTTATGCATTTGGCAGATGCTTTAATCCAAAGCGACTTACAGAGCACATATTACAGGGACAATCCCTCCGGAGCAACCTGGAGTTAAGTGTCTTGCTCAAGGACACAATGGTGGTGGCTGTGGGGTTCGAACCAGTGACCTTCTCATTTACAGTTATGTGCTTTAGCCCACTACACCACCACCACTCCACAGGGACAGATCATATATTACGGGAAATCCCGCCACGGCAATAATCAGTTTCTCCTCCATTTTGTCTTCGGAACTAATGTTTGGTGGGAACCAAAGTACTGTTGTGTTTTCTAGACTTAGAGGTTGCTGCCGAACCGCGTCACAGCTCATTACCATAATGTTGCCAGCATTTGAACTTTCCTCTGATGCCCACACTGTTCAAGACGCGTTGCACCACTTCTTGCCACCGAGAGGCGCTCGCTGCCATAGAAAATGAATGACTTCTGGTTGATCTGACGCTCCTGACAACTCTGGTCTGAATGCACCATTACAGTACGTGCGTTGCAATTCATTGCCCTGGCCACATCTTCAGTCCTCATGCCTCCATACAGCATGCCTTAGGCACGTTCACATAAATGAGAAGAGACCCTGAGCACCTTTCTTTTGGTGTTTTTCAGAGTCAGTAGAGAGGTCTCTTTAGTGTCCTAAGTTTGTATTGTGACCTTAATTGCATCATCTGTAAGCTATTAGTGTCTTAACGACCGTTCACAGGTGCATGTTCATTAATTGTTTATGGTTCATTGAACAAGCATGGAAAACATTGTTTAAACCCTTTACAATAAAGATAATTGGTTTGTTAGACCTAAATCTAGCCATAATCTCTGCTCAGTTAACTAAATTAACAGTGCGTACAATTTTGAAAGATTTATTGGATTACAATGTTGGAATTTAAGGCGGATATTTCGTATACAGATGGAAAGTTGACAATATGTTGTAGATATTTGCTATAATGTTTATTACACCAGTTTCTACAGTGAATACAAAATAAGTCTTAATATGAATGTCTACCTACAGTTATACAGACAATTAATTGTCATTACCATTATTGACCATCTTTTGACATTTGTTTTCTCTTAAAGCCACATTACAGAGGATTACTCTTTACATTTTTTGTTAGAAATTAACTAAATACCATTATTGAGGCAGTACGTAAAAAAATCTGTGTTAAAAACTGCATTCCTGCCTTATTCTGAGTCACTGCGGTAAGCCTACAATAATGATTTTACATCCAGAGCAGTCTGGTTCAAATTAGTGGGAATTTTAGGCTTCTTCTTGTTCTCGTGTGTTTACATCTTGTGCATATACAAAGAAAAGAATGTCTGTGGCAGATATTTTACGACAATATATTTTTAGGAGATAAGTCTTCTTACTTTGAGTGACTCTTGGTGTAGCTATGGTGATAAGAGGCAACCATTGGTATACCTCAAGCCATCAGCTTAATCTGTGCATAAGAGCAGTCCTATGACACAATTGATGGAAAAACAAAACAATGTTGCTCCGAACATAACTTGCAGTTTTATGTTTCACCCACAGATATCGACTGAATATTACTCATTCAAATTATAAAATGCGAATGCCTCCTGCTCTTACACAATTTTTCATGCCATCTGTTGCTGCACATGGCTTCTGATGCTATATGATTACTTGGTTGAATGCCCTAAGTATACATTTTATGTTTAATTTCGAAACCTCTGTGGCTGTTTAGTACTGTTACATGCATCTTTCACACATTCCTTCATGTTTGTCATCAGCTGACCTGGTAATGACTGTGGTGTAGTGTACAATATCTTTGCATGAATGAACATGAATAGTGAAAAACAGTCTGTCTCAGTTCTGCACTAAAGATAGGAACAGATTATAGAGAGTTTTTCATTTAGGGTTGAAATATAGGCTTCTATATTATACCATGCTATGCTATGTTGTATTATGCTATGCAATTTGAAATACATATTTGACAGAGGTAATACACAATTCATTTAACTGTGTGCAAGATTAATTCGCTTTTTAATTTAAGTGATCCCAGAGGAAAATAATATTGCTTAGAGGTTGCTCTTATATGGCTCAAGAGATATAACTGATTTCTCAGCTGTTGCATTGAAGTATCAACTTAGTCTCAGATCTTTCTCCTAAAATTCCTTTGGAGAATAGACAGAAATGAGACAATTGTTGGCTTACAGTGAGAGATGCGATACAATTCATGTGGATAGGATAGTTTAGTAAATTTGAATTTGATGAGAAATATTTATATTACGAAATTTTGATAGCGGAGATAGAGAAAGATAGTGAAAATCTTAGCACAGTAAACAGCTTCTATTTGTTCTCCGTTAAATCTCAATGCTTAAGAAACAATTAAAATAATACTGTAACACAGATCATAATTCATGGGCAAGGAAGTGGCGAGAAACCGGCTTAACATATAAACTTAAAGGTTTAATGGAGAACTCAAAAGACAAACACATAAGATAACGGACGTCCGTAATTGAGCTCTCTCTCTCGATCGCCGTCTGCGAGTGGCCTTTATCCCTCTTGACGGCTTAATTAGCCTAATACGGGACCGGGCGTGCGTAATCACGCGCCGGTCCCGCCCTCCACAGTGCCACAAATACAGAGCTCTTATTTGCTAGTTTCTTTGCTGTGGGATCTTTATTTGTTTTTATACTGTACATCAAAAGCCTAAAACTTAAGAATAGCTTATCAAAACTCTCTATGAAACACCAACCACAGGCTCTTGAAACAAGATCAATAGTCAATTTTTCCCGACTTGGCTCAAAATAAAGGAAAAATCTCAGTTGTTGAGTAATAGCACCGGTATGCACAATCTGATGAGCTAAGAGTCATCTATCTGATCAAGGCTATGCTGGAAAATGGTTTGAGGGGTCTGTCATATGGTGGAGATGAATCTTGCTCCATATGCGACTGGTAGACCATGTCAGAGGACTGAAGCTTGCAAGGAATACCAGACTTGTCAGGACAGCAAAGGCCAGTCCCTCCCTCAAAAAATACAATTAATCAACTTAATTAAATTATCAACTTAATAAAATTGACTTTTTTATGCAGTTAAATCATTTTAAGATGAATAATATGTTTGAATGTATTTGATCTTGTCTTGTTATAAAGACATAATGATAATTATACTGGGCCAATACAATTTGTTTTTTGTACTGTTTTTGCCTTTTTGCCGAATATTTTAACCAATATTTTAAACCTGCAAATAAACAGTAAATATATAATAAGTTATGGCCATTTTTATTTCTGTTGTGATGCATGCTCCAGGCATCATGACTGCATTCCAAACTGATTAAATCACAATAAAAATGCAGTTCCGAATGACCCTTATTTTTGTGACCCACATTTTTTAATGCCTCCAAAGCTCTAACAGAGGATGGTAAAGTCTTTGAAATGAACAGGACATAGGGATGATCGCTTCTGAATGGAACATACCCCATGTATACATCCTGTTGGTCATGGCCAACAGAAATTATTGAAGTAGTCTAAACACTAACTGATTAAGTAAACTTACATGTCACAAATTTAAATGAATTGCATGCAGTGAAATTACGTTACAACAAAATTGTTCAAGAGTGTTCCATTAGCTCTTTTAATGAACTGAATTCAACAAGAAACAAAAATCAACTTTTGAGTGCTTTATCCTGTACAAATGGAAAAATATCTCTTGCAACATGCTCATCCTTCATCAACTAACACAGCCTCAGGCCATGGGTGGACTCACGGTATGTTTACCGCACCTTCAGCCAATGGTGTTCACAAACACTGAGCAATGTGGGCACAGATGAAGAGATTGTGTGCATTTGATAGGTTTATTGTGCATGGAAAAGTTACAGCACTAAATTGTATCTGTTAAGACAAAGCGTGCATGCTGACAAAGAGTATAAATGTCAATGTATTCGTTCTAGTCTAACTTCATTACCTTAAATGTGATTTAAGCCCAGATTCCATAAGCACTCACTACCCTGCTAAAAACAAAGGCTGCTTTTATGTCTGGTTGAGTTATGCAATTTTTTACACACATCTATTCGTTCTGTGATGTAAAGCGTGTGCTGTTCTTAAAGTGCTATTTCCCTCTGCTTAAGTCTTTAATTTAAAAATTACAAACAAAAATAGCCATCTTTTACCAGAAAAGCAAATTCACCTCAATTAACCCTCATGTTCCGTTTGGGATCTGAGAGACCACAAGGATATTTTACAGTTAATAGCTTGAAAAAATATACAGTACTTGTCATTTACTAAATTCTTGTCATTTATTCGCCCTCATTTAGTTCCAAACACCCATGACATTCTTTAGTCTGTGAAACACAACAGGAGATGTTTAGAGCTTTGTGGTCCTTGCCACAGTTGCCTTTGGCTTGCTCGCTGGAGGCATAGAGACTATAATTTTTAAGACATGCTTTTTAATCTTGTGATCCATTATAACCACACAATGAGGACTTTAATAGCATAATTTTATGTTACAGCATAATTTTCTGTTTTTGAAACGATGTGTTGTGAAAAGTTCTTAACAAATTAATATCACTTGACTTGACTTGACAAAGGCAGAATGTTTGCCTAGACACCATTCGCTTTCATTTTTTCCAATGATAGTAAATGGGGACTGAGGCTGCCAGTACCTCACATTTTGTCTAACATCTAACATTTGTGTTCCATGGAAGAAATGAGGCCATATGGGCTTGGACAACATGAGGGTGAGTAAATGAAAGAATTTTTCATTTTTGAGTGAACTAGGCCTTTAACATGGAAGTATCAGTTTGATACATGACTTTTCATAATCTTATGAGATTTTAAATAAAATGTCAACTTGAAGTACAGTATAAATCCATAATAATATAAAATAAGAACATACAATAATAATAATCATTTATTATTATTATATTTCTCAACAATCTGTTTTTGCTGGGTCAAATTGACCCCAAATAGGCAAAAATATTTGCTAGAATGGATGAATTTGCTTGTCTGAAAAGAGCACGGGTGGGTTGGAGTAGATCCTTGATGTAACAACAGCAGGTTACCACTTTTTTTCAGTGTACAGTTCATAAATATAAACACTCACTTTTGGCAAACTTTTCTAATGCATGTAAAAATGTAAGACTCTTCACCTGGGGGGTAGAGTGACAACCGAGTAACATTGCTTTAGACTGGTTCTCACGATTACCAAATGTCAGGGTTTATTAAGACTTGCAACAAAAGATATTCACAGAGTTGAGAGTTTTAACAGATGAGGAAACCGTCAGGAAGTCCCATCGGATAGTCACTGCATATCACTGATATCATTGCATTTCAGCAGGAAGAGTGTTACATCTGCTAAACATAACACATGCTCCAATCAATCCAAAATGTAAGACAATAAACACGGAATGTGACCTTTGGCTGATTTATGAAAATTATTCAGCACTGTTTGTAATTTGGGATAAACAGCCAGAAATGTTTACAAAATAATACAAGATTAGAGGCCAAAATTCTATAATCTCTGCCTCAATTAGATGAGCAACAGGCTGTGTGCACTTAGCAAGTGCAGAAGAGAGAAATTTCGCAAATAAAGCTTTTGTTTAACTTTATATCCTGCTAATTACCACAGCCGATATATTTTAGGCATTTTGTGAAGAAGATTGCTCATCCATACAAAGTCATCTGTCAACCACCTGCTCAGTTGTCATGAAAATGACAGATATGGGTTTTTATGAGTTTTCTTCTATGAGCTTGTTGATCTGGATTCCTCTACTTGAGGGTGAAACTCTTAAACTGGCAACAAACTTATTTTATTATGGAGGTGAAAGGTTGCAATAGAATAAGCCAACCCGACTTTCCTAATTACCCTTCAGTACTGTTTACAGTGCCGTGATGAAGAGTTTATCAGGAAAGTGAATTGGCCAATGTGAAAAAATTCTATTGGAGAAAATTCTGTTGATCACCATGTCAAACACACCTCCTTACCCAGATGCAAACATGTTTACTTTCTGCAGTCTAAATTGGGACATACCATATACTTATATAGAGTGCAGCAGTGCCTCCCACTTGTTTAGGCCATCTTGGTTCCAGTAGTATTTTTTCCCATTCTTGTTTTCCTTCGGAATTTCGTCAAATTCTTACTTTAAAAAGAGTTTGAAGTCATTAACCAAACCAACAAGCTCCAATGTGGGTGAATCACAATATTAAAAGCTTTGATTTGAAGCAACAAAGAATTTGAAAAATACAAAGGATTATTGGTAGTGCAGTTCTTTCCCATATTATGCCTTTAAACTTGATTTGACCTTGAAATGATTGCTTCAACAGAAGCATAAACAACCAATTAGCAACTTCTTAGCTCATGTTAGGAATGTATTCAAAGATTATTGTATTGTAAAGATTCAATTATTGTTAAAACTGCAAAAATGTATGGGATTTTTACCTTCCAGAACCCGACTGTTGTGCTGAAGTGGTTTATAAAGCTAATTATAATTACTATAAACTAACCCTAACCCACACCCTAATCATAGACCTAAAAGAAAAGTGATGATGCCCCAGAATTGCCCCAAAAGGAGGTTTTGTCAGATTTAACTCACCTTTGAGGACAATTTTGCTTTCAAACACACACAAACACACACACACACATACAGGAAAAGTCTTGGCACCTTTGCGCTGCTGTTTGAAATGAGCTGTGTGTTTATACATGGGGATTATGGTCTGTATTGTGTGTGTCCCCGTGGGCAGAACACCCTTTTCTCTCTGTGCTGTTGTGCATTTACCCTACTGTCATGATCTACAGCAGCCTCTCCCCGTTTTCCTCCCAACAGTACAACAACAGCAATATAATAAGTGTATTGTTTACGCATCCATCAGCTCCAGCAAACTTCATTCCCTTCCATTAGTCATCCGCTTTACATTTAGTATAATCTAAATAATAAAATCTGTAAATCATCCTACGAGCTATAAAACAAACTTTCTTTTTTTTTATTTAGCACAAAAAGCTTGAAAAATGAACAATATACTTCCAAATCAGATCAGATCAGAAGAACCAGCACTGTTTCCAGAGAGCAACAGGATGGAAAACTCGCCTTTGACAGAAGTTAATTAATCATCTAATCAGCCATTGTATTTTCCCTTCTGTCAAACGGTTTCCATATCAAAGAAGCTAGTGAAGCTTAATCTTTTATAAATGGCAATCATTTGTCTTCGAAAGATAAGCATGTTGCTATGCACTGTTTGATGTTAAGAAAGGGAAATCTTGCTGTTCCCAATTATTACATCACCAAGGATGTAACCACATATTCAGGATTTGGGGGTACCAAATGTAATAATCTAATAATCAACCATGGAAAAAAACCATATCAGTAAACTACTATTATGTATTTGAAGGGGGGGAGGGGGGATGTCATGTCACCCTAAATGTCTAAGGTGTTTAAGGCCCTGCACATCACTGTAAAATGTGGTAACGTGCAATTGTTACATTGAGGGGATATTTCTTCCTGGTGTAGACTAATGTATTTTAATTGTTTTTACATTTTTACATGTTGCATGCACCTGCTGTAATTTTTTTCACATACTGGTGACCAAAAGTTTGGAATAATGTACAAATGTTGCTCTTATGGAAAGATATTTTTACTTTTATTAACAAAGTGTAATTTATCTGATCACAATGTATAGTCAGGACATTAATAACGTGAAAAATTGCTATTACAATTTGAAAGAAATTTTCAGACCTTCTTAAACTACTTCAATGTGTTCTCAGGAAAAAATCCTCCACGTGCAGCAATGACAGCTTTGCAGATCCTTGTCATTCTAGCTGTCAGTTTGTCCAGATACTCAGGTGACATTTTACCCCACGCTTCCTGTAGCACTTGCCATAGATGTGGTGGTCTTGTTGGGTACTTCTCACGCACTTCTCACGCACCTTACAGTCTAGCTGATCCCACAAAAGCTCAATGGGGTTAAAATCCATAACACTCTTTTCCAATTATTTGTTGTCCAATGTCTGTGTTTCTTTGCCCACTCTAACTTTTTATTTTTGTTTTTCTGTTTAAAAGTAGCTTTTCTTTTAAATTTGTCCCATAAGGCCTCCTGAGTCTTCTCTTTACTGTTGTACATGAAACTGGTGTTGAGCGGGTAGAATTCAATGAAGCTGTCAGCTGAGGACATGTGATGTGTCTATTTCTCAAACTAGAAACTCTGATGTACTTATCCTCTTGTTTAGTTGTACATCTGACCTTCCACATCTCTTTCTGTCTCTTGTTAGAGCCAGTTGTCCTTTGTCTTTGAAGAATGTAGTGTACACATTTGTATGAAATCTTCAGTTTTTTGGCAATTTCAAGCATTGTATAGCCTTCAACAATGATTGACTGATGAGTTTCTAGAGAAAGCTGTTTCTTTTTTGACCTAATATTGACCTTGTCATTGGCATGCCAATCTATTGCATACTGTGGCAACTCAAAAACAAATATTAAGACAATATTAAGCTTAATTTAATGAACTAAATAGCTTTAAACTGTGTTTGATATAATGGAAAGTGATTTTCTAGCTCCAAATTAGCAATTTAGCATGATTACTCAAGGAATTGGTGCTGGAGTGATGGCTGCTGGAAATGCGGTCTAGATTTTATCCAAAATGATTTTTTTCAAATAGTGATGTGATGTTTTTTACATCAGTAATATCCTGACTATACTTGTGATCAGTTGAATGCCACTTTCATGAATTAAAGTACCAATTTCCTTCTGAATCATCAAAATCTGTAGACAAACTTTTGGCTGCCAGTGTTTGTGCATTATAAAGTCATGAATGAACGAATGCTTGAATGAATGAATTGTGAGGAAATGACTGAGGAAAATACTGTTGTATGAGGAAAGAGTTAACTAATTACCATACAAAAGAGAAAATACCAATAACAATCTCTTCAGATTCCTTGCATACTTTTTCAATCAACAATGTAAGATAAGAAAGGGTAGACAGAGATTTAACCCCAAAAAGTTTCTTATTGTTGGCCCATATTTGTTGCTATATGCACTGATTTGAGCGCTTGTGTGTTTTGTCTAAGCCGGTCGCGTTTATCCGGACGGGGCGTGGACGCGTCCTGCCATGAGCGCGCACTGACAGCTGGCACAACAGAGAGGACTCTGCGACTCGCCGACTCCAAAAACAAAAATGGGCATTGAAAAAGAAAAGTCAGAGAACAGTGTCATTATGAATGAGGAAGAATTCAACAAATCGATTGAACCTATACTTGGAAAGAATCCGAACATGTACACGCCAGTACCGGATAGAGACCCTAACGATATCAACGCACACCTAAAGGTAGGTTACAGGTTAATATCACTAATTTCGTAGAATTGATTTCTGTCGAAATAAACATTGGTGCTATTAACATTGTTGACCAGTTCATATAAGCCTAAATTTATTCGGTTTTATGCACAGTTACTTTCACGCGCATCTGTTCACGTGCTTTGTATTCCATCTTGTCAGTGTGTGTGAGTGTAGTTATTTTCGACAAGGTATAACCTGTACCGCTGCATGTGCACAACAAGTATTTCTCTCTCTCTTTTTATACGTAAAAAGGGCTTATTTGTTATTCTAAATAGCATGTGCCCTATTGCCTATTTTTCTGTCGTGTTTGACTCCACAGGTTGGCTTTGAAGACGTCATTGCTGAGCCCATCTCCACGCACAGTTTTGACAATGTGTGGATTGGCAGTCATGCCGTGTTTGAGCTGACGAAATATGTCTTCTACCGGATCCTCACCACGTTTCTGGCCGTTCCTATGGCATTTGTTGCAGGAATTGTTTTCGGGATTATCAGTTGTGTACATATTTGGTATGAAAAGGCTTCTTGTTGGGCACCAAGTCACATTTTCCACAGTCCAATTGCAGCATATTTACCCTGGCCACTTCCCATCTAGATAATGACAGTAAAACATTCAATTGATGTGAATTTGATGCCAGCATAACTAGAAAACCTTTGTTAGACATACACAAATGTATAAGTTCATTCAACTTTATTTACTTAAAAAGGTATGTCACATCAATTTGATTTAACAACTTACAGCACGTTGTTTTAAATATTGTTTCTATTTTATCTAATTGTCTCAAAAGGAAATAATGATTGAGCACATACACATGTCAATTTCCCAAATGGTGACTTTACACAAAACAACTATTTATAACCAAATCAATAATATAGAGTTTTGTATTCCTATAACGACTGATTGAAAGCACCAAAAAGTTATTTTGGTCAAACAAACATGAGTAAATTATTCTAGTGCAAGGGCTGATGTGTATGCCTCACAACTTCATTTCTGTTCTTGATTGTTTGAGTTAGAAAAATCTTAATTTTATGGATTTTTAAACCAATGAAGTTCATTGAACTCACATTACACAATTTACGTAATGTATTACTCTAAGTTCACCTTAATAATTAATATTTTGTGTTGTACACATTAATGCAATGAGTAAAGCTAAAAATGGTGTAAATATGTAGGCTAATTTTTTTAGTAGAAGTGATTCATTTTCATACGTTATGGTTGTCGAGCCAACAAATCGTCAACAATGTTTATTAATCAGTGTACAAATAGAAGACATACCACAGAGAAAGTGTTATTAGCTGTATAGCTTAGCTTTTATCTTATGTTTGAGAGTAATTTTAGTTTTGGTTAAAGTTTAGTTTTGTACAGCACACATAGGCCTATTTTCAGACATACTATATAGTTTCCAGTTCCAGCGTTATTTGTGTGCATTAACGTAAAGTCCTTTTTTCCCCATAGTAGTGTAATGTATTTCCACTAATAGTGAAAACGCCCTCACATAACTCACGATTGATTGTTGGCATTCTAGTCAAGTTTTTTCCTCCGACCTCTTAGTAGTTAGACACATGCAAGCCGAAACTCAGTCAAACTTGAAGATTGACCTTTGTGTTTTAGTTCAGCAGCACTTCAGGGTTAAACACTGCTTATTAGCACAAGTGGCTGTTCATAAACTTTACAGCGCAGCGTAACGGTGGTGACCCTTTTTGCTTAGGAATGAGTGCTTCTGACAAATTAGCCAGATAAGATCAAAGCAACCACCCAGAACACTTTAGCAACTCTATAGCAAACTCCTTGGCATTATTAGGCTTATTTTACAAACAGAAACATTTCCTAAAAGATTAGGAACTTTATTTAAATCTTATGCATTTTGTTTTTTAACATGTAGACGTGTGCTGTAGATAAAAACACACTTTACATGGTATATGACCTGTTTTTCATTCCTTATGGGCCAGTAATGTTGCCTGACAGATCCAGTATTTGTTTATTTCAAACAGAGTAAAGAGTAAATTCATGTATTCACCAAAAATATGATCATTATGTAATCCTATGTATTGGTAAACATAGTAATGGGCCCTTTTGTGTCTACAGGGTAGTGATGCCAGTGGTCCAGGGTTGCATGAAGACTTTGCCTCCCATCCAGGCGATATGGATCAGTTTGATGGACATTTTTATAGGGCCTCTTTTCTTCTGCATCGGAAGATGCTTGTCCTTCATCAATGTCAAGACTGTGCAAAACTGAGATGTTTTGATGTTAGAACACTCTACATTGAAGTGTTGTATGGTAACAGCAAATTACTATTGTGCTTGAAAGCCAGAGCTGGGTTATGCAAAAGTCCTGACCTATCAATCACCTGATACCTGATGTGACTCTCTTCATCTAACATAAGGTGTATTTAGTTTTTTATTGATGGTGATTAACTGATGGATTGCCTATCCTTGACTTCCAAAACACGGAGAAGGAAAGAATTGCATTACACAATTGCAATATTCATTCCGTTGTTTAGCCATTGATGCATAAAACTCCTACTTGGTGGTATCAATGTGAATATGCTTTCTGAGTACTATTAGGTAAGTGCATTTAAGCTTTTGTTTAATATATAAAGATATTTTTACCTTAAGATTAAGACATTGTGCTATTGCAATTAATGCATGATGTGCTAAAGAGTAGCAACACTGATATAAAAAAAAATGATGCAGCTACTTCCAATAGTACTGTAGTTGTTCTAAGTTAATATTTATATTGTTCAGATGACAGGTTTTATACCAAAATAAGATGCAGTTGTGATTTCTATGATATTAGCAGAGCTACTTTGATCATTTAACTGTACATGCTATTTATGATTTTCAGGTACATGCCTGTAACAGAGTACATTCTGCACAAATGCAGCACACTCTGTGTGTTTTCTTCTATAATAAAGATTCAGATTTCTTTTTACAATTATGTATATAATATAAACCATTCAAAATGGGGATTTGCTTGCCTGCAAAGTTGCTTGCATGCTGTTTGCCATCGATTGTGCTTTGTTAGTGGCTCCACCGGGTAAATGGAATATTTGAGAGTATAGTGGAACATTAGAAGCTCAGGTGCCATTTCCTCACCTCTTCTGAATGATGTCATGCATACATGCTGAACACAACTCAACTTTTATATACAACTTACAAAAGACCAGAACTAAGTGCCTCTAAGTTCAACAAATACAAATATTTTGAGGTTAAAGATGTGTTTTCTCTTTTTGAAAATGATGGACTTTGTTTTTTTTCTTTGCTTAGACATGGAGATCATGGCACAAGCTGTGCAGTTAAAGTGCAAGATTTAACGTCCCATTTATGCAATGAGAAAACCTTCAGGTGAAATGTTGAACATAGCAGTTATGCCTGAGGCTGACTGTGTACCCGCCCCATAAAAAAATAAAAAAATAAAAATTTAAAACAAGCACATTCCTGTAGAAGGGTTCGGCCCTAGGCCTGCATGCTAATTAGCTATTGACAGCTGATTTTTTATTAAATGTACTTTTGTATTCTGATTCTTTTGCAGAGTACGTTTAGGTTTACACTGTAAACCCTACTGTTGTAATTAGTAGAAAAATGTAATTGTCTTAATTAAACATTATTTGAAATGTCAAGTTTTGGGCTCATAACTCAAATATCTAAGTTTCTTGATTTTATTTTTCTTAAAAATGTACAGACTTAAGATTTTAAGTGTTAATTGATTCAAACTATTGAGTACAAAATGGGGGAAACATGGGGAATTCTCCTAACCCCTTGCGGTTCAATTATTTAATTGTGTTAGCTTGGTCAACGGGAACTTATGGGGGTATTTAAATAGTTTTTATTAAGAATACATGGAGGTTTTAGCTCTTTTGTAGTATTCTCCATGTTGCTTTGTTGCAAATAGTTATTTTGTATGATGACACCATTAGGGTGATCCGTGTCCCCTTTGGTCAAGTTGGACCCTGTCAACACAATCTCAGTTCTCCTTGTGCATGTGCAACTGATGTACAGGAATAGATGCATTTCTGTGGAGAAATACGTTTTTTTTAATGACTGACCTAGAATAATATAGTCTTCATTAGTTGAACTGTGTTATTGTATGACCTAAATTTAAGTCAATTCAACACAAATAATTAAGTAGAAACAACAATATTTAGATATAAAGATGAGTTTAGTCTACTTGCATCTAGCTACCCAACTTAAAATAAAAATAACTAAAATTCTATCATTCTATATGAACACCTTAACACAAGTAACAACTACACAGATTTTGGAGACACCATTACATAATTCCTTTGAAGGAACGAGCTTACTCAATAAATCAAGTAGAATCAACATATTAATGTTTTCAGTGTCACTCAAAAAAGTATTTTAGCCTATTTTTAAGATGTATCCATTTCAATTTAATAACAAATTTCCATCTAATTGAATTGCCTAATCTTTAACCAAATAAAGTGTATACATCTTTAAAAATGCAAGCTTTATTAATTACATTTTTTTCAAGACTAATCAATTCAATTAGATGGAAATTTGATATTAAATCGAAATGGATACATCTCAAAAATAGGCTAAAATATTTTTTTTCTATTTTTGATCTGTTACATGCTAATTGTGTGCATATTGCAAAAATATGCAAGAAGAGAAAACCATAGGCTTAGCCAATAAATGTGCTATAACCATATAATATGCCACAATATTAATTATATAATTCTCTATTTTTTTAATCAAATGGTTTAAATAGAACTTAGTGTTCTGTCAACGCTTAAACCTGACCATTTATAAACCTGCCAATTTAACCTGAGCTAAAACGACCTTTGTTCACTACCTACTTTCGTTTTTGTTTGCATATTTTGCATTGCCGCTCAATATGCCAGAACCTGATCTTGATAGTCAAATATTTTTACCTTTGATAAATGATCTCTACAATTTAAAGGAGTAAAAATAAAAATGTATAGATAAAAAAAGGAAAAGTATAGACAAATAAATCAAAAGTTAGACAAATGCGGGGAAGCAAAAACAAGAATATTTGATCTTGAAAACATTACAACGTGCAAGCCTTGAGGTACATTTTGGAATGCAAACCGAACTTTGAGGTTATATACTTCAAGTCAACTTCTAAGGCCATTTATAGGCTACATGTTATCTGAGGGATTCTACAGTGCCCAATTATGCTTCTCATTTGGGAAAAATCACGTCAAAATCGCCACCACTAATACTGCGTAGTTCCGTGAGGCAGTCTAATAGCCTGTCCTCGTGAGTGACTGAGAGAAACTCCCACTCTGTGCAATACAGACCAGATAAACGCCATTCAGGGGATGAAAGATGCGCATTATAGAGCTGTAGTACACAGAAAAGAGCAGGGGTGTTGTTAGTGGAGGACGACTAGGTTTCTCAGTGAGAACTCCCCACTGTAGGCTAAGCAGTCCCCACGCCTCCCATGTTGAGTGATTGTCTTGTTTCCACTCACATCTGATAGCGCTTCAGGCACGGGACAGCATGACTAGTGGATTCAAGGACGGGACACCTGAAGAGGTAATGCTGACGCTTATTTTATATGATTTTTAATTGTATATCAAATATGACCCTTCGTGGAGCAAGCTTTAACATTTTTCCTAAATGCAACAGAAATTAAGCTGATATAATTTGGTTCTTAAATAGGTGTGTTGGAACCTTTGTCCACTATTGGCTATTTTTCGTGCGTTGGCCAATTTGTCTTATCTTTTTCTGGCACGCACTTACATTCTTTCTCCGTCTGTGTCAAACATTCACTCGTTCCTGAGTGCTGTAACATATTTCATCCCTCCTCCTAAGTTGAGTAAGGGTATATTTCCACAAACGTAGAACTGCTGGAAGTAATGCAATTACAATAAATCCAGATATTACTTGCTCATCTCAAATAAACAGTCGCGCGCGTGAAATTTGCGCGCGCAACTTTTACTGAGCGCCTCACAGTTATTTCTTATCCAGTATTATGTATAATGTAAAAATTTAAGGGGGAAAATGAAAGAAAAGAAGAAAAAAACGTAAATACTTCCTAATGTGCATATGTTTTTAATTTGGAAGTATGTTTTCCGTGTTTTCCAACCGTTTCGCGAAGCGCGAGGGGAGCGTTGTTTGTTCGTGCTCAAAGTATGAAATGACGCCCCCCTGCGGTGTTAAGCTGAAACTTGGTTCCAGAGGGGTGTGGTGCTTCATTTCTATCCGTTTAAAACCATCCCATGCCAGGGTTGTCTGCTGAGTTGCGCCCCAGTCTCCCCTCCACGCCTGCTTCATTTTCTGTTTTCTTTGGAACCACAGGAATACGACCACTCGCCGTTCATCAGGAAACAGGGGAACATTTACAAACCCAATAATAAAGAAATGGATAACGACAGCATCAACGAAAAGGCACTTCACGATGTCCACACCAAGGAGATTGACCTGGTCAACCGTGACCCAAATCATATAAATGACAACGTGGTCAAGGTAGGTCAAAACCTCACTACTTTTTTGTTGTTTTTTTTTTTTTTTTTTTTGCGTTATGCATTCGTTATTTATTTATATACATTTTTTGTTCTATTTTAAAAAAAACAGTCAATGTCAATTCACTCTTGAAAAATGTGTCATTAATGTTATTTATAGATAAATGCATGACGTAATATAATTGAATATAAAAAAAGTGCATGCAACTATTCATAAGAAATTTCCGAAATGTGTTTAAAGAGAATACCGTTTTTACATACTGCAAAAAATGCAACATTTTGAGAATAAAAATGTCAATATTAAAAGAGGTAGTGAGTCAGTGGTCACTAGTTGACACAGCAGCTCTCTCTGAAATGTGAAATGTTCTGACTGTGTGGCAGGAGTTTGTGAAAGTTTGACATGCTCGGGACATACTGCTGTGGAAACTCCTATTGACAAGCTGTGGATGGGAAAGTAATGCCTTTATTATAGAGGAAATATTAAGAGCTTCCTGTTTTGGAGCCAAGGCTGTGCACCTAACATTCTTAACAAAACATTTTCCTGGGCGTGTTGCATAGAGAGCTTTCCCATAAAGAAAGAATAGTTCTGAATGCTATTGATTGTCACTCAGGGATTCAGCTCTGATGACCCGAAGATATAGGAATACACGGCACCTATTAAAAACCGATCCACCCTAGTGTTCCCACCACAATATGACTCTGAGACATGAGTCACGTCCCTAAGGATACATGGAATTGAATAGTTCTTAAGATTTGGCTGTAAATTGGATCCAGAAGACACTGGAATAACTTTTCTATTTAAGATGTGACATTTGTTGAAAATTATGGGATTGATGTCTCAAGGGATTGAATAGTCAAACAAATGTTGTGCCGTGAACGCACATGGTCCATTTATTTTGTCCTTAAAAGGGGCTGAGCAAATTGTCTCGAGTGGTCTTGCGTAGGAGATCGTAGCAGGGATTTCCCATCTCCATTTTCACAAATTCTCTGTACATGCATGCACACACCCCCACACACATGGGCCGTTCCTGCAGCGGGACGTCCAGACCATAATGCACTCAGCGTCCAAGTGTACTCCCACAGACATCCACATCAAAGATCCTTGTGTGCAGAAACATATGCGTAGCTTTCCCTTGAAACAGAATATTTTCCTCTCATAAAGTGCATTCTTTTAATAGCACGCTGGAGCAGGATTCCACATGGAAATCTGGATTGTGCATAGTCTTTGTACAGACCACGCAAAGACCCTCCACAAAGTCTAATATAGGAAAAACATCCAGAGACAATATATTTACAGTAATAAATCTTTGGGTTTTCATCATTTTCTCACCCTCATGTTGTTTCGAACCCGTAAGGATTTATTTTTCATGGAATTAAGGATTGTCCCGATACTGCTATCAGAATCCAGTCCGATATTGCGCTCAAATACTTGTAAAAATGCTCCAATACCAAAAACCGACACCTTCTGACGTACAAATGTCATTCCGTAAACATTCAGGACACAAATTAAAATCATGTTAGTCCTAGTGTGATTATTAAACCACAAAGAGTTGAATACTATAGGCTAAATATATAGTTTTCACGTGCTGCGCTTCAAATGTGAGCGCATGTGAACGTGTGGAGCCGATGTTGTGCTGACGTCGACGGCTCCTTTTAGAGCTCCTTGACTCATACATGGAAAATCACCATCATCATGATGAGCATTTCATGCCCTGTTTGTAGCAAATGACAGCAAGCAGAGCACAAATTCACTTTGTATCGCAATGCACATACAGAATGCATATTTATTTAATTAAACAGCAACCTTTTTGTGGTTTGATAATCATATTGGGTCATGTAATTACCTGCTTTTCTGGAAGTGAGGAGCTACTATCAAAAACACACAGAAATGGATAGGGCTTCTAAATAAAAGCTTCCACCATAGAAAAGCTCAATTTAAATGGAAAAACATAAATACATCACTACTGTATAGTTATGTAATATTCACTTTTGTACACTCAAAGGTAATTGTATTATACTTAAAGGGATAGTTCATGCAAAAATTAAAATTCTCTCATCATTTACATGCTTTGCCATCCCAGGTGTGTATGACTTTCTTTAATCTACAGAAAACAAATTATGATTTTTATAAGAATATATTATCTCTGTAGGTCTATACAATGCAAATTAAGGGGTGCCAAAATTGAGATGCTCCAAAAAGCACATAAAGATATCATAAAAGTTATCCATATGACTCCAGTGGTTTAATCCATGTCTTCTGAAGTTATATAATTAGTGAGAAGCAGATCAATATTTAAGTCCTTTTTTGCTTGAAATTCTTCTCCTTGCCCAATAGGGGAGCGATTTGCAGTATGAATGTAAATCACCAAAACACAAGAAGAATGTGAAAGTTAAAGTGGAGATTGATTGAACCGAGAGTAAAAAAGGACTTCAGTATTGATCTGCTTCTCACCCACACTTATCAAATCACTTCTTAAGACATTGATTTAGCCACCAGAGATCTAAAAATCTTCATTTGAGTTGAGCTGATGAAAGAAAGTCATACACATCTGGGATGGCATAAGAGTGAGTAAATGATGGGAGAATTTTCATTTTGGGGGAACTATCCCTTTAATCACTATCTCACATCTGTGATGCTCTGTTATGCAGCACTTCATTTGACAAAAATAACTCTAATGTTGTAGTTTGGATTTTGCTGTGGGGTTCTGTACAAAAGCACTTCACTTGGTAAAAATAATACAATATTATGTTGAAAATGAATTGTTCTATTCTCATTTGAGTAAAGTATTTATTAATTTATTTATTCAGACATCGTTTTGATGATAAAAGTTATATAAACCATTGATATGGAATTCAGAAAAATAAATTAGGTATCGATATTGGCAAGTACCTAAAAGGAAATATTGAAAAAATAGATGGTATCTGGACATCCCAACGTGGAATGAAAAAGGAGATGTCAGGGACTGACAACCTCAGTCGCCATTTACTTTCATTATATGGAAAAAGTGCTATGTTAACATTCTTCTAATTACTTCTCTTGTTTTCCATTGATGAAAGTAAGTCATATGGGTCTGAAATGACAGGAGAGTGAGTAAATGATGACAGGGTGAACTAAACCCTTTATAAGTTACTGCACATAAATGTGCATTTTGAAATAATTCACATGAGTCGCCATGGTGATCGAAGATTTAGAAAAGAATAAACAATGAAGTTTTACATCCTGTGACTATGTCATTGTTTTGGAACGATCTACTGTTGTTCCAAGTACAATATTTTGATGCATAATTTGCTCCGTACACTGGTGATTTAGACTATTACCAAAGCGGACTGATCATATATAATCACAGGCAAGAATGCAAGTTGATACTTATTTCCGTCGCATTATCTCAGAACACTCTGCAGTCTGCTCCAGAAGTGTTTATTTGAACTGTTGTATAAAGTCATAGTTGTTAGATTCAAGTAATGGAAACTATGTGTCCGCCAATAGGGATATACTGGAGATAAATGGAAGGTTAGGACAAGCTTTATATATGACTATATAATTTGGAGCTTCATTGCCAACTTTAGCCATAATGGTTTCAAATCCTTAGATAAGTATAATCAATCATTTAACTGTTACATAACTTCAACACACTTAATCTAAAACATTCATATTAATGTATTATCAGTTGCAAGATCGCCATAAACATAGCATTGCATAGCATAAGCTTATTTATGTTGCGTTGACACAAAACCCACCTTTCAAACACATCACATGATTTAAAAAAGGAGCTGTTAAATAAATATTAGCTTTATCTTGACTTTCACGGGTGACTGTGAAGAACAGAGTGAGTGTGTGTGTGCTCTTTCTCCCAGTATAATCAGCAGTGTCACAGCTGAAATAAACACATATTTATATAGAAGCAGGTGTACTGACATACAGATTGAACTTAAGTTTTGCTTGTTCGTCTAATACCTAAACTATGCTTAAAGGGATAGTTCACCCAAAAATTAAAGTTTTGTCATAATTTATTCACCCTTGTGTTGTTCCAAACATGAATGGGTGAACTATCTCATTAAGATGTGAGGCTTAATAAATGTTTTTTGTGTGTGTGTGTGTGTGTGTGTGTGTGTGTATTAGCCAGAGTCCTTTTCTAAATGTTAGTGTTTGGTGTCAGGCACAAGTCTAGTCACAAGGTTTAAAGAACTATAAAGTGACGTGTGTGAGCCAGGTCGTACCAGTCTGGTGCAGTCATTAAGGTACTGTACACTGTACAGAAGCTGTCCATGAGGAATGTAGAGATTGGTGAAGGGGAGGAGAGAGAATGGGACTGGTTCTTCCAATGTCTGTTGAGTTCAATAGTTGATAACGAGGAAGGAAACTATCTCTATGTTTATAAAATGCGAAAGTCAAATCAGTTTTGATTAAAACTATAATGTATATGCATATAATGAGTTATTAACCTATAGTTGGAAACAAAGCAGTCTGGTTAAGCTGAATGTGAATGTGTCAGTTTAAAAGTAAAATGTGAACAGGATGATATCAGTTCAGTTTTAATGGAAACAGAACTTAAAATTAACTGAAATTGAAGAGCACTATGCTCCATTTGGCTGTCTTCAATTTAAAGCTTCTTGTTCTATATATTAGTAGTCTAGTATGTAGCAGCCTTTTATGTAGACCAACTCTAATATTCACAATGCAAAGGTACTTCCCCAGTCCACCCAGAATATTTAGCAGAAAGAGAAAGAGAAATCGGCCCAGGATTTTACATAGCAACTGGCCCAAATTGTGGTG
Source organism: Moxostoma hubbsi (assembly GCA_032164185.1). Lineage (NCBI taxonomy): Eukaryota > Metazoa > Chordata > Actinopteri > Cypriniformes > Catostomidae > Moxostoma > Moxostoma hubbsi. Next base: position 13,093,287 of record JAVLUX010000040.1, read on the forward strand.
GTGGTGTGGGGGGGTGATGGTCGCTGTCCTTTTCTGCATATCACGGCAGCTTTTTGTGGTTCATTCTGCATAAAACGGTGGCTTATTTTAGCTTATCGCGGCACATTTGGCCCTTTTCACGGACGACCCACCATTCTCCCGATTGCCAGTCCTCCCCTGATCGGCCCCAAAGTGCATCGGCCCACCGTGAAAATGACCGGTATGCCAGATTACCAGTCCAGCGTGGCCCCAATTTAATTACACATTGAAGTCTTAGGCCAGAAACAAGTACACATACGCAGATGCGAGCACTTGGCCAACGCATTGTTATCACGCAGTGTGGCTTAACGTGCGTTTTTGCGCTACCGTGTCAGTAATACACCTCAGTACTCAAGGGGGCGATAGAGTTTCCTTCTAAAATCTGTGCTAATAAACTAGATATTATTTTTCAGGTTGCTAGAAATATTTTGACTTTAACTTCTTTTTGACTTTTCTCTTCAAACTCTTGCTCTGCCATGAAAGTAGTTGAGTTGAAAAAGAAAACTCACTATAGACGCAGACAGTTTAAGCTAATGTCCGCTATAGCACCCCTTGTGGCAACATTGAGAATGCAACATGTATTGCGTTGTGTTACGAATTGTGGTCTGACACATTTTGGAATGTACGAAATCAAGCTTGCGATGCTAGAAAGCATCTGCGTTCAAATACCTGCACAGAGTAGACTATGTTACAGCCTTTTAAAGTACAGTAGCAAAAACAGACTGTTAATACTACGAATCAAGAGAGAGGGTGGAAAATGGTTATGTAAAACTAAACTACGACAGTTTTTGGTGTAAAACCAGCAATGACCAAGGAAACCAAGGAAAGGTTCAAAGTCTGTAAAGGTGTTCAATAAAGCTTCATAAAAGAGAAGCTAGACCTAACAACAACTTAATTCTAATGTAAACCTGGACTCTTTTTTTTGTCTCCAGGTTGAATTTGAGGATGTGATTGCTGAGCCCCCTGGCACGTACAGTTTTGATGGCGTGTGGAAAGCCAGCTTCACCACCTTCACAGTAACCAAGTACTGGTGCTACAGGCTTCTGACGGCCCTGGTGGGCATCCCGCTCGCCCTCATATGGGGCATCTTCTTTGCCATCCTCTCCTTCATCCACATCTGGGCAGTGGTGCCCTGTGTGAAGAGCTACCTAATTGAGATCCACTGTGTCAGTCGAGTCTACTCCATCTGTGTGCACACGTTCTGCGACCCGCTGTTCGAGGCCATCGGAAAGTGCTTCAGCAGCGTTCGGGTCACCACCACCAAGGTGGTGTAAGGATACGGAGAGGAAAAGAGCCAGAGGGAATGGGTGGGATGGGGTAATGGAAACCAATGTCCAACACAGGGAGATCATTTTTAATGAAATTAAAGCCTCTATAATAAAAAGAGGGCAAAACAAAAGTGAACAGAGATGGGATTATCAAGGGTTGCACTGTATTAAGGTGACTATAAGAAACAATACTCCTCTCTGTCTCTGTTCAAGAAGTACATAATCTTAATCTCCTCACATTTTTGGATTCCAATGCATCATCTGTTAATAATTCAAAAAATTATTTGAAATTTGTTAGCCTGTCTCATTTTAGGAACACAGTTTCTGCCTTACTTGTGTTGAGTCTGTTGTTTTATTGTCCCCTTTCATTCATTCTTGTAACAACGTAATTTTGCGGTGTTTAAACAACTAATAGCTTTGCTATCTTCGTTCTTCTTTCAGTATTCCATTTGGTAGATGTGTACTGTCACCCTTAAATGAATAGTTCACCCAAAAATGAAAATTAACTCACCTTCAGGCCATCCAAGATGTATATGACGTATATACGTCATATGTGATGGTCATATATGATATGAAATATATGACGATGTATATTTCGTCATCAGAACTGGATTTAAGATTTTTAGGAGAGTATCCCAGGTTTTTAGCCTCATCCAATGCAAGTGAATGGACACCAATGGTCCAAAAAGCATATTTAGGCAGCATCAAAGTAATTCACACAAATTACTAATCGACAGTCGATTAAAAACCTGGGATACATTCCTAAAAATCTTAAATCCTGTTCTGATGAAGAAAGAAGGTCATATACATCTTGGATGACCTGAGGGTAAATTATCAGCAAATTAACATTTTTGGTTGAACTATTCCTTGAAGGCCAGAATTTGGTTTTCCGCATGCCAATGCATCTCACGCACATTGCGTATGACGTAAACATCAGCAGCACAGTACGCATGTATTGTCCATGTGCAGCATCGTTTTTCAAGACGTGCAGACTTTGCCCGTCACTGGTGCATGTGCCTGCCATTGACTGTGCTACAAGAGTGTTGAATTCCCCCGTATGGGCTCACGGTCAAATGAGTTTACTTTTAAAGGCTGAGCACTAGACAGTGCACAAGATGAAGCGGCACCATGTCCTAACCAGGCGCAATAACTTTCGAGCAAACAATTTGTCTGTCCATACTGAACGTGAAATAGCTGCAAGATGCAACACAGCCAGTTGATATTTGATATTTAATACCTTGTTATGTGTAGTAGGATTTTGAAACAGTGAGATTTCATGGTGGCCGGGGCTATCCTGTACAATGAAGCTGGGTAAAAATATTGATTTTCCAATTAATCTTCATTTGAACAATCTCGATATTGATTCTTAAAAATCCTTTCTTAAAAATGTTTACTTTAACTATTAAAGTTTACTTCAGTTTTGGTTGTGTTTATTATTAAATCTGTAAATAAGTCGCAATTTAACTGCACTGCTTGGGCCCTTTTGTTAAATGTAAACATTTATATTTTCATAATGTACCAAGTTAAAAGTTTCCTTGTTTAATTTACAGCAATAGCGGAGAATGAATTATTTCATATAAAAAATAGTTATTATACTGTAAATGAAATATACCGGAATAAACCTTAATTGAATCAAATAGTATCGTAATTGACTCAAGAGCTTGTGAATCGGAATTAAATAAAATCGGGAAATTTCTATAAATACCCAGCCCTACTGTACAATTCAAGTAATCAACAAAATGGCCTTTTGCCATTCTGGCTGATTATTACAAAACTTCAGATTTACATAGAAGAGACTGATTTTAATGCTTGACACATTGACGTGTAGTACCTGGTTTGGGCATGGTGTTATTTGCCATCATCACTGGGGTTTGTATAATCCAAGTTTAATGTTTGTTTTTTTGGGGGGGGAGGTTGGGTTTGGGGGGGATCTTACAAATTTTTGAGAAAAAGTGGGTGTGGCCCTACTGATGTAAAGACTGCCCATCACACTGCATGTTGCCACTGAAAATGGTGGATGGCCTAAACATGGGCAAAATAGGTGCCCTCACTGAACCATTTGTCAGCTCAGCATATACTAACAAAGAGACTGTTCCTGGCTCTATGACACATAACGCTTTAAACTGGTCATCATGTCAACAGCTTTATGAGTGACTTCCAGAGAGACGTAACGTGAATTTACCTACTCAGCTTAACCACACCAAGGACATAAACCTTGTGGGGTCTTCTAGAAGTCGTGAAGATTGAACTCTTTTCACATGAAAGAAAATTATCTCAGCCTTAACAAACACATAAACATATGTTTGCGGCCTTTGAAGATGAAGAACTTTTTGTTTTTGTTTTTTATATACGCTTCTGTAGTACAAAGAGATATAATTTGGGTTGGAATTTTGTCCCTGCAAACATAAACGAACCTGTCTACTTCTCTGTTTGTTCACTGTTAGATAAACACACACACACACACACGCACTGGCAAAGACTGGCAGCAAACTTAAGTATCCGGCCTCACAGGCTGCTGCTAAAGTGGGGTATAGTATTTAGTACTGACGTTAAGATCACTTTTGTCACCTCTTTGTCAACCCGCTTTGACCCAGTCACTTCTTTGTCTACCTGCTGTCTTAGTATCTATTGCAAAACATGTGCTTAAATGAGTCAACCTCTGTAGATGAGATCATATTTTTATATGAAAACTGAAATTCTCTTTCCTTGCTTTTATTGTAAAATCACATAATGCTGTGCACATTAAAAAAATAATATAAGCCTATAAAAGATTTTATTTGTCTTTATTCGTGAATTATTTTGTGTTTTTAAGTAGTGAAGCTATTGCAAATTAATAAACAGGCCTTTCTCTCTTGTAATAAACAACTATTTGATTAAAATGCTTTGCTTTAGATTTAGGATTTTGTTTAAAGCCCTTCTGGGCTGCTTGAAACTCTCTGTGGTCATTTTAAGGCTCTCTGTATTCACGCACAAGACTGGCACAATCCTTGAAGTCATGCCATTTAATATTGCTTGGTAAACATTAGGTGATGTTTAAAGTGTAGCCAGTTAAACAGGAATATGCACCTATGCACAGGATTACTAAAATAAAGAGGAGTGAAATAAATCATAAGGATGCTTATTAATTTTCTACATTCCCCTAGTGAGCCATTGGACTGCAAGTATTGAACCTGTGCTTAATGCTAAAAGGAAGTTTAAAAACTTTGTTTAAACACTGACCCTTAACACTTACTTAGTTTAATCATTTTAAACTATGAATTGCACTATGCACAAGTAATATTGGCGTTATATTCATGATGTTATTCAGAGGGGAACTGGCCCCCACAGTGAGTCTGGTTTCTCCCAAGGTTATTTTTCTCCATTAACCAACATCTTATGGAGTTTTGTGTTCCTTGCCACAGTCGCCTTCAGCATTCTCACTGGGTTTATAAATACAAATATTATTTAATTACTTATATTTAAACACAATTATATTTTATCAAAGTACACAATGATGACTCTAAGACATTATAGATAAAAAATGTAAATTTTCTGCTAATGCCTGATCTTCTGTAAAGCTGCTTTGAAACGATGTGTGTTGTAAAAGGCGCTATACAAATAAAAATGACTTGACTTGACTAGATGTACAGTACAATTTGTACTTTAGTTCACATTCATAAAAATGTGTTATCTTAACCTATGACGGGTGCTTTTCTGCCATCATGAAGAATAAGGAAAGTTTATTTACATGGTGCCAAAGAACAAAGCTGTCTGTGACTGACACTTCTGAAATTTTAGCTTGCAACATGTGTTTTTACAGAAGAGTGTCTAGAATGATGGATTATGGAGGTTGAGGAGGGCTTGTTTGAAACATAAAAAAACAGGGTGCAAATACAGACAACTCTGCCTTTTTTGTACTTTAATTTAGAAACATAACCTCTCTTTGAATGTCAAGTTATTTATGTATGTTGTAATACAAGGGGCCCCGGTTACTCGTGGGAAAGAAATCGGCCCTGGGTTTTAAATAAAAACTGGACCAAAAGTTGTTGAGCGGGCCAGTCTGCCCCTGATGGGATGGCACTGTCTTTAATTTATGCAATGCTACCTGATTAGGCTGCTCTTTTAAAAATTTGGAGCATAACCAGTAAATTACGCACTTATTACAATTGGCTGATAGGTAATGTAACCAAGAATGTAATCATGTAATCAATTAAAAGGTAAATGTAATCATATTATGCTCATTATAATCAAATTACATATACTAAATTTTTGCAATCTGATTTTATAATCCAACTACATGTAATTTGTTACTACTCAGCACTGAACATGGGTGACATTGACCTCAATCATGATTCATTCCAAAATTTTCCTATTATAATACTGTGAGTAAAAGTAAGGCAAAGTAATTTAATTTATATATCACATTTCATACACAGTGGTAATTCAAAGTGGTTTACATAGACATAAAGATAAATAAATTATAATAAACTAATAATAATCATAATAAACTACTGTAGTCTAAACTGGAAGCATTCCCTGGAAATCATACGAAGAAAATATTTAATTTCATTTTCCCACATAAATGCAAACCGGTTTACAATTATGTTTCATAATTTGAAAGCATGACAGCAGAGACTTATATTACATTAGATAGGAAAATAATCTACTGTACATTAAATCTATAGAATACGTCAAATGTAATTTAGCACCCCCTGCGGGCACTGGGGATAATAACACACAAAGATGAAATCAAGAGCTGAACCAACTTTTGGACCGTGAACACAATTTTTTTTATTATTATTATTATTTTTTTTTTTTTTTTTTTAATTTATTTTTTTTTTTTTTTTGCTGTCATAAAATCACTGTATCAACAGGATATCCTACTTAGCCAGGAGAGTTATAATCACATATAATTTCTTGTTGCAGATTAATTTATTGCAATTTTAATCTACAAAGGTCATGATGAAGGATTAAGTTTTGGCCCTGATATGTTAACTGTTAAAATAAACCATTTATCAGTAAATATTATATATGAGACAGAAGTATTTGTTTAGTTAACAATGTGAATTTACTACTATTGGCCACCATGTGCCACCAGGCAGAGGTATTTTGTTACAGGGTGTGCTTAAATGTAGCATTTCTGTGTAATAACACCCCCTCCTGGTAAATAACAAAAGAACTGCATACACGTTTCTTTTCAATGTCACTAGGTTGATTAAATCTACTATAACAATGACATTTAAATTTGTAACTGAATATGGGTCTCTTTGTTTTTTATATCAATTCTTCTACAATGCCATCCTATTCTATTACACCCTATGAAACTGAAGTTACCAGAAGATGTATAGCTTTGGAGTGTATAGTTCATTTTCCCCCATATCCCGTGAGCATCACAAAACCTGTTTCTTTCATTATTTTATCATTGTTGTCATTATCGTTTGAAAATCTACGGCTATGAATGTACAAAACACTTGCCTATGTCCTGTAGAGATTCGCACTGGGTCTTATAGGTCTTCTATCCATTTCCATTTATGCATTTGGCAGACGCTTTTATCCAAAGCAACTTACAGTGCACTTATTACATGGACAATCCCCCTGGAGCAACCTGGAGTTAAGTGTCTTGCTCAAGGACACAATGGTGGTGACGGTGGGGATCGAACCAGCAACCTTCTGATTACCAGTTATGTGCTTTAGCCCACTATACCACCACCACTCACGCCAATGAAAAAGGGGATTTCTACAGGTGTGTTTGTGACTAAACAATACGTTATGGCTTTCTCAACAGAGAATGATGTCTTCTATGATACAGAGTATATGCTAACTTTCACTGTGCAGCCCAAAAGAGTCCCACTACCAGGTGTTCATTTGTAATTCCACTGGCACCACAGTTGAATTATTGTCACTATGGAAACAATCACACTAGAGAAAAACAAACACACATAGGCTACCTTCTGTTGCTGGAAAATTGTAATCAGTGGAAATGTCCTCAAATGCTGTCCATCCTTTCTTTAAAAATGTCAATTGTTTCTGACATTCAGAGGATTAAAAGTGTGTTTGTACGTGTTGTCTTTTTGTGGTAACTGTTTTTGTCAAACCTGCACCCTGCGGTGAAACTACTGCCGTTTGTTTTCCAAAGGTTTTCAGGAAAATTACACACTGAATGAACAAAAGAGGGATTTTAGTGACTAATGCTGTTTGTCAGAATGTAACAAGACCAGAGAACACGGCCCTCCTAAGATCAAGGGTGATGACCAAGTGTGCTGGCTGAATAAAGGAAAATTCTTTGCTATCTGTATCCTTGGCTCAAGTCCTAAAAAAAGGGCTTCATTCCACTCAAGTGAAAAAAAAGAAGAAAAAAGAAAGGATATCTGAATTTAAATAAATCGGAAGACTGTAGGCTTCAAAACAGTAAGGTTGATTAGATGGATTTTTTGTTGTTGTTGTTGTCTTGTATTGGCTAACACAGAGCAGTTTTTAAAATCTATATTTAAACAGATCTGAAATGATGTCATATGACCCTGACTCAAACAATGCCAACTGGGTGAACTAATCATCTTAAGTGCACTAAAACTTTGTTTTCAGCATATCTTTAAACCTACAGTTTTTTTTAATTTAGCACTTTACCCTGTTAAACCTTTCCTGCAATAACAATCTCAATTCCATTTCTCAATATATTATGATTTTGTGACTGCCCCTCTGAATAACACAGAGATATTATCTGAGGTTGCCCAGGGCAGAGAGTTCATTTTGCTTTTATGAAAGCAATATTCCGGGTTCAATACAAGTTAAGCTCAATCGAAAGCATTTGTGACGTAATGTTGATAACCAAAAAAACTACCTTCGATTTATCCATCCTTTTCTTTAAAAAAAGCAAAAATCGAGGTTATAGAGAGGCACTTACAGTGGAAATGAATGGTGCCCATTTTGTGAGAGTTTAAAAGCAGAAATTTACAAGCTTTTAACTTTATTAAAGCACTTACATTAATTGTTCTGTTAAAACGTGCGTATTACTTGATGGTTGAAATTTTCGTTTTTACAGTCCTTGACAGGTTTTAGGGTTTACAGCGTTATGCCAGCATGGTACCCAAGTTGTAAAACTTGATATAATTTGACTCAGAAAAGGTTAGTAAGTGATTTTATCACACCAAAATCATGTTTACAGACATCTTCTTCATGTCTTGTGGCTATACTTTTGAAGCAGTGAGTATTTTAATGTTTACGGATTTTTCTTAAAGAATAGTGACAATTCGATTACTTTTTTTTTTTTTTTTTTATTATCAACATTATGCCACAAATGCTGTTGATTAAGCTTAACTTGTATTGAACCCAGAATATTCCTTTAATAGATACAGCATCTTGCCTTACTCTCTGGTGAGGATTCTTTCATTTATAACTTACAATTTTTATATGATGCTTGACAGACAAGAAATAGAGGTAAAACTGCACTTTTATCGTCCGAGGGTCACAGAAAACTGAACTCGGGGTATTGTTTACAGCCTTTTATAATACTGTAAACTGTTGCAGGATACTCAGTACTGCAGTAATGGTCTATCCATATCTGTCAGCAGCCAATCTTTGAAATTATCATGCAAAATGAACGACATGAGGATAGTTAAATTGCTGCTCTGCTGATGAGCACAACAACTAAGAGCCTCTTCTCAAATGAACCATGGCCGGTTTAAATGGTCAGCCATCAATCAGAGTTTACAATAGGAGAATGACCAGGTCAGCAGTAACCTAGATTATATTGATTGTGGCAGTAATAAATATAGCATGAGACTAAATTAGGCTCAAGACGAATTGTGTGGGTGGTAAATCTGGATGGATCAGCTCTGTAGATGATCTGTGGTGTCCTTCCTCCACTCTCTCCCAGTCAGACAGCAGATCACACCTTTTATTGATGAGTTTATATCTAATGTGGGATAGTTAAAGAGTGCGCTACATGCATCAGAACACCACTAAGTGGCGACAGAATACCTTGAATAATACTTAATCTCTAGAGTAAACCCTGTGTATGAACTTTGTGGCAGCTTTTAAAACTAGATGACGATAAATAATGTAGAAAGTTAGCATAATAACATGTTGACCAAATCTGACCACAAAAATATTTTTGAAATGTGTCATGCTCACGAGACCTTTTTAAAAAGCATGTCAGGGCAGACGGTGAATAAATACTGCAGTCATATGTCCAGAATCTCACACTTTGGGGTTTAGTTATTACTGGTGTGGCAGTATCTATCCATATGCTTTCTCGCAATCAGGCTTTGTTATAAATGGCCATGCATACAGAAAGTAGGCTATATACACTTCGTTAAGCCCTATAAATTGGGACAATGGACGCACTGAATACGATGTAATTGTATGTAATACTTTTCCTAACTGGAAAGTCGATGCATATAACTTTCCACGTTACACAATGCAATATACTGTACATAGGCTACATACTATTACGCAGTTTGGTCATTAGAGAGTGATTGATGGAAATCGTATTTATAGTCGTATATAATAGCCTAGTAATTGTAGTTGACTTTAAATGGATGGTTTAATCAAATCAAATAAATACATAAATAGAGGGTTTGATAAAAGTCATATTTTCTTGCTCTTAATGTCTTTATTTATACACTAACATTGATATTATAGTTTCAGTACGTTTCATTAACAGCCAATCATCGAACCATCATGCACCACAGCGAGTGACGCAACAGTCAATGATCTGAATGTACTCACCTGAGAGACCCATTTCATCCAATTGCACGCGCACCACGGAGGAACGACCCCGCTGCGTTTGCGGAGAGAGAAAAAAACAAGCCTTTTAAACTGAGGTGACCCATTCTGAGTGTCAGTCAACCGCTGAAGTGAGTGAGTGAGTTGAATACAGTGTTAAGGAGAGAGAGCGAGAGAGCGAGTGAGAGAGAGGAAGAGTGGGTAACTTTTAACCAGAGAGAAACTCTCCGCCGCATCCCATCTCGAGACCGCTGGCATCCGCCAGAAACAGCGCGCGGACGCTGTGGAAAGATGTGATTATATTTTATTTCTGTCTCCGACAGGTATCTTTATTTTACAGGTGAGTGTGTGTCTATTTTATATTTGACGGTTTAGAGTTGATGATAACACGTATTAGCGAAGCTTGTAACTTTCTTGAGGTTTTTTATTTGAACCAAAATTAGATATTTAGTGATACATACTAAATATGTATATATATATATATATATATATATATATATATATATATATATATATATATATATATATATATATATATATATATATATATATATATATATATATATATGAGCTATCAACATAAACCTGCTTTTCGTGTTTTTTTTTTTTTTTGTGTTTTTGGTCTGTATTTCTTATGGAAGCTCAGTGTTGACAATCTGAGTCATTTTATCTGAAACTAGGTTTCGCTGAAGCGCAGGTAAGAAAACAGAAGCTTTTGTTTGGGAATTTTGTAATGTAATATTTTGAAAACAGCTTTATTCACTTATTTATCTCAAAACACCTACAGAAACGTCTAAGGCTGCAAAGAGAACAGTCTTTTCAGAACTTGAGGCACTTGTGTGCCAGAGGACCTCCAGTGTGTCAAGTGTTTTGAAGCTGCAAATGAAGTGGTTACGTTTAGAAATGCTGCAGTTACTACACTGTTAAAAGTACAACTGGGGAACTGTTACTATGGCGATATTTCACAGGGGGGAAAATGTGTTGGATTTACTTAACATATATATTTTGTATTTTTGCATCACACTTTTTAAGTAAGTTCAGCTAATGGTCATTTTATGTCACCATAACTAGAAAACACGTGTTAAATGTATTCAAATGGATCAGTTGATTCAACTTTATTAACTTGAAAAGGCATGTCACACAAATTTTTAAGTTTTATTTAATTTAATTGGCTAAAAAGTAGAAAGAAGAAAAATAAGGTCAGTCATTAAAATTGCCTCCCCAATGAAGTGCACATAAAATCAAATAAATAGTTGAATTAATTGATGTTATGTATATACATTACTGTGCAAAATTTTAGGCACTTGCGAAAAATTTGCATAGTGAGTATGTCTTCAAAAATAATGCCATAAATAGTTTTCATTTATCAATTAACGTCATACAAAGTCCAGTAAACATAAAATAAAAGATAAATCAATATTTGGTGTGAACACCTTTGCCTTTAAAACATCACCAATTCTCTTAAGTACACATGAACAAAGTTTTCCTTGATTGTTGGCAGATGTGATGTTCCAAGCTTCTTGGAGAATTCACCACAGTTCTTCTATTTATTTCGGCTGTCTCAATTGCTTCTTTCTCTATATGTAATCTCAGACAGACCCAGTGTTCAGTGGGAGGCTCTGTGGGGACCATGCCATCTGTTGCAGGGCTCCATGTTTTTTGCAGTGAAAGAGGAATTATGTTATGCAGAGGAAAAACCTGAAAACATGTGTATCAGGTGTCTTAAAAGGCTAGGTCCATTATCTTGGAAAACAGTAAAATGTGGACTGAATATTTAATATCGCATTAAATAGTAACAAAGTGTAACAGTTTTCTCTTATTTTTCATCAGTCTCTCTCATTTCTAAACATATGATTTGTAGTGAAGTATAGTGGTACTCAGTCCACTCCAATTGCTTAGATAACAGTGAGGGTGAATCCCATTACTATGCTCTCTCTCTCTCTCTCTCTCTCTCTCTCTCTCTCTCTCTCTCTCTCTCTCTCTCTCTCTCTCTCTCTCTCGCTCTCTCTCTCTCTCTCTCGCTCTCTCTCTCTCTAAACCGTAAAAGTGACCTCCTAGAGGAATAGCGTTTAAGTACACCAACAATAAATCACTTCTCCAGCGTCTGCAGCCTACGATGCTTAATTGAGTTTATCAACCACTCCCTTGAGAATGCTGTCTAAAGTTAGACTTGTCACCGCAGTGCACTCAGTGCCTCTGATGATTCGCCTCTTCTGGTACACAGCCACAAAAGTGCTGTCTAAGTCAGCGGCAGAAGACCATGCAGTGTTTCCCTCTTTCTTTTATCCATGGCTTGGTCATACAAAGTTAGTGGTGAATTATTGAGGCATATGTTGCTCTAGAGATGCCGCTTCAATGCATCCAAACTAGTGATATCATTGTTGTTGCGGTGTGTGTAGTTGTGATTTACAAGTGTAATTTGTTCAGAGTAGCTTGTCTTAGTCACAAATCCAAAAAGCTTTTGTGTCTTTGTTTCATGCACTAATGGATTCTATATATAGAATCTTACCAGAAGTCTTTTTAGTATGCTATTTATTTTGATACGCTCAAACAAATGACTGAAGCCACTGTTTTTATAATATACTGGAGTTGGAGGATATTTATTGACACCGGTGCAAATTTACAGTGAGAAAATGTTCTGTATGCTCTCTCTGACACAACTGATTTCCATTTTCTTTTTACTTTGCAGAGGAACAAAGATGAGAATAAACTGCTTTGAAGCCTCTTGCTTCCTCATCATTCTTCAGACGCTGTGGTGGGGCTTAAATAGTCAATGTGAAGAACCAATCGAAAGCTCCAAACTCAACCTCTCGGTGACATATGACCTCCCTTACTTTGTGTCCGACACTCCCATCCAGAAACTGTTGGAATTCAGTGGAACTGTGTACATAGGTGCTGTCAACAAACTATACACCCTTTCAAAACAGTTTAAGAAGATACATGAGTATAATACTGGACCAGTGCATGAGAGTCCACGCTGCAAGATGGCAAAGCCATGCGATGGTTGCAAAGGCATGCCCCCTAATACTAACAACACCAACATGGCCCTGCTCATGGAGACCTTCTATGATCTTGAACTCTTCAGCTGTGGCTCGGTTGGGAATGGTGTCTGCAACCGTCACGTGTTAGAGGATGGTCCCTTGGATGCGGAAGTAACTTGCATGTATTCAAAGAAGAATGAAGGCAGCAGTCATGGTTGTCCAGACTGCCTGGCTGGGCCCTCAGGCACTCAGATCCTCAACGTGATGAGTAGCGGCGTAGTGAGGTTCTTTGTTGCGAACTCCGAACCTCTTGACCCAACAGGCCCCCGTCTGCATCACACTATTTCAGTTAGAAAGATGAGGGAGACTCAAGATGGCTTTGAGTTCTTTTCCGAGCAATCCTACATGGACTTGGCGCCAGGTTTGCGTGGGAACTACCCTCTACGCTACGTCTACTCATTCCAGAGTGGCCCATATGCATATTTTCTCACCGTCCAGCGAGAAGGTGGCAGCTCGAATGCCTTTCACACACGGATCGTCCGCATGTGCTCATCAGATCCTGAGATTCTGCGATATGTAGAAATGCCCTTCGAGTGTATTTACTCAGAGCGAAGGAGAAAGAAGCGATCAGCACAGGTGGTTTTCAATGTCCTCCAGGCCGCACATGTGGCCAAAGTCGGCTATGACTTTCAGCAAGAGATGGGCCTGAAAGAGGGCGAGGATGTTCTGTTTGCTGCCTTTGCCCGCAGTAAGCCTGGCTCGCCGGAGCCCACTGCCAGCTCTGCCGTGTGCCTTATCTCAATCACAGACATTAATAATTTCTTTAGGGATTTCATGCAGAAGGGTTACACAAGGAAGCTTTACCACTTTTCAGGATCAGAAGAGAAAGCCTACAACCAGGTAAGAGGGAAAGAACTGTAAGATTATGTAAAAGAGAAAAATTGTAATTCTGTCTCCCGTGGAACACAAAAGAAATTTATCCTCAGTCATCATTCACTTGAATTTCTTCTCTTTTCCATACAATGAAAGTGAATGGTGACTGAAGCTAACATGAACCATTTAGCAACATCTAGTAAACTTCCGTTTACAAGATATTTGTTGACCATTTCAAAACTTTACCCATCAGAGAGCAATTCTGACTTATTGTTGCTCACTTTTTTCTTCTGCCATAAATCACTGACCCTTCGTGTCTTCTTTACTTATCCATCACCATTCATTGGATCAATAGTTAAATCATGATCAATAAATGACATGAATTTAACTGCTGACGACTCCCTTAGGGGCCAGTCAATAACTGCAGGGCTAATACTTCCCTGAGTTAATTACAAAACATAGTCATAAAGCTGTGTCACTAAGCACATATATTCCACATGTCTGCATAGTAAGACACAGTAGTTATTGTTCTATACTAAGTACATATTGGAAAAGAATACTTAGATTCCCAGATGATCAGAAACTTTGTATAGTTTGATGTGAATGGACAGACAGAAAACCATGGGCCATTTTGTTATTTTATATGAACTTTTTCCTTTCTTTCTTTCTTTCTTTCTTTCTTTCTTTCTTTCTTTCTTTTAATTTTTGCATAACAATCAGTTAACTTTTGCATTAATTCGTTGTGAAAATATTTTCTCTGTCAATGATTCAACTCGATTACAATTTTTTACCTAACGAAATCTGAAATTTGGTCACAATTGAAATCGATAATTTCGGAACGATTCAGTTTTTTCCCCAAAAATATGCAGAATAGAGATTCAAAGATGATTCTAGGACCAAGGGCAAAGAATTGACTTGAACATTGGGGGGCTTGCAGTATGAAGAATTTACATGTTTCCATTGATCATGGTATAAATATTAGAGGGGTTGTGGCTGTCAGACCCTAACATTCGGCCTGACATCATCCTTTTTGTTCCATGAAAAATGTCATACAGGTTTGGAACAACATAACAGGATTTTTGATTGTCCCTTAAAAGATATGTTTTTTGAGGTCTATGGGAATCAGGCTTTTTTTACAAGCATTACTAATTTTGACTGTTCTCTGAACCTTTCAGTTTGCATGTGTTGTCTTATCAGAGTCTGTACAGCGGGGAAGCCCAGACCACTTCCCAGCAGGTGTTTCTTCAACTGTCCTTAACAGTCTTTGTACTGATTGCTTTAGCAATTCATATGGGCCAGACCGGCGCTTCTGGCCATGTCCCGAAGTCAAACAGTTCTCCAGTCTGGTTTACTTGTTTCAGTGCCCTGAACTTTATCTTTCCAAACTTACTATGTGCTCTCAGTCATTTATTATGGCAGAAGAGCTACAGGCTGCACTCAGACATTTTAAATATTTTTGTTCTGTGGATCCTTGGTCCAAACACTGTCATCTGCTTAAAGTCAGCTCTGGTTCTATTGGTTTTCACTGTGTGGATGTGTAATATCTAAAATCGCTTTTAGGCTAACAAGGTCATTTGAAAGTACTGTATTTTTTGGGCATCTTAGATGGAGTGTTTGCTTGCAGCTTTGAAGGATCCAGGCATCTTTTGAGATGGACCACAAGGCAAGATGTGGGAAAAACAGTATTTATCTGTGTATGTGTGGATGTGTATTTGTGTTTTTTAGTGTGTTAAGGCTGATGGTAAATCATTGTGCCATCACTGGGAGTTATGATACCAGTAGCATATGTTATGCAGAGTCTGTCTTATCATCTCATAAAGGGGCAATTGACACAGTGCCATAAAACAATTACATCGTAAAGAGACATGATAAATTCTTGTTTTTGCGCTTAGACTACTGATTCCACAAACTGGGCTACAGCAGGTTTGCCTTTATGTGGAAATACTGGATATCAGATTGTAACAGGTAAAGGATGGACAAGGAGGAGACAGGAACCAGCTTAGCAGTCAACATAACTTTACATAACTGAACTTAAACAAACATAAACACACACACACACATCGTCCGCATGTGTCTCTCTCTCTCAAACTGGCGTCCCTGGCTCTTCTTTATCCCTCTCCTGCTTATTGGGCTGATTCAGCGCCGGGTGTCCATCCTTACGCCCTGGCCATGCCCTCTTCCTATTCACACAGATAGTATGTGTTTTACAATATTTGGTAATGTAGTTTATAGTTCATAGTTATTTGAATATCATATCATATAAATTGCCATAATAGACTCTGACCCTTCGAGAAAGACACCACAGCTTTCAGACTTCGCCCACGCTTTTAAAATTATCGATCCACCAGTCTGCTTTAGCTCAGCAGTATTAGTTAAAAAAAACTACCAGAAGTTATCCTTTGGATATGTCAGAGATGGAACCACCCCAACTGGCCTTGCACAGAGGGAGGGGGACACTTGAGACCAACAATAACAAACAGCCACATTTAAGGTCAAAATTATCATTAGATTACAATTGATCAGGGGAACAACTGGCAAATGCTGATTACTTTAAAATTGAATCTGAAGCTTGATTGATTGCTGCCTGTAATATAATTCCTGAAGTGGAAGTTCTGATCGACAGCCTTTTTCATTATTACAGCCATCATTGTTAAATGAACATGCATTTAGATGGTAAGATTAAGATTTAGATTAAGATGGTAAGCAAAGACATTGAGGAACATTTTCCCACATCTTTTTTGACTGCAATGCATAAAAAAATAGCAATGTAAATCAATATTCTAAAATGAACTCATTAGAGAAATATCTCACTCTCAATTTATGAAATGTCCCACACTTGTGGTACATTATTGCATGTTTTCATTGTGCAAGGACAGGGTGTTACACTAATGTGCTGTATTTGGCATGTACAAACGCGTGCCCTTGCCTGTTTGTGCCCGTATCTTGATGTGTTCGCGCAAACATGGCAAAACCTAGATTGTTTATAAGGCACAGTCTCAGCTCTGGGAGGTGCCTTGATGCAAAGACCCAAAACCTTGCTGAAAGAAACGATACTTGCTGTGTCCTGCCTCCCCCGTTTCTTTTCGAAAAGCAGTTATAAGGAGCTTGCATGGTCGGTTTTCTAAAACGTATACAGGGAAGAGAAATGTATTTTATGTGGGTGATTTGTGGTTTGTACTGTGGAATTAAGTCACCCTGAATCAATGCTGGCAAAATCACACACACACACACACACACACACACACACACACACACACACACACACACACACACACACACACACACACACATGTCACAGTTTAACAGCTCTGACCAAGGGGCAGGTGGATATATGCAGCTGTGTGTTTTCTCAAAATGTCAAGCACTTGTAGTGAGTTCATGTTGGCAGCCATGTCCTGGAAGGAAACCTGCGTGACTTTGGACCATAATGGTAGTGGGAGGAGAACGGACAGCTGGCATCCAGGTGCAAAAACTTCATCTCATCTCCATCGCGGAGGAGAGCACCTGTGGGGATTTGCCCTGACTTTCGTGTATTTATTTTTGCTGCCTTCAGGTTTCTGGCTGCCTTTAAATATACAGTATTTATATACACCAATCAGCCACAACATTAAAACCACCTGCCTAATATTGTGTAGGTCCCCCTCGTGCCGCCAAAACAGAGCCAACCCGCATCTCAGAATAGCATTCTGAGATTATATTCTTCTCATCACAATTGTACAGAGCGGTTATCTGAGTTAATGTAGACTTTGTCCGTTCGAAACAGTCTGGCCATTCTCTGTTGACCTCTCTCATCAACAAGACATTTCCATCTGCAGAACTGCCACTCCCTGGATGTTTTTGTTTTTGGCACAATTTTGAGTAAATTCTAGAGACTGTTGTGTGTGAAAATCCTAGGAGATCAGCAGTTACAGAAATGCTCAAACCAGCCCGTCTGGCATCAAAAATCAACCATGCGATTATCTAATCAGCCAATCATGTGGCAGCAGTGCAGTGCATAAAAACATAGGAGCTTCTGTTAATGTTCACATCAACCATCAGAATGGGAAAAAAAAATTATTTCAGTGATTTGGAGCGTGGCTTAATTATTGGTGCCAGATGGGCTGGTTTAAGTATTTCTGTAACTGCTGATCTCCTGGGATAGTCACACACAACAGTCTCTACAATTTAATACAAATGGTGCAAAAAACAAAAAACATCAAGTGAGAGGCATTTCTGTAGATGGAAATGTCTTGTTGATTATAGAGGACAACAGAGAATGGCCAGACTGATTCGAAATGACAAAGTCTACGGTAACTCAGATAACCACTTTTTATAATTGTGGTGAGAAAAATATAATCTCAGAATAGCTGGTTGGCGCTGTTTTGGTTGCACGAGTCAGACCTAAACAATTGTGGTTTTAATGCTGTTGCTGATCAGTGTATACTCTGCATTTACTAACCTTTTGGGAATAGCTTGTTTTCTATGTCCAAAATGGACCGTTTTCCCACTCTAACACATATGCGTGTGCATGTTCTAAATACTCCCATAAAGCAGATAAGCATACAGACATAACTGATAAATGTCTGTGCTCACAATCTGTCATTGGGAGGAACTTTACTTACAAACAAACATACTATTGGCTAGTACTCAACTGTTTACCCTAGATTTATTGCACCAGAGCTCGCTTCTTTGGTGTTGAGTTGACTGGAACATTTTTAACATTTATTTAGCCTTTAGGCTTGAAATACTTGTTGTTGCTCACTGGGCATAATTCACAAATGGTTAAGTGTCAGATGAAGAAAATAATTAATCTTGTTAAAGTGATGAGTCAGTGACCCCACAGGCACATTAATATATCTCTGGCATTTGCCATACCTCCCCACAGGCACATTAATATATCTCTGGCATTTGCCATACCTCCACTTCCTTATATTTTACTCACTGTGGTAATTTCCTACTCTCCAGGTCTGTGAACACAAGGTTTCACCAAAGACCTCAACTTTGTAACCTTCGTGTAAAGTTAAAAGCATTCTGAGCAGGTGTAAATCAAATACCTGCTGAAGCATTTAATGAGCACCGGTCAGGTTGGATATTCAGTCAGCCCACACTGCTAAATGACTGGAGTTGACTAATCCTTTGGTGCAGTTCAAAGACCCTCTACTAATTGTTTTGGCTTACACAGCAGGGACCACAAATAAACATTTGGAGGTATGCTAGGCCTGAACCTCCCCCACTAGGTCAAAAGAGCCATTGCCCCATGCTGCCGTGGTTCTAATGCCAACACAATGGGTCAATGGGATGTGAACTGAATGATTGTGTGCTTAATGGAGACCTATTATACAAAATTCACTTTTACATGGTGTTTGAACATAAATGTATGTTGGCAGTGTGTGTACACGACCACCCTACGATGATAGAAATCCACCCAGTCCTTTTTTTTTCATAAGCTAAGGGAGTCTCAGAACAAGCCGTTCACAGATTCTGTACAAAGTGACGTCACTTTGTACAGGCCCGGTCCACAAATGTTGGCGGAAACTTTTCAGTCAAGGAAGCAGGATTGAGCAGTGTGATCGCAGAGGGAATATTTGATGCGGTGCAGGATATAATTAGTAAAACTAATGTTTCCTTTAACCATGGATGTAACTAATTGTGGTAAATGTGGTTAAGAATCAACCTTTGAAAAACCCTTATCTGTCGAGCATTAAAGGAATATTGCAGGTTCAAAACAAGACAGCATTTGTGGCATAATGTTGATTACCACAAAAAATTATTTAGACTTGTCTCTCCTTTTCTTTAATAAAGCAAAATCCTGGGTTTCAGTGAAGCAATTACAATGGAAGTGAATGGGGTCATCCATAATCATTCAAATACTCACTGTTTCAAAAGACGTAAACAGTATGCATTATGCATATTAGTAGTGATACCGATCTCTGATTTTTTTTAGCACTAAGTTCGGCTGATACAGATTTTTTTTAAGTGCACTTTGTCACACTTTTGCAAGTTATATTGTGCAGTTATATGTTTATGCCCTGTTTGTTAACATTATTTACAACATTACTGTAGTTAACATGAACTAATGAACGTTATTTACAACACATACTATTACATTTTTTAAATCAAAAGTTGTATTAGTTTACATTAGTTAATGCACAATGACAGGGGTACTCAACAGGCAGTCTCCGGTCCGGATATGGACCAAAAGATATTTCAATCCGTGCTGAGCTGTAAATCTTTGTACTAGTTATCTGGCACCGGGCTAAGAGATTGTGTAAGCATATGTTTATACATGCACAAAGCGGGAAAATGGCGTGTTCAGTGCTAGAGAGAAATATTTCACTCTAGAGCAGTAATTAAGCACGTGCAGCGAAGTGATTATTTTAACATCAAAAACATTAACATGGCACCTTTAGACTACAACTTATTTCCCTGTCAAAATGTAGCTTTATTAATGAGCATGCTACGAGCCTTTCATAATAAACAAACAGATTTTTGTTCTAATTTTGTGAAAATTAGATTAGCCTATTTATACTAATTATGTAAATTGTTTGTTTGTTGTTAATAGATCCTCACTATAAGGAAAATATAAAAATGGTCCATTCAGACTTTTACATTTTTATAAATGTTCTCTCAGGGGATATCCCTGAACCACCAAACAGTGTTTTTTTTAATCAGTCAAGAGGCTTCCTTTGTCCCATACATATATATATATATATATATATATATATATATATATATATATATATATATATATTTAAACACAAAAACTGTACTGCTGTCACTCAGCTTCAAAATGAACTGTTGATCTTACCTTTTAAGTGCCATCGACTGATGAATTCTTGATGAAATAGTTTAATCTTTTGGTAGAAAAGATCTCTCAGACCCCACTATTTTGGCTGACTCTTGGCCCCCAGTGTCCTCATCCCTGCCCAGTTTTGAAGAGACTATTTTGACTGTTAAGGAATATATATATATATATATATATATATATATATATATATATATATACACACACACTCACCTAAAGGATTATTAGGAACACCTGTTCAATTTCTCATTAATGCAATTATCTAATCAACCAATCACATGGCAGTTGCTTCAATGCATTTAGGGGTGTGGTCCTGGTCAAGACAATCTCCTGAACTCCAAACTGAATGTCAGAATGGGAAAGAAAGGTGATTTAAGCAATTTTGAGCGTGGCATGGTTGTTGGTGCCAGACGGGCCGGTCTGAGTATTTCACAATCTGCTCAGTTACTGGGATTTTCACGCACAAACATTTCTAGGGTTTACAAAGAATGGTGTGAAAAGGGAAAAACATCCAGTATGCGGCAGTCCTGTGGGCGAAAATGCCTTGTTGATGCTAGAGGTCAGAGGAGAATGGGCCGAATGATTCAAGCTGATAGAAGAGCAACTTTGACTGAAATAACCACTCGTTACAACCGAGGTATGCAGCAAAGCATTTGTGAAGCCACAACACGCACAACCTTGAGGCGGAGCAGAAGACCCCACCGGGTACCACTCATCTCCACTACAAATAGGAAAAAGAGGCTACAATTTGCAAGAGCTCACCAAAATTGGACAGTTGAAGACTGGAAAAATGTTGCCTGGTCTGATGAGTCTCGATTTCTGTTGAGACATTCAGATGGTAGAGTCAGAATTTGGCGTAAACAGAATGAGAACATGGATCCATCATGCCTTGTTACCACTGTGCAGGCTGGTGGTGGTGGTGTAATGGTGTGGGGGATGTTTTTTTGGCACACTTTAGGCCCCTTAGTGCCAATTGGGCATAGTTTAAATGCCACGGCCTACCTGAGCATTGTTTCTGACCATGTCCATCCCTTTATGGCCACCATGTACCCATCCTCTGATGGCTACTTCCAGCAAGATAATGCACCATATCACAAAGCTCAAATCATTTCAAATTGGTTTCTTGAACATGACAATGAGTTCACTGTACTAAAATGGCCCCCACAGTCACCAGATCTCAACCCAATAGAGCATCTTTGGGATGTGGTGGAACGGGAGCTTCGTGCCCTGGATGTGCATCCCACAAATCTCCATCAACTGCAAGATGCTATCCTATCAATATGGGCCAACATTTCTAAAGAATGCTTTCAGCACCTTGTTGAATCAATGCCACGTAGAATTAAGGCAGTTCTGAAGGCGAAAGGGGGTCAAACACAGTATTAGTATGGTGTTCCTAATAATCCTTTAGGTGAGTGTATATATACATACACATTGTATATATTTTTTTACAAAGTATTATTGCTGCCAACATGTCAAGGTAAAAAAGATGCATAATTTCGAAGCCATATATCTACTGACACCAAAGTAAGCTACATATTATTATCCGGACCTTTGCTGGGAAAGAAATGTAGAGTCCGGGCATCTTGGAATAATTGAATACCCCTTCACTATGAATTAACAATTGACAATTGTAATTTTAATAACTAACATTATAATTAATAACGACTGTAAAAATATATTGTTAATTGTTTGTTCATGATACCTAATGCATTAACTAATGTTAACAAATGGAACCTTTATAGAAATTTGCCAAAATTACATAAAAATTACATTAATTGTGAATTGCTAACATTTATTTGTTTTGAAACAGTTATTAATCATCCTGTTGTCAATATCAAAAGGTCATTGTGATGTATACATGCCGCGCATGTTTGATTGACACAACGCATATTGAAGCAAGTGAAGTTGAAAGTGCTCATGAAGTCCCTCCCTCCCCTTCCCCAAAGTCTGTGAAACAAACAGATGTGTTTCATTAATGCTTCACTTCACAATATCTCAAGCAGTAAACAGAGATGCCAACTTCCAGTGGTTTTGCAAATACAATAAGATGTATTGTTCTACCATGTGGCCATGCTTTAGATACTCCTGCCATGCTTGATTGTTTGTCTTCTTGTTGCATGGTTTTACACAATTAGCATAATAGCTGACTAGTACTGAATTAGTGTGTTATAAACATCAAAGTATGCCACCTGCTAGCTCTCTCTTTGAATGGTTATGAGAAATATGATGACTACAAAGGACAGAATTTGCTGTGTACTCAATCCCTTATCACGTTTGTTATGTTTTTTGCAGAGAGAGGGCATTTTCTAAGTAAAGACCTTGATATTTGCATCTTTTGTAAGCTGTGTGTGTTTTTGAGAAGGTTTAAATGCACATAAAATCTGCATAGTAAGGATTTCATGATATCCGATACAGAAAACTGATATATATACTGTATAAGATGCAAGCTGTAGTGCAATAAATCTGGGGTAAACAGTGGAGTACTAGACAAAATAAGTTTGTTTGTATGTGAAGTTCCTCCCAAAGGACAGATTGTGAGCGCAGACGTTGATCAATTATGGCTTTATGCTTATCTGCTTTATGGGAGTATTTACAACATACACACACAAATGTGTTCGAGCGGGAAAATGGTCCATTTTGGTCATGGAAAACAAGTAATACTTTTTTATATATATGCAAAAAATACTGTACAGTATTTCAAAATACTATGGCGGGTTTCATATATGTAACAGATATTTCCCCAAATACAAACATACCTGACAAATATATTTCCAGATGTATACTGTAGATAAATATATTAGTATTGTACAAAGCCACGGTCACACTACACTTTACACTCCATTCAATTCCACTTCAAAAGCATCTGAACGTAGGAGACTGGAACCGCAAACTCATGCATAGTAATTTTGCATTCACTGTGTACCAAAGTTCAAGCATGATAAACTCTGATCTGCGAATTCAGATGAAGAGAAGATGTGTGAACAATAGAGGATCAAAACGTCACACACCTGTTGTTCCAGTATATATTAATATTATATTATTTGTTATTTGTGATTTATTATTATTTTTTTAAACCAGAAGACCTTGAGCATATCCTGTCCATATCCTGCCCACTGCAGTGTCAGAAATAATTTTGCCTATGACTGCGGTGTGAAAAAGTATGTTCATTTGCACATGAAATGCAAAATATGTCACAAAAATTGGAAATATGTACATACTGTATATGCATTTCATTCATATATATATATATATATATATATATATATATATATATATATATATATATATATATATATATATATATATATACACTGTGCATATATATATACACTGGTGGCCTAAAGTTTGGAATAATGCACAGATAATTGGTACTTTAATTCACCTAAGTGGCATTCAACTGATCACAAAGTATAGTCAGGATATTACTGATGTAGAAAACAGCACCATCACTATTTAAAAATGGCCTTATTTCCAGCAGCCATCACTCCAACACCTTATCTTTGAGTAATCATGATAAATTGCTAATTTGGTGCTAGAAAATCACTTTCCATTATATCAAACACAGTTTAAAGCTATTTGGTTTGTTAAATGAAGCTTAACATTGTCTTTGTGTTTGTTTTTGAGTTGCCAGAGTATGGTCAATATTAGGTCAAAAATGGCAAAAAAAGAAACAGCTTTCTCTAGAAACTCATCAGTCAATCATTGTTTTGAGGAATGAAGGCTATACAATGCTTGAAATTGCATACATTGAAGATTTCATACAAAGGTGTACACTGCAGTCTTCAAAGACAAAGGACAACTGGCTCTAACAAGGACAGAAAGAGATGTGGAAGGTCAGATGTACAAATAAACAAGAGGATAAGTACATCAGAGTTTCTAGTTTGAGAAATAGACACATCACATGTCCTCAACTGACAGCTTCATTGAATTCTACCCGCTCAACACCAGTTTCATGTACAACAGTAAAGAGAAGACTCAGGGCTGCTGGCCTTATGGGAAGAATTGCAAAGAAATAGTCACTTTTGAAACACAGATATTAGGAAAAGTAACACAGACATTGGACAACAGATAATTGGAAAAGAGTGTTATGGATCTTAACCCCATTGAGCTTTTGTGGGCTTTTGTCTAGACTCTAAGGTGTGTGACAAGTGCCTGACAAGACATCTACATCTATAGCAAGTGCTACAGGAAACATAATAGTAATTTTTCACGCTATTAATGTCCTGACTATACATTGTGATCAGTTGAATGCCACTTTGGTGAATAAAAGTGCCAGTTTCTTTCCATAAGAGCACAATATGTACATTATTCAAACATTTGGCCCCAGTGTGTGTATATATATATATATATATATATATGACTATTATCATTGAAGTCCATCCAAGAATAACTGCAGAAGTTCACATAGATGCAATTGTCCTTGTTAGTTGGCTGATGAAGGATTTTGTTGGCAATTAATTTATAGTCTATGTATTCCATTTCAAGAGTGTAGTCCATCAATAGACAGAGGTGATGCAGGCAGAGATCATCGAGGTGCATCGCAGTTCAACCTTGATGGTATTTGTGGTGGGGTCTGTTCTAAGTCCAAGGTTCAACCAGGACTCTTTTTAGAGCTGGCCGCCTGGCCAAACTGAGCAATCGGGGGAGAAGGGTCTTGGTAAGAGAGGTGACCAAGAACCCGAGGGGCACTCTGGTTGAGCTCCAGAGATCATGTGTGGAGATGGGAGAAACTTGCAGATGGACAACCATCACTGCAACGATCTGGGCATTATGCCAGAGTGGCTAGATGGAAGCTCTCCTCAATGCAAGACACAAAAAAGCTCCTAAAGGACTTTTAGACTGTGAGAAACAAGATTCTCTGGTCTGATGAAACGAAGATTGACCACTCATCACCTGTGCAATAGCATCCCAACGGTGAAGCATGGTGGTGGTAGCAATTGAATACTTTCTGAATGCACTATATATATATATATATATATATATATATATATATATATATATATATATATATATATATATATGTGTGTGTGTGTGTGTGTGTGTGTGTGTGTGTGTGTGTGTGTGTGTGTGCAGTATATTGGATGGGCTGCTTGGTCTAAACTACATGCATGTTGGCGGGTGGCAACTCCTGATAAGAGACTGTTTTTATAAGTGTTGGGGCATTTGTTTGGAGCAAAGTTCTCTGTAGAATGTCATGGGTGAAAATAAATTAGCTGAAGTTAGGAACAGAGAATCTGCAAAACCTTTTAAACAGCTCCCAAAATGAAGGGGAAAATGGCTTGTGTCTGATCTGTCCTGTCAGAGGCACGGTTTGCTCTCTCATGCATGTGAAGAACCATAAGATCATCATAGAAAAACAGGCCCTGCCAAGCCTTTACAGCCAGGATTGGAATTGATTATTCTGGCCAACTGCAAACCAGGCATTTGAATGCTCTGCCGCACCTCTCTTCCATAAAGGGCTGGATTTGATCTTTTAAAGGGTCTTAACGCTTCATGGTTTTAAAGTCGTGCTTTTTACCCTTTTATCAGATACATGTTCCTTGCATTTGGGAGGAGATTTTTATTCTAGCATATTTGTGTACTGTAGCAGAGGGAGGGATGCTTGTAAGCATGTTCATCTTGTTTGGTTTAATGAATGGGTGTTTCCACTAATGCTTTGAATAGATCCATGCTGCTCAAGTAAATAATGACAGACCAGGCCTCTGGAATGGACTCCACACTAAATGATCCACTGTTTGCTATTGCCTGTTTATCTAATTGAATGGATGTGCATGGTTCATAAGCCTTTCCATAAATATTTTCAGTGTTAGTAACTAGAGCGATTGTTCTATCATTCTGTTTTGCATTTTTTCATTGATGCTTAATTCAGTAAGCAGTCAAGCCTAAGGGGTCGTTAATGCAGAACGTCCTTGCACTAAGAAAACAAGATGCAGTACCACAAATGGGGCAGAACGCAGGTATCACGAGATGCGTTTCTAACAGTTGAAGTTCTTCTTAAGTCTAAAATGCATAGCACTCCTGCACAAGATGCTGAAAAAACAGCGGGACATGGGACAACAGTCAAATATGTCCATCTAGCCATGTTTACATAGGAAAACAATTGAAAACTTGCGGAGAGACGAAAAAAGCTTTTAGTAGCTTTTTAACTTTAGCTTTTAGACTTTTAGTACATTTAGCTTGTTACTATTTTTGTTGGTGTAACTCATGTAGTATTGGCCTAAACTGTGATTTATGTCTAATTAAACTGCATAGAAACTTTGGAAAGTTTAGTGAGATTTGAAGTTATTGTTCCTGCTTTGTTGTTCTAACAAATCTCTTTGATTAATTGCAATTTAATTACAATTACAATTTGATAAATGACTTTGGCCAGAAATATATTTTGTATCACTTGTTTGGTCTAGGGCTGCATGATTGAAAATGTCATATTGCGGTTATTGAGGTTAATATTGGGATATGCGATTGCAATATAATAAACAAATCGTATCATGAGTCAACTTGCTTGGTTATCAAGGAAAATGCACAAATAGATTACTGATAATGCTGAAATGTGTATTTTTCAAATACAAACTAGCAACAACTATAAATGCACATTGTTTTCAAATTAAAATATTTGTACAAAATTAAATAATATCTTTGCATTACTGCAAACTTGTTAATTTCTCATATTACACCTAAATAAAATATAACAATAAATAAGAACATACAAATTTTCATGAAAATAAGATTGTACAAACAAACAGGGACATTTAAGCAGGATGTAACATGTACTTTGTAGAAAATCTTTTAAAAAGGAAACTGGATATAAACGTGTGGTTCACTCAATCAAACCACTAAAACCGTTGTTGTTGTGCGTGTGTGTATATATATATATTAATTACACACACACATTTTATTGTTGTAATTTGAATGTTATTTTTCACAAAAGATTGATCTTATGATGATCTCATCAATGATGCTACACGTTGCAAGCTGCAGACAGCGGGGGTGAGAGATGAGCATCTCCATGTTATAGTGCGCATCAACTCCCGCTCTGATTGGGTCTCTTGAGCGACTGGTTGAAGCGGCTCTGACCGCACCGAGAATGACAGTTTTGGAGTTTGTGTTTATTAACATGGCACGCTCTCATATTATATGAACTTCAATTAAGGATAATTAAGCGTTTCCGTGTTAGAGGTTCACCAGTTCAGTGTCGGAATGCTCGGTATCCATCTTCACCTGATTTCCACGCTCAACACAGGAAACTTACATGACATGACCACACGTGCCACTCCCTAAACTGAGACTGACTGGTCATCTTTATTAGCGATGTAGAAAATGGGCAAACAGCTCTTAGAGAGAATGGGCTGTCACGTCCACACATCACATGCACTTATTTATTTAATAAAATCCCAGCATTTACCATCATATAATCGCACAGGCTGACATCGCGATTAATCGTGCAGCACTAGTTTGGTCCAAGCATATTAATCACAGTGCTTTTTGAGCAAATCATCTCATAACACGCAGCAACAAGTTTAGTCAAATTTCAAGACAAGCAGGGATTTAACTGTGAGCAGTTGAATAAATTGATTAAGTTTTTAGCAAACATATGATCGGTTGCATTGGACCATGTATTGTTTCACAGTTGGAAACCCTAGTAAGGAGCAAAGCTCCCTGCTGACAGATCACTTGACTGCTGGATTGAGAGAGGGAGTCAAGGGGGAGAGAGAAGGAGAGAGTGTGAGAAAGTTTGAATTGTGAGTGACTTAAATTCATATTGCTTCATGTTGATCACTTTTACTGTATTTTTTGTTTAGTTTTTTTGTAATGGTCCATTGAGACAAGTAAATAATGACAAAATGTTAGTTTTGGGGTGAACTATTCCTTAATTGTGATTGTTAATTGTCCCCAGACTACTGACCTTCTTGACCCAGTAATCCAAGAGACCCCCACAAACGTAAGAATCAGGTTGCTTCATGACGTGCTGTATAAATGCACAGGTGGAGCACACTATAAGCAATTTCTATATCACACACATATAAGCGTGCACTAAGGCAATGAAGGCTGCGTTTTGGCAAAAGTCATTATTTTCATCAAGGAGCAGCTGAGGGGCGGCAGTGTGGAGCGACGCTGTTCCAGAAATATTCAGGAGCTCAAAGCTCTGTATGTGGCTACACCAGGGCCCTAGGGTTAACAGAAAGTGTGTGAAGGTGAAATTTGGTCATACAGATTTCCTTACACAAAGATAAGGCCTTTTGGAGGTGATGCCAGCGGTCACAAAGCTGTAAAGCACCAAAGGTGGGGTGTAGTAACCCTATCACCTCTGCATTGTGCTGGTCACAATAAGGGGTGTTTAATGTGTCAAAGAGCTATGCACTATCCCTACCAATCCAGTATTCATCTTTTTCACTGCTGTAATAGCACAGTGCCGAAGGATATTTTCCTGCATTCTCTGGATTCATGCTCAAAATGCACTAACCCGTGAAGTCATGGTAACCAGGTAACCATCATTTATTCACCCGTCTGTCCTCTGCACTTCAATAACTGTCTGGTTTGGTTCAGCTACGAAATCGGACAACAGAAGACTTCAAAGGACAGTTCAGCTACTGAGTGGATTATTGGTTGCCCCCTGCCCTCCCTTCAATAACTGTACACTTCCAGAGTGACTAAAAGTGTTGGAAATATCACTATGGACCCTACTTACTCTGCCCACTACCTTTTTGAACTGTTGCCGTCTGGCCGACGCTTCAGAGCTCTGAACACCAGAACCGTTAGGTACAGGAACAGTTTTTTCCCTCAGGCTATCCATCTCATGAACAGTTAAAACTGAACCACTGAGCAATAATTATGTGCAATACACCGCTTAGTATATTTATATTTATCCAACATACCCTACCTCTTCTGCCATAAATTTCCTTGCATCTGTATATAACAGATTTGTATTTGTACATCTGTATATACAGTACTGTACAAAAGGTTTAGGCACTTCTGAAAAATGTTGCATAGTGAGGATGACTTAAAAAATAACATAAATAGTTTTCATTTATCACTTAATGTCATACAAATTCCAGTAAACGTAAAAAAAAGCTAAATCAATATTCGGTGTGACCACCTTAACCTTTAAAACAGCTCCAACTCTCCTAGGTACACCTGGTGACATTTTTTCTTGGTTGTTGACAGATATGATGTTCCAAGCTTCTTGAAGAATTCACCACAGTTCTTCTATTTATTTCTTCTATCCTCTAACATTTACATTTCCTGTTGACACACTAAAGCTGAAGGTATAAATAACCATCTTAAGGCAAATGCTTTTGCACAGTACTGTATATATATATATATATATGGTTGGGAGGGTTACTTTTGAAATTTAGCCCACTACAGATTACAGAACGCATGCTGTAAAATGTCATTTGTAACATATTCCATTAGACTACTCAAGGTCAGTAACATATTCATAACATTCATATGAGCAGAGAAGTAAGTTTGGAGCAGAAGAAATAGAAATAAACCTAAATTGTCAGCTTTACACCAAGGTAAAATGCTATTTCTAGCCATTTTACATGCACGTGTTACCAGACACAATTATATTTGTTATCAAGAAAATTCACGTTTGAACATAATTTATTTTATAGTAAGACCTTTGATATTAGGGCAAAAAATCAAATTCTTGATAATAATTTTTGTATTGTTTTCCTGTAAAAATATCTAAAAATCCTTAAAACAAGATCAGTTACATTTATCTTGTTTTAGAAACAACACTGCATGAGATATTTAGATTTTAATGAATTTAAATATTGAACATATGGGTTTGAATAAGTAGCATGTCTAAATATTAATTTAAATGTGTGTTTTGTTTTTTGTTTTGTTTTTGTTTTACGTGCACATACCAGTACATATTGCACCATACTCTATATTAGTGTACTGTATTGCACTAAACTGTAATATACTGTAACAAGGCTTTGATTAACACCATGTGAATAAGTCTTTTAGATGCTTTGTCTATGACAGTATGCTCCGTGCATCTGTGGTTGAAAAAAGTATGAAGTAGCTTAAATGTAGCAAGCTACTTTTGGCATGTAGCTTGTAGTGTAACTCTCTGTGTAGCATTTAGCTTAGCTTAACAAATTTATTCTGTTGAGTAGTTTGTAGCTCAACTTACTACATTTTTTGAGTAGCTTACAGATATATTTTATTGAGCAACAAATATAATGTGGGACTTTTAAATATAAAATTCCTGAAATACGCAGGAGACTCTTATTTTGAAATATTTCCTCTCAGCTGCTCACACAAACAGATAAGGGAAACAAAATATGCACTCTTACAGTTAGGGTTGCCAACATTCGTGTTGGACCACCAGCAAAACGTCCCATATGGATGCACTTAAAATGCTGAAATGCCCGTATTCATGTGTTGACAAGTTTGCAGCCATTCTTACAATCATGTACAATGTTACAATCACTGTGTGTGAAGAACAGAATTAAATAAAAAGTTGTTATTCACTCTCAAATCAAATGATTAGAGGAACAAAATCTGTAAACTATTGTTAATTACTTCTTATAAGCGATAGTTCCAAAAGCAACTATCGTCATCGTATTATAAATCCGTCGATTTTTAACTCAGTCACCATTCACATTCATTGTATGAAAAAAATATGCAATGAAAGTGACTGGTGACTGAGACTAACATTCTGCTTAACTATCTCCTTTTGTGTTTTATGGGAGAAAGTCATATGGGTTCAAAACAACATGAGGGTGTGTAAATTATGGAATTTTCCTCTTTAGTTGAACTATATCCCTTTGAGGGGGACAATGCAAGTCTATGGGATTTTTTTTTCCAGCGTTTTGACTGTCTGCTGAACGAAAACCATTTAAATAAATCTGATTAGTTAGAAAAGTTATAGAAACTCAAATCTGGACAGTTTGAAGGTCTGTGCCAAGTTTGGTGGATGTATCTTGAAAGTTGTAGGAGTAGTTACAGTTTGGTGTTGGTTTAGAAATTTTAGAAAAACCATAAACCAAGCCTGTAGAAAAACAGTACGCTAAATGTTTTTGAGAAAGGTGGTTCTGCATAAACTATTCATAACAATCCCCTGCTCAAAGACAAAACCTTGACCACTTTGACAACAGCAAACCTTACATGATAGACTCCAGGCCGATGGAGAGGCCTCAAGATCACAGCAACCGAAGCTTGTCAAAACACTGCCTAGGTTTTTAATTTTCTACCCTTGATCCTTACAATACCCTGTGCTAAGCAGTGGAATGCACACCCTTTTTTTGCTTCCTAACGGTTCTTTCATTTTTCGCTATTTTCCTTTACAAGCACAGAATGAAACTATGAAAATACATCCCAACTGCTTTTTTCCCTCTTTAAACAGCCGTTCACTCTCAGGGGTATTCTCAGTTGGTGATAGGCCAGACTTCAGAGTGAGCCACTGAATCAAGTCCAAACCATGGTGCTTTCTTACGAATGCTTACACTAGTCCAATTCAAAGTGCATGGCAGCCAGGCTGTTATGATGGATCATGGTGGGCTTATATAACCTAGCAAAGCAAACTTGCTCAAGCCAAAGACACATCAAAGGCAGGCTTGTTCACAGGTGATGAAATCCCTGGCCGTGTCCCCTAGAGCTTCATGCTACATGTGTCTCTCTCTCGTGGCTTTTCTTGTTCTATCAGTCCCTCAGTAAACTCTGTCTGGCTGGTGCAGCAGCCCTCTTCTCCCTTCAGGGGATGGGATAAACTGCCCTGTAATCCCTCTCCCCATCGCCTTGGTTTTTTCACCTGGCTGTGTATAGAGATTCTGTGCCTCTGAGCCAGCCCACTCAGCCCTGTAATGAGAGCAGGGCCCAGCGCTCATTCTGCCTGATTTATCGTCAACCTGTATTGTTCTCTACATCTTCAAAGCTCCCCTTTAAGACATGCCCTCAAAATGAAGCTGCAACCACAGCCATGCCACTGACTCACTCTGCAATAAAAGAAGGATAAAGAACAGATGGGAGAGAGAGCGGGTGAAATATGTGTTAATAAAACACATTTTGCACCTGCCTGGAACACACTATGAACTGTTTTCATCATTATGTTATAACAATATCTTTGTTTCCATCCATTTTACTTGTCACAATAAGTTCCCTAATTTCTAAACAATTTTTTGAGTTTTCAGAGTTGCAGTTTCATCAGTAATAACATTCAAGTTGTTAAAAGGTGCAACAACCCTAAATTGCAAATTTGGCACCACTTTTATTTTATAAAGGGATAGTTCAACCAGAAAATGAGAATTCTGTCATTATATATCACCATACAGTGTAACAATATACCATTTGAACAGAGCTGGAGTGAGCACAGTGTGAATCATTAACTGCCTCTTCTCTGTACTCCAACGGGCATTTTAGTCATGGCCTGTGGTGCCAGGGTCTGGTTTCATTAATTATTAATGGCTTCTTTACTTTTCATGTTAGGGTCGGTGACCCTTTGAGTTTACCAATGTGTAGCCCTCAGGTGCCCGTTTCTTTGTCTTTGATTGCAGTTGACTTTGAGTCCTTTAAAGTAAACACGAACTTGAATAAACCATGATGTAGCTTGTATTCAAAACAATTTCTTATAGTAGTCATATCATGGACTTTGAACTTTCTAGGGTTGGGAACCGAGAAAGTGTTCTAATTCAGTACTGGTTCCATTTTTTTTTTTTTTTAAATACTGGAACTGAATGATTTTCATGACTTTTGGTTCTGTTAACAGTTCTCAAAGGTTATACTTGCAACTGGACAGGACAACATGCTAAAATACACTGACAGTGTTTCCTTTGTTATTCAGTGGAACTGCAATATTGTTATAACATCAGCAGCACAAAATGAATTTCTAAACGTAAATCCGTGAGGAGCTAGTTCATCTAATTCTGTCAGTTTATAATTTCACAGATATATACGCTGCTGCTTACTTTGCTCCAGCAGCAGTCCTTCCGGCATCCCCCCTAACGTCTCATTGCTCTGATCCAATTGTCCAGGTGGTATCTACATACAGCTTGACTCTCATAATTCGATTCCCCAAATGAATGACTCTTATGAGCCAGTTCTTTTGAATCTACACCACAAATCATATAGCGGATGAATGACTCTAAGTAGTCTTTTTTTTTTTTTTTTTTTTTTTTTTTTTTTTTGTGAATTAATAACGTATTGAAAGTCATTTGTTTAGTCATATCTGTACTCTCTTCTGTGTACTTAAGGTTCGTGAGACTTAAAAAAGAGTAATAAAAGACACTCATTAAAATTATAGAATATATATGTGGTAATTAATGTTTTTTAAAAGAAATTAAAGGATAAATTATCTTAAGTCCATGTATGCACTCCTTTCAGAATAATCTGTTGTGTTTAAATATTGAATCATCTCAGCATTTTGTAACAGGCTGATCGAGGCATTTAATCCAATAAGATTTATGCTTGTTATTGCCAAATATTTCTTTGTCAAAAGCACTAAAAAAAATTGGTAATGGAACCGTTAAGGAACTGGATTTGATTTGGACGACGGTTTTGACACTGCGTGTATATGGAGATTAGCAAATCAGAACAAAGGTCTTAAAGGTACAGTAGCAAAATAGCTTTTTAAAGCTGAGGGGCAGAAAGAGGGTGGCATTTTTTAATAAGAACTTCTAACATTATAAGTAGACATTATAACGTTATTAATAACAGAAAAAAAATAGAATGTGACCCTTTAATCTCAGCAACTATACAGCCTCTCTGAATCCTCCAAAGCTAAAATATAGCCACAAAACTCCACAGGTTGTAGAAATCCCAGCCAAACATAGCTGGCCTCAATCAGAGCTCTAACAGAGCAACAGCAAGCCTAGCTTTCCTTGCAGTTTCCCATGATTTCCTGCCATCTGTTAGCACAGCCATTAGAATGCAGCAAAAATAATCGAAGCACCATGAGAGAAGATGTGCAACAGCACTGGTGGGGATGAAACAGTAGATGCCGAGCTTAGATAGAGCTTAACTGATTGGGGGCTAACTCACTCCTTTCCACAAGCATCTCACCATCAAATTGCATTTGTTATGCTGGACTTGAGGCAAAAAAAAAATTGGCAGAAAAATAGCAAGAGTTGCAGAATGCATCCACTTATCATTCTTCTTATGCGCCACCAAAAGGAATGGGGTGTGTTAACAAAATACAATGTTTCTGTTTTTGTTACCAGAGCTTTGTGGGAGATTCCTTTGGCTGTGGTAAACATGAAAAGGGTTACCGGCTCGAGGTTACGAGCACCAACCCACGTCGGGACTACTTCCACGGACGGTTCCGGAATGTTCTTCTCAATTCCATAGCTGTGGTACCGATTCAAAATCACACAGTGGTCAGCCTAGGCACAGCTGAAGGGCGGGTCATTCAGGTGAGACACCAATAAAATGCAAGGTTTAGTTATAGTTTCACAATGTGTATTGAAAGCCTGTTAAATTTCAGCCCAAAATTAAAATGATGTCATCTTTTACTCATCTCTATTATGTTCCATATTGATTTCTATACAATGAAAGTGAATGGTGACATTCTGCCTAACACGTCCTTTTGTGTTCTATGGAAAAAATAAAATTATATGAAATGAGGGTGAGTAAATGATGATGGAATTTTCATTTTGGGTGGACAATTCCTCATAACGCTGAACATTTACTTAAATGCTGACTTCCTAATCCAGGCATTATATCGAACAGGTATAAACAGTTAAACTGCTTCCATCTCTATGAGTCACACTAGAGAGGTATGGCTGACCACTTTCCAAAAAAGAAAGAAACAGCAATGCATTTGCAGTTGTCAGAATCTAAAAGTAAACCAAATATTTTTGTCAAAGTCCTGTTGTTCCCAGCACTGTTTCCCTGTTTTATTGTGCATGTAAATAGGCAGGATATCAGTACGTGACAAGTGAAAACGTCTCTGACAAAAGGAAAATACAGGTGCCAATGGCAGGTTGGGAAATTGGTCCTTTCCTGTTTGCTCTTTTGTCACCTTTGACCCATGAGCACCACTACAATGGCTCTCCCATCAACATTTCAACTTTCGCCTATTAATGTTTTCTCAACATGCAAATTTTTCAGAAATCGCAGGAAAAGCACAGGACAAATATTGAATCTCTCCTGCATGTGCACCAGAAATATGGGCATATTTGTTCACGGAAGTCTTAGGTAGAGAATGCCATGCACCCTGCCAGAACCTTCTATTCTTGTTTTGTAGATAACACAAGAAAATGTTTGAGAAATGGGTGGTGAGAGAAAGGGTGACAGCTGCACGGAAGCATGGCGGAGTGCTTTAAGAGTAAGCGTTAATAGTAAGCACTGGGCTTCGATGACACATCCTCGCTTGGCCTTTTCTTGGAACGTCTGCAGCTGTCGTCCCCTCTCTCTCTCTTTTCCCTTTTTACATTTTTCCTCTCAACTTCTTCTCGCCTCTTTTGTCTGGATGTTGAGGCCTGGTAAATGGTGAGTGCTAGTCCAGCTGTCCCATTTGAGAAAGAGAGGAGGGTTTTTTGAAGACAAAGAGAGCGGGTGAGTGTTTAAGGGACCTTGACAATGAGAATGCAGAAAAGGCACATAGAGTTTAATTAAATATGGAATGTAAGTTAGATGAGTGCAGAGTAACAAGGTTAATTGTGTGAATGAAAGTTCTAAGAGCCCCACACATTTTTTTCAAAAGTGAGGGAAGAGGGGGTTGGGGTTGGCGGCAGGGCAATAACAGTCCCAGTGGTCCTTATTCTGTATGAGGAAGTGCTCCCACTCTGTCACACTCTTGGTGAGAAAAACTCAGCACCTTGCCTTGTGTTTGTGAGCAGGACTTCCCTTACATACACAATAAGCTGTAATTCACACGGTTATTAGGCCTCGGCTGTACGTATTTTCCCCAGAGTGCGTAACATTCCTCCCTCAATAATGAGTCCATTTGTACCATTTTCAGCCATGCCTAGGCTTAATTAAGCCTGGCTTAGCTCGGTCGCTTCTGGGGCTCAAAATCTTATTATGGCTTAATGCTATTGGAAACTTTCTGGTCCACAAGAGACTTGCCAAGTTTTAGTTCAGCTTTGGAATTGTGAATGTATCACATCACATTTGCCCAACACCAAGTCTCCATTAACTGAGGACCACTCAGCTGTTCTGTTGACTGTTCAAGACCCCAGTCACATCCAATTTTATCCCTTTTTAAAGGGTCAGTTCACAAAAAAAATCACTTATGTTGTTCTATCCAGACTTGTATAACTTTCTGTCTTCCATAGAACAAAAAAAGCCTAACATCTACTTTTGTGCCCAAAGTCAGACAGTCATATAGGCGAGTTAATGACAAAATGTTCTTTCTTTTTTTATTGATTTTTATTGATTATATATATTAGGGCTGTCAATCGATTACAATTTTTAATAAAAATTAATTACATGTTGTCCCAATTAACCGCAATTAATTGGATATACAAATATTTGCTGAGAAAGCCCCTCAAATAACAATAATTCAGTAAATAATGATGAAATCATTATACATGGTTATCTTTAAATATTCCAAAATTATATATATATATATATATATATATATATATATATATAAAATACAAAATATTCAGATAATTAAAATGCATTACATTCTTGTGGCAGAAGAGTTAATCATTGATAAGACTTAAACATTAATAAGCTTTAGAATATAATGTATTGTTTACTACCATATTATTGATCATAAGTCAGTCATTGACCTACAGTTCACAACAATCAATTTTGCAAGTTAATTTTTCAATCAGTTCGAGATTCATTATGAGGGCTTGTTTGAGGACCCCTCAATGTACACCTACGTCAGACAGGCTTGTGTAGCGTCTCAGGTGCGTTGCATCATAAACATAACATTTTTATGTTGCTGTGTCAAGTTAAATATAGTTTAATACTTAGAACACATCTTGAGATCCCTTAGTTCGGATTTGATTGCAAGAACATAACACATGTTCATGTTATGCTGTCCGCTGAAGGATTTTTTGTTCAATGTATAAACTACGCATTGCCCATACAGCTGAAGTTTCGCTTACTGCCCTCTGGAGTAAACAGGTGGTACTACAAGCTTGCATTTCTAAGGAATCTTCCATATTACGTTCCGGGGGCATTGCAATTAATTGCGTAAATTTTTTTAGCGCATTATTTTTAGTCAAATTAATCGCACTGAATTAACGCGTTAAATCGATGGCCCTAATATATATATATATATATATATATATATATATATATATATATATATATAAATAGATAAATAGATAGACAGATAGACAGACAGACAGACAGACACACACTGGCGGCCAAAAGTTTGGAATAATGTTCAGATTCACCAAAGTGGCTTTCAACTGATCACAAGTATAGTCAGGATATTAGTGATGTATAAAACAGCACCATCACTATTTGAAAAAAGTAATTTTGGATCAAATCTAGACAGGCCCCATTTCCAGCAGCCATCACTCCAGCACCTTATCCTTGAGTAATCATGCGAAATTGCTAATTTGGTGCTATAAAATCACTTGCCATTATATTAAACACAGTTTAAAGCTATTTGGTTTGTTAAATTAAGCTAAACATTGTCTTT
Source organism: Moxostoma hubbsi (assembly GCA_032164185.1). Lineage (NCBI taxonomy): Eukaryota > Metazoa > Chordata > Actinopteri > Cypriniformes > Catostomidae > Moxostoma > Moxostoma hubbsi. Next base: position 13,131,465 of record JAVLUX010000040.1, read on the forward strand.
GTGTTTGTTTTTGAGTGGCCACAGTATGCAATAGACTGACATGTCAATGACAAGGGCAAAAAAGAAACAGCTTTCTCTAGAAACTCATCAGTCAATCATTGTTTTGAGGAATGAAGGCTATACAATGCTTGAAATTACCAAAAACTGAAGATTTCATACAAAGGTGTACACTGCAGTCTTTAAAGACAAAGGACAACTGGCTCTAACAAGGACAGAAAGAGATGTGGAAGGCAAGATGTACAACTAAACAAGAGGATAAGTACATCAGAGTCTATAGTTTGAGAAATAGATGCCTCACATGTCCTCAGCTGACAGCTTCATTGAATTCTACCCACTCAACACCAGTTTCATGTACAACAGTAAAGAGAAGACTCAGGGGGCCTTATGGGAAGAATTGCAAAACAAAAGCCACTTTTGAAACAGAAAACAAAAAGAAAAGGTTAAAGTGTGCAAAGTAACACACGTTGGACAACATTGGAAAAGAGTGTTATGGATCTTAACCCCATTGAGCTTTTGTGGTATCAGCTAGACTGTAAGGTGTGAGAAGTGCCCAACAAGACCACCACATCTATGGCAAGTGCTACAGGAAGCGCAGGGTGAAATGTCACCTGAGTATCTGGACAAATTGACAGCCTGAATGCCAAGGATCTGATAAGCTGTCATTGCTGCACATGGAGGATATGTATATATATATATATGTGTGGCACGGTGGAGGGCGGGACCGGCGCGTGATTAAGCACGCCCGGTCCTGTATTAGGCTAATTAAGCCGTCAAGAGGGATAAAGGCCACTCGCAGACGGCGATCGAGAGAGAGAGCTCAATTACGGACGTCCGTTATCTTATGTGTTTGTCTTTTGAGTTTACCATTAAAACTATCATTTATATGTTAAGCCGGTTTCTCGCCTCTTCCTTGCCCGTAACCTTGAACTTCTTTACAATATGATACATTGTAGAATCAATAAAAAAGCTATATATGTGTACATTTACATGCTTTAAATACATTTTTAAAAGGTAAATAATAAGTAAATAAAATTATTGCACAATTGAAGATGTTTAAAGTTGGTATTTGGCTGATCTAAGTGGGAGATTTTCACAAAAAATAGTAAAGGTTTGCAAATTGAAATAATCAGTTAAAAAAGATGAGAAAGAATAGAAAATGCCAGCATTTTGAATTAACTTTATTATCATGCACAAGTATTTCCATCAGAATATACTTCAGTGTCTATGAAAGATACACTGTATGTGTTCGGTAGAATTTCCTCCCATAATACATTGAGAGAGACTTCTGTACATTTTTAACTTGTCAGAGATTTTGGTGAACTAGAATATCTGCCTTTTATCCAAATAATTACTCAAGATTAAGGTTTTGTAGAATGGCCTGTCACTCTTACAGTTTTTAAATCATGACCACAAAAGGAGTCACATTAGTGCACTATCGGGATTGAGATGGAGATATCTCACGCACACTAACCCAAAATCACTAAAACCACAGTAATGACATAATCCTTCTTCCATCATACACCAGATGCCCCACGCTTGAAGCCCAGGGCTATTAATGTTGTGATCCTCTGATCACTAATGGAGCACAAGCCCTATTCACACATGGGCTGTCTTGGAGGTCTGTAATTGCAATGTACACATGATAAATGTTAATCCAGGTGTGTGGATGGAGCCACTGTTCTGACACCTCCCAACATGTCAGATAGACAGAGGTCTTTACGTCTGCACTTGCCTACGGGCCTGAGCTTTTGTCTGTTCCCACTCCCTGGCTTCAGCTGCAGTCATCGCAGTTCAATCTGTCATCTTTTGCAGTGAAAAGCTGAGACACCATTTATTACAGTATCCATAGCAAGCAGAGGTTGTCCCTTTACAATGACTGCCTCTGGATTCCACTCTCCTTTGATTTATTTTTTTCCCAAGGAAAGTTCCAGACATGATCTGTAATTTAATATTTTATAACCTGTCACTTGAGGAAAATAAATAAGAGGGATTTAAAAGTTGCAGTAACTCATGCAGAATGTTTTTTTTTTTTCGTTTTTTTTCTTCATGAAGAATAAGATTAAAAAACTCAGGTTTTGAAAGTGGCATTATTATTAGTGTGACTCTTGATGAAAACGGTCAAGAACTGGGTCATATATCATCCCAAAATCATTATAAAAAAATAATGGTATTATTTGCATCAAAGTGTGTACACAACCACCCTACAATGTTAAAAGTTCACCAATCCTCTTTCTTATATTTCTATTAATCAAAAACTGTGTCAAAATTAATGGTTTTCATTTGTGCTCTAAAGTGACGTCACGGTAGAGCAGGCCTCAGCCACGACTGTGACGAACTCCACCCTATTATCATAGATCCTCCCCTGAGTGATCTACACAGTCTGCCTTTATTTTCCGCACTGGAGCAGATACAGTAAGAAGAATAATGTCTCATCTTCGTAAGCTTCATAAGTGTTCTGTTATGTAAGTGTTGGCTAGAAAAGTGAACATAAGAATCTTCATGTACTCCCAGCATCAGAGCCACTGAAGACGCAGTGGACAAGTTTTGTTTTTGAAGGAAATGTGCCCCAAAATATACAAAAATTTGTGTATGTTTATGCAAATCATTTTACACCAGACTGCTTTGTGAATGAGTGATTTTGATTTTTTGATTTTGGGTTGAAATTGAACCCATTGTTTTGTGAGATTTACTCACAAACCAAAAAAGAAGAAGAACAATGAGATCTACAGTATGTGAAGCATTTGATTTACTTCTGACCTGCCGTAAAACGGGAATAGTGTCCTCTATAAATATCTTACACAAGAGCCAAGAGGTTTTAAATCATTCAATGCCAGCATATAATCATCGATGTGGAATGCAGTCTTATTCCAGTAAATGGTAAACATGCTGTATTGAGTTTTTTTTGGAGCAGTAAACATGCTCTATTAAGGTCCTGCATTTACCAATTAGGTTTTTGATATGAAAGGCCACACATTTTTGCTGGCATCCTCAACAGGTGGTGGTTTCCCGCTTTGGCAAGACAGAGCCACACGTGGACTTCCGCTTGGACACGCTCCCTGTGTCCTCAGAGATGGCCCTGCTGTCTCCACAGAGTCAGGACGGCTCCTTATTGTTGGTGACAGGAAACAAGGTGAATGGTACAACTATTCTAAAAATGTCTAAGGGAAATAAGCCAAGCATTTCTTTATTTTATTGAATAGAGTAAACAGGGTATGACTAGGAGAAAGAAAGAACACCAGTAAGTGAGGACTTCTCTCAAATTTGCCCTCAATGCAAGGCTATTTTTAAGCATTTGTAGCAGTTCACTAATATTCTATGCATATGTCATGATTATATTTGTGTGTGGCCTTCAGGTTTCTAAAGTTCCTCTGATAGGCCCTGGCTGTGAACAGTTGTGGTCCTGTAGTTCTTGTCTTCTGGCTCCAGCTTTCATGGGCTGTGGATGGTGTAAGACCACTGATCGCTGTACAAGAGATTCTCAGTGCTCCCCGTTCTATTGGATCCAGGACTCCTGCCCCCTCCTCATCACCTCGGTAACTGCCCCACCCTGCCGCAAACAAAATTACCACGGTTTAAAGCAACTAAATTCAAATAGCTAATAGAAAAGTGCATTCTAAGCAAATGGAGCAAATATGAAACTCAGACCTTTATTGATCTTATCTGATTTGCAATATTCTCAGTGGTAAGCACTGATGCATGGTACACCAAATACACCATACACCAAAAATCGGCAGCTCGTTCTTTGAGTGAAGTGGTTATGGTTTAGCACACAGGAGACAGTGAAAAGCAGTTTGAGAGGAACTTACAAAAAGTGATGAGTCTCCCAAAGAAGATCATGAAATCTTGTGTTGGTTATCAAATCCTTTTTGTTTGACACAACTGTTGAGCTTGCTGCTTAGTCAGTCAGTGACTAAACGGGCAGTGTTTTGGAATTAAATTACCTTTTGAGGAAACCATAACACCATAGGTACCATAACATCATGCCTAATGATCTGGAGCCAAATTAAAGTGAGCTTTAGGCAAAATCAAGCAAGTATTTAATGAATACAGTGGAATCGTAATTTAAAAAATGAAAGGATGGACTTGAATTGATTGGTTGTGTCTGTGTGCCTTTCTAATAAGTTAAGGTTCTCAACCTCAGCTGGTGGCCTAACTTAAAGGGCACTTTTAACCCATGAGACTAAAGCACAGAGGGAGACGGGAAGGTTGTTTTGTTCTTGTTTTTTGTCTCCATTACTTTTTACTGGAAGACCCCCTACCTTCAGAGTGTCCATACAACCAAAACAAATTATTGTCAATGGTAACCAACCTCATGAGTGGAGAGAATCGCTTGGCATACTGAAACACAGTAGGAGGGTAAACATTGAAAGAAAAATACTGTCACAATTTGACCTCACAACTTTTTCCCCACTAGATTTCTCCTTCCTCTGCTCCGCTTGGAGGCCACACCAATATGACAATCTGTGGCAAAAACTTTGGTTTTAATAAGAAAGACCGATTTGATACCAAGCTGATCGAGGTGACGGTTGCTGGAAGAAAGTGTAAATTGGAAAGGAAAGACAGTAGCAATAATCGGTAAGTTAATTTAGTTCTGAGGATTATTTCAGATTCTCTTGGTATTAATGATAAGTGCATTTTCTTTCATATTGTAAGTTAGTTGTAAATTTTTATTTGTCATTTAGTTCACTAAACAATTTTAATTCTGTCTTCATTTACTCACCTTTTCCAAGCCTATATGACTTACTTTCTTCCATGGATAATAAAAGGAGATGTTAGGTAGAATGTCAGCCTCAGTCACCAGTTACTTTCATTAAATGGAAAAAAATGCAGTGTAAAGTAATTGATAGGAGTAAATTATGACAGGTGAGCAATACATTTAAATTCTAAACCTTGTGTGTTTCAATTTGAATTTACTGGTAGTTCAGTATCTTGCGTTATCATGTGGTTTAATAAGTGAAAATAAGAAAATCCTCTTGCATACTCTGTGAATATAACTTCAGAGAGACGCTAGATCACATTCTCAACATAGCGCTAATGTTGCAACTCTGCAGAACATTAAATTGGTCTGCAAAAGTGCTCTATTGTGCATCTTGGCCTTGCATGTCAAACTGTCATACGGTGAACACTCAAAACTCATGAGCCTTTGTGCCCCCGGACATACCAGTCTACAGCCCTCCTATTGTGAGGGGAGAGGAGAAATTCCCTTAGAGAATAGCTCCTGTGTAGTTTCTGCCGGGTAGTACGGTTATCATTAAATTTGCATGGACTAATAGCCTGCTTACTCCACTAGTTTACAACCACATCTTGTTAGCTGTTTTTGTGGTGGGAGATGTTTATGTCTTTGTGTTGTATGTCAGGTTGGTCTGCGGACTCAATCAGGTGAACGCATCCAGCGTTGACTCTGCGGTCAGGGTGCGCAGTGGCAAGGAACAAGCCAAGAAAGATGGTTTCTCATTTGTGGTAAGAGATAAATCACAGTATTTCAACACACTTTTAGGAATTTATGTTTTACACTGTTCCAGTACTGCGGTTTATAAAATGCATAAGGACACTGAAAAACAATTGAAGTAATTATGTTCTTTTTACCACTTATTTGGAGTTGGGTTAGGGTGACACCTTGTCCTAACCAGTTTCCAGCATCAAGTACATTTTCTATCCTTACTAAAAACAAACACAATTGGAGCCAATGGGCCTCACTCATGCAAAGAATTCAATGGGACAATTAACATAAGAATGATTTTACTAACAATTTTCACACTGATTTGTTCTGGTCATGTTTTATGAATAAGGCACAATAAGAGTATATTTGAAGTTTCATATACAGCTATATGATGCATGACTTTGAACCAATGATATTTCACTGTGGGTGGAGCTACTCAGCACCATGCATTGAAAATAGGAACAAAGCAAACTACAAAATATATTGTCACGGTCAGGACAGGTGAGGACAAAACTCGCCCCACCGGATCTGGCGATGGTATAAATTATATGGAAGTGTATAGTCCAGTTTTACTTTAATGACACAGTGACTTGTTAAATGGAATCTCCCTTTTTTTATCTGTCTAGAACCCAGTTATCACAGAGATCTTCCCAGAATTTGGACCCAAGTCTGGAGGAACGATGCTTACTATAAGGGGTTCATTCCTGGACAGTGGAAATTTGCAACTGGTTACCATGGGAAATGCTACCTGTGTGCTACAGAGGTGGGTGTAGACATCTCTTAACTTCTCTGTGTATTAAAGGAATATTCCTGGTTCAAATCAAGTTAAGCTCAATTGACAGCATTTGTTGGATTGAACCAGGAATACTCCTTTAATCAAAATAAGTCTTCTTCTAATCTTCTTGCTGTGTTTCGCAGTGTATCAGCCACAATGTTGACATGTCGGACTCCACCTCAGCCACCACTGTCTAAACACAAGGTACTGCTACACATCGATGGAGTGATTCGTGAAGCTCCCTTCAGCTACACCTATAATGAGAACCCATACATCTCCAGTGTCCAGCCTAAGAATTCCTTTATCAGGTAAGCGCCACCGTCACTGTTTCTGGATTTCAGTGGTGGAGCAATGCTGTACTTAGCACTCAGAACTCTAGTGGAAATTGCATTCACCTCTAATATCGTGGGTGCAATCGCACCATTACCTTTGCATTATTATTTTAGTGAACACAAACATCGTGAGTAAATAATGATATTGGTAGGACGCATTTTATTCTTAGTGATTTCCTTCTAATAGTTCACAAGCAAAAAAGGACTTCATTTAGAGTGAATAATTCAGACAAGGCAAAGAGAATGAGGTTTGACTTTACAGAGAATTAACAGAAGGTAAGTTGAGGTAGATTCATGGTATAAAATTGTGATTTGTTTGATATGGCTAAGAAATCTTAGGATCGATTGAGGGTGGAACAAGAAGGGATTGATTTAGCCATTGGAATTAAACTGGAAGGTAACATAACAGAAGAGTAAGAATTTGCATTTAACAGAAAGTTTATCTTATTTTGCACACATGGCTCCAGTGGAGGAAGCACAGTGACAGTGAATGGTATGTACCTCCAATCAGCCCTTCAACCTCAGATGGTTCTGACCGCCGCCACAGAGGGCAAAGTCTTCCAAGTGGTGAGTCCGCACAGCCCACACAGTATGCAGACACATCAAATTCCTCCCCTACCATGTCACAAGCATGTTATTATCATTAACATAGTTGAACAGAAAAGCAGGCCTAAGACATAAAGGAAACAAAGTTTCAGAAATGCACTTGTGAAGACGAAATGGAAAATGCACATTGGATGGTCAATTCTGGCTTCCAAAGCAACCGCTAAATTGTTTATAAGAAAGCAGATAGTTCTGACTGTAAATTCTGATTGGATGAGCCACGTTAAAAGCCATTGTAAAGTGACAACAAATGCACACCTCATTAGTTAAACTCTACGAATATCAATGTGGCAAGTTGCCACACTACAGACTACATTTAGGCTAACTATATTATTTGGCTTATTACTTAGCAAAATTGTTTATTCTAATATCTATTTATAAGAAATGCAACTTTATTGAACATTGGTGTTTTATATCACATTCCTTTTTTTGCTGTTTCACTTTGTTCCTAAGAAAATCTTTGAACCATGGTGAAACTGCTTTGTCGCATGGCTTCTCTTGGCATATTGCTTTAAAATCTGTTATTTCAATAGGTCTTAATGCTTCACCAAAGAACTCAATTCTCAACTTCTCACTTAACTTTGATTATGTCATTTTTAACAATTGGTTGATTTGAAAAATAGTTTTTATTTTTATTTAATGTATTTCGTTTTTCTTCATCCATTTGAAATTGCTTCCACATCTCATCTCTTGAGGGCTGTGGTTGACCTACAGACCTCCCCTCTCAATGGGCCCAGACAAATACTCATTTACACACAGTTTCCACTTATCTGATATCTGTTTTGCAGTGCTACATGCAAACAAAGCTATCTAATCTTAAGCATACAATTCCTGTCATATCCCAGGACAAGGACTTGTACTCAACACACATCTTCATTGTGAATGTCTCTTTATTTCCATTCACTCAAAGATACTGATAAGCAGAGCAGCGATGCTTACAGAAACTACGCTGCTAAAAAGATTATACCAACATGTATATCCATGCTGGTTCAGGCTGGTTTAGTGCTGATTTGGTGCTGGTCTAGCTGGTAGCTACTTAAAGACTTCCAGCAAGTGCCAATTTGCAAGTGCATTTACTCTTAATAAGGCATCAAGTACACAAAATGAGCAGAGATTGCATGAAAAACAGGCTTACAAATGATTAAGGATGCTCTGCAGCTGTTGGACTGTAAATTCTTCTCAATAAACAGTGGGGGATGGGACCATATTACTGTCCTGAATTGTAAAGCACAAGAGTAGCATTGTTTTTTTTCCCCCTCAGTTTTATTGGAGAGCAGTGTGGTTGAAAACCTCCTGTGTTCTGTCAGCCTTTTTCTCAATCATACCGACTATGGCTGTGTAACCTGAGTTGAGCTGTCATCTATTGCGCAGAACTTCGTTCAACGATAGGGGAAACAGAAATGCGGTCAGTAGCTCAGGTTTCTTGGGGGCTGCAGTCACCATCTAGCTGCTGACAGGACTGAAATGAAAGAAAAGCAGACACTGATTGCTTTTATATTCCTCGAGAAGAAGGATGCAGTGAATCCTCATTAACCATTGTATGCTTTTTGTTATCATTCATGGAAAAGCTCTTCAGCCAGAATGAAGGAGTGTTAAGAACCAAGGCAAATTTTGGGGCTGAGAAAAATGGAAGAAATCTCAAGAGCTTTCTTTAATATCTACTTCTGAGATCTCTGCTAAATCCAGGGATCAGCCAATCTCGCCTTTCCCACCAGCATGAAAAGCATTTTTCACAGGCTGCAGCTTGCCACTGAACATTGGCACTGTCCACAATTAGAAGAGAATCTAAGAACCTACGTTTTTTTTTTATTTTGTTTAGGGGCATGGCATCTTCCTGTCCAAGATTTCTGGAAGGTGCTATGTTTAAAACCCAGGGTCATGTTCAAGTTTTGCTTGGTCTTGTACTTGCCTGTTTGAGGTAAGTGGTGATAACGACACTCTAACATACTCCAGACACCACAGTGGGGTTTCTAGCAAGAGGAACACCTGTTTTGGGAATTCAAAGGGGGTCATTTCCATGTCAGATCCCTCTTTATCATACAAACCAAACCTGGCTTTCTCATCTCCCTGCTTTAAAACAGTATGTTTTTGCACAAGGTTCTTCCTAGCAACATCAGCCACTGGTTGAGATACCCTGATGAAGATTTTCAAACCTTAGAGATAGTTCACCCAAAATTTTAATTCTGTCATTATTTATTCACCCTCATGTTGTTTCAAACCCATATGATTATCTGTCTTCCATGGAACACAAAAGGAGATGTTAGGCAGAACATTATACTCAGTCACCATTCACTTTTATTGAATCTTTTTCCATGAAATTGAATGGTGGCCGAGATTGTCGGTCTCTTACATTTTGCCTACCATCTTCTTTTTGTGTTCTACAGAATAGAAAGTCATACAGATTTTGAAAGACGTGAGGGTGAATAAATAACAGAATTTCCTTTTTGGGTACACAAACACCTTTTAGCTATAGATACTGTATGTTTTCTATTCTTACTCTGGACAGATAGTGTGAAGTCTAAGTTAACTCCAGTGTGAACATCCATTTAGCACTATAGAACACCTTCAAGACAATTTCCCATCAAAATCCTGTAATAAGATTCCTTCTGAGAGTATCTATTCCTCAAACACCAATTTGAAATGTTTTTAGTGTCTCCCCTCATCTTGCTTTCTTTAGCAGCTGTTATCCATCCTCCTAAGCCCTTTGAGATACTTGATCCATTGTAAACAATTAAACATTGTGTTTATCAAGCAGCACACAAAGCCAAACTGCTTTACAAGTATTTGACTAGCCTCAGCTCTCTAAATATGCAAAGGAGTTAGTTCTTCGCTATTCAAATACACAAGATCTGCGTTAATTTGCAAAGGTTAGGACAGGAGGCTGTGTATTTTCATGTGATTGAAAGTGTGGAGCTGTGTGTTTGCTTTTCATTTAGGATATTGCTCAACAGAGAGCAAGGACAAAGGCCATTCGTCACTTGCTGCAAAAATATCCTTGCTCATACCCTCTAACAATTTGTGCTCTAGTCAGAGAGCACATGCATCAAGATCAAGTAAAACCAAGTGTCCCATTCTCAAAACTACTTTAAACACCATAACCTTGTGCAACCCCTTGTCCCTTGTGTATATTTACATTTTACATTTATTCATTTGGCAGACGCTTTTATCCAAAGCGACTTACAAAAGAGGAAAACATAAGCGAATCATCTTAAGGAGACATTAGTACAAAAAGTGCCATACTACAAAGTTTCACTAGCATAGGAATAGCATTCAAAACAGATTTAAGTGCAACAATATTTTTTTGTGTGTGTGTGACTGGTTAAGTGCTCTTGGAAAAGATGTGTTTTTAGCCGTTTTTTAAAGACAGATAGTGAGTCAGCTTCACGGATGGAGTTGGGAAGGTCATTCCACCATCGTGGTATGATGAAACTGAGTCCGGGAAAGTGTTTTGGTGCCTCTTTGTGTTGGTACAACAAGGCAACATTCCTTAGTCAACCGCAGGCTTCTGGCAGGAGTGTAGATCTGCATAAATTATTTTAGGTATGCTGGAGCAGACCCATTGACTGTTTTGTATCCCAGCATCAGAGCCTTGAATTTAATACGTGCATCAACCGGCAGCCAGTGGAGAGAGACAAAGAGTGGTGTAACATGCGCTCTCTTTGGTTCATTAAAGACCAGACGTGCTGCTGCATTCTAAATAATTTGCAGAGGTCTAGTTGCACATGTAGGAAGGCCTGCAATGAGAGAGTTACAGTAGTCCAGTCTAGTTATGACAAGTGACTGAACAAGCAGTTGTGTGGCATGTTCAGAGAGGAAAGGTCTTATTTTCCTGATATTGTAGAGTGTAAATCTACATGATCTTGCAGTCTTTTAGATGTGGTCTGTGAAATTTAGTTTGTTATCGATGGTTACCCCTAGATTTCTGACCGTTTTGGAAGGCGATACTGTAGTTGAACCCAGCTACACTGTGATGTTGTGTTCAACAGCAGGGCTGGCTGGAAAGACAAGGAGTTCGTTCTTGGCTAGGTTGAGATGCAGGTGGTGTTCCTTCATCCAGGGCGAGATGTCTGCCAGACAGGCAGCGATTTGAGCAGTCACTGTGGTGTCGTTGGGCTGAAAAGACAAGTAGAGTTGCGTGTCGTCAGCGTAGCAGTGGTAAGAGAAACCATGTGACTGAATGATGGGTCCCAGTGATGTTGTATATGGAGAAGAGAAGTGGCCCAAGCACTGATCCCTGAGGTACCCCAGTAAGTAACCGATGTGGCTTAGATACCTCACCTCTCCAGGCTACCTTGAAGGACCTATCTGAGAGATAGGAGGTCAACCAGTCAAGCACAGTTCCTCTGATGCCCAGAGTAGAGAGGGTGGAGAGAAGAATCTGATAGTTGACTGTGTCAAAGGCTGCAGAAAGGTCCAGCAGAATCAACGGATGATCTGGATTCAGCTTTCGCCTGTCTCAGCGACTCCGTGACAGACAGCAGGGCAGTCTCGGTGGAGTGTCCACTTTTGAAGCCTGACTGATTGTCATCCAGCAGATTGTTCTGTGAGAGGTCTGATTGAAAACTGCCCTTTCAAGTGTTTTTGCCATGAATGGGATGAGAGAGACTGGTCTGTAGTGTTATATCTGTGTGGGGTTAAGTGCAGGTTTTTTCAGCAGTGGGGTTACTCGAGCCTGATTAAATGTAGTGGGAAAAGTGCCTGTAAGTAGAGATGTGTTAATTATGTGTGTAAGAGCAGGTTGGATGGGCAGAGAGATGGCCTGGAGTGATGGAATGGGGTGAAGGGAACAGGTGGTGGGGTGGTTGGAGAGGAGAAGTCTAGACACCTCAGTGTCAGTCAAAGGAGAGAACATAGAGAAAGAATAGTTGCATACAGGAGCCAGGTGTTTGACAGGATGTGGTGCAGTGAGTATTGCTGATGATTGTAACTGTCAGTGATGTGTCAGGCAGTGGAGGGGAAGGACAGAGAAGTGTGTTAAATGTTCTAAATAAGCTACGAGTGTCTGTGATGCTGTTAATCTTGGTCTGGTAATAGGAGGTTTTTGCAACTTTAACGTTATCTGAAAAAGTTGCAAGTAGAAGTTGATATTTACCTAGATCTGCTGGATCTTTAGATTTCTGCCATCTCTTTTCAGCTGCTCTGAGATCATGCCAATGTTCACGAAGAACGTCAGACAGCCAGGGGCTGGGTGGTGTAGTACGTGCTGGTCTAGATGAGAGAGGACAAATGTTGTCTACACAGGTTGTTAAAGTAGAGTTAAGTGTGTCTATGGCAGTGTTTAGATCAAGTGTGGAAAATACATTTATTGTGGGAAGAGAGGTAGAGACATCAGTGGAAAGGTGAGAGGGTGAGAGGGAACGGAGGTTACGGTGAAAGGAAACCAAAGGTCGAGTCTGTTTTACTATAGATGGTAGAATCATGTTGAATTGAACAAAGTAGTGATCAGAGACATGTAAAGTTGTAACAAGAATATTTGAGGTGGTACAGTTACGTGTAAAAATGAGGTCCAGCTGTTGCCCGATCTGTGAGTTGCGGGTGGACATTGTGTTTTGTCTTCACTATACACTATGAATAATTTATTTAAATTTAAACTGACTGATCTAAGTCCAGGACACTATGGACTGTCAGTTAAACTTTTGATGCACTGAGTCATGTGACAAAACAACATGGCGCAGATCACAGCGGAGTTTGTCTTTAGGAGAAACGGCAACAAAACTACATTTGGGAAGAAACCTGTTTGAGTCAAAAGATTAGACTTTCTAGTTTCTTTCGATATGCCATTTTAATAATTTGAGCAATTTATAATTCAATATCAGTCATTATCAGTTATTCACTAAATAGTGAGCAAGTGTGCATCCTATAGCATTCCTATGTAGCAAAGTGCATTGACTCCTAACATCTGACTAAAAGTTCAGTTTCAGGCTGCATATGATGTTTGGATCTCTCAACATGGTTGGTGGATATGAGACAATGGTAATCAGCACCTAGATTCAGAATTTATAATGCTAAATTTTATTTTAACTTGGTTGGCAGCGATTGGACAGTGCTGGCCATTACTTTGAATCAGAATTATATATTCAAATTTTTGATTGGTAAAGTACTGGTTATCACTTGTCTGTTTGATTGTGCATAGAGAAAACATTGATATGTTGTTGCTGAAGTACAGAAAAAACATTGTTACATAAAAGTCAAATTAAGTAAATTTTTTTATTTGTGCTTTTCCCACTACACTAACACCAAAGCAGCTTTACAGAAAATCAGCTGTAATGTCTGTAACGTCACTAAAACATAAATAACCAACAATCCTGGAAACATAATAAACAATTTGATTAAAAAACTGACTTCCTATAGCTTGGTATGATTTGAAATTTCACAACTTAGTTCTGCTGTCCCCATATGAGGACATACGTTTTTAGGAAAACTTTTTGCTCTTCATGTTTATTACATGCTACTATTTAAAAATCAAAAAGGTAAATGGAAAATGCACACAGTAGTCACGCTTGGGTCTCAGGAGAGTAAGCAAATTACTGTAGCCCTTGACTACACTGTTCAGCTGCATTTCTGTGCAGAATCTATCCCTGATCAAGATATAGTAATGCACATAAATTACTCTAAAATAATAAAGACTTATTCTAGAGTCACTTCGTTACTCAAATTCAACACACACACACACACACACACACACACACACGTCACATGCGTATATATTTTAACACATTCCATGTTTGTAGGGCCGAAAGAATCTGTGTATGTGTGTTCATCCTAAATTTAGAATAAAGTGGAATACATTCAATTATGAGTTTATTGATCAATCGTTATTTCTGTGTGAAAACTTTCACATACACTGTACAATAGGTTTTATGCATACATTCGTGCAAATGCACATTAGTGAATGAGTCCCATTGCCACTATTTTCAATATATTATATATTAGTGAATAGTGAGTATTAAACATTGAGCCCAATGTTATTTATTTTTCATCATCCATTCTTCCGAAACTTTTGCTTAGATTCTGGTCTTTATGTGAGCTCCAAGCTAAAGAACATGATTGCCTTTCTAATGAGATTCAACCTTAATTATGACCTAAAAAATAGTGCCATTTCACTCTGGTATAACACTTATGTGAAGTCCAAATTATTTGCAAATGTTGATTCAGGAACTCACAGCATTGTTAACTTGCCATGTGTGCAGAGGGAGACCCAGGTTTGCTGGCTCAAGTATTCTGGAGCACAGAGGACTGACATGCCTTATGTTCACAAATAATGGTGTCAAACACTTTGGATGTGCCCTGCAGTTATGTCTTAAAGGGATAGTTTACCAAAAAATTTAAACTGTCAACATTTACTCACCCGAATTCCTTTTCCATGGAGATGTTAAACAGAATGTTAACGTGGATGGTGACTGAGGCAGATATTCTGCCAAACAACTTCAAATGGGTTTGGAACAACATGAAAGTGAATAAATGATTTTCATTTGAGTGAACTTTTCCTTGAAACACACTTAGCAAGTGGAACATTCACCTGAGGACAGCATATTAAATGGAGGTGGCAAGCAAATGAAAGGCATGCAGCTAAAACAGCCATTTATGATCCCTTGGTGTTATGTAAAATGAAAATAGTGTGTGGATTGATCTGAGAGGGCTGCCAAAAGATGGAGTCACAGTTGGCATGTGAACCCTTTGAGTTATAACTCATGCATAATCACATTGAGTCACATCTTCACTCTCACAAAGACTAAGTCCATTTCTTACAAAGATTGCGACACCCCCAACCCCCCACACCACACTATGCAAACTAATGAGTCTCACATCTGGATTAATGGGGTTATAAATTCAATGCATGATTTTATATGACACCATTTGCATTGCTTGACTTCAGAGTTCAAATAAACACTTGAAAGGATTCAAATGCCCTCTTTTCTTTTTTTATATAAAGCTGTTATGAAAATATATTGAAATGTCAGAATTATTTGAAACACTATTTTGTACTCTGGTATTGATCCATTTACTGTGAGTTTTAATTAAAGCACGTAATATTCCACATGTCCTTTAGAAAAATAAGTAAATACACTTAACTTTATTAGTCGTGCTTGCTAAGCATCACTATTACTGTTGTTCATATAGTACATGTTGAACTTTAATGCATAACCCATTTGTGCTATGGACATGATTGATACTGTCCCTCAAATAATGTTGCTTTTTGAAGAGAAATTTGCCATTGAGTTATTAGACTTACTGGCAGACAATAAATTGGGAAAAAAGTTCCCTTAGACTTACTTTGAATGAGGGACCCAAGCTATATCTAGGGACCAGAGTATCATAGAAACTTTGGGGTAGCCCCTTTTGACTTGGGCCAGTAAGCAACCACCCTTCAATGACCCAGAACACCCAAGTAATCCCCTAGCAATGCACTAAATGCCACTCAGAACATCTTAGCAACCACATACCAATGCCCTGGCAAACACTTCAATTAAGACAAGCAACCATACTGGACTGATATTACATTAATTCTGCAATAAAGGTGTTTAATGCTTGCTGTCTGGTAATGTTTTCTAAAGTCTGAAATCTGTATTTCTGTTAATTAAATTAGATCTGGTGAATATCAGTCCAATATTCATCACTGACCTTTTGTCCTATTAAGAAAATAGAACAAAACTTGAACTGAATAAATTAACTTGAATGACTGAATTGATTAAAAGGATTAAAATACTAGAGTCTGCTAGAAGTCTTAGATATGAAGTTGCTTTGCTCCTAAACAAAACAGATTAATTAAATTGGCCACGCAGAAGTGCTCTACTGCAATGTAACATGCCTCAGCAATGACTTGGCACAGAGCTTCAATGGAAGAGATGGCTAATGCTTGTGTTTGTGATTTTCTGTGCAGACCTGCAGCCATGATGAGGACAAGCAAAATATCCTGTGTATCACTCCTTCCCTGAAGGGCCTCAATGTTCAGCCTCCTGTTGACCTAAAAATGACCTTTGTGTTAGATGGACTCTCCACCGGTCAATTTGATCTAAGATATGTAGAAGACCCCAAGTTTGAGGAGTTTCAGAAGCCCACCGTTTCACCAAGAGGCAACAAGAGCATTCTGGAGATTAAGGTAAGAGGGGCTAGTGGTGGTCTGCAGGAAGACCTACGGTACATGTCCACTTGCACAAGAGCTCTGCTGCTTTAGTGGTCTTCAGTATGGTCTATGATTTCCTTCAGTACAAAGTAACGATTATGGTTGTAGAAAAATCCAAACTTTATTTCTGAATGCCCAACTTATACATATGGTCTCAATATAAGACACTTTTAAAAAAATTGAAGCCAGTTACAGCCTATATCTACACTTAAAGTGTGAACTTAAAATAGTTATATGTAACAATGAGATTTAAAGAAATAGTTCACCCAGTAATGAAAATCCTGTTATAATTTACTTTTTAGCCTTTTGACTTATATGGAACACAAAAGGAGATTGTTATATTCAGTAGATCATCTTTTTAACACAACTGCAGTTGATATCGACTCCCTTTAAAGCTTGAAAGAGATTCCAAAAGTATCATAAAAGTAGTCTGTGTGATTCATATATCATATTTCAAGTCTTCTGATGGCATTCGATAGGTTTTTATGAGAAACAACCTCAAAAGCTTGACGTCTCTAGCATGCTCATGAGCGTCATAAGACAAGCTTGCAACCAAACAACTTTGTGTCGTATAATAGGTTTGAAACAACATTTTCATTTTTGGGGGAAACATCCCTTCAATATTTTTAAACGTTTATTAAAGACGTCATAAAGATTTCTTAGCTTTTGATGCACGAGCCTGTCGTTCAGCTCCCATAATGGTTTGAAAATGCCTACTCAACTCAACGCCAATGGACACATATTGTTAAACTTGATCTCAGACTAAACACACACAGTGATTCACACTGCTCATTGAGTTTTGAAGGAAACATTACTGAAACAAAACAGGAAGTTAATTGTGTTTCCCACTGCGCACCTCCTGGCCCTTCCCCTGCTCTGTCCCTCCATCTTTCACATTGTTCTGTGCCCCTGAAGATTATAGCCTCTGACACATTGATGGTACAATTTTACATTGGCTAGGGTTGGTTGGTAAAAACCCCGGCATTTTAACAATGAAATATAATAGTAGAGTTATTCTTTCTTTCTTTTTCTTTTTTCAAAACTGCCACTCAATAGTCAAGCACAGCTGTTGTGAAGAGGGGGGCGGCAGGGTCGTGTGAGATTCTACTTTTTCTTCCCATGCGAGACCTCGGTTTCAAATCCCTCCATGCCCCCTCGGGACCCTGTATGCACAGATACACACACACAAGGCATTCTGTACTTATCAGGCCCATTTAAAGACACTATTTATTCAATAATGGGTACAACTGCAGGCTCTGTTTAGCTTAATTGTCATTAAACTGCCTTATCGCTCCGATCATGCACTCTCATTCCCATGCAGTTTGTTTGTTTAGATTTTGCAGCTTGATTCTTAAGGCCTTCTTTAAGGAAATACAATTTCAGTTGGCAGTACTGCTGACACTCAAGGGGCTTATCAAAATGGCAGAGATTGTGAGTGTTACAAGTGCCCGTCAAAATAGGGGTTTTGTCAAGGAGAGTTTGGCTCAGTTGCACTGAATTTTGCTTATTTGCGTGTGTAACAGGTAAAGGATGGGCAAAGAGGAGGCACAAACTGGCTGAGCAGTCAACATAAAGTTTAATGAGAAACTCAACATAAATAAAACAAACAAACACATGCAGTGCGGCCACGTGTGTCTCTCTCTCTCTCTCTCTCTCTCTCTCTCTCTCTCTCTCTCTCTCTCTCTCTCTCTAACTTTGCTCCCAATTTTTAAATTACTATCTAATGCTTAAAAGTAATTCCAGTTATTCATTTTATTCATTTTATAAAACTATTTTTAGGGTTTAACCTACATTTCACCTATTGAGTATTTTTCTCACTCACATGTTGTTCCAAACCAGTTTGAGAATTTTCAACACACAAAAGGAGATGTCTGGCAGAATGACAATCTCAGTCACCATTCACTTTAATTGCATCTTGTTTCCATACAATGAAAGTGAATGATGAGTGAGGGCATCATTCTGCCTAACATCTCTTCTCATTTTCTGAATTAAGAAAGTCACAGGTTTGGTGACAAAATAAGGGTGAGTAAATAATGCCAGAATTGTAATTTTTAGATTAACTATCCAACTACACTAAGTGATGCTATGATCATTTGTGTTTTGTGAATGGCTGTAAACTCCAAATAAATTGTGTGTGTGTGAGTGTGAGTGTGTGTGTGTATTTGTGCGTCTGTTCACAATGGATCTCAGGCTGGCCTTTACTGTATGGTAACAGGTGCAAGAGTGGAGTGTGTCTAATATGCAAAGCCCAGGCTGTCATGTGAGGAATGTGATTGCTCTCTTTATTGCTTTCTGCTCTCCTCTGTACACCAGAACTGACTTGATTTTAAAGTGCACAGAGGGATAGATGCTGCGCTATTTAAATGCCCCATATATGCCTCTCAGTCATGGGACAATTTAGAGAAAAGTGCAGACTGAAAGGCAACTTATGGAGGCTTTTCTATTCTGAAAAGGTGTTAATGAGTGCAAATGTTTATATATCATGTTGCATTTGTATGTTTCCATTGCTCTGTTCCAAAATCTAATGAGCTGCCTGTGTAGGGAATGCTCCTGACACAAAGGCTGTTCCAAAAGTTAGGCAATTTAAACATGCTCCCTCCTAATATACACCAGTTTGGCCAAATAAATTCCTGTAGAAATTAGTCTTATGGATTACAGTAATTTTTCTGTAAAAGCATTACAGTAACATCCATCTTATCGTAAATTGTGTGTGTGTGTGTGTGTGTGTGTGTGTGTGTATATATATATATATATATATATATACTGTATATATATATATACTGTTACAGAGTAAAATTTACAGTATTCTACTGTTTTCTTGCACCAGTATTATACTGTAATACAATTAATAGATACTGTTACACTGTAAAATTTACAGTAATTGGTTGATCACTTTCTCCAGTTTATTTACTGGAATACAATATATACACATTATTGAACTGCAGCACTTTAACAATGCCAGTAAATAAATCAAAATGACAAAAAAATGTGACTTCAATAACTTTTATTGTGCAATGGATCTTCAAAATTAAGTCAAATCATCAGTTATTTCATTGTATCATAATTAACTACATTCCCACTCCTTTCAGTTTCAATTAGAGCTTTAATTTACTGTAACACTTCTGCATGTTTATACTAATAATGAACCACAGTCACAGGTATGCAAGCATTTTCATTCTTGCAATAAAATTTCAACTTTGTGCAAAATTGTTTCAGGTTTTAAGATGCCTGAATAAATGCAGTCATTCACTTAAAATACTTTCTTACATAAACTCTCCTGAGCACAACACACTCTCATGTAGTAGATTAATAATAAGGAATATGACGCACAAGCTGCATGGAGGCACTGTCCACTGCCATTGTATTGATAAGACGGCTAGAGAAATGTATTAAGATATCTCCTTTTGTCTTCAGCATTAGAAATTCATATGGGGTTTGTACAACATAAGGACTAGTAAATTAAGACAGCATTTGTATATCACCTCTACCAATATAAAAAGCTTTTTAACAGAATCAAATATTATGACATATCACAAGATGTGCTTACCTTTGACTTTGCTTTCAATAGCTAGCATTCATTTATTTACTGGGCAGAATTGAATCCCCTGGAAAAAAAATATATATATATATATATATATATATATATATATATATATATATATATATATATTTATATATATAGTTTTAATCTTGCTAAAGCATTCAAATGCTTTGTCCTTGGTTACAGTGGTGCTTGAAATTTTGCGAACAATTTAGTATGTTCTACATTTCTGCATAAAAATGACCTAAAACATCATCAGATTTTCACACAAGTGCAAAAAGTAGATAAAGAGAACACAATTAAACAAATCATCATGGTCATTTATATATTGAGGAAAATGATCCAATATTACATATCTGTGAGTGGCAAACATATGTGAACCTTTGTTTTCAGTATCTGTGTGACACCCATGTGCAGCAGTAACTGCAACTAAACGTTTCTGATAACTGTTGATCAGTCTTGCACATGGGCTTGGAGGAATTTTAGCCCATTCCTCCATACAGAAATGGTTTTGTAAACTTTTCCAGCTTGATGTGCATCAACAAGTCTTTTTCTAAGGCCCTCAGAAATCTCCTTTGTTCATGCCATGATACACTTCCACAAACATGTGTTATGAATCAGACTTTGATAGATCCCTGTTCTTTAAATAAAAAAGGGTTCCCACTCACACCTGATTGTCATTCCATTGTTTGAAAACACCTGACTTTAATTTCACATTCAAATTAACTGCTAAACCTAGAGGTTCACATACTTTTGCCACTCACAGATATGTAATATTGGATCATTTTCCTCAATAAATAAATGACCAAGTATAATATTTATGTCTCATTTGTTTAACTGGGTTCTCTTTATCTATTTAGGACTTGTGTGAGTATCTGATGATGTCAAATTTATTCAGAAATATAGAACATTTTAAAGGGTTCACAAACTTTCAAGCACCCCTGTATGTGTAAATGTAGGAGATTTTCTCATAATGAGTATTTCACCCAAAAATAAACATTCTGCCATCATTTACTCATTTACTTTCTGATATTAAAAGATAATTATATATCAGAAATATATCAGCAAACTCCCATTATGTTCTCTCTCTCTCTGCCTTTACAGCATGAAAAATAGTCACGTCATTGGTCAGTTTTTCTCCTGCTCAATTTTACTGTATTTGGATTTACACTAAATTAAAAATGCTGTATTTTAATACCACTCAGTGTATTTACCCATAATGCAACTGTGAAATACCGTAGCATAATGTGTAATCACTCCTCAGTAACACACTGTTCATAATACAGTAAAATACTGCCTGATTTACAGAAATTGCTAACAGTGAATCTCATATTTCATTGACAAACTCAGAAAATAATAAATCTTCTAAAGGCCAGAGAAGTATCAATTTTAAAGTTTCTAAGAAAATAGCATTACATAATTAAAAATTGATTATTCTACCCAGCATTTGCATTTGCATTTGCCATGTATTTTTATGCCATTCAGACCAAATGTGTTCTTGCGTTAAAAAAAAACGTGCATCTTAGAAATGTGCCGCTCATGCACAAGATGTTAAAATAACAGCTAGGTGCAACACAATGGTCAAAAACATGTCTAGTGCATGTTTACATAGAAAATATATTTTAAAATAGCAGATGGATACTAAAGCAGTCCCTTAAGAGTACCACCTCATTCAAAAATTGCGAATCAATTGCAAGTCACAAAATCACAAAATCTTTGTTTCTTTCTCTTATTTCCACCACAGGTCCCTCCTGTGAATCCCGAGGCAGTGGAAAACGGAGAAGTGCTGAGAGTTTCGAACCGGACCTGTGAGAGCGTTACTCTGCAGGGCAACATACTTGCATGCACTGTGCCCATGGAGCTCCAGACAGCCGCTAAAGAGCTGGAGGTGGAGGTACAAGACTTAATCTCTCTCTCTCTTTCTCTCTACTTCTCTCTTCCACAACAGACCACTCCAATCCAGACTGCTCCCATAAGAGCCACTCGTGAGCAAACTCTGCAGCCTTTCAATGCCTTAGTCCCTCTGTCTCTCAAAGTACCTAGCATAAAATAGTTCTGATCTTCCCTGAGAAAGGCACGTGATAGTCTCCCATATCCAGACTTTGGAAAGTCTGGTCCACATTACAGCTGCTTGTTTTTGCCCATCTAGACAGGAAGAGAAATCTCAAATCTAGTGTTTAGTTTTTTTCTCAAAAGCATTAATTGCATTAGCCGAAAAAGTTGGGACATTATGAAAAATGCTAATAAAAACAAAAAAAAGAGTCATTTGTAAATTATATTCACCCTTAGCTATATTGAAAGCACTACAACTAAACATTATATGATGTTTTACCTTGTGAATTTCATTGTTTTTTTTATGTACAATAATTTCAAATCAGATGATTGCAACATGCTCCAACTTGATTAATTTAGTAAACCTTTGTTAGTCAACACCACTCGTCTCTGCATCCACAGATGCAAGTTATGGCTTTTCTATGCAAAGCAGAAGCCATACATCAACACTGTCCTGAAGCAATGTCGACTTATCTGTGCCCGGTCCCATCTTAGATGGAAAGTAAAATAGTGGAACCGTGTTTTTTGGTCAGATGTGTTAAGATTTCAAATAGTTTTTGAAAAACACAGCCGTCGTGTCAAAAGAAGAAAAGGGCCATCCGAGCTGAATATAAGCGCCAGGTTCAAAAGCCGGTGTCTGTATGAGCCAGGGGTGTGTCAGTGCCCGTGGCATGGGTAACTTGCACATCTGTGAGAACACCATTAATGCAGACAGATAAGTACAAATTTTGGAGCAGCATATACTGCCATCCAGCACTGTCTTTTCCAGGGACATCCTGGAATTTTCAGCAGGACAACTTCAAACCACATACTGGCTGAATAATCACAGAGTGTGGGTGCTAGATTGGTCTGCCTGCAGTCCTGACCATCTCCAATTGAGAATGTGTAGTGCAGGATGAATTTGGAAAATTCCACTTTTTAAACTTAAACTTGTGTCTTCAGTGCTTAAATGCTTAATTAGTGTTATTAGAAAAAATTGTGATGTTTCACAGTGGTAAAAAAACAATGAAATTGACAAGGTAAAACACCATATAATGTTTAGTTGTAGTGCTTTCAATATAGCAAAGGGTGAATATAATTTACAAATGACACTTTTCTTTGTTTTTATTAGCATTTTTTATTTCAGTTGGGGTTGTAGATGGACTGCTTAAAAAAAACTGTTTGCTCTGACCTCCCAAAGGTTGCATAAATCTTATTTTTCAGATTGGAACTGCCAATTTCTGCCAGCTCCTTCCATTTTAGTGTGCAATATGCATCAGGCAGTTGTTGAACTGTCTGTGGGGCTGACATGTACACAGGCCTTTGTTCACAAGAGTTTTGGGTTGCCAGATCCCAATGGTTGTCAAATTTTTCCATACCACATATTTTCTCAACATATTCCCTCCTAATAGACCCTGGATACAAGCAACAGAATCAATAATTAATTTCCTGATAGGTGTTCATATTGTCATTTTTATAAACCAAGCCTGACCTGATAAGATGCCTGTCTTACATTTCCTTTCTGATCACTATTAGCTCAACAAGAACATAAAAAACCACAAAAAAAAAAAAAACGTTTCAGGCCCTGACGCCGGCCCCAGACAGACAGTCTGATATGATTGGTACAAAGATCAAGGAAACGTTGGTCTCAGCGTAAAGTGCTTATCTGTCAGATGGAGACGGACAGTGTGTGTGTGACACGATGCTCTAATCTGACCCCATCACAATACCACGCTGTGAATCTAATCTCAGCCCAAACTCAATAACACTCAGTCACATAAGAGAAGCTCAATCTCTGATCCAATTTCCCCTCCTGCCTGCAGTGGATGTGTGCGTTTAATTTTGCTATGCTGCTTTATGACCAATGAAGCAGTTGTGTAGTCTTGCAAAAAAAGGGGATGCGGGTTTGGGGTGTTGTCTGTTATTTTAGACTGTACTTTACTGTTACTGTAGACTGCATAATCTGCACATAGAGAGCTGCAGAACTACAACTCTGTACATATTGTAAATGGGTCATTCCTATTTTTTGGTGACATTCCGGCTTTGAAACTTTTGAAAAATAAAACTTTCTTACTTTAAGAGTCTCTTTATTTATTTTCTCTATATTAAAGATTGTATTAGTTATACTGGTTAAGCTAAATTACAAAAAAAAAAAATCATATATCAACCCAGTTAAATGGGCAGCATCAGGGTGGACATTCAGTGGATAAATGAGCCACTACATGGCCTGAGAATGATATCTAAGAAACATATATACACATATAATATTTATGATTTTATTTCTGTTAACATAAATACTGTATATTGACATTTTAAAATGATATATAACAGTATTATAAAACGAATACTACAACATAAAACATATATATGTATTTCTATCTATCTATCTCTCTCTCTCTCTATATATATATATATATATATATATATATAGAGAGAGAGAGAGAGAGAGAGAGAGAGAGAGAGAGAGAGAGAGAGAGAGAGAGAGAGAGAGAAATATTATTATCATCATTTTATATTTAAGAATTTGTTTGTTTTTACTGTGATATCGTTTTCCAATACTGGGTTGATACTAATAATTAATCAGCCCAATGTTGTTAAAATGTTACTAAAATTGGTCAACATTGTAATGTAACCGGCATATTCCCTAGAAAGCATCCCTAGAAAATGTACATTACCACAGTGCAAAAGTCTTATGTAAAATATGTGTGCATTGCAGTGGAAGCAGGCCACATCCTCTGTAATTCTGGGTCATGTGGTGTTGGCTCAAGACCAGGACTATAGGATACTGATCACAGGTGGCATCTGTGTATTCATCTTACTGCTGCTCCTGATCGGAATCTTTGTTTGGATCAAAAGGAAGAAGCATATTGATGGTATGTGGCTGTGTGTTTTTGTATTGGTGTGCATGTGTATGTGTGTTTGATAAGGTATACATAATAAGGTTTTTGATGCCTCCTGTTGAAAAGTTCCATATAATTTGTATAGTTGTAGATAAATTATATATATTAGAAATAATGCAAATATTGCAGGCTGGAACACTTCACCATTTAAAACAGATATTCTGTTGAACATAAGCCTCTGAGCTATTACATGCATTTTGAAACAAAGCTTGCCTTCCATAATTACTAAAGCTTAACTGCAACCTCTGATTCCAGCTGCTTCATAGCCAGAGGAGTTGCACTTCCTTGCTGAGTCTAATTTTTATTTTAAATGAACTTAATGAGAATAGAATGAATGCATAAGTTAAAGAGAGACATAGTTGTTTCTGTGGGGGTTGACGCTGCTGAAATCCATGGTGGAGCGACCTGTCCCTTTTTTTCTCACCTCTCGGTATTCTCTCCCTCGGTCTCTCTCTCTCTCTCTCTCTCTCACCCTCTATCTCTGGTTGTAGATTTAGCTAAGGCTATGGTTTGGTATGATGGCCGGGCTCACATTCCACACTTGGACATGTTGGCAAACGCGAGGAGTGTCAGTCCGACTAATGAAATGGTCTCTCACGAGTCGGTGGACTATAGAACCACTTTGCTTGAGGGTATGTTCTCACGCTTCGCTGCCTCTCGCTCAAAACACACTGCTGGTGGAGGGTTGCCATCTCTGCTGATCTCAGACCTGCTAAAGTCCCTTTAAAGCAACTCAGGGGACATATTTGTAATGCCTCTGGGCAGCTATTTTCCAGTCATGCAAATACAGCTAATATCTACATGAAAGGGAAAGACAGAAATATCCAAAATAACTGGTCAAGATGTCATTCAAATTACATATTTCAAATCAGCAATAAAATCTGACAACAATGGTATCTTAAATATGCAAATTCAAATCGCTATTTTTCAGGCTGGTCCAGCTAATGTACTTTCTTGAGTAAACAGACAGCAATGTCTCTATCAAAAAAAAACAAAATTGGCTCTTTGAACTGTAAGGTGGGTCATCTATTCCTACAGATGCTATATTTTGCATTACGATTTTTCCATGTATAAAAATTTACCCTTCTCATCCTCATAATGGACCAGATTTGTTGTTACAGGTAAGGATCTGGATAGGGACGGCTGGTCTTAGATCACCACTGAAAGGCAACTTTTGTCCAGTTCTCCAAACACAAACATTCTGAACTTACTCTCCACTGTCTTTGAAGAGATTGCATGCTCCCTTGCTTTGCCTCCTTTCTTCTCTAAAAAGACAAGAAAAAATCTCTGCCTTTCACCCTCTAAAATGTAAAGGCGAGTGTAGAATTTCCTCCTCTCTTTGTAGTTCATGTAATGACCATGCCTCCCAGACTTTCTCCACTTTGTTCAAGTGACCCCAGGCCTCTGTGAGCAAGTCATTGACCTTTTGACCCCCTTGCTTTGCAGACCAAAACTTGCCTCTGTCGCAGACAGAGTCTTGCCGGCCTCATCTCTACGCCCATGCCCATATGGATCTGTCCCCCATGCTCGGGGCGATGGAAGGGGACATGGCGTCTCCGCTGTTGCCCTCTAACGCACCCATTGATTTGGGCAGCCTCCACCCTGAGTTGCTGAAAGAGGTGCAGTATGTGGTTATTGCCCGGGAAGATCTGCTTTTACACATGAATGAGATCATCGGGCGAGGTGAGGGAACAAACATATATATAGCGTTTATTTATCAGTGTTAAAATGATTATCTTGATTGCTTGATGACATACGCTGTACACATTGTAGCCACAAGGCAGTTTCTCCTGTGCATTTAATAATGTGCCAAATTTCACTCACAAACCTTTAACGTTACTTAGGGCTGCCATATTTATGATGATTGGCTGAAGATTAATTGTCATACAAACTGTCATAATTGAGATGAATGTGTTAATGTGTTCATTAAGCTTAGACTGAAAGTGAAATTAACAAAACAAACAAATATAATAATTAAAAAATAATTCAAATATACATGTAATGTTTTCTTCAGTTTTCTTGTCACTTAGAATAATCTTAAAACACACTTACACCTTAAGAAGTCATATATTTATATTTAACTTGGAATCATATAATAAAAATAGGTGATTTCCTTTAAATCCTAGACAATTCTGAAAATATTGCACAGGGTTAGAATGACATGAAAAATATATAGATTTCATAATTAAATATTTTAATTATGTAGAATTTTGGTCAACATAAATCTAACAATCACACTGTTGTTTTTAGAACTCAGAACTGTAATATAATATAACAGTACATTATATTATATAATATTATTCACTTTCACGTGTTATTAAACCATGAGCCTTGATTTCAGATAAAGGCTACTTTGAGTTTAGTGTGGGTCTGTGAGACAGTCTTTCTCTGTGAGTTCATCTGGAGTGCTCAGATTATATGCATATTTTCTTCTATTTGCATTAGATCGCCAGAAAATAACATATAAAAACGCAGCATTCATGGTATTTCAAACAGAAGAGTTGAAAAATCTGGTTTCCTTTTATTGTTACTGTAAATGCAATCTGCAAACACATCTGGCGGTGTAGGTAAGTTGAAAAATGGTGTGCTACATGAAATCCAATAGCACAAATTAGTGATTTAGAAGAAAGAATCCATTTCAGACGTGGTTAAACTCAGAAATGTTAAAAGGTTGAAGAGTGGCAATAAGCCCGGCAGGTGTTATTTGAACGTCAAATTGCCTGTATTCTCATTGTACTACAGAAGTGTGGGTGTGAACTTGTATATCAAATTTACGTTGGGGCTCAGGTGAAAACCACTCTCTAGTCCTCCCCTACACCCTTACACAAAAAGCCTTAAAAACCCACCAACCCTGTGGGAAAAACAAGCCCAACGTGTGTTTGTGTATGTGACACAAAGTGATTTATAGAGCGGGAGGAAGACACCATGCATGCGTGTGTGTGTGTGTGTTCACGTGCGAGTATGTTGGGGTGCTCAGGGTGGCACTGGCATGTGTGGTGATTTGTTCCTGTGTTAAATTCCAGGCTCATTATTGGGCCATCTCAGGGCTCTGTGCCGGTAATCTGACTCGGCTGCCATCTGGCAAGACGTGATAGCAGCAGCAGAGAGAGATTACAGCACTCCATGCTCCATTAATTCAGCACAACACCCCGACTCTCTCTCACCCTCTACTCAGTCAGGGATCTCTGTGCTCTCATTAGAGAAAACACCCAGCTCAAACACTCATAATTGGTTAATCTATCAGTGAAACGCCACACTGTACTCTAGACTTTCTGTAAGATTTAGCTGCACATTTCACTGTATTTTTCAATTACTTTCTATGATAGTCTTTTCCAGCACTGCTGGCTCTGTTTTTTCCATTACTTTGATTTTGTTTCAAACTAGTATCACTTTTTCACTTCTGTATTACTCAAAAAGAGATTTAAGACTTTAAGGACTTTTAGGACTGCCTCAAGCTTCATTCACACTGCCAGCGACAAAACAACCTCATCTCATTCATTGTCAATGAGAGCTGGTGACTTCTGGCAACACGAGCGATGATGACCATTGGTGACCGGATGTGGGCATGTCCAGCGATGCGACAAAGTTGAGAAATGTTTAACTTTATGCAAATGAAGAGCGACTTTCAGGAGCGACAGCCAATACGAGAGAAGATGGTAGAGCTCACGTGATCCTAATATTTGAATATTAATATGAATTGTACCGCCAGCCACTGGCAACATGCATTGACAAAGTAGCTGGCAGTGTGAACGCAGCTTCAGTCACCTTTCACTTTTACAATGAAAGTGAATGGTGACTGAGGCCATCATCCTGTCTAACATCTTTTGTGTTCCACAGAAGAAAGTCATACAGGTTTGGAATGACATGAGGTTGCTTGGGTGTTCTAAGTGGTTGCTACCTGTAGCCCCGAGCTCATCCTGAGTCTCGATGATATTCTGGTTCCTTAAAATGGCATGGGTTCCCTTGTTCATTGTAAAACTATGAGTTTTTTTTCTCATCTTATGTCCCCCAGATGAAAAACAGAAGTCCAATCACATAAATCAAAATAGATCAGGATTTGTGGTATCATTCATGTCCATAGCATAAACGGTACAGGACAAGGTTTGCATTTTTTATACTTAAAATTAATACTTTGGGAAAGGTTAAGTTTGTAAAGGTTAAAAAAGTAATGCTCAGAACTAAATTGTATTGAGTCCAACTAAAATGAACTGCATTTATTGGTTGTCAGGAGATGACATATATGGTGCCTTAAGTGCTGATATCACTTCCTAAGAGAGTACAGATATCCATATTGGTGCCTGTGTAAATGCAACATACTGTAGTTGTTTAACGCTCCATCATCATAATGCTTGAGACAGAGCAAGTGCACTACTAACATAATATATTCACACTGATGCATTTGTTGCAGCTTTCATTGTTCTTAGCCATACATGATACACACCTGCTACGCCAACACTGTTCAGACAGAAAAACCTCTGATAGATTGATGTAATAATCAACGCTCTGCATCTTTTCCTGTCTTTGTGCGCACCAGGGCACTTTGGCTGTGTGTTCCATGGAACCCTGCTAGAACCAGATGGCCAGAAGCAGCACTGTGCAATCAAGTCCTTAAACCGTGAGTTTGACAACACAAGTGTGCATTAAAGTGGTACAGTGAATTGATGTATTTTAGTTTTGAAAGTTTTAAACACATTCAAATCACTCTTATAAAATGGATACAGTACCTTTTCTAAAATCTTATTGGATGAGCCACATTCAAAGCAATTGTAAAATAGAAAGTGGCAATCTGTTAAAGCCAATGTGTGCCACTTCTTTGGATGTTAAAATACTTTTTTAATAAGAAGTGACAACTACAAGAACAAGCACGTGGAGGCTGATATACCTGAAAAGTGTAACTCTGTGGTGCTTTCAAAACATTGCTCTGTTTGTTTGAGCATAGCAACACAGAACCATAGGCTCAACCAATGCTATGAGTTTGGGGAGAAGATCTGTTTGGTGACCAATGGAGAAGGGACAGTGTTCGAGAAACCTGTTTGAAAGAAATCAATATTTTTGCAATTCTGTTTGGTGAAACTAGTGGTGTAGAAATGACAGAATTGAAAAGGATAGTTCACCCAAAAAAAGATAATTATCATTTACTCACCCTCATGTCTTGTGTGGCTTATTGTTTTAATGAACTCTTAAAAACAACTAAAAAACTTGAAAATATTAAATAGAAAGAAACATTCCCCAAATTTGATGCATAAAATATCATACAGAAAAAACAAATATACTGTATATATATATATATATATATATATATATATATATATATATATATATATATATATATATGTATAGTATATATTACAAAACTGTTGAGTAGTTATTCTGCCTCTTCGTTTTATATAGGCTGTATTTCTGATTTTCACTTCACTGAGATATGATATATGAAACATGAGGCTGTTTTTGTTTTGTTTTTTGTTTTTTTTCCCCAATTTGGAATGCCCAGTTCTCACTACTTAGTAGGTCCTTGTGGTGGTGCGATTGCTCACCTCAATCCGGGTGGTGGAGGATAAGTCTCAGTTGCCTCCGATTCTGAGACAGTCAATCCGTGCATCTTATCACATGGCTCGCTGTGCGGAGACTCATGCTACACTCTGCGAACCACGCACAGCTTAACATGCACCCCATTGAGAGCGAGAATCCCTAATCGCGACCACTAGGTGGTTACCCCATGTGACTGTACCCTCCCTAGCAACCGGGCCAATTTGGTTGCTTAGGAGATCTGGCTGGAGTCACTCAGCATGCCCTGGGTTCGAACTCACGACTCCAGGGGTGGTAGTCAGCATCAATACTTGCTGAGCTACTCAGGCCCCAACATGAGGCTGTTTTAATATGACTATATGATGAAGATGATGATGATGATAAATGCACAGCAGAGCCGCCATGTAACATTAGAGATGCCTCTAATCACGTAACATGTCAAGGAGAGCTCTTAGATTTATGACCTGAGCTTTGTTTTCTTTCTGTTTGCTTGCAGAATTAAGGCTTGTTTCAACACTGTTGCCCAACTATAAATGTAGTCCTTTTTTACATTGGGCAACATTTTTTTTTTTTTTTGCTTTTGAGACGAGTCAGAAAACACACGTTGAATAAATAATGAAAGGAATTGATCAAATAAATGCGTTTGGAGCTTTTTGAGGATACCAGCAGTGATCAGTGTTGCATAGAATGCCTCATTGGTCAAGATCAGTCTACTGTAGGGATGTCAGTTTTCAGACATTTTCATAATCGATTGTCGTGGAAATCAACGATCAATTAATCGATTGATCGTTAACATTAATACTGCAAAACGCACATGGAGGACTCCAAATAGCTTGTGTGTGTACCCTACTGTTTAAATATAATTAAAATGATTACACTTAAGAAATGCAAGTATTGAAAATGTCCACTTAAAATATTATTAGTTCCGTGCATTTTAATACATTTAGTCAATATTTACACAAATGTGTCAGTTGTTTACTGTTAATGAATTACTGTTAGTATAAATTGTAAACCAGATATAGAAATCGTTTACATATTTGAGTTCATTAAAACTTCACATTATGGATCATGGGATATTTTGGACCTTTGAGCATATTTTTTTATTTGAAATTAGAATACACACTGCGTAAACACAGTAGCCTACATTACATACAGCGTGTGATGAGATGTCAGCTGAATCTGCTTTCCTGGCAATCACTGATGTAACTGTTTGTTAGGATGAAACAAGGAGACCAGCAGCTAAACTGTGTATTCTTAAACTGTGTATTCATGTATTCTTGTGTACTTTTAACACACTATCACAGTGTATGCAGAAAAAAATTATGTTAATTTATAGTGAAACGCCCCAATGCTAATTACATTGAGACCACTTAATCTTCATTTAAGCCGCTTGTTTTCTTTTACGCAGAAAAGACATGACATGCAGTGTACAAGCGCTCTCTAGCGGCAGGTGACTATATAGACAGCCTTATGAAAGTCTGCTGGCATGGTTACTGAATGCATTTGTTCTGAAATGTATTAATCATTGATCTATAAGTTTTATAGATCACATTATTAATGATGATAAATCGATTATCGATTAATCATTAACATCCCTACTAAACGAGACTTATATCTCTGCTCTGCAGAACAAAAATGTGCTTTTCCCAGTCAGTGGGCATTTTCAAACCATTGAGATTCCCTACTTACATTGGTTAGTTTAGAAATGCCCATACTAGTTTGGAAATGCCCACTGATTTGAAAACACACATTACTGTTCTGCTGAGACCTATACTTCTACTAAAAATGTATACACAGGCCTTTTCTATTGTGGTGTTATTTAACGTTAAGCTTTCTCAATCTTAGTGAAAGGGTAAACATCTGTTTAATCTTCTCAAACTGTGAAAGCGCATCCAACAAGATTAAAGAAAGGCATAAAGCTAAAATGGCAGGACCAGTGGAGACTGAGAGCTCAACTAGTAATGGCACGGTCATGTCACAGAGGATAAGGTCGCTGCTCTGAAACGGAGCAGTCCTCCCGGGTGAAATATCAGGCCTTGTGTGATAAAACACTTGATAGTGTTGGGGATAATTTATATGTCATGGTGAATTGTTCACTGACAATTCGGAAGGTTTATTGCTAACTTAGAAAACGTATAGCAGGATAGATTTTAAAGGTTCAAGAGTCATTTGGGACGGCCGTGTAAATCTAGGTTGGGGTAATATAACGTATAAGATGTGGGCTGATATCAATGCAAGTTTGAGCCATTAGGGCGTATTATGAACTGCTTTGCCATATCAGTATTGTGCCTCGAGATGCTGAAAAAACAAAATGCGGCATCACATTCAAAGACATCAGCGTAGCACATGTTTACATACAAATAAAATAAAAAAATAATGCAGACGAATACAAAAACCATTTGTAAAGAGCCCCTTATAGTGCTTTTTTTGTCCTTTGGAGGCCGACAGCATCCTCATTCACTTTCATTATATAGAAAAGGGGGGGCCTGGGTAGCTCAGCGAGTAAAGACGCGAGTTCGAATACCAGGGCATGTGACTCCAGCCAGGTCTCCTAAGCAACCAAATTGGCCCGGTTGCTAGGGAGGGTAGGGGTACATGGGGTAACCTCCTCATGGTCGGTATAATGTGGTTCGCTCTTGGTGGGGCACATGGTGAGTTGTGCGTGGATGCCGCGTTGGATGGTGTGAAGCCTCCACACATGCTATGTCTCCGCGGTAATGTGCTCAACAAGCCACATATGATGCAAGGGTTGACGGTCTCAGACACGGAGGCAATGGAGATCCATCCTCCACCACCCAGATTGAGGCGAGTCACTACGCCACCATGAGGACTTAGAGTGCATTGGGAATTGGGCATTCCAAATTGGGGACAATGTGAACATTCTCACTTTGTGCCAAGGAATAAAGAAGTCATACAGGTTTTTAACAACATGATAGTGAGTAAATAAAGACTCAAACCTGTGAAACTCAGCTTGTGAAATTTATGTTGCTTGCAGGAATCACTGATATCGAGGAAGTATCTCAATTCCTGAAGGAGGGCATCATCATGAAAGATTTCAGCCATCCCAATGTGCTCTCTCTGCTGGGTATCTGCCTCCCCAGTGAGGGCTCACCACTTGTCGTGTTGCCATACATGAAACACGGTGATCTGCGCAACTTTATCAGAGATGAGACTCACGTATGTGGTGCTAACCTCACAAACATTTATCAAATACTGTCTTTCAATGCAACTGTTGTTGTAGATGTATAAAATACATTAAAGTGGACAGTTCTTACCATTCATGATGAACTTGAAAACAATGGGAATGTGCCTTGTTATTAGGGGTTTAAGCCCTATTGTTTTTGTCAAGATTTTTATTATTATTATTCTGCCCTAAAACTGATTGTGCAGACCAAACCGTACGGCCTAGAGACTTGAAATTTTCAGGGATGGTAGTACTCCGGCTGGCTAGCCATATGCCTGGAATATGAAAAATAATAATAATAATTATTATTCAATTATTTTAATAATGATAAAAAAAATTATAATAATAGTAAGTTTGGGCCAAAACTCTTGTATCTTAATGGCTAGAAACAAAATAATTTTTCCAGTGATTCCTTGCGTCATGGCGAATATTTTAAGGTCCGGACAATTAAAAACAAATTCGTCCTAGGCAATTTGCCCGATCGGAAACCAAACCAATGTAGAAAGATTCTGCAGAGTCCCAAAATGAAAAGTTATCAAAGGAATTTTTACTTTTGATTTAGCATCAAATGGTACCCAAATCGTACGTAGTGGGCATGGCCACTTTTACAAAAATGGTTATAACTTTTGAACGGATTGAGATATCAACAAATTTGGTACATTTATGTATGGGGTCATTCTGAGGACACACAAAAAATTGCATGCCTCTGCCTCTTGGTGGTGCTATAATAGTTAAAAACTAAAAATGGCTCAAACTATGAAACCGTTGGTTCGATGGACTAAATTTTGCATGCCGTGTCTTTGTCCAAGGTGCCATCAAGATCTATGAGGACAGTCACATATCTTGAAAACCATGGCTGCCATATCATGTTTAAATGCATGTAAATCAATGTATATACAATGTATATACAGCTGCCTTAAAAAAAAAAAACACGTTATTCATATTATAAGATAGACCTCCTCTTTCTAAAAACTTTGCCTCAAGAAACATTGGTGTGAATCAAATCATTCATTAAATATTTGAGATTATTTAACAAAAATACTTTTTCGAACTAGTCCAAGGCCATTCACCTGATCGAAACCAAACCAGTGCAGAAAGATTCTATGGAGTCCCATTAAAATTATTTAAAATTAATAAAAAGCTTTTTTTAACTTTTGATTCATCATTGCAAAGGCACGCCAAAACGTACGTAGGGGGTGTGGACACTACTAAATGGTTATACTCTGGAAAGTAATTCATCACCATTTTATCACTTGGTATGGGGTCAATCTGAGGACATATGAAAAACATTGGGTACTTCTCTTGGTGGTGCTATAAGAAACGTCAGAAATTAAAAAAATACCATATCTCTGTGCAACCTAACCTCATTTTTCTGAAAATTAAGGCACTTTATCATTGTTTTAGTTGCAAACAGACTGTCTAATTAATACTTAATGTGTTACATATGTACAGTACTTAAAGGATCATAAAGGCTAGAACCCCATTAATTGCTGCTTACAGCTATATTCTTATGATCTGTGTTTTGTTTTATAAAAAAATATATTTTTGTTCCTACACAGAACCCCACTGTGAAGGATCTGATGGGTTTCGGGTTGCAGGTGGCTAAAGGAATGGAATATCTCGCCAGCAAGAAGTTTGTACACAGAGACCTTGCGGCCAGAAACTGCATGTGAGTTTTCCAATGTATCTCTCTGTGCAAAGTTACGTAACAGTGTTTCTAAAACCCCCTATATGCCTGCAATATGTATAGTGAGTGTTGTTTTTTTGTCTCACATAACATGTTTGTTAAATCCTTTTCAGGCTGGATGAGAGCTACACAGTAAAGGTGGCTGATTTTGGTCTGGCCAGAGATGTGTATGATAAAGAGTACTACAGTGTGCACAACAAGCATGGGGTGAAGCTGCCTGTCAAATGGATGGCATTAGAAAGTCTGCAAACCCACAAGTTCACCCCCAAATCAGATGTAGTGAGTATCTTTCTCGCGTCAAACTAAACAATTATTTTAATAGTATTAAAAAATAATATATATATATATATATATATATATATATAATAAGTATATAATACATTGTAATAATTATTATATATATATATATATATATATATATATATATATATATATATATATATATATATATATATATATATATACACACACACCCACACACACACACACACACACACAGTACATAAAGTGCATTCAAAGTAATCAGATTTTATGCAGCCTTATGCTAAAATGCTTTAAATAATTTTTACACTCCATACCCCATAATAACGAACCAAATATATATATGTATATATATATAATTTTTTTTTTTTTTTTTTTTTTTTTTTTGAGAGAGAGAACTTTGCAATTTTCTTAAAAAGAAAAACTGAAATATCACATTGACATAAGTATTTAGACCCATTGCTATGACACATGAAATTTAGCTCATGTGCATCCCATTTCTCTGGATCATCTATGATTCTACATTTTGATTGGAGTCCACCTGTGGCAAATTCAATTGATTAGATGGTACACACATGTCTATATAAAGTCTCACAGCTGAAAATGCATATCAGAGCAAAAACCAAGCCATGAGGTCAAAGGATCTGCCTGCAGAGCTCAGAGACAGGATTGTGTCGAGGCACAGATCTTGGGAAGGCTACAAAAATGTTTTGACTACATTGAAGGTTCCCAAGAGCACAATGGCCTCTATAATTCTTAAATGGAAGAAGTTTGGAACAACCAGAACTCTTTTTAGAGCTGGCCGCCTGGCTAAACTGAGCAATCTTAACCTTGTAAAGAGAGGTGAACATGAACCCATAAATATAATAATTCAGCAGCAGGGACTGAAGGACTGGTCAGGGAGGTTTAAAGAAAGCTGAACGTAGCAAAATACAGAGATATCCTTAATGAAAACCTGGTCCAGAGCGCTAAAGACCTCAGACTGGGCTGACCTTCCAACAGGACAATGACCCTAAGCACACAGCCAAGACAACACAAGAGTGGCTTAGGACAACTCTATGAATGTACATGAGTGGCCCAGCCAGAGACCGGAAAATGGTTGTCCACCAACGGTCCCCGTCCAAGTTGACAGAGCTTGAGAGGATCTGCAGAGAAGAATGGCAGAAAATCCCCAAATCCAGGTGTGCAAAGCTTGTTGCATCATACCCAAAAAGACTTGAGGTTGTAATCACTGCCAAATGTGCTTCAACTAAGTACCGAGTTAAGGGTATGAATACTTCATATTTCATTTTTTTTTTCTTTTTTAATAAGTTATCAAAAATCTGTTTTTTTGCTTTGTAATTATGGGGTATGGTGTTAAGTCATTTTTATTTGTATAGCGCTTTTCAAAACACACATAATTTCAAAACAGTTTTACAGAAAATAATTTCCTCCCCATTTCTCCCCAGTTTGTAATGCCCAACTAAGTCCTCGTGATGGTGAAATGACTCGCCTCAATCCGGGTGACGGAGGACGAATCTCATTTGCCACCACGTCTGAGACGTCAATCTGCGCATCTTGTCACGTGGCTTGTTGAGCACGTTACCGCGGATACGTAGCATGTGTGGAGGCTTACGCTATTCTCCGCAGCCTCCATGCACAACAATCCACGTATCTAATTTATAGATACTGTAATATCTATAGATTATTCTTCATCGGTTCAAATGTCAAGCATTTCTTCTTGGTATATTCCATTGATACTGCAGTGCATTTGACCAAAGATCCATTCTCAAGGCCTTAAAATTTCTGGAAAAGAATCTTGCCCATCATATGTTTTCACAGGTTGTTTCAAAAGTGAGGTATCTACATAGATTGCATTTTCTAAGCATCATAGGTACATTCAAACATTAGAATTAAGCATTTTTTGGCATCAAAGGTATGTTTGAATAGAGTATTTTTATAGGCATCGAATCAAATGTTTGGAGTGTGCCAAAAATGTTTTGGAGCCCAAAAATGATGTCTAGGTAGGCACTTCACTTGGTTTTGAAACACAGCTATACTGTTTAGTTTTCAGATTTTATTCAGTTCTAATTGTAATTTTGCTGATGGCACTGGCAAATTTTTTATTTTACTCCATTAACAGATTTTAACTTCACATTTTTAGTAAATTTGGCATATTTTAAGGATGTTTACATCTTTTTTAAATAAAAGGACAGGATTAGTTTTTTGCAGTAAATTATCCTGGCCTAAGAACCACTGTTTGTCTCTGGGTCATTTGGGAATTTGTATGTTTCAGTTAATTAGATAGCAGTATCTTTCTCCATCACACTCACTCATGCATGTCCACACATGTCAGGTTCAAGGGTGTGTCATGATTCATGTCCTGTTTTCTAACCTGCCTATGTAAAAAAAAAAAAAAAGAAAAATGACTACACTCTGCCATTTCTGGGGAAATTAATTTCCCAACATTTCTGTAAATATGTACTTGACTCTTACCTTAAATGGATTTATGTGTTCAGCATTCCCTCTCTTTGGCACACTGTACACCTTTTTGTTGGCCTCCAACAATTGATGACATGCAGGAGTCACCCAAAGTTCATGCAGATGACAGCTGTTTGGATAGTTTGCTTTCCACATAACTCATTGTTTTTTATTTGATCTTCACACAGTGGTCATTTGGCGTGTTGCTATGGGAACTCATGACCCGGGGTGCCCCACCATACTCTGATGTGAACTCCTTCGACATCACAGTCTTCCTCCTACAAGGCCGAAGACTGCTACAGCCAGAGTTCTGCCCGGATCCACTGTAAGCACACACAAGACACTTACCCTAACAACTACATAGGGAGCTACCTTCTAAGGTAGCATCTTATCTATCATGGAACCTTAAAAAATTATAGATTTGGAATGCTCTACAAAGGAAGCAGCACTTGAGGGTCTGCATGAGAGACTCAACATGACAACTGATTTCAATATAGTGTGACGTTAGCATGTTGCTAAGCTAAAGACACAACACTTTAATAGGCATAAAAATACAGAGCACACACAAATATTGAGTAAAATATTTTTATTTAAAATTTCACTGCAATTATAAAGTTATTTTTTATCAATGCCTTTTATATGATACCTTAAATGCTGCCTCTGTAGTCAGCTCTGCTTTAATGTGTCAGGTTTTGGAACACTGGATCACTTTCCATCAAAATACACCTACCAACATGACACACTTCATTGTGTCCTTCTTTATGACCAACATACGGCACCCCAAAGGTGGAGTACAGCCGTGGTGTAACAACATAAGAGCGTAAAACAGAGAAATATTGTTAACCACCCACAGATTCAGTCAAGCAGATGTAGTTCATCAGAACTCTTGGCCAGATCAACTCTGCATGACTACCTGAGCTAGGCACACATTGACTCCTAGTCCTGCTTCTATGATATGAGTCAACTGCCAAACATTTTTCACACACTGCTGTCTAATAACCAGCTGTGGCACTCTGTATAGAGATATGTGGGTCATTACTTCCTGCCCTCATGGGCTGCACAATGAGTTGTCAGGCTTTAATTCCTCCCAGGTCTTTATGGCTCTGCTCAGCAGACTATTGCAGGAAAAACAATGGAAAGTCGGGCTGAAATGCAATGAAGGTTTTCACCAGAGGTGATAAATTTCAAGGCACTGGTGTCTCACACTGCCAAAGCAAACAGCTGATGAGAATGGAAAAATTATCTAACTTAAACTCCACATGATTCTTTTCTCAAAGTGAACACAAATTAGTTTCCAACAACAACAGGAAAGAGTTTGAGATTTGAATATTGAAGTCTGTGGCTCAAACAGGTTACCAAAATTGGTCCTGCAACACATGTCTGTAATAGATAGTTCTCTGGAAAAGGATTATGCACCATCAGCCTGTCAGATTCAAATAGATGCATTAATATATTTCACTGTATGTCCCATAGTATAATAGTTATTAGAAGGCACCATTCATATTTTGTAATTTGCCACTTGAAAGGCAACAGCAATACACTCTGTAATGGGGGTATACTGTACAAGACATTTCTGAGTGAAATTATGCTGGAAATATTGTAGAGTGGGACTTGATTTAATGTATCAATTGATTGGATCATGCATTGGATCATTCAATTTTAATGAAAGATTATGACTTATTTTATTTGGAATAACATGCACAGATGACGCATTCAACTTTATTATTATTCTTTCCTGCATGCATAGGCTTGAGATTTAGAGGCAGAAATAGCTATCACTTTTTGATGAAAAATGAAATATTATTAAACATTTTACCTATTCAGAATAATAAGATGTGCTTGAGCAGTGGGCCCCTCCAATTAATCATGTCCCCAGACCGTAATAAAAAATATTCCTACAATTTGAGTAATTCAAGCTTGAAGTACCACCTGTTTACAGCAAGGAGCAGTAAGCGAACCTCCTGCTGTATACACAACGCTTAGTTGTACACAGAACAAACCACACTCAGGCTTGCCTGACACTAGTGATAGCTTGATGAGAACACGTTCTAGCATTCAAACACAGCTGGACAGAGCGCAAGTCAGAATGCAGGTATATCCAGATGTGTTTTTCTACGTTTTCTATGTTAAACTTGACACAGTGACTTGCCTTTCCAAACATGTCCAAACGCTATGCTTATGACTCGACTCAAAGTGAGATGCTCCAAAAGCATGCATCTGACACATGTGTACATTGATGCGACCTTAGACAAGCCCTTCTAATAAATCTATATTGGGCAGATTAACAATTTCTATTGCAAAATTGAATACCGAGGACTGTAGGCTAATGATAGTCTTGTTTTAAATAATATGGAAACAATATATTGCCTTCTAAAGCCATTTTTGTCTGCATTGTCTTATAAATGCTTAACTCATCTGACACAACAATGTAATGCATTTTAATTATCTGAATTATTATATTTATAATATACAGTATATTATAGTTATAATTATTACCGTATAATTATTTAATCATATAATGCAATTTAGAGTCTCCAATTCACTTAACCTGTATGTTTTTGCTAACCACTGAGCCACCGTGCCGCCCCCCAATTTTTGATATGATTAACATCCCTACATTTATATGGGCTTTTTATTCCAAAAATGGAAAAATAAAAAAGTGATACTGCTTTGCATGAGCACTGTTGAAAGAATAGCTCTCCCAAAGATGAAAACTTAAGCCATACGATAGTGTTATTTGAGGAACAGACTGAAATTTATGTCTTAATTCACTGAAAATCTTTCCCTTCACCTATTCAAATCTGGCACGCACAAAAGAACATCTTGTTTACATAATTGCAGCGCAGTGAGTGCACCTTACACCCTACTGTATATAAAGAGAAGATGGTGGAGAAGAAGAAACAGTGCTTCAATTGTTCTTTTGTGTTTTTGTCACGGCAGCAAATTTTAATAAATAAAAGTGAATAAAATTTGAGAAGTAGGGTAGTCTTCCTCACCCACACTCTGAGAACCACCGCATTAGTGAATTGTGCACAATAACTCCAGGGAAATTTAAAAAAAATATATAATTACATGAAGTCAGTTTTTATTTAATGTTGTCTTTAAATCGAATTAATACGTTTTTCCCTTTTCACTATAGATACAATATAATGATTGAGTGCTGGCACCCTAAACCAGAGCGCCGCCCCACCTTCTCAGAGCTTGAGTCCCGCATCGCTGCTATCTTTTCCAGCTTCAGCGGCGAGCACTACATCCTCCTCAACACCACATACGTCAACATCGATAAGATGACACCCTACCCCTCTCTCATCTCTTCTCAAAGTAACCTTGACCGTGAGTGCTGCACCTGAAAGAAGGGAGGGTCAGAAAGAGGGCGAGGAAAAGAACTTACAGCATTTGCTGTTTCTGAAAGACACTGGAATCACTGCCAGGGATAGTTTTCAATAAACACTCCCTTAATCACTGTAAATAGATTATGATGAGCCGTGACCTGTGGAGCTGAGGATCTCCACTCAAGCATGAGATGGTCGTGCTCCCCTGGGATAGAGGCCGAATTCCACCTGAAGCAATTTAAGGTGCAAATTGACAGCCAAGAGCAGTTGCTGTACTAAAAACCATTTTGTTTCAATGGTGGCGTGTCTATTATAAGGGTTTGTTTTTGGAAAGACTTCACTGAGCAATTACTAATTGATCAGTTGTCATTCCATTTAATGTTTCATCGGTTCATTGGCTGTATTCAGATGCTTCCTGCAGTCTGTGCCCATCTGATTCATTTATACTCCTGGCAGATGCTGAACTACCAAACGACTACAAGACCATTTTTGATTGGTCAATCAGATGGTTTTGAAAACAGAAATGCTTCAGTGGCATTGCATTCTCTGGGGTAACCGAGTGTATGTTGAGCATTTTATTTTCTGTGAAAAATTTTAAATAACATTGTGCATGCATTTGTACTATGAACTGTATAATGAAGTTATCATTGGAACACTGGACAGGTTACATGTGAAATTTGCCTTCAAATCTGTCAATGTTCTTTTGTGGCTTTGTGCTTCAGGAAAAGGACATTTAGTTTCATAATTAGACAAATTCCTTTTACAGTATGAATCATCTGTTGCATTTTTTTTTCTTTCTTTCTTTTGTTCAGAAATTTTTTTTACAACTTTGCCATTTTAATCTTTGCAACAAGACGTCTATATTTTTATAGAATCAGTTTAAACTTAGTGTCAAACTAGCATATTACTAGGCCTACATGTAATCAACTCACCTTTTTCACATTTTCTGCATTGATTGTCAACATGAAACAGCATTTGCAACTAATTTATGCATTGTGTTACTCTTGATATTCAATAAGAAAAATTGGATATAAAATTGGTTATAAACTTTACCTGTCAGAGGCGGAGCAAGAATTACATTTTGATGAAAGATTGCGGAAGGATATTTTCTTTGGAATTTCTTTAGACCGATTAATTGTGCTCAAAAAGACCAGGAACATGCATTAAGATTGATTTCATGTTGACTTAAATGATTCAGTGTGTTAATTCGAGCTCAGAGGAATTTTCTACAACATTAATAAACAAGAGCAAGGGCGTAGTCAGGGAATTACTTTTGGGTGGGCCTCAATAATAAGGGATTGGCCAAGTTTTTGCCCACAATTTTTTTTTTTTACCAAATTTTCCTCAACAACAGAGAAGCAGCGCATTCAAACATTCTTTCAACACTAACAGAAATCAGAATTTATGCAGTTTTAAAATTGTTTTATAAAAATATATTTGAAGTCAAAGAATAATCTTTAATATGCTGGGTGGTCCTAGGTGAAATTTGGCTGGGCCCAGGCCCACCCCAGCCCAACCTTGGCAACGCCACTGGATGTGGCATCTGTAGAACTTTGTGAATGACAGCAGCAGATTACATGTAGACATTACATATATTGCTATGTAGTGAAGATGACAATGAATGTGTGTTGCCATATCAGACTACTGCTTGATGTAAATACTTTGTCTCTCTACCCTTCTTGTCTGACTTGCTGTGTGATACATGTGTATATATAGCATATGAACACAGTACACAATTTAGACAGTTTGGTACAATCAAATAAGTAATTAGTTCAATCAACATCTCTATGTGAGTTAAAATTCTAGTGTACTTGTTACACCTGACCAATAAACAGCTTAAATCATGTAGTATAACATTTTATGTTTTGCCATTTACAGTATCTGTCTGTTTTTATGAGTCTGTAACTGCCACACTGTCTCCTTGTGATGTCTCTACATGGAGAGAGAAATTACTAAGAGATAGTACATATTACAATATTTCTGCTGTTCCAGTTACAATAATAAAGTTTTTCCACAAATTATGTGTTCATATGGGCTGCATAAATATAGCTATGAATACTTATTTATGCTATCTGTTATCTTCAGCAAATTCCCTCTCTATGAATACTTTGAGTCTCACTCAATCTCATTGGCTCTCTGTGTGAGAGCCAATGAATTAATTGAAATTAGTGAACTTTAATCATGACCTTGTGATTGCTCTCAGTGCTCTTGACTTGAACCTCAGCCACAGTTGTCTAGACAGGCTTTTTAATTTCCTATTTTATGGCCTATTTTATGGATAATACTACCTGCCTGAAAAGAGAACTCCAGCTAAATGGATG
The DNA here is from genome assembly GCA_032164185.1 of Moxostoma hubbsi. Lineage (NCBI taxonomy): Eukaryota > Metazoa > Chordata > Actinopteri > Cypriniformes > Catostomidae > Moxostoma > Moxostoma hubbsi. The sequence continues at coordinate 13,174,982 of JAVLUX010000040.1, forward strand.
AAATATGATTTGCAGGTACCGCATGTAATACTCTTTAAGATTTTTTTTTTTTTCAGCTTAATTATGATTTCTAGTCTTTAAATTCTATTTTAGAGAATTGCAGACTGATTTCTCACTTAATAAAAAACAATTTACTTAATATGTATTAAAAGTATACAAAGTAAAGGCCTGCAAATGCATAATGTGTTTTGGTGAAAGTAATGTCTAACTTGAATAAAGTGAATATCAGTGGGTAAGATTTTTTATTGTATCTGCTTATACATCCCATTGTACCTGACACGATAATCTATGTTCTGTTTTCTAAAAGAGCCCTTTTGTAAAACTATGATTTCACTTTATTTCGTTTGAAATGACTACACTGCCTCCCACTGGACGATTTATGCATGTGCAACAGTAATATTATTTATGGATTGTTTTTTTGTTTCTTTGATCGTTTTCTGATTATTTCTAATGATTTACACCTGTGATGTATTTTCTTTTTTTTCTTTCTTTTTTTTTTTTTTTTTTAACTTTCAGGACAAATAACGGCTCCTCAGGGCTTCACTGAAAGAATTACGACAAGTTGCACAAGCAGTGAGGTAGTGTCATGAATAACATGGCTTCCAGCTATTTGAAAACCAGACGGAAAATCCGCCCTAAAGTGACGTTTGTCTGCTCAATTCAAAAACTGACCTTCACTGGGAGTTTACAAGTCACCATGATATGACAGTTATGAGCTACTTACAAAACAGTAGCGCATTCCATCTGTAATATTCCATGACTATTATACTGGCTTGGAAAAATGACTGCCTTGCCTTACAGGTGTGCCTCAATCATTTATGTGTGGCTGTTAGTGGTGTTGTGTGACACGACAGGCCGCGTGCGTGATTTTACCAAGTTGTTTCAGAGCAAAAATATGTTAAAGTCTGCATGAAACAAAAGTTTTGTCCGACTTCCGTATTGTGACGTATTTCCGAGTGAAACCGCTTATCGAACAAGAAAAAAAAATGTAGGGTGGGGATTTGAGTTTATCCATTGGACAAACATTGGTTGTTGGTTAGGCAGATCTAAATGTGAGTGTGCAGTGGACACACACCCCTACCACTGTGCTGCTCGAGTCAGAGCCAGTTTTTGGTGAAATTGAGCAGCGATCTCAACACATCAAACTGACATGATAAACACATGAGCAGATTGCCTTCTTTGCTTATGCAGTTGAAAAGAGAGTGAGTAAAATAACCATATTTGAATGTTTTGAATCACAATACATTAAATATAAAGGGAAAAAAATATTATTTATACTTATTTATGCTGTGCATCCCAAGATAACTGCATTCAAAAATATAAATTAACTCCAAAGGCATTCGAAGCGTTGTATTCATTAGTGATCACCCCAGCAATTCAGGATGAAATGTCTCAAACACAACCGTGAATTTGCAGTTAATCCTCCTCATTTGAAATGTAAATTCAAGCCAGCTGACCCGTAACCACGGAAGTTTGGGTTAAGGAACGAAAAAAGATGAAAATACACCTCGCCATCTTCACCAACATGCGATTGAGGCTTCGTTCAACTCTATAAAAGGTTGAGGATTTTATAAGAAAGGGGCAGGGTTTAAGCGGACTAAATGATTGGAGAAGTTCTGCATATGTCATCAGAGAGAAGTCTGTCGTTTCACCGGAAGTCAGAGTTTTTCATTTTGTATTTTTATCCCCTTTTCTTCTCAATTTTGGCATGCCCAATTCCCTCTACTTACTAGGTCCTCGTGGTGGCGTGGTCACTCAACTCAATCCGGGAGGAGGAGGACAAGTCTCAGTTGCCTCCGCTGCTGATACAGTCAATCCACGCATTTTATCATGTGGCTCGCTGTGCATGACACTGCAGAGATTCACAGCATGTGGAGGCTCATGCTACTCATGGGGGGTTGGTTGTTCGCCGTCCTTTTCTGCATATCGCAGCACCATTTCGTGGTCCGATCTGCTTAACGCAATGGCTCATTTCGCACAGCTTATCAAGGCCCATTCAGCACATTTCGCGGCAACCCATCGGCCCACTCAGTTCTCCCGATGGCCATTCCGCCCCTGATCGGCCCCAAAATGCGTCGGCCCACCGGGAAAATGCCCGGTATGCCAGATTACCAGTCCAGCACTTTTTATTAATATGATCCCTTACCCAAACCCCTTATCTAAATTTAACCAATCCTTATGTGTAAACTTGATAGGAAGCCGTTTGTGTGTGACAGAAGCAAGTAATTATTAGATGGAAACGATGTCCAGCGACGTCATTGGCTGTAGTGAAAGTCGTAGGAATTAAAACGATTTCACCATGAGAGTGTGTTGCTTGATTAATTTGTTATGATGAAATATGGGCTCACATTGACTTATCCATTCACAAAGGAGATTCATTTGTTTGTAGAATACTTGAGATGTAATGAAATGTCATTTATGATGACATAATGTCAAAATGGGATTGAAATGAACAGGAAACAGTGCATTGTCTTAATTTGTTAATCAAAAACATTTTGCTGTCTCAAACCTATTTGCATTAGTTGACAAATTGTACTCTGTAACTATCGCCCCTATATTTACACAACATCGCTATAAATTCCCTGTGTGGGTAAAATGAGTTTGGATCAAAACAACCTTCTGTTATTATTTATTTTCACACAAATGCTGTTGCTTCATCAATATTCAATAACAAATTAAATAAACTGTACCCTATGTGTACGGTTGCCAAGAAAAGTAGCCTAATGATCAAACCAATTCTATAAACTTGCCACATTAATGTGATTTACTCTGATTTGTTTTAATTTTAAAATGTTAATCTATAATTGAAATGCTATTATGAAAACAAAAATAAGTCTCTAGAGATTAGCTACAGTATTATTGTTGTCTATATATTTACAGCAAAAGATAACCAGATTATATACATTTCGTGTTAGATAAATGCACATAGAATAATTAATAATCAAAAGAGAAAGGCATTTCTATAATGTCCTGAGCCAAATTAACCTATGAATTTATTATATCGTATTTATACTTTTTTATATAATGTTTACTTTAATATATAGCCTAATGTTTTAGTTTTATGCAACTTGCTCTATTTCAGTATAGGATTTATGTATTTATACTTGTTCACAATTGCGTACAATTGTTGAATGATTTTGTTGAAAGTTTTGCATAATTTTATTTCACCGCACCCTTCTTGGACGAACAGGTGTAACGGTGCAGCCAATGACAATCTAGTTGACTTCAACTACACTGACAGTATCTCGATGGACCTCATTTCCCATAATTCCATGATTCGGTTTGCTGTCATTTCTGCGCGCGCCACAGTTGTGACCTCGTGATATAAACATTTGCGCACACAGCACGTCGCGGTTGTATTTAGCGTTGTTTACTAATGCGTATTCATTTATTCTAGTCTTTGCGCACAAGGGTTTAGCTTAAGTAATGTTTACTTGTGCTTTAACACACCGCTTATGTCACGGTGTTTGGATGGGGTCACTTCAAAGATATTCCAGACACCTCACCAGGGCTTCGATCTGTCAGGCTCTCCGAGCATTTTCAGATCCTCCCTCTGCGACGAGGGACTTAAATAAACCTACAAAGCAATTGGATTTATTAGTTAGTCCTTTCACTAAGGTTAAATGCCATTTAGGCTGTAATATATCCATACAATCATTGGATCCGCATGCCTTCCCTGAAGCGGATCGGGCATTTATCACATTAAAGACGACAGATGCGAATCAAGCTCTTAATCTGGACAGAATTCATGTTCACTATGACGACCAAAGCAATGAACTGAAGATTTTGGCCGATGATGTTGATAGCGACGTTTCTGTTGAACTGACAGCGCCTATTAAATGTGGTAAGGAAGGATCAAGACTTTCATTCATGCCTGTAAAGTGAACAATTCATAAGAAAAGACTTTACCAGATGAAGGTGCTAGATTTTTTTGACTGGGTTTGTTTTGAAATACACTTATGTACATAAATGTGCATCCTTTCAGTCCCTGTCCATCCCTTCAGATCTCCACATCAAGACTATAGACAAAGGCAATGTGAAGATCCAGAACATGGAGAGTGACATCTGCCACGTGCACACAGATAAAGGACACTGTATTCTGAAGTCCGTGAAGGTACTAATACATGAACACTACCTGATGAGAGAGATAGGCCCAATGCATATTTCTATTATCACCTGTGGTCCATATTTCATATATGCCTAAACAAAGCTTTGGGCATTTTCTAAACGGCAGTTTTGAGCCCTTGAAGGGCACTGCGGGAAGGGGACGCCAATTAGTTTAAAAAATGTTGGGCTTTTTTTCACGAAGAGCTCTTTTACAAGACTGTTGACTCAACATGAATGTACCTGACTGGGTATGAGTATCAGTTTTAAGGATCTGATTGATGACATGTTTATTTCTTGTGATTTTGTATAGTGTCATGAGGTTCAGGTTCATTCCAATGGTGGAAATGTTACAGGACTTCGGACTATACATGGGAATGTAGATATCAGCACATCTGCAGACAGTGTAAAGAGTTTATTATCTATGTAAATTACAAAACATTGTGACATTGCATTGATCGTATGACTTAAAACATCTTTTTTTTCTGTCCTCCAGAATGTCGACATTAAGAAAATTCAGGGAACCACCATGAATCTGTCTACAGAACATGGGCATCTGAAAGTGAAGGCCATTTATGCTGAATCCACCACTGTGTCCACTTCCTCTGGGAACATCCAGATTGGTCATGTACATGGTGAGAGAAAGGGACAATAATGGCTTTTACGTATGTAAAGCCAGCTTATGTTGACACTTTACATGCAGTTTCTGTTGTTTTGCTGCTTTTTTACAGGGGAAGCCTTTGTACGGAGTGAAACAGGAAACATTATTATTGGTAAGTGACCAGTTGGACATCAGGGCATACTCCCAATAGGCCCGGTTGCCTTGTACCATGCCCAAGCATTATTGTCCCCACTCCCCCTCTGGCCTGCACTCACATTACACTTAACGTTCTGGGCCTGAGCACACTTATGTCATTACGATGCAACTTTTTGTTTTGAAGAAAACAGGAAAGAAAGTGCTCTTGTAGAGCACAGTGGAGTCCATCATTCTAACATTACTTTGTGGCTTATTTGGAGACGTTTGGGGGACGGTGACACACGACCCTCTCTCATGTCTAATTGTTGACAGCATCTTACCACTGAAATGTATCCTTTTTGTCTGATGAGCTCTCAGATTTACCTTTAACCCGCAGTTTTTCAGCTTGTCACGACATTGCTCAATGGTTCTCTGGTATCCACTAAGATAGTCGCACATTTTACCAAAACGTTAAACGGAACAGTCGCATCTTTGACGTCATGTTTTGAGTTTCGTGCTCGGCCAAGGTTAGCGATCACAAGATGCGTACCGTGCCTGAGCCAACTGAACTGTGCCCGAACCCACCTATTAAAGCGGGTCAAGGTACTGTTCAGCATACCTTGCCCATGCACGGCGCCATCACACTAGTCAAGCGAACTGGACGTTGGGGGTCAAACATGCTTGGGCATGGTACAGATCGCCTAGCGTGAGTACACCCAAGTTTTTAAATAAAAGTAGGATTAGGAATTGTGTAAAATTCCTCTGTTTCATAGACAGCTCAAGTGGAGCCCTGAAAGTTTTTACTGCAGCTGGAAATATTGATGCCTATGTAGGTCAAGATGGGACAGCAGAACTTCATACTCAACAAGGTTCTATTTATCATCTATCTACAGTATCTATCGCAAAGAACAATTGTGATGCTGCATTTAGAACATTTGGAATACACTAATATTGAACTCTAAATCATTTAATTTGTGGTCATTGTGTAGGAACTGTAAATGTGCGTGTGCCTTCCACTATGAAAACGGCAGTGCAGTTGTGTGGATCCTCTGTGAACATTAGCTCAGAGATTGCATGTCAAGAGAAAGAACGTACTTCATCTGACAGGAAGACAACAGTCACTGGTGAGTAAAACCTATTTAACTTGTTACTGCCTGCTCTTGACTACTTGCCCAATGAAGGAATTTGGTTAAATTAATTGTCTAGTTTTTACCCTGGAACACAAAGATGAAAATTGTATCTATGACTGTTCTTTAAACCACATTAAGATACTAATATGCACTATTTTAAGTGTATTGATTGATTGTTTTGAACACGCAGCTCATTTAAATGGTGGCACATATGAAGAACGGTGGATCAAAGCCACTGCTGAAAACGGTACCGTCAGTCTGAGAGCCCAGAGCTGGTTTGAGACCCTAAGACTTGGAGCAGAGAGCTAATTCCAGCTAGAGAACTGATAACTCCTTATTGCCAACTATTGCCCTCTAGTGGAGATTCACTCTCATACTGGAGAAGGATATAACTAAGATCGAGCTTCAAAAAACGGCAGGAGCTCCAAACCACCTAGAATTACATGACACTTCACACTTTACAAAATTAAAGTTGGTAAATGCATCTTGTATAAAATCAGTTGGTATATCTGTGGTGGAAACAAAGAATAAAGATTGAAAATGATTTGGCAAAACAAGTTGAATGGTTTAATACACACCAGTTATGTATACCCCTAAGCAATAACCACATAATAAATACTATTAATGTTTCAGGCAATGAGGCATAATAAAATGTATTTAAAAAGCCATCCTTGTAGTATGACTATAAATTTTCAATATTTTGTTACCTAAAGATGTGTGATAATGCAACATGCCTTTAAGAAAAGGTTTCTCATCAAAATAAATTATTTTTAATAATTGTAATAAATTGTAATATCTAAAAGATTTCCAGTATCAAATTTTAGAGCTTTCTACAGTGCAGCGAGTCTTGATTAATCTTGTTGGTTGTGTCTTCATTCTCTCCGACATTCTCCTGTTGGCCCCAAGGAGCTTTAAAATATGGTTAGCCCAGAATGCTGTTGAGTCGTAGTAATTAATCCAGATCGTCGTTACTGTGTTCCCAGTGTTGGACGCTGCACTGCAACTTCAGAGCGGCCTCTCTGATATGAGAAAGAGAAACAAATGATCTTCAATAAACCTCTTGATTAACTAGAAGATGCACAGAGAAACAAAGTCCATCTTTGCAGCAATATGCACTATATTTATATATTTTTTTTGTTTGTACTACTTTCACGATAAATCAGGAATTAGTAGTAAGTAGAATGGAAAGGATGGCAGAGACTCCCAAGAAGCTTTACTTGGTGATGTTCTTGCAGTTGAGCATGCGGATGGAACGCAGCTGTGGACAGCTGCACAGTAGAAATGAAGGTGTGCAGTCAGTCAGGAGGAAACATCCACTCACGTCCAGTTCTTTCAGGAAGTGGCCAACCCTTGTTAGATACTTCACCGATGTATCTGTCATCTGGTGTAGCATAGGATAGTGAGTAACGGATGTACAGTTAGCCAGTGATTATTTACAAATAAACTTAAAGGGTGATCAGAACCCAGACACAAACTTGAGACGTCTTGTATCGCCCTGAAAGGGTTTATGTTGCTATAATGACTGACTGTCCATTATGCTACTTATTACACAGCTACTTAAAGAAATAAATGAAGAAATAAATTTGATACATAAGACGAAAGTGACTATTATATTATATGAGAAGGAATCAGACCACAGAGTAATCTGAGATACATGACACTACCACAGCAATGTAGGAAGTTGGTTGCCTGTGACAACAATTAATTATACCACAGAAATCTGTGTTTGACCAATCAGAATCAAGTATTCCATATTCCAGCTGTACAACAATAAATATTTTTTTATTACATTTATTTTTGTAGGGCTATTGATTTGACTTAATTCAGAATGATTAATCATATTAAAATAACACATAAAAAAATTATGCAACTAATTTTGTCCCTGAACTGTAATATGAAATATTCCTACCATCGGAGCAATTCAAGTTTAAAGTGAAACCTGTTTTCAGCAGGGGGCTGTAAGCGAAACTCCAGCTGTATACACAACGTGCAGGTTTGCAGAGTACAGACAACAAACCACACTCAGGCTTGCTTGACACTAGCAACAGCACAGCATGAGGATGCATTTTTGCGTTCAATCTTAGCTGGACAGAGCGCAACTCAGAATGCAGAGATCTCGAGATGTGTTTTTTAGAAGATTCAAACTATGTTTGACTTGACACAGCGACCTACAAACAGTGTTTATGACGAGACAACCAAAATGAGACACTCAAAAAGCATCCATCTAACTCGTGTTAGATGGATGCTTTTTGAGTGTCTCATTTTAGACATGCCCTTATAATAAATCTATCTCAAAAAGATTGACGAATTCACTTGCAATGTACATTGTTGTGGACTGTAGACCAATGATAGACTTATGTTAAATAATATGGAAATAAACTGTATATTGCCTTCTGAAGCCACTTTTTGTACTTGAATGCATTTTATAATAATTGCAATTAAAAATGTTAAATTATATTTATAATATTTGTATAATTATTGAAATATAATTATTTAATCATTATTGGACATCAATCATTATCTTTATTGATTGTGGGGGGGTTAAAGTAAAAATAGCAAAAGTAAATAAAAAAATGAGTGTTAGACTTGCTTTAGGGCATCCAGCCATTCTGACTGTGGCAATGTTTCTGCAGAAGAAGGAAAGGACTTTGATTGCCTGATCAGACAGACACACACAGTGACACACATCCAAAAGCTCCAAACGATGAGACTGTTTGCAGAACATCTGCACAGAGAACAAAATGTCACACAAACATTTCCAAAACCAAAGATCTCAGACATCATGCCATGTACGTTTTTTATTGAAATTAGAATGGTGAAAAAGCACATCAAACCTTTATTCCATGATCTGTTATGGAAACACACTCGGATGCGGTCAGTTTTCTAAGACTCTGGTTGGCTCCCAGGGCTTCTAGTCCCTGTGAAAGAGACTTTTTTTAATGCGATAAAATATCAACTGAAGCTGATAAAGAAACAGAATTCAATATAGGGCGTTAGCGAGGTATTACATGGTCCTGGATTTTGCATCCAGCGATCTCCAGAGAGACGAGAGAAGCACAGGTGCCCAGACTCTCAAACCCGTTATCAGAGAGATTCTCACAAAAACACACTCTCAAGTGGGTCAGATTGGTACATCTGGAAATTAATTGAACATTTCAATTAATAGTAATAATAATAATAATAATAGAAACATAGTCTGAAACCAGCAGTGAAAATACCTCCATCTTGTATTTCTCTCATTTTATGCCAAATTTTTAATTACAAACGATGTAATATCAGCATAAAAATTTTAGTAAAAACTTACGTTAAAAATTCAGATTGATCTGATCTAGATGACCTAGCAGAAGCCCTAGAACTGGGCATTTATCGCACAGTATTCAAGTTGGCATTGAGTCTACATGTTTGTGCACAACCTGATGATCCATACTACGTCACAACCTTTCTTGGATTTTCAAAAGTGTAAGTAAAAGGAAATTAAGAATGATTACTTCAGAGCTATTCTCTTGAGGGACAGGTCAGTCACTCTGGGGCAATAGGAAAGATCGAGCTCTCGTAGTTCACCGGCACTTGATCCATCTGAGATGTAGCGGATTCCTGTATCAGACACCCTAGGTCAGGCACAAAAGCACCATACATAAATGCAATGCATTTCAGAAAGCTTCAACTTAAACATCAGATATATTTGATATGCATGTTAAGGATGTAACTAAATACACATCCTTTTATTTGAAACTTTCTTAAAACTCTAAGACATTAACAAACCCCTTGATCAGCCAATAATCCTAATATCTTGGTAGATTACTTCTAAACATTGATAGTGGTTCTGGCCCTGTGTTTGTACATTTTCTATTACTTTCCATTGGAAAAAAATTCAAAAAGAACTTGCAATGACTTATCTTACTTGATACAGCCTGATATGTCTAGTTTGCACAGCTTTGATAGACTTCCTAAAGACTTCATGCTGACGTCAGTCATGCAAGAGCAGTCAGACGCGCGAACTTCATTGAGTTTCAGAGAGCTTCGGCACAGAGCCACCCAGCTGCTGTCTGTCATTCGGTTATTACCTGAAACCATAATGCATTCACTTAATGCATAACACAGTTTTGCATATTTAAATTTTTTCTTTCAAAAATGCATAACACAGCATTAGGGTAATGCTTACTGTATGTTACTGAAAGCTAACCTTCTACTTGGAACTTGGTGAGGCCGGTCACCTCTGCAATAGCTTTGAAAGCCACATCAGATATATATGGAGAGTCCAGTAAGGAAATCGTAGTCAGCATATGACATTTAGGTGCTAATGCCTTGCAAAAGAAAGCAAACGAAAAAAAATAAACATGAATCTGTAATTAACAATGAAAATCAATTACAGTATGTTGACATTGTTCCAACCAAACCTCTGATAGATGTAATGTTGCAATATTAGCGCACATATTGTACCTGCACACAGGCATCAGTTAGGGTGGGCAGGTCATCTAACACAATCTTTTGAAGTGATCTGCAAGCCTCAGCAACATACGCAAATCCTTGCACAGATATCTATAGTATAGAAATAGAAAATGATATACTCATATTTAAAACATTAACACTTCGCTTAATCAGTTCTTTGAGATATATTGAATTGAGTTCCATGGTACTACCCTGTTTTTTTGGACATGGTTCAATGTAAATACCCTGGTTGTTTGGACCCCGTACATGTCAGCACTTAACTAACCTGAGAACAGCCCGAGAGGTCTAAATGACAAATTCTGTGGCAGCCCTTTCCTGTTGTCAGATACTGCAGACCTTTATCAGAGAAGTCCATGCAGTATGCAATACTCAGAAACCGCAGTGTCAGGCAGCACCTTCATGTTCAGACAAAACGAGTGTACAGTATGAAGTATATTTTTGTAAGAAACACATAAGAATCTGTGAGTTTATTTAAAAATGAAAATAGAATACAGATGCTGGCTTTGTACCTTGAAAGGACACTCATGGTGTCATTGGTTATATGGGTGTAGGACAAATTAAGATGAAAGATAGAGTGGCAGACCTCTAAAATCCCCCTCATAATTTCATCCTGAGTGTTTTCAAAGAAAGCATCATTAAAATGATCATTACAGGTAGCAGAACTTATTTGTACTCCACTTACGTTCACATTTGGACATTCACTGAGATTGAGTTCTTGTAGATTTTTGCATTGACCTTTGAAAAAACACACACAAGATGAGTGTCAGTCATGTCCTTCTTACAATGAATCAATCATCAATTAATCAAGCAAAATTACATTGCAAATGTATGCCATTTGAACTCAGATTAGCCCTTCAATGCATACCTCTGGTCTTTAATGACCCGGGACCTCATTCCACCCCCTGTACCTCAGGGTACATACTGGGTCAGGGTATCCATTTTTTGGAGGTATACTAAAGATACACCTCTGTAGTATTCCTCAACCTTTCTCTTCTGTATAGTTTAACCAAACAAATGCAATATATCTAAATTTATATTTTTTTGTATAACTGCTTTATTAGTGTATAGGGTCATTAAATACCCGAGATATGTAACAGTGTTGGTTTTTCTTTAAAACAGTACATCAATTTTTTGGTTTATTACAAGAAATAATTGTACTATATTCTATACATACAAATTACTATATCATGATGATTTTCTGTGTAATAATGTTAAATTGTTAGTATCTCATATGTGTGTACACATATACAGTACATGCTAACAGGGTTGTGAGGGTTACTTTTTAAATGTATTGCACTACAGATTACAGAATACATGCTGTAAAATGTAATTTTTAACATATTCTGTTAGATTACTCAAGGTCAGTAACATATTATAAATACTTTGGATTACTTCTTTGGCACTGGTAGATTTTTTTAACATGTTTTGACTATAAAAACTCTGCCAGTACAGTAAGACAAAATACACATGTTAAAAATACATTCTCTGAAAAACCTAAATATCTTATGAAGTGTTGTTTCTAAATTTCACATTAAACCAATGTGGTTCTTGCTCTCGGTGTGGCACGTGGTGAGTTGAGCGTGGATGCCACGAAGAATAGCATGATGTCTCCACAAGTGCTATGTCTCCGTGGCAACGCCATGTAACAAAATGCACGGATTGACTATCTCAGACATGGAGGCAGCTGGGATTCATCCTCTGCCGCCCGGATTGAGGCGAATCACTAAGCGACCACGAGGACTTAAAAGCACATTTAAGAATTGGAATTGGTTATTCCAAATTGGGAGATAAAGGGAGGAAAAAAGATTAATCAAATTGATCTTGTTTTAAGGATTTTCAGAATTTTACAGGCAATACACAAATTGTTATCAAGAAATCGATTTTTGCCCTAATATCAAAGATCTAACTAGAAAAAAAGAATTATGATCCAACGTTAATTTTCTTGGTATAAATATGATCTTGCCTGGTAACATGTGCATGTAAAATGTCTAGAAATAGCATTTTAACTTAGCGTAAAGCTGACAATTTACACAAGGTTTATTTCTTGTGCTCCAAACTTGCTTCTCTGTCTGCTCATACGAATGTAACGCATCATAAGAAAGTGTTTCTGTGTACTACTTAAATTACTATACATTGTGCATCTATTTAGACTAAAAAGTGTCTGACCAAACAAAAACTGTATATGTAGCTTATGTGTAGCTTATGTGTTTGACAGCCAGTTGTGTCTCATGAAATTTCAGTTTGGAAATAATGAATCCTGTTCTAGATTTGTTGCATCATCTCTTTGATATATGAAAAATAAAACATCAAAATATATCACAATATATTCTATTCTATTATTTTATAATTTCATTGAAAATGTTTAGAAATGTTACACCATCTGGGCATTTTGTAGATCCATTTGTGAAATACACTCACCTAAAGGATTATTAGGAACACCTGTTCAATTTCTCATTAATGCAATTATCTAATCAACCAATCACGTGGCAGTTGCTTCAATGCATTTAGGGGTGTGGTCCTGGTCAAGACAATCTCCTGAACTCCAAACTGAATGTCAGAATGGGAAAGAAAGGTGATTTAAGCAATTTTGAGCGTGGCATGGTTGTTGGTGCCAGACGGGCCGGTCTGAGTATTTCACAATCTGCTCAGGTACTGGGATTTTCACGCACAACCATTTCTAGGGTTTACAAAGAATGGTGTGAAAAGGGAAAAACATCCAGTATGCGGCAGTCCTGTGGGCGAAAATGCCTTGTTGATGCTAGAGGTCAGAGGAGAATGGGCCGACTGATTCAAGCTGATAGAAGAGCAACTTTGACTGAAATAACCACTTGTTACAACCGAGGTATGCAGCAAAACATTTGTGAAGCCACAACACGCACAACCTTGAGGTGGATGGGCTACAACAGCAGAAGACCCCACCGGGTACCACTCATCTCCACTACAAATAGGAAAAAGATGCTACAATTTGCAAGAGCTCACCAAAATTGGACAGTTGAAGACTGGAAAAATGTTGCCTGGTCTGATGAGTCTCGATTTCTGTTGAGACATTCAGATGGTAGAGTCAGAATTTGGCGTAAACAGAATGAGAACATGGATCATGCCTTGTTACCACTGTGCAGGCTGGTGGTGGTGGTGTAATGGTGTGGGGGATGTTTTCTTGGCACACTTTAGGCCCCTTAGTGCCAATTGGGCATCGTTTAAATGCCACGGCCTACCTGAGCGTGTCCATCCCTTTATGGCCACCATGTACCCATCCTCTGATGGCTACTTCCAGCAGGATAATGCACCATGTCACAAAGCTCGAATCATTTCAAATTGGTTTCTTGAACATGACAATGAGCTCACTGTACTAAAATGGCCCCCACAGTCACCAGATCTCAACCCAATAGGGCATCTTTGGGATGTGGTGGAACAGGAGCTTTGTGCCCTGGATGTGCATCCCACAAATCTCCAACTGCAAGATGCTATCCTATCAATATGGGCCAACATTTCTAAAGAATGCTTTCAGCACCTTGTTGAATCAATGCCACGTAGAATTAAGGCAGTTCTGAAGGTGAAAGGGGGTCAAACACAGTATTAGTATGGTGTTCCTAATAATCCTTTAGGTGAGTGTATATACTGTATGTGCAAATTCGCTAAAGACCCGAGGTATTTAATAATGTTTGGTGATAGTTCGAATCCCAGGGAGTGCTGAGTGACTCCAGCCGGGTTTCCTAAGCAACCAAATTGGCCTGGTTGCTAGGGAGGGTAGAGTCACATGGGGTAACCTCCTAGTAATCGTCCTGTAACATGGTTTGCTCGCGGTGGGGTGTGTGGTGAGTTGTGCGTGGATGCCGCGGTGGATGGCGTGAAGCCTCCACACATGCTATAAAGAATAGGTTCGTCAAGCAATGTCTTCATTTAACACCAAGACAAGCTGATATTTCAAGATTAAAGTCAGAGCTCCAACTTCAGGCAGCACGCTGAGGTAACTTTTGTCTCTAATTCTAACGCGGGATTGCTGTGTAATGAGATGGTCATTTCCAGGGTGATTCTGTAACTGGGCTCTTATGACATCAGTTTTTTTAGTGTACACTTTTAAATCAGTGCAGCAATATATACGTGTACTTTGTCCTGCATGTCATAAGCAGTATTTATGCATTTACTCCGCGCCCTTGCTGGGGTACTGGAAACTATGGCAGCTACTTCAGGCGGATTAACTGTATAAATTCGTGAAAACATCCAAGTTAAGTGTAAATTACTGCCATTCGCCTGATTGACAACTGGAGCGCGAACAGACAACATTTTTGCGTGTGGACAGCGTGGTGCCCTACCAGTGCTAGGCTGCATGCTCTGCATTTAGAGAGTGGCAGGACTGCTGTACAGAATGTCTAGGTTATGGCTGTAACCTCCGTTCCCTGATGGAGGGAACGAGACTTTGTGTTGAAGAAGCGACACTAGGGGTGGGAAATACGTCTAGAGAGAGACCCCTAGTGTGGCTTCTTCGTTACAACATCGAAGTGAGCGACAGATGGGGGAACTAACGATCTAAATACTTACGACACTGAAAACTGAAACTACACTAAATAAGAATCCACACCGGACTTTAAAAGCTATGAAATAGCAAAAGAAGGCACTATATTTCAGCATTATGTAAAATGTCCTTGGACATCCTGTCTAATGTCCTTGGACATTTTCACTGTAATAATTACTAGAAATGTTTCCAAACCTCTCTTCTTACTGACAAAATTATCCAGATCTGACAAGGGCCCTTAAAGGGTTAGTTCACCCAAAAATTACAATTCTCATTATTTACTCACCCTCATGCAACCCCAGATGTGTATGACTTTCTTTCTTCTGCTGATCTCAAATGAAGATTTTTAGTAGAATGTCTCAGCTCTGTAGGTCCATACAATACAAGTGAATGGGTGGCAACATTTTAAAGCTAAACAAACAAACAAACATAAATCAGCATAAAAATAATCCATAAGACTCTAGTGGTTAAAACAGTATCTTCAGAAGTGATGTGATAGTTGTGGACGAGAAACTGAGAAACAGATCACTTTCACATTCTTCTTGTGTTTTTGGTGATTCACATTCTTCTCTGCATATAGCCCCCTGCTGTCTAGCAAAAAATGACAAAAATGTATCTGTTTCTCATCCACACCTATCATATCACTTCTGAAGACATGGATTTAACCATTGTAGTCTTATGAATCACGTTTATATTGCCTTTATGTGCTTTTTGGAGCATCCAAAAATCTGAATTTGTGTTCTTCAGAAGAAAGGAAGTCATACACATCTGGGATGGCATGAGGGTGAGTAAATGATGAGATAATTTTCATTTTTGGGTAAACTATCTCTTTAAAGTGATAGCTCACCCATAATTTAATATTCTGTCATCATTTCTCTACCCTCATGTTGTTCCAAACCAGTGTGAGGCTTTGTATTATGTATAACACAAAATATGTTAGATAGAATGTTAGGGACTCACAGTCTCTGTCAACATTCACTTTCAATATATATATATATATATATCAATAAAAAAGCATTCACTGAAAGTAAATAGTGACTCAGGCAAACATCCTGTCTAATATCTCCTTATTGTGTTGCATGGAAGAAAGTCATACAGGTTTGGAACTACATGATGGTGAATGATGACAGAATTTCCATTAATAATAATAATAATTCTGTAGTACATGTTCAATGTGTTTTATGTAATAGAATATAGTGGAGTTAACATCTATTATGTCATTTGTGAAAGTAACGAGTTACTCACTACTGGAGTACTCTTTTAATTGGATACTTTCTTACTCTTACCTTAATTACCCTACTCTTAATTATCAAGTAATTATTAATGTTTGTACTTGTACTTCTACCTGAGTAATTATGTTTTTGAAGTAATTGTACTTTTACATGAGGACAGTTTTTGGCTACTCTACCCACATCTGCGCACAACTCACCATGCGCCCCACCAAGAGCCAGAACCACATTATAGCAACCACTAGGGTGGGTAGAATTAACCCAATGTGACTCTACCCACCCTAGCAACCGGGCCAACTGGTTGCTTAGGAAGCCTGATTGGATTCACTGGATTTAACTTGCACTCCAGGTGTGGTAGTCAGTGTCTTTACTTTCTGAGCTATGCAGGCTCCCTGTTAAATGCATCTTAAACTTTTTTGATTACATGGTAAATATATGCAATTTGAAGTCTGATCAGAGAAAATGTACTTATGCTTCTCAAACTTGACCCTTCCACCATGGTGCAAGTGCACAAGTTAATCGATGTCACAAAGACACGATGTGCCTGTAGTATTCTTTCCACAGTCTTATCTGTGATCCAGCTGCTCTCAGGGGACAGATTGATCTGTGATAGGAAATACAGCATCTCAAATGTTATACTGGCTAATTAGCAACTAAATTCTAAGAGTGTTTAAGAGAGCTGCATTGACCTTTGTCCACAGTGAGCTGGTCAGAGTGATCACTTTCCATGAACGACACACCTGAGCACATTTCAGAAGGTCACCCACACCTAAACTTTTGAAGATCTGTGCCAAACAACATTTTATTAAAATCACAGCTCTCAAAAATGCTGCTATCAAGATATGCATATTTCCTTTTTTTATTAAAAGGAAATGACTCAGCAAGCACAACTAATTACATTGTTTACAATGATTGAATGGTAACATCAAATATACCTTAAGAGATAGCTTGCTAGGCAGCAGTGATAGTCTGTCCTGTCCATGGCCCTGTGGTATGTCCGAGTTCTGATTTTCTTGCATATGTCTATCTAGCTTCTATATAGGCAAATATACACAAAAACATAACCTTATTGCTTTAAAAAAAAAGCTTGATGAATGTAATATATCTGTGCTGTGATTGACTGATTTTAACATGTTTTATTTGAAAAATACCCTAAAGTACGCCCTTGATCGTTTAGTGTCCCGCACAATGTGTCGCCAAGCTGTGATCGTGTTTCTGCACTGGGCAGAATCCTGAACTCTCTGCAGTTTCCTCACAGCATCTGGTCAAAATAGATGATGCTTTAATGTGTTACAAATTTAACAGACAGTAAGTTCAGTAAAGCCTCTAAATATTCCTACTTTGAATTAAATGCAACTCCATATATATGTGTGTGTGTGTGTGTGTGTGTATATATATATATATATATATTAGGGCTGTCAATCTATTAACATTTTTAATCTGAATTAATTACATGATGTCCCAATTCATTAATTGCATATACAAATATTTGCTGAGAAAGCCCCTCATATAACAACAATTAACAATGAAATAATTATACATAGTTATCTTTAAATATAAAAAAAATATATATAAATATTAGGGCTGTCGATTTAACACGTTAATTCAGTGCGAGTCATTTTATTAAAAATATACGCAATTAATCGCAGTGCCCCTAGACTGTAATAAGGAAGATTCCTGAGAAATGCAAGCTTGTAGTACCACCTGTTTACTCCAGAGGGCATTAAGTGAAACTTCAGCTGTATGGGAAAAGCGCAGTTTATACAGTGAACAAAACAACCCTTCAGCAGACAGCATAACACAAACATGCATTACGTTCTTGCGTTCAAAACACTTTTGCAAATTCGAACTAAGGGATCTCAAGATGTGACACAGTGACCTAAAAATGTTATGACGCAATGCACCCGAGATGCTACACAAGCATGTCTGATGTAGGTTTACATTGAAGGTTTACATTAAACAAGCCCTCATAATAAATCTCGAACTGATTGACAAATTCACTTGCAAAATGGCTTGCCAATGTTATGCCAATGATTGACTTATTATCAATAATATGGCAGTAAACAATACATTGTATTCTAAAGCCACATTTTGTATTGTCTTATTAATGATTAACTCTTCTGCTACAAGAATGTAAGAATCTGAATATTTTTTATTTTATATATATATATTGTGACGAGGCAGGCAAAGAATGGGGATCTAAGTACAGCTTTAATAAAACAAAAGATAAACAAGGTAACTCAGAATATAACAAAAACGCAGGAAACCAGGCACAGAGCATGACAACACATGTGAGAACTGACAAACTAACTGGGGGAAACAAGGGCTTAAATTATACAAGGGAACAAGGAACACCTGTGGAAAAAATCAGGGGAAAACCAATAATAAAATGAAACTACAAAAGGACTACAAAAACTAACAGGAACTAAACAAGGTACATAAAAGCACAAAAACAAAAGACAACAGGGAATATGTGACAGGGCCCCCTCTTTAAGGAGCGGATAACAGACGCTCCAAAAAAAGTTAAAAAAAAAAAAAAAAAAACGCAAATTGTTCTTTGAGTGTAGGGGAAAACATGTGGTTCATGGGGGCACAAAGGGCAAACAGCCAGTACAAGGGGAACAGAGCAGATCAGGTGGACAGACAGGAGACCAGAGTAGATCAGACGGACGAACAGGAGACCAGTGCAGATCAGGCGGACGAACAGAAGAGCAGTGCAGATCAGGCGGACGGCCAGGAGACCAGAGCAGATCAGGCGGACAGCCAGGAGACCAGTGCAGATCAGGCGGACGAACAGAAGAGCAGTGCAGATCAGGCGGACGGCCAGGAGACCAGTGCAGATCAGGCGGACGGCCAGGAGACCAGAGCAGATCAGGCGGACGGCCAGGAGTCCAAGGAGACCAGCGCTGATCAGGCGGACGGCCAGGAGACCAAGGAGACTAGAGCTGATCAGGCAGATGGCCAGGAGACCAGAGCAGATCAGGCAGATGGCCAGGAGACAAGAGGGGGGAACTGGGTCAGGAGGTCTGTGAGGCGGCCGCAGGGCCGAGACCGGGTCAGGAGGCCTGGAAGGTGGCCATAGGAAAGGGACTGCATCAGGCGGACTGGGAGTTGGCCGCAGGATAGTGACTGGGTCAGGAAACCTGCGTGGTAGCTGTAGGACAGGGACAAGAGACCTGGGAGGTGGCCGCAGGGCCGAGAGAGTGTCAGGAGGCCTGGCAGGTTGCCGCAGGGTCGACAAAGGGTCTGGAGGCCTGGGACGGCTCTGCCTTCCACGGCTCCGCCCCTACAGTCTTCCACCTTCCACGGCTCTGCCCGCTCCCCCAGAGACTGCTCCTTCCGCGGCTCCGCCTGCTCCCCCAGAGACTGCTCCTCCTTCGGCTCCGCCCACTCCCCCAGAGACTGCTCCTCCCGCGGCTCACCCGCTCCCCCAGAGACTATTTCCCCCCGCGGCTCTGCCCGCTCCCCCAAATACTATTCCTCACGTAGCTAAACCCGATCCCCCAGAGACTCCTCTTTCAGCGGTTAATCATAAAATGAAACTACAAAGGACTACAAAAACTAACAGGAAACAGGAACTAAACAAGAATTTCAACATAAAAGCACAAAAACAAAAGACAACAGGGAATATGTGACATATACACAGTATATAATATAATTTTTAAATATTTAAAGATAACCATGTATAATTATTTCATTGTTATGTATTGAATTATTGTTATATGAGGGGCTTTCTCAGCAAATGAATTAACGCGTTAAATTGACAGCCCAAATATATACACTACCGTTCAAAAGTTTGGGGTCACCCAAACAATTTTGTGTTTTCCTGAAAAGTCACACTTATTCACCACCATACGTTGTGAAATGAATAGAAAATAGAGTCAAGACATTGACAAGGTTAGAAATAATGATTTGTATTTGAAATAAAAAAATTTTTACATCAAACTTTGCTTTCGTCAAAGAATCCTCCATTTGCAGCAATTACAGCATTGCAGACCTTTGGCATTCTAGCTGTTAATTTGTTGAGGTAATCTGGAGAAATTGCACCCCACGCTTCCAGAAGCAGCTCCCACAAGTTGGATTGGTTGGATGGGCACTTCTTGCGTACCATACGGTCAAGCTGCTCCCACAACAGCTCAATGGGGTTCAGATCTGGTGACTGCGCTGGCCACTCCATTACCGATAGAATACCAGCTGCCTGCTTCTGCTCTAAATAGTTCTTGCACAATTTGGAGGTGTGTTTAGGGTCATTGTCCTGTTGTAGGATGAAATTGGCTCCAATCAAGCGCTGTCCACTGGGTATGGCATGGCGTTGCAAAATGGAGTGATAGCCTTCCTTATTCAGAATCCCTTTTACCCTGTACAAATCTCCCACCTTACCAGCACCAAAGCAACCCCAGACCATTATATTACCTCCACCATGCTTAACAGATGGCGTCAGGCATTCTTCCAGCATCTTTTCATTTGTTCTGCGTCTCACAAACGTTCTTCTTTGTGATCCAAACACCTCAAACTTGGATTCATCTGTCCACAACACTTTTTTCCAGTCTTCCTCTGTCCAATGTCTGTGTTCTTTTGCCCATCTTAATCTTTTTCTTTTATTGGCCAGTCTCAGATATGGCTTTTTCTTTGCCACTCTGCCCTGAAGCCCAGAATCCCGCAGCCGCCTCTTCACTGTACATGTTGACACTGGTGTTTTGCGGGTACTATTTAATGAAGATGCCAGTTGGGGACCTGTGAGGCGTCTGTTTCTCAAACTAGAGACTCTAATGTACTTATCTTCTTGCTCAGTTGTGCAACGCGGCCTCCCACTTCTTTTTCTACTCTGGTTAGAGCCTGTTTGTGCTGTCCTCTGAAGGGAGTAGTACACACCGTTGTAGGAAATCTTCAATTTCTTAGCAATGTCTCGCATGGAATAGCCTTCATTTCTAAGGACAAGAATAGACTGTCGAGTTTCAGATGAAAGTTCTCTTTTTCTGGCCATTTTGAGCGTTTAATTGACCCCACAAATGTGATGCTCCAGAAACTCAATCTGCTCAAAGGAAGGTCAGTTTTGTAGCTTCTGTAACGACCTAAACTGTTTTCAGATGTGTGAACATGATTGCACAAGGGTTTTCTAATCATCAATTAGCCTTCTGAGCCAATGAGCAAACACATTGTACCATTAGAACACTGGAGTGATAGTTGCTGGAAATGGGCCTCTATACACCTATGTACATATTGCACCAAAAACCAGACATTTGCAGCTAGAATAGTCATTTACCACATTAGCAATGTATAGAGTGTATTTCTTCAAAGTTAAGACTAGTTTAAAGTTGTCTTCATTGAAAAGTACAGTGCTTTTCCTTCAAAAATAAGGACATTTCAATGTGACCCCAAACTTTTGAACGGTAGTGTATATATATATATATATATATATATATACACTCACCTAAAGGATTATTAGGAACACCTGTTCAATTTCTCATTAATGCAATTATCTAATCAACCAATCACATGGCAGTTGCTTCAATGCATTTAGGGGTGTGGTCCTGGTCAAGACAATCTCCTGAACTCCAAACTGAATGTCAGAATGGGAAAGAAAGGTGATTTAAGCAATTTTGAGCGTGGCATGGTTGTTGGTGCCAGACGGGCCGGTCTGAGTATTTCACAATCTGCTCAGTTACTGGGATTTTCACGCACAACCATTTCTAGGGTTTACAAAGAATGGTGTGAAAAGGGAAAAACATCCAGTATGCGGCAGTCCTGTGGGCGAAAATGCCTTGTTAGAGGTCAGAGGAGAATGGGCCGACTGATTCAAGCTGATAGAAGAGCAACTTTGACTGAAATAACCACTCATTACAACCGAGGTATGCAGCAAAGCATTTGTGAAGCCACAACACGCACAACCTTGAGGCGGATAGGCTACAACAGCAGAAGACCCCACCGGGTACCACTCATCTCCACTACAAATAGGAAAAAGAGGCTACAATTTGCAAGAGCTCACCAAAATTGGACAGTTGAAGACTGGAAAAATGTTGCCTGGTCTGATGAGTCTCGATTTCTGTTGAGACATTCAGATGGTAGAGTCAGAATTTGGCGTAAACAGAATGAGAACATGGATCCATCATGCCTTGTTACCACTGTGCAGGCTGGTGGTGGTGGTGTAATGGTGTGGGGGATGTTTTCTCGGCACACTTTAGGCCCCTTAGTGCCAATTGGGCATCGTTTAAATGCCACGGCCTACCTGAGCATTGTTTCTGACCATGTCCATCCCTTTATGGCCACCATGTACCCATCCTCTGATGGCTACTTCCAGCAGGATAATGCACCATGTCACAAAGCTCGAATCATTTCATATTGGTTTCTTGAACATGACAATGAGTTCACTGTACTAAAATGGCCCCCACAGTCACCAGATCTCAACCCAATAGAGCATCTTTGGGATGTGGTGGAACGGGAGCTTCGTGCCCTGGATGTGCATCCCACAAATCTCCATCAACTGCAAGATGCTATCCTATCAATATGGGCCAACATTTCTAAAGAATGCTTTCAGCACCTTGTTGAATCAATGCCACGTAGAATTAAGGCAGTTCTGAAGGCGAACACAGTATTAGTACGGTGTTCCTAATAATCCTTTAGGTGAGTGTATATATATATATATATATATATATATATATATATATATATATATATATATATACATACACCGATCAGCCACAACATTGAAACCACCTGCCTAATATTGTGTAGGTCCCAGATGCTGATATACTTTAAATGGTGTTAAAAACAAAAAACATTGAGTAAGTGGCAGTTCTGCAGATGGAAATGTCTTGTTGATGAAAGAGGTCAACAGAGAATGGCCAGACTGTTTCGAACTGACAAAGTCTACATTAACTACGATAACCGCTCTGTACAATTGTGGTGAGAAGAATAGCATCTCAGAATGCACGAGGGGGACCTACACAATATTAGGGAGGTGGTTTTAATGTTGTGGGTGATCGATGTATGTATGTATATATATATGAGTACCATTCTGCCTCTGTTTGCGAATCCGAACCCACACAGTCCACTTGATGAAAGCCACTCTTATCCCTCTCCGTGTGTGATACAGCTCAGCCTCTTCAATACTCTCTAGGAGACTGGCAGCCTTCATTTTCTTCTTCAAAATATAACTCTTCCAACCCCTTTAACAGGATTACAGTCAGACATTAATGTAGCTGACATACAGGCCCAGAGTTTCAGTATCCAAAGCTACAGACTTCTTTTTGTGACTTTTTTGAAGATATAACATCCAATTATTTTGACACTCACATGAAATACTTTTTGGTCAGGTTATTTCGATAACAGGAGTATGCTTTCTCCAACATATTTGAGAGACACTGTGAGAGAGGGAAAACACATAAATGAGAAATTAATGAATCCACTCAGAATAAAAATATAAACAGAATGGTTTACCAGGCAGTCTTCTTGATGTCCAAAAATATCACACACAAGACCTCCTGCCAATGACGAGACTTGTTTGTCTTTGTCAATGAATGTGTGCCTGTAAAAATCAAAAAAGAAAAAGAATCAATTAACATTTTATAGCAGAGATATTTTGTTTTATTTTATTGTTTAATGTTACTGATCAGGCCAGTATATTATGTATTGAAAAGCATTCTGCAACTGCCACTCCATAACTGCTAAAGTACTTTCATAATGTGTTATGATGCGATTACAAATATTTTATAAATTGATTTTGGAATCTGATTACATAATACAGATTACATGTAATCCGTTACTACCAAGCAATCTATGTAAGTATGATATAAGTATTATATTAATATATAAGTATTATATACTTGTAGTATGTGGAGTGGAGGGGGGCGGGGCCAGGCTGGAATGTCGGCCGGTGACAACGGTTCGAGACAGAGAGATCAATCACGGACATGTCCATCATGTGTGTGTTTGTGTATTTTGTTTTAAGTTTATTATTAAACTATTATTTATTGTTAAGGCGGTTCTCGCCTCCTCCTTGCCCATCTAAATTCCTTGTTACACAGTATTTTAAAGATTCAAGCATTGCAAATTAATTGCAAAATTTTGCTAAATTAGCTGCAAAAATAAAGGGAATCTTGTGAAGCACTTGCTTCTGCTCCACACATGACAATAAAAGACTGAGCACAAGCTGGTCCTGAATAAATGCATGTGCACAATTTTATGTTTTACTCTGTACTTGTGCATTGTGGGATTTAAATTTATCCAAGTGGCTCGAATGTTTTGACTACGTTTACCAAAATTAGTTCAGATCCATTTAATGATTCAGGGACCATTCCGGTGGTGACAAATGAGTGTCTTGTGTGAAATGATTTAGTCATAAAGATAATTTTAATCCTTTAGTGCAGCCAATAATTAACTCTCATTTGTGTGTTCCTCATCTCTAGATTATTAATTTAGATCAACACCAATGCCGATAAAAACATGGATAAATGAGCATTGTTGAAAGCAACTTTGTAGTAATGAACAGAGCTGCATTGATTAGAATGTCTGACTGATGCATATTATGTAAGGGTTGTTTTGGCTCATGAAACTCTCCTGTGATTGGCTGGATGGTTGCTCAATCAACCCAAAGCAATTAAACGCAAATAATACTGTATACAAATCCAGCATTTGGACTCAGTATGGGTTTAGCTTGGAAAAAGTGTGGGAGACAGAATCACCTTTCACATATTTTAAAGTGTACCTTTTAACTACGCCCTTGGAGTATTTTAACATTCAAGGATTGGCCCAATTTTCTTACATTGTAAATACCTCAATGTTACCCAGATTGTTTTTGTCTTTAAAGAAAAGGAGACAAATTTAAATGAATTTTTGTGATAATCAACATAAATCAACACAAATGCTGTCGATTGAGCTTAACTTGTATTGAGCCCGGAATATTCCATTAAAACGTCAGTAGAATCCTATAAAAATGGGTTTACATTAGTGAGGAACCATTTATATATGTCAAAAAAATATACAAAGACATAAATACCAGTATATCTCAAAATCTTGATCCTCCAGAATTGATCGAATCTTCTCCTCTATAAAGTGCAGAGGATCTTCAGGGCATGAGACGCATAACCCAGCAAGTAAAGCCTGTTTGAAAACCAAATAAATAAATAAGAAGAAAAATATATCTTCGTTGAAATCACCCTAAATTAATATTATCTTATTATTATCTTTAATTAATTTCTGAAATGTCACTTTGTTAACATAAACTTGAAAACGTTACAGTTTTTATGTAATTAGATGATAAATAACTAATTTGAGTTCAGTTTCTAGGCTGCTCAATCATGTTGTCAAAAACTTCACTAATTCATTATATGCTAATCACCTTGAAAATCTGAGGAAGTGAATGCTTAATCATGTAGTCTCTTAAAATGGGATCTGCATCTTGTAAAGAAGTCATCATAGCAGCGATGGTTTTTAATGAAATTGTGGTTTTAAAGCACTGCAGTCAGTCAATACAAAATCAATCTCACACGCCTTTAGTTTCTGTCAATAGTTACATTCATGTTGCTTAGTAACCTATATGGTTGGTCAACAGAGATAATCCCAGGGGTGCTAGATTGTTTTGTTTCATTTATATTGTAATTCCTTACTTTCAAATTCGAATTACAATTATGTATCCTATGTATGTATTAATTTCATTAAAATTCAATTTCTAATTCGATCTAAATTCGAAATATAATACACTTTCTAAAACTCAGTTCACACAACCCTATATAACGTATTAGCTCTAATGATTGGCAACAAGCTTAAACTCCGTGAAAAGTTTTGGTCAGCCACTGATGCAATAGACAACGTCAGGTGGCATCGTGATAGTAAAACAGACAGTGACGAGGATGTTTAGAGTCAGAAATCGTCGTTATTTATCCTGTTGGCGAAGAACTGTGTTTTAACATTCATATATGAAATCTGCGCATATCGCAGAATGGGAGATGAAAATGTCATAGCCCGGCTCGGCAGCATGAAGGCTTTGTTGGGGATTGTAGCAGGCGCTGGGGCTTCATATGGCATTTATAAACTAGTGTTTGGTCGTGTTGCAGATGGAGGAAACAGACAAAAGTCTAAACGTGTGACTGTACAGCCTGGGAGTTTGATGGCCAAAGTGTCTGGATTTAAAGTGGTCGGAAAAACTGACCATCTGGATTCATCTGCAAATACAGAATCGAGTAAGT
This sequence comes from Moxostoma hubbsi, assembly GCA_032164185.1. NCBI lineage: Eukaryota > Metazoa > Chordata > Actinopteri > Cypriniformes > Catostomidae > Moxostoma > Moxostoma hubbsi. The sequence goes on from JAVLUX010000040.1 coordinate 13,201,327, forward strand.
GACTGTCAAATGGGAGAAGACGTTACTTGATGGCTTACCAAAGTAAATAATGGGGAAGTATAGGATGTTTGGAATCTGGATTGCCAACTCTGTACTTATCTTGTAACATTTGTTATGTCATAATAAACATTGGTAATTTATATTTAATTTAGCCTATATTTAATAATAATAAATATATATATATATATATATATATATATATATATATATATATATATATATATATTATATATTGCATTGATTAAAATTAAAGTAAACTTTATTGTTAATTTATAAACTTTATAACCTGTCAATCCTAGGATTCTCATCAACCCAGAAGATAAATAGAGCTAGTGCCTTCTTTATACAAAATGTACTGTGTTGGCTTCTTACTAGGTGGCATTCACTCAAAATCTGCTACCAGCTTAGAGCCTCGACATCTCAGTATACTTCTCTCCCTGCTGCAGAGCAGCCCTGACCCTGAGGAGAAGAGGAAAGTTCTTGTAACGTTAGGAAATGCTGCTGCCTTCACAGTAAACCAGGTCATCTGATTACTGTTTGCGTGATAAAGACAATAATTTAAATCAGCCATGGTGTTGAAATGTCAAATGCTTTCAATTCACTATATTAACAAAAATGTTACTCCTTTCCTCATCATTAGGATCTTCTGCGAGAATTTGGAGGTCTTCACATTGTAGCCAGCTTCCTTTCAGATCCTTCACCTGAGGTTAGGGTGCAGACTCTAAATGCACTGAACAATTTAAGCATGAACATCTGTAATCAAGAGCAGCTGAAGGTATTGCTTTATTCATGTAACATTTATCTTGTTCTCCCTTGTGCAAGGCATAGGCACAATATGAAATGTGTATAGGGCCCATTTTTGTTTGGTGCCCTATTGTTACAAGTGTCTCTGTTGTTGTTTAGGTATATGTCCCTTCAGTGATGCAGTTGATTGAGATGTCGCCGGTGAACTCAGACCTTCAGCTGGCAGCTCTGAGATTGCTTACTAACCTGTCAATTACTGATAATCATCAGCATCTGATGAAGAGCTCCATCACCCTCCTCCTCTCGCTGCTCGTAGTGAGCAATGAAATCCTACAGGTAATTTTGAAGTAATATTTTGGATTATGTTTGTTAAAGGAATGGTCTAATAGAACACTCTCATCACTTACTCACACTCATGCCATCCCAGATGTGTATGACTTTTTTTTTTATTCTGCAGAACTCAAATGAAGATTGTTAGAAGAAAATCTGTTCTGTAAGTCAATAAAATGCAAGTGAATGGTGACAAGAACTTTGAAGCTCCAAAAAACACAATGGCAGAATGAAAGTAATCAATAAGACACTAGTGGTTAAATGCATGTCTTCGGAAGTGATATTAAAGGTGTGGGTGAGAAACAGATCAATATATAAGTCCTTTTTTACTATAAACCTCCACTTTCACTTCCACATTTTTTTTTATTTTTTTTTTGATTTTGCGATATGCACAAGTGCATATCACCACCTACAGTTCGGTGCATGTCACAGGTGGAAGTTTATAGTAAAAAAGGACTTAAAGGAACCCAAAAATGAAAATTCTCTCATTTACTTTCCCTCATGCCATTCCAGCTGTGTATGACTTTCTTCCTTCTGCAGAACACAAATTATGATTTTTAAAAGAATATCTCCGCTCTGTAGGTCCATACAATACAAGTGAATGGGTGCCAAAATGTTGATGCTCTGAAAAGCCCATTATGGCATCATAAAAGTAATCCATATGACTCCAATGGTTTAATCCAGGGGTCGGCAACCTATGGCACGCATGCCAATGCTGGCAGGGTGGAGGGGTAATCAGTGGCATGCCAGCAACGGCGAGAGAGTAGACTAGACTATATTATTTATATAAATTCTGCACCTGCATTTCAATCTAGATCTTGATGTAATCCATCCTCATGATCACACAGCATGTTTAATTCTTAAATATTGATCTGCTTCTTACACCTAACATATAATTTCTGAAGACATGGATTTAAAAACTCATATGTCATATGGATTGCTTTAATGCTGACGAGTGATTTTTGGAGCTTAAAAAAAATTCATTTGCATTGTAAGGACCGAAAGTGCTGAAATATTCTTCTAAAAATCTTTGTGTTCAGCAGCAGAAAATAAGTCATACACATCTGGGATGGCATGAAGGTGAGAGAATGTTTATTTTTGGGTGAACTACCCCTTTAAATATTGATATGTTTGTCACCCACACCAATAACATCCCTTCAGAAGACATGGATTTAACCACTGGACTCTTATGGATTACTTTTATGCTGCCTTATGTCACTTGCAGTGTGAGGACCTACAGAGCTGAGGTATTCTTTTTAAAAATCTTTATTTGTGTTCTGCAGAATAAGGTAAGTCACATACATCTGGGATAACATGAGAGTGAGTAAATGATGAGAACATTTTCATCTTTGGGTGAACTATTCCTTTAAACCGGTCTGTCTGAATCAAGAACCTGGTCAAGAGAATGTCCTGTTTTCAAGCATTTTTTTAACCTTGTGACATTATTTTCATGACAATCTTTACCCTCCAATTCTCACTACAGCAGTGCAAAAAAGATGGTCAGTTTGATATTCTCATTACTGCAATGTGACAAGTTATATATTTAAATTGTAAAGTGTTTATACATCATAGCAGTACTCCCTTGGCACTGCCTTTCATTCTTACAGATTTTAAATAAAAAATAAATACAAATCATATTGTATGTTACGGAAATGAGAATAATTATTGAAAACACTGTGAATAGTACAAATGAAATGTCCAGCTGTGTGACAGTAATGAAAATTGGGGGTAAAATGTGCTCAAGTGTCCTGAAAATAATGTTACTTTGCATTTATTTGGAGGTAAATATGACCAGGACATTTTCATGCAAATCACCCAGATGTTTGCACTGTTTACACTTGCACTGTTCATCTTTTCTTGCAGATCCAGGTCTTAAAGGTTCTAGTAAATCTTTCCTCTAATCCAGATTTGATGGATGATATTGTACAAAGCCAGGTGAGTAAACTTGTCTCTTTCGGAATTGGTATTTTTTTTCTGTTTTTCTTTGAGTTGTGAAAGATCCATTGCATTTGGTTTCAGGAACTATTCTGTCTTAGTCATCATATCATTATAATATGAGTATAAATAGATACAGTACTATAAATAATTGCCTTGGTTGCGAGGTGTCCTAGTTTGTGTCATTGCCTGCTTTTGATTCCATACATCTGTTTTTAAAATCACATTTCATTATGATGACGACAAAGGTTTTAGTACTTTTCCTTTATAGTTTCAGTCATGTATGTGTGAAAAAAATAAACAGCTGTTTGGAGACTCTTTACAAAAATAAACATTCTATTGAAACCGTAATAGCAAGGGCTTGGGATGACATGAGTGAGTAAATAATGACATTTTTTATTGTTGATTGTACTTTTCCTTTAAATCTGTGTTCACAGGCTCCAGCCTCTTTGATTTTGTTGTTTGATGGCTGCACAAGCACCGCCGTTCTTATACGCCTGTTATATTTTGTGGGCAACCTGCGGGCATGGAGGCCCTCTGCACAGGTGGCAGAAGCTCTGAGGAGGAGACAGGACTCTCTATACTGTGTTCTACTGGACAGCTCCTCTCAGCTTCACCGCAGGCTGCCCCTGTTGCTCTCCCACCCAGATGAGGAGGTGAAGACGCAAGTGGCCAGACTCCTTGCATAAGCTCCAGGCTTCCCTTTGCCTTCACCTGCCAGGCACTGGATGTACCTTATAGATTTTCATCTTCTATACTTGTTCTTCTATGTATAGAAGGTGACACAAGCTTGTTTTCCTATCAAAATCCTAGCTTAGTTTCCTTAGAGGAGGAGGGTGCATCTGTTATGGCCACTAGTACCTTCTAAAAATTATGTTTTAAAAAAAATAGACAGGAAATGTAAGTTGTAGTCTGTATTACAACTTACTCCCTCAGGCATTTTGAGCAATGTTTGTTGACATTTGTGAACCCTGTATATTCTCCCTCTTGGAGACCCTTTAAAACATCTCCACTGCCAAATGTTTACTTGCCAAGTAAATGAATATTACAAGCTTGCAGGAATTTTCTCTTGTTACACTAAGTGCTTTGGATATATAAACTAGTAGTGGAGAGGACTTGCATATATTCAGTTGTTTTGAATATTTCTTTTAAAACAAGTATTACTTCAGTGCTGCACAATATAAGAGAAGTTTACCATTGAATGAGGAAATTCGTTCAGTTAACACTGATGTTAAAGGAATAGTTCACCTAAAAATTAATTATCTTTTCATTTACCCACACTAATGCCATCCCAGATGTGTATGATTTTCTTATGCAGAACACAGAGATTTTTAGAAGAACATTGCAGCTCTGTTGGTCCATTTAAGTGAATGATGGCCAGACCTTGGAAGATCCAAAAAGCACAAAGGCAGCATAAAAGTAATCTATAAGACTCTAGTAGTTTAATCTATATCTTCTGAAACGATCCAAATGGTTTTGTATGAGAACAGACACAAATATATCTCTTTAATCACTATAAATGTTGACATCAGCAGTGTCCTTGGGAATCATGCTTTCAAGCTTGATTACACTTCCTAGCTCAAACTAGTGCTCTGCGCATGGTCATACACTAGGAAGTTTAATCAAGCTTGAAATCATGATCATGCCTAGAGACTGCAATGGCAAAATGTACAATAAAAAGTAGTTATATATTTTGGTCTGTTCTCATCCAAAATCGTTTTGATCGCTTCTGATGATTAAACAACTGAAGTCAACTCAATTATTTTTATGCTGCCTTTATGTGCTTTTTGGAACTTCAAAGTTTTGGTCACCATTTAATTAGACATACAGCGCTGAAATTATCTTTGAAAATCTTAATTTATGTTTGCAGAAGAAAGAACATACACATCCGGGATGGCTTGAGGGTGAGTAAATGACAAGAGAATTTTCATTTGGGGGGTCTATCCCTTTAATGGCCCAGGTAGCCTATAATCTATGCATGTTAATGAAATTGATGGTTCAGTGACTGTTTTCTGATTTGTGTTGATGATTTGACATGTTTCATTGACATTGATTTTTAATACATATTGTTTCACATTGTAACCAAGTACAAAGCTAATTGTTTCTTTACAGAGGAATCATTGCAGTTATAACATTGAAGTTTACAGCTCAGAACTGGCTGGGCGAAATTAGTGTCACGATATTTGAATTTATAACTTATTTTGAAATTCATTCTGTCTCCAAATTCAAATTTGTTATAATTAAAATGTGAAAATAATATCCTTTTTGTAAGTGTACGTCATTTTCATTCCCGCCAAAAATCAATATGGCGCCAATCTGGATTTTTTTTTTAAATTATTATTTAATTACAAATTAAACCATTTATAATCTCAATATAAAAAGTGTAAAAAATAAAAAAGACAATACAAATATTTAAGGGTTTCAATACAAACAGCACTGTTAAATTATACTAATTAATGATCTTTACATATCTTTGGGCTTTACTATTTTGCTACTCTGTATTCTGAATTCTATTGATTCTGTGCAGGTGAAACAAACTGCAGGCCTACAAATTGCCATTTGTTTGGAATGCAGACTCATGCTCTTGAATCACTGTAGTTTCAGTGAACTACATTTCCCATAAGTCTTTAGTGCGAGCTAAGTGCGTTTGAATCATAGGAGGGTTACTACTGAAGAGATGGCATTCAAGACTGGAATGGCGGGAGAGAATGTTCAGAAATGACAACGAATACTGAGACGAGAAGAAGGGTACTCTGCGGAGTCTCGGAAAAACAAGGTAAACAGAACAGCAACAAGAAAGCGAGACATTGCCCTTAAACGTGTCCTGCTGTAAACAAACTAATTGAAAGCATTGTTCAATTACTCCTAATTGCAATGTGCTCATACTGCAATTCATTATTCTACTACAGCATGCAATAACAGTGTAGCTCCAGTGTCCACACAGTCAGCCAGTCACCTTTCTTGTTTCAAGTCATTCGGTTTCTTGCCATATGCAACACAAAATAATGACATGCAAAAGGATTCCTTTTAATGCATTCAGTCATTAGTTCTGTTGTGAAATAAACGTCCCTTTTTGCAGGACACTGTATTTTAAAGATAATTTTGTAAAAATCCAAATAACTTTACAGATCTTTATTGTAAAGGGTTTAAACAATGTTTTCCATGCTTGTTCAATGAACCGTAAACAATTAATGAACATGCACCTGTGGAACGGTTGTATAGCTTGTATAGAACACTAATAGCTTACAGATGATTTAGGTCACAGTTATAAAAACTTGGGACACTAAAGAGATCTTTCTACTGACTCTGAAAAACACTAAAAGAAAGGTGCCCAGGGTCTCTTCTCATCTGCGTGAACGTGCCTTAGGCATGCTGCATGGAGGCATGAGGACTGCAGATGTGGCCAGGGCAAGAAATGTCAATGCCCGTACTGTGAAACGCCTAAGACTGTGCTACAGGGAGACATGAATGTCAGTGTTCTACCATGGCCAGCAAAGAGCCCTAATCTCAATCCCATTGAGCACGTCTGGGACCCGTTGTATTGGAGGGTGAGGGCTAGTGCCATCGCCCCAGAAATGTCCGGGAACTTACAAGTGCCTTGGTGGAAGATTGGGGTAACATCTCACAGCAAGAACTGGCAAATCTTGAGCAGTCCATGAGGAGGAGATGCATTGCAGTACTTAATGCAGCTGGTGGCCACACCAAATACTGACTGTTACTTTTGATTTTAATTTATCAGTCCACACTTCCACAATTACTGTTTACAAGTCAGTGGTTTCATGTCTTTGGCTATATCTGAATTCATGTTAAAACACTTATTGATGAATTTACATTTATGTAAAAAAAAAAAACAGGTTTACCAAGTGTTATCTCTCTGGCAGGGTTTTTACAAGAAGATTCCTAATTGGATATCTTTGTTGTCTATATCACGAAATTAGGTTTTGAAAAATGACTATATTAAACAGATTTCAGTTTAGCACAGCAGAGTTTGTATTAAAGGTGCACTCAGTAAAAACATTTACCCCTAAAGAAATTCATTTAATTTTGAAGCATATGTATTTAATCATGACTACACACATGAGATGAAGACTCCAGTCATCTTAGTAACCTTATAAAAGTGTGTTAAATCTACATTGAAAGGGTCTATCATGTAAGGATCACATGACCAGCCAAATACTGTTCTACTCGCTTAATCTCAGTAACTATCCTGTTACTGAACACTTTCATGGATTAAATCAATCATGGCTGTCTGTGAATAGTAAATTTCTAAAATGGTATCGGTAACTAAAAACTATTGCATTTGAATGAGGTGGACCGCTTTGCCTTTGAGTATATGCTTCTGACCACGAAAAACGTTAAGGACCAGGTATACTTTGTTTTTGTGTGTTCCAGATTGTTCACACTTGGTAGACCGCACTGCCATTGCTTCTATTCTCTTCTGACTGTGAGCGAATATGAACGCGTTTGACGCATGCCCACTGCAACGTCTTTGTGAAACTCTTGGTACTGACAATTTCAGGCACATGCATCAGCAAAGCGGCATAGAGGACCGCGTGTGTGGATCAAGAAAATCTAGGTGGCGCACGGTCAATCCACGTGGGTGTGATGTTGACGCAATTTGTGACACACATGCTGTGCGTGGAGCGATCCGCAACACGGACACCTCAAGAATATTTTGGCCTTTTAATGTGCCTAGCAATCGCAAACGGTCTACAGTTAGGAAAATCAAATGCATTACTTGATGGACAAATTGTGTATTTTTCTTCTTATTAAAAATACTTTGAACTGCTTATTAAAATTGGTGTCTTTCATCGCATAGCTGTTTCCGCCATTTTATAAAAGCAATAAGCCTCTCGAGTCTGTGGCGTTAGGCCCAGGTATACTTCACTTTGTGCGTTCCGTTCTGTCTCACGCACGGTTGTGCACACAGCTTTGAAAGTATACCTCACGCAATGAGCGCGAATGGATGCGTTCGACACATGCGCGGTACAATCACTTTGTTATACGCTACAAGACGTTAGCTGGCATCACCAAGTTGTGTCATTTACAGGACATTCGCACTGAAGGATAAAGAAGAAGGAAAAACTGGTGGCCTGGGTAGCTCAGTGAGTAAAGACGCTGATTACCACCCCTGGAGTTCATGAGTTTGAATCCCAGGGCGTGCTGAGTGACTCCAGCAAACCAATTTGGCACACAAGGGAAGGGAAGCAAAGCGAAGGGTAGAGTCACATGGTAACCTCCTCATGGTTGGTGGGGCCAGCCGCGGAGAATGGTGTGAAGCCTCCACGTGCGCTATTTCTCCGCTGTAACATGCTCAACAAGCCACGTGATAAGGTGCGTGGATTGACAGTCTCAGATGCGGAGGAAACTGAGATTCGTCCTCTGCCACTCGCCACAAGTCACTACGCCACCACGAGGACTTGGAGTGCATTGAGAATTGATTGTGAATTGGACATTCCAAATTGGGGAGAAAAGAAAAACTGAGGATCCCTCATTAGAGCAAGCAAGATCAATAAAACAGAAGGATATGTTCTTCGACTACTGCTTGACTACATCCCAACTGTGTGTATTGCCACCTAGTGGACTCTTCTATCTCATCAGTCAACCTTGCGCAATGCGCTTTTGTAGGTGCACAGTCCACACAGACAGGAAAATGTGGATGCATACTGACAATCCTGATGACGAAAATGATGTCACGCTAACCGTCACGGAACGCGGACAGGTGATGTATACTGTGGGCTTACCAGTGGGAAGCATGGTGGCTCAGAACACCCCTTACCAGTGAAAAAATCACTCTAAAGCAAAGTATCTCATGGCTTATTTATTTTTTAAATAGTCTATTCAACTTGTAATAAGCTGACACATTAGCATCAATTTTAGATCAAGTTTGCATGAAGAATTCTATAAGCGAGAGATACTTTTATACTGAGATATGGTTTAAACTGTAGTTGATCAACTGTTCATGTAACCTATAAATGTTGTTATATATAAAGATGAGCCGGAGGAGCCAGTTCGAGAGAGAGAGAGAGACGCATGTGTGTCTGTGCCCTTATGTTTTATGTTGTTTTAAGTTAATTTATATCATTAAAGTTTATGTTGACTGTTCAGCCGGTTCCTGCCTCCTTTATTGCCCATCCTTGAATGGTTAAAGCCAGGTTATTCTTTGCTTCTACCATGCAGTAAACCTCTACTACTATCAATACACAGTGGACGGGAGCAGTGTTTTTGCTCTCCGTAAAATTGCAATGAAAGTGAATGGTGACTGAGACTAACATCTCCTTTTGTGTTCCACTTAAGAAATTCATATGGGTGTAGAACGGCAAAATGGTGTTTAAATGATGACAGAATTTATTTATTTTCTTTGCATTATCCCTTTAAAGCTTTGTGTGGCAAAGTACAAATAGAATTCCTGCAGATCTCTTACCATTAGCTGGTGATTGTTTATGTGGACAAAACAAACCAGTTTGCCAACTCTGAGGTCAAGTTTGCCACAGCAGTCGGCTCCATCATTCCACTGTCATATTACATTGCAAGGTGAGTGATCATGCCAGCACTGCACCAAAAGGTTACAGATATCACTGAAATGGACATACAATGCAGCACTGTACTGTTCTCAGTATTTACGCTCAGAGTAATTTTGCAGTTGGGGTAGTAGTGAACGCAGTGTTTGGCTCCATTAGGCCTACGCATTTGAGCTTTTACATCACAGCCTTGCTCTTAGGTCAACACCAAGAAAATAAGTGTCCACATGAGATGGTGAAGGTGGCTCTTACTGGAACGCTGCTGGGCTGCATCCTCTTAATACCAGTAGGTGATCGGTTACCCATAAGCCATTGAATAGATGACCTTTCATATAGAACCGTACACAACCATTATATTTTTTCCCATTCTCAGGGGATCTGTATGATAATTGGAGGGCTCAGGTACAGAGAGCAGAGATTTAACAGCCACTCAGCAGGGGTCAGCTCCTCATTGCTCTTCATATCAGTAGGGGGTAAGATGTTATTAACTGTGAGGTGGCACACCATGTTTGTTGTTTTGCCTCTGTCACTCATCATTGTTTTCTCTCTTATTGTGTATTAAAGGGATAGTTCACTCAAATATTAAAATTCTCTCATCATTTACTCACCATCATGCCATCCCAGGAGTGTATGACTGACTGTCTTCTGCAGAAGACAAATTGATTTTTAGAAGAAGTAATCCATAAGACTCCAGTGGTTAAATAAATGTCTTCAGAAGCGATATGATGTATGGGCGAGAAACAGATAAATATTTAAGTCCTTTTTTTTTAAAAAAAATTAAGCAATTAATCGCATGCCCACGGACCATAATAAGGAAGATAACTGAGAAATGCAAGCTTGTAGTACCACCTGTTTACTCCAGAGGGCAGTAATTGAAATTTCAGCTGTATGAGCAATGCGCAGTTTATACAGTGAAGAAAACACTTCAGTAGGCAGAACAACACAAACATGCGTTACATTCTTGCATTCAAAACACTTGAAGGAGCGCAATTGCGATCTAAGGGATCTCAAGATGTGTTTAAAGATTGAGTATTAAACTATATTTAACTGTGACCTAAACATTTTATGTTTATGACGCAACACACCCAAAATGTCTGACGTAGGTGTGTTATTTTAAATCATACATACTTTAGGAAGGTACCATAAAGATGTCATTATTTTTTCATGATTTTCACAGGGAATAATTTGTTACATTGACCTGTACACAACTATTTTATTTCTATTATATCTATTTCTTATATTTATTTAAATAAAAGGTTCCCCAATTTATCTTTTTTTTTATTTTGTAATGATATCGTTTTTTGTCCATATTTAACGTTAAGGCAAAACATAATTTAATTGGGGTGGGGGGGGTTCAGTTTACATATAAGAAATGTAAAGTAAATTTAGGTTATGTATCCTAAAAGAGGACACTTAATCTTCAACCTCTCAATTTCTGTCGCTCTCTTTATCATATGTGAGAGGAAGAGGATATCATGATTTTAATAGTAAAACCTGCAGCAGTGACCCTTCTATCACATCATTACAAACCCTTTGATTCATACTAGATTTATGAGCTTGAAAGGTTTTAATCATATATGTTTTGTTTAATAATCTGAGAAAGAAAAAAATCCATATGCACAACTTTTATTATTTTTTTTCCAAAGGTTAAAGCTGATCATTGTTTATAAAATGTTTTACAGGTTAGTTGTAATGTTTATGGTATCATTAGATTTGTCCAACTACCTCTGAAAGGTAGCAAAGCTACCTTTTATAACTCACTGTGTAGAATATATTGGATTTCCAGGGTGCCAAAATTTGCATTAATTCTCTATTTCATTCTATACATAGTGTTATAGAATAGTGCTTTTAATACAGCATCATCCAATTCAGGCAATAGCGTAAAACACCACAAATTAACAATCTGACTACATTGAATACAAATAGTGTTTGGCATAGTGGGACTAAAGCTCTGACAATGCCACAAGTTTATCCTACACTCTCAAAAAAGAGGTACAGTTTAAGGTACAAAGTCGTCACTAGGGTGGTACAATTGTTTTGGGTATATATTTGTACCCTTAATGGATAGTTCACCCAAAAATGAAAAGAATAAATAAATGTAATTTCTGATTTGCATGACTTTCTTTCTTTTGCAGAACACAAACAAAGATATTAGAAAAATATTTCAGCTCTGTAGGTCCATATTATGCAAGTGAATGTTGGCCAGAACTTTGAAGCTCCAAAAAGCATATAAAGGCCACATAAAAGTAATCCATGTGACTCCAGCAGTTAAATATACTGTTTGTCTTAAGAAGCAATATGATAGATCTGGGTAAGAAACAGATAAATATTTAAGTACTTTCTTTTTTACTTTAAATTCTCCCTGACCAGTAGGTGGCGATATGCATGAACAATGCAGTTTGCCAAAAACAAAAGAAGAATGTGAAAGTGGAGCTTGATAGTAAAAAAGGACTTAAAAATCCGTTTCTCACCCACACCTATAATATCACTTCTGAAGACATGGATTTAACCACTGGAGTCATTTTGGATTACGTTTATGCTGCCTTTATGTTTTTTGGGCTTCAAACTTCTGCCCACCATTCACTTGCATTTTATGGACCTACAGAGCTGAGATATTCTTCTAAAAATCTTTGTTTGTGTTCTGCAGAAGAAAGAAAGTCATACACATCATGAGGGTGAGTAAATGAGAGAATTTTCATTTTTGGGTGAACTTTTCCTTTAAGGAGACAAAAAGGTATGTTTGTTTTGTTTTTCCGAGAGGAACTAAACACATAAATGTACCTTCGGTCCTTATGCATCAATTGTGTGCCAAAATGACAACATTTTAATTTTACAGGTCCAGGTTCTTGAGTGTACCACCATAGTGGCTGCCCTTATTTACTGAAAGTGTACGAGAAAATGTCAGAACCATTGTAGCAAGTCTATGAACCTGTAAAAAACGCTTTCCATTTAGTCTTCAGATTGTGAAATTCTGTACGAAACTGAGGGTTGACTGCTGCGTAGATGATCGGGTTAGTGAGAGATGTCATGCAGACCAAAGACACGGTTAACATTTCCACCTCTCGAAAAACCTCCACCTGAAACATTAAAAACATATGTGCCTTGAAATTAGTAGCTATAGGTCTTATACAAGACATGCAAAATTTGGGAGTAGTATTGTCAGTGAATAGTGATGTAGCCTAGAGCTGGGCTTGTAACCAAAAGTTGATTTGTAAAGTAAAATAAAATGTAAATAATTTGTAATTTTTTGTCAGTGATACACTTAAACTCACTGTTAAATTGCTGTTGTGGTAAAAGAAGTGATTCGAGACCACCGTCACAATCAGTGGGATCCAAAATACAAGGAAGGTTAAAATGATGTATCCTGAGCGCTTGGCCAGTTTGCTCTCCTTCTTTGCATTCCCTCTTTCCCTTTGAGCAAGGGACGGCATCATACAGACGGCACCCACCTCTTCCTCCTGTGGATCTTTAGTGGTCTTGGCTTCTTCATTTGATGCTGGAGACGTTTCTGCAGTATGCAGAGTGGTGTTTGACTCTACCACACCACTTTCTCCATTAGTTGATGTAGGAGAAGTTTCAGCAGCACTGTCTTGGTGGCTGTTTGGCTCCGAATCATCTTCTCCGTTTGTTGTTGGTGAAGTTTCTACAGCACTTTCTTGGTGGTCATCTGGCTTTGAACCACCTTCTCCATATGTTGAGGATGGGGACGTTTCTGGAGCAGAGTCTTGGAAAGCATTTGGCTCCACTGAACCACCTTCTCCATTGGTTCGTAATGAGGTTTCTGGAGAAGTAGCTTGGTGGGTGTTTGGCTCCGCAACACCTTCTAGATCTATAACTTGGGATGCTTCATTGAGAAGTTCATTTTGAAAAGTTACTTTAGTTTCTTTGGATATTTCAGACACAGTGCCTGGTATATTAACATCTAAGGAATTGGTATTGTTTTTTCCGACATGCTCATTCATGTCGTTTGGCTCTGAATAGTCATTTGTATCTACTCTCTGTGCCTTTTCTGGAGCGCTTGTCTGTGTTTCCTCTTTGTGCGTCATTGTATCTTCTTTCTTCTTGTCAAGTGGTAGAAAAGACCCCTTGTCAAATATTTTCCTGCTGTGCGCTCTCACTAGGAGGAATATCCGCGCGTAAAATCCAATTATGACCACCAAACACACGCACCAGACAGGAGTCAAAATATAAAATCCAAACGTGTCGTACGAGTCTAAAGTGTCCATCCTAAGACCTCTGCATTTGATGTACACCGGCGAGTCTTTCGCAAAAATCACGCACAGTATTGATATGGAGATCGGGACCCCCCAGGTCAATGGAATCCACATCGTGATCCGTTTTCGACGCTCGGTTGTTTTAAACGGATGCGCGATGGCTTGGTACCTCTCCGCGCTGATGCACGCCAACGTGAGTAACTGTACGCAACAGATGAGAGAAAAAGACGCAATCTGTGCGCTACAGAACAGAAGCCCGAGGTCTTGTGCGCTAAAAACGATACTGAGGAGAAACGGGCAATCAATAGCGCATCTCAGGATGTCAATAATAGCCAGATTCACCAGAAGCGCGTTGTTGGATGTCTGAAGCGACTTCTGATGGTGCACAGCCCATGTCACGAACAAATTAGCGAGAATTCCTATGTGCAAAGTTACAAGCAAAGCTAGACAACTGGCAGCCACGAATGCAACTTCTAGAGTGTTTTGCCATGTGTCGTTGACTTGTCCTCGAACATTGGTGAAATTATTTTTCATCTCCAATCAAGTATGGATGAAATAGGTTAATTCCATATCTTTTTAAATCCCATCTGAAAAATATTACGAAGTTCCACTTTTCATTTCACACTGAAGCTTGTATCCTGCTTTTTGAGAGTCGATTGTAATAAAGCCTTAATTTGAACCCTAACAGACATCTCCATGGCTCTCAGGTTGTTTGCGTTTTTCAATTAACACCCTGCAGGGTATTTGGTCACATGGGATTTTTTTTGTTTTATCAGGCAATTTGCTGGTTTCTAGTCTAGATGTCATTTCCAGGCAGAGTGGTGCCAATTACAGCACAATCCAAGGGGGTGATTTAACTATTTTCCCTTCTTGTATTTCTGCTATTGAGGTTTTAACTTGATATGTTGTACTGTATTTATACCCATCAGTTTAACTATGGAATAATTAACCCTTCTCTTTTTAGTCTAAGAGGTTCACACATTTGAATTGAGTTTCAAGCAACATTGGGCTTATGCAAAAGTGAGCAGTGAGTATTTAGTTTTTTTTTAATAGAATATACATCATTGGCAAACTTCATTAATATGAAAGCTGTATTGTATGCTCTGGTTGTCATAGTAATCACATTGGTAATCATATGTAGAGGAGATTAATTTAGGAAAGGTTTTACTGTCATTATTCAAGACGTCTTTTGTAATTCTAAATCTAGGATTAAGATGCTCACTTCTAACCTTGTGACCTTTTTAGTCATTATTTAAAATAAGTCCTATAAATTCCTTATCATGTAGTGTTTACATATATGAAATGTGTAAACATCCTCAAAAACATGAAGTTCAGCTTCATTCATTGTTCAGCTTCACTGACGTTAAATCGGAGAAGCATAATGGTGCTGTGCTGTACATACAATAGTAATACAGTACTTGAAAATCCACAGACCTCAGATCAGACTGGACTGACCCTGCTGCTCTTCTGTGATGAGCACATCTTTAGACTGCCTGCATCAGTGTCTCTAGGGATGTATTGACCACAAGACAGTATTTCCAGAGAGGCTTCTCGGAACTGGACAACAATAACATATTTAAGAGCATAACTGGTAGTAGTAAGTTTTCTAGTCTAGTAGTAATGTACTAGTAATTTATTGTAACTTACTATAAATACTGTATATTGTACAACATAGTCTCATGGAGAAACAGGCCAAATAAACAGTACACACCCGTTTGTTAGTCAGGAAGTAGATGATAGGATTGTAGACAGGGCTGGTCTTGGCAAAGTACATAGGCATGGTGGCCACCAGAGGTGGGATGTAAATCTCTGGAGCCACAACTACAACAACCGAGATGGCCGTGTAAGGCAGCCAACAGATAAAGAAGGCTATTATCATGGCCAAGACCATCTGGGCCGCATGCTCATTTTCCTGCAGGCTGTTTTTACCTCCCTGAAGCTCAATGTTTTTGTTGATCTGAGAGAGGGAAATTAATGAAAGTTCATGAGTGAAACGTCTTGAATTCACAACATCCCTTTAAATTAATTATGGGGAATCATCAGCATTGAAGATTAAGAGTTGTCTACAAAGAAGAAAGTAAAGAATATTGTAGAGAAGGAAGGATGATATCAATAAGTGAAAGGAAGGAAGATATCAAGGAGGAAAGATTATAAGGAAGGCATCAAGAAGGGAAGGGAGAAAGGAAGCAAGGAAAGGATAAAAGAGAAGTAAGAAAGAAAGATATCAAGAAGGTAAGGAAGGTAAGAAGGAAGGGATGGAAAAGATAAAAATAAATGAAGGAAGGAAATGAAGGGAACAATGTAGGATATGAAGAAGGGAAGGAAGGAAGGAATTAGTTATATGAATAGATGCACATGTATTCTTGGCACAGGAGCTAAAACCCCACTAATAAGCTCATTTCTTTAAGGCATCAGCATAAACAAATTCATTTTTTTTGCTCTGCACTAAGAAAAGTGCAGCCTACCTTCTTCATGGAGATAAGGACATTACTGTAGCAGTATACAGTGATAGAAGTGGGTAGGATGAAGCAGAAAATTGTGTAGAAGATGAGGTAACTGTAGTTGCTCCAGGACCTCTCCTCCCAGCCTAGAGAGCAGGAAGTCTGGACACCCTCTGGCCCATACGAGCTCCAGCCCAGCAGAGGTGGGATGGCCCAGAAGAGGCAATAGAGCCAGACGAATATCAGACCCAAGCAGCTCCTGCGGATGTTCAGCTTAAAGCCTGCCATGGGTTTGCAGACAACATTGTATCGCTCATATCCCAGTAGGGTAAGTGTCCACAGAGACACCAAACCTAGGGAGAAGACATTAATGGTTGTCTAAAAAGATGCAAAAAGATGGAAGATTTCACGTTGTCAGCATTACAGTATCTTAGAAATACGACAGTTTACACGAGTCAATGACTTAATGCTGTCTGTTGTCTACAATTTTATTATTTCCATCAATCTATCCATTTTCTAAAGCCAGTTATCCTATGTAAGGTCATGGGTAGTGCTGGAGCCTATCACAGCTGTCCCAGGCCAAAGGTGGGGAAACACCCTGGACAGGTGGCCAATCCATTACAGGGCTATTTTGTCATATAATTCATGGAACTGTTGATACTAATTACATAAAAATCCATAGACCCCTGATTAAAAACCTTAACCATAGAACATAAAACAAATGAAAAGTTCAATAATTACTCACCAAAGTAGTTCACTGCGAAACCCTGAAAAACACAGAATGCATGCCCTAAAAAGAAAGATCCTTCATAATTTGTGATGGTAACAATCGCAGAACCGCATGTGGCAATCATTAGATCTGACACAGCAAGGCTGAGTATGATGATGTTCATCGCATTGAGAAAATGCTTATTTTTAAGCATTACGGTGATCACCAACAAGTTATTAAACACAGAAAGTAATGTGTTTATAAACATGAGGTACGAAAGTATGCTATAGCCCACACGTGGAAAAATCGTAGGCTGTATTGTCATGGCCATATCTGTTGGATTGATGCTCTCCATAGTTGAGTTTGACGTCTGGCAACCCTGAAGTCAGATGGCTGTGTTTTGTTCAGAGTTGATCAGGCCATCATATTATTGGATTTGAATAATGGGATCAGGAATTGGCTACACCTAATACCTTTCTTTATATCAGTAAAACACTTTGATGTAATTTGAAGCATCTGGTCACCCTTATCTTCTTGATCTCAGTAACAAGCCATTTGTCAAATTACCTTGTGTTGCCTAATGAATCATCTTATTAATAAAACTGGCCTTGAAAAAAGGCAATTGGACATAGCAGCTAGGATTGGATGTTATATTTCAGCTATCATTATCATTAGCACATAACAAACCATTGCAAAATAATAATGCAGAGACAAATAATTATTTTGATAGAATTTGTAATAAATATCACAAATACACTTCAAAAAAGGATTAACACAAAATAAAAATACATAACAGTTTAAACAATGCTGACAAGAATATTAAAGGCGTAAGTGTAAAAACAAAATCCATCAAAGTCATATTCGCTCATTCTATTCACTGAAAAGTAGACAGAAATCTATTGTGCATACTCAAATGTCATTAAAGCATGATACATCCAATGATAGTGTCTTTACAGCATGATAATATTGTTCATTTAAATACAGTGCAGGAAGTAGTGCCTTTAAGGGATGGTTCATCTAAAAAGGAAAATTCTCTCATCATTTACTCACCCTCATGCCATCCTAGAGATGTATGACTGACTTTCTTCTGCAGAACACAAATGAAGATCTTAAGAATATTTCAGTTCTGTAGGCCAATACTGCATTGTAGTTAAATCCATGTCTTCAGAAGTGATGTTATGTGGGTGAAAATCAGATTCATATTTGAGTCCTTTTTACTATAAATTCTTCTCCCTGCCCAGTAGGTCGTGATATGCACGAAGAATGCAAATCGCCAAAAAAAACAAACAAAAGAACATGGCAGCAAAAGTGAAGATTTACAGTAAAAAATAACTTAAATATTGATCTGTTTTTAAACCCACACCTATCATATCACTTCTGAAGACATAGATTTAACCACTGGAGTCATTATGGATTACTTTCATGCTGCCTTTATGTGCTTTGTGGAGCTTCAAAATATTGGTAACCATCAACCAACAGAGCTGAAATATTCTTCTAAAAATCTTAATTTGTGTTCTGCAGAAGACAGAAAGTCATACACATCTGGGATGCATGAGGGTGAGTAAATGATGAGAGAATTTTCAGTTTTGGATATAAGAGTTCACTTTAAGAGTTACATGATCAATACAACAACTACATTCTGCTATAATTGTAGGTTCTAAAATATCACACAATGTGTACCTTTGATATAAACATATATTATTGTCATATATTGTAAAAAAAACAGTATGTAAGGCTTTTAAAACATTGAACACTGAAATTGTTGAAATCCTTTCAAGATATACTGTGTTTATTTATACATATACTGTATATTTAGTACCTGCCGGTCTTCCTGAGTTTCCCTTTTGATTCTAATAGATGTTTCTCTTCATTATCAATCTAAAATCTGATCCAGTTGTCTCAGAAATCAGAAACCTGTGCTTTTATTTTTGGAAAGGTCAGCTCAAAGGGGACTTCATATTTTGCTCTTCAACAGGTAAAGTACTCAAGAAAAGTAGACTGGCATGTGTGACTTCAAGTGTTCACTCCCTTCTTCTTTCAATAAAGATATTGGAGGGGGATGTATGAAGGCCAATGATGACAACAAAACTACAGTACTTCAACAAATAAAGACTATAAATAATCTCACCTAAACTATGAGGCACATTATCAGCCAAAACGAAATTAAATACGCTCGTGTCCATGTATAGGCAGTTAATCCCCATCTGTTTAACATGGTATCAAGAGAACTTCAAATATAAAAATAAAACATTGACCGTTTAATCCATTTAATAGTTGAATCTAATTCTTCAAATGCAAGTTCGCCTAGAAATGGCAAATCTGTCATCCTTAACTCACCCTTAAAGATTCGTTTCTCCTATCCCATCCCGATCAGCCCAACATAGCAACATTGGCTCAACGAATTCTGGGATTTTCTGTTTTTAGTGACACGGGATGACAGATTTGCCCTTTGATTCGACAAATGTGTGCAACGGTTTGAGTAATATACAAAATGAAGCAAATCTGGACTTACCTCATCATAAGAAAACATTACATAATGCAGATATTACACATTTGAGCAACGTAGTCATGCCTAACCCAAAATATTACGACCAGATGTAGCATGCCACTAAGGAACATTGATAATATACTTTAAGTTTGATGTCTGATGCCTGATCTATTAAAATACATATAATAGTTGTTCTGTGGTACAAACAAAATAAAGCATCTTTCAATTAAAGGGAAGGTTCACCCAAAATGAAAAATTCTGTAATCATTTACTCACCCCTAAAACTCATTCAATGTTAATCAGATTTTTTTCCATAAAATGAAAGGGGACAGTGACTGAGACAGAAAGTCATACGGGTTTGGAACGACAAGAGGTGAATAAATGATGACAGAAATTGAATTTTTGGGTGAACTATCTCTCTAAGTCCCTCTATTCTGATCCAGTCTTTGTCCTGTGGCTCTGGAAGGGGATGTTCATGGCTCCGGTGCTGGTTTGCTCAGGCCAGATAGGCGACTCGTGTTGCAGGGGGGTGCGTCTGGGGTAGAAGGTGTGCTGGAGGTCATAGTTCAGCAGACAGCTCAGGGAAGCCATGTAGATATCGGCGAACCGTGAGAGGCGGCGCGAGAAGTAGGTCGGATTGTGGTACGCACGAAAAAGACTCCCGAACTGGCCGTTAAAGATGTCTTTGGTCAGTAACCTGTCAAAGCAAGTAGAATTGAGGAATCCATTAAGGACTAGTTATCAAAACTACCTCATAGTTTACATGTGGGCTAAAGAAAGGACATTTAGCGTACAAACATTGATAGTAACAATGCAATTTCTAAAACATTTCAGATAGAAACTTATGTAATCATTAAGCCAACCATTACCCTTTTTTTTCATGGACACAATAGGAGGAAAATAGCGGCCTGACCATTCTGCCTAACATCTCCTTTTGTGTTCCATGGAAGAAAGTACATGATGACAGAATTTTAATTTTGGGGTGAACCATCCCTTTAAAATTTAGTATATTTACTATATGTCGTCTACACATTGGAAAGAGGAAGAAAAATTACTGATTGATTTTCAACGTCATGATCCTCTATAATAAAAAAGATTAGTTACCTCATATCCTCCCTTTCATTGATCCACTGCTGAATCACTGTTTGTGACACAGGATCTCTGTGCACCTGCCAGATAAAGACAGATACACAACCTCTTTAAAACTAGGGCAGATCGGGCAGACACTATCACACTGATGCTTTAAGTTCCTGCTTTGTATTAAAGTGAGTGGACAAATGCTTTGACCACAAGAAAACTAAATATAAACACACACAAATTAAAAAACGTATACATTTAAGAGGTTTATTGGGTATTTGCATTGGATCGAACTGGAAGATATCATTAATGTCAACATGAAATCAAAATGGCTGAAATTGTATTCTTAAATGGGTTCTGGATGTTTCCTTAACACGCCCCCCCCCCCCATCCCCACCACACCCCCGCCTGGTGGTCTGACCTGCATTTGTTCCAACAGCCCAGTCAGGGCCTGCAGCCAGGTCATAGTGTGGACGTATTCCTCAGTGTTCATGATTTTAATCTCCTTTCGTAGTTCAGGAATGATGGCTCCTGTTCTCCAACCATGTTTCAAGGTTAGGTCCTATGTGTAGAGACATCATTCATAACATAATTTTCATAACATAATTGTTTGTAATAATCATACACCCAAAACAAATCTTTCAAAAGATGTAATATGTGTATAGGGCTTGTTGAGACATGTTTGCTTTCAGACTTGTAAATTGCATTTTGCTAATAAGCCAAACCACCACTCATTTGCTACACAAACATACACATAAATAGCACATTACTACAGATCAAATCAGACAACAAAGCACCAAGGCACAAAAACAGCCTTATTTCGCATCATTGATTCAGCTAACAGCCTCGAAAGCAAGAAATTGTTTATGTTCATATAGAAGACAAAAAAAATATCCTTACTGCAAGGTCACTATAAATGTGATCTCCAAAGTACAAGACCTTTGAGCCTCTCCAGCCTGTAAGCCGCAAAAACTCATACAGATTTCCCTGAACACAGATGTAGGGAACAGATCACATTCATTGATTTTTAGAATTAAGAAGAAAAAGCTTGCAGAAAGCACATTGGCATAAAAGCTTACTTGTTTATAGATATGCCCTTTCTCAAGGTGGTGAATCCTGTCCCATAACAACACGCCTCTATCAGTAACTCGTCTGAATGGTCTTTAGTTACCAGAAAAATAAACAAAGCATCAAAGAAAAGCTGGCATGGTTAAAGTCAACATGAAACGGCATTTGCAGTGCACTTTTTTCCTCTTTCTGTAATGTAACACAAAATACTCGACTGGGAAAACAAAACAAAACAATACAGAAAAGAACTAAACAAACAAAACATAAAAGAAAAGAAGAACACACAAACAAAACAGAAAAGTCCTAAACAAAACTGAAAAGAACTAAACAAACAAAACAGAAAAGAAAACAACTAAACAAAACAAAAACAAAACAAAAGAAAAGAACAAAACACAAACAAAACATAAAAGAACTAAACAAAACATAAAAGAACAAAACAAAACACAAACAAAACAGAAAAGCCCTAAACAAAACATAAAATAAAAGAACTAAACAAAACACAAACAAAACAGAAAAGAAAACAACTAAACAGAAAAGAACTAAACAAAACAAAATAAAAGAACTAAACGAAACACATACAAAACAGAAAAGAAAACAACTAAACAAAACAGAAAAGAACTAAACAAACAAAACAGAAAAGAACTAAACAAACAAAACAGAAAAGAAAACAACTAAACAAAACACAAACAAAACAGAAAAGAACCAAACAAAACAGAAAAGAAAACAACTAAACAAAACACAAACAAAACAGAAAAGAACTAAACGAAACAGAAAAGAAAAGAACTAAACAAAAACCAAACAAAACAAACAAAATTGAGTTGAAAATATTGGATTTTGAACCCTCGAGAGTATCGAAACATCCCAATGATAATAGTTCTTTTTCAAACCTGTTGAATTTGCTATTATTGTTGTCTAGCGTTAAATTACTGTTACAAGATTTTAGAAAGACCGAATTACCTACACCTGTAGCTTAAAGCAATGCTTCATGTGCTATTTGTCTATTGGTTAACATTATTTCCCTGCCTACTCAGCCTAGGTGATTTCATCACAAAAGAAAGATGTTTCAGAAGAGGAGCAAGTCGCATGCACATATGAATTATGCATAATAAAACCTTGAACATATATTCAGTAAATAAGGTCAATTTTGACTTCATGTTGACTTTTAATATCTCCATGAAGGTAATTTGTTATTATTTAAAGAAATCTGCTTGGAAGGCCATAATTATGTTTTGTAAATAGGCCTTAAACATTTATCGACATTTGTAAGAGCAATTCAAAGTCAGTAGCTGGTGAAATTACTTGGACAGACATTTCCATGGTTTCTGGGACTTACTTCCTCCTGTCGTTGAAAAAGCCAGGCTTGTCAGCTTGCACTATGACAACATCAAACAGGTCCCGCCAGTCTTTTCCAACTATGTAGTTCATGCCACGATCTCTACAACACGGAAATCAAAAGACATTCTAAACAAAGTAACCATGTCGAACTTTACACAAAAAGTTATTCACAATGGCTTTGTTTTAAGTGCGTAGTGGGAAGGACTTTCTCGAATGATTTCAGTCTATAATTGAGAAGTACATATGTGATTATTCTGTCTCGACTGCACCCACACAAAATCAAATGGGCTGTTGGTGATCAAAAACATCTTCTTTCCATTCTTAGACAGCTTCTGTAAAACAGCATGTGTCTGTTCAGCGTAACAGACATACTTCTCTGCAGAAAAAAGAAAACAAAGTGTGACAAGAACATCTCCACTGTATCTTTTTCAGTGATAGTGACAAAAATATATATTTTTAAAATAAAACAGATAGTTCTGGTCCTGTATGCTGATTAACACATGTTGGTACAGGTACAAGAACTAGGCAAATTAAAAAATTACCAATTTCAGCCTCTACCGCTCGATACATGATCCCTTTGACGTGGACGTCTCCTATGGCCTCCTGAGAGCAGATAAACAAACCAGATACGGAATATCAAAGCACAGAATGCACGTCAGTGTTCTGCATTGAAATAACACACAAAGGCCTGACACACTGCCAGTCACCTCCTGTGAAAGCTCTCATTAATTACATCTGGGGACAGTGATGTTTCTAGGGACAGTGCATGGAGTTCTCCTTTGGGACTTGTTATTTCCTAATGAACTATTTCTAAATGGACCGAAGGCAAAAGCAAGACAAGTGTGTGTCTCTTTCACAGATATGTAGTACCGGTACAAGATATCACTCCATCTGTAACCACACTTCTCTCCAGGCATGTGAGACAGATGGCGCTTCAAAAATTTCCTCTAAAATTAGACTGGCTTCACATGCTCCTCACGCCAAACTTCAATAGCAACATCAGGAGCCATATTTAAACCTCAGAATATGTGCTCAGGGAGGGGATTTAGTAGGTTCTGACATGAGCGGTACTCTAAAATGACAGCACTTCATCTCCTTCTAAACTGATATTTCAAGGGAAATTTTGATATTTTTGCACCTGTTTTGCATCAATCACTAGATGAATCATAGAATCATAGCAATAAGGGTCTATATGTTAACACCGGTTAATGCTTTAGGTATTATGAAGGAACAATTAGTAATAATATTTTAGAGAATTTATACATTTTCAAAAATATTATTGCTTATTGTTAGTCCATGTTTGCTCATAATACATTTCCTAATGTTAAAATAAATGTCTTATGTTAAATATGTATTAATATGTGGAAATTACAATAAACAAGAATACTGTTGTAAAGGTATTGTTCTTTGTTAATGTAAACTATTGCATTATTTTATTGAAAATGATATAAATTGTAATATAATTTTTTTTTAAAACACTTAATACTTACAATTTTAATTGTATTTTTGTGCAGTCACTTCCTTTGACTTTCAATTTCTGATTTGTAAAGCACTTTGAGCTACACCTGATGTTGGAAAGGTTCTATACAATTAAAATGCATT
Organism: Moxostoma hubbsi; assembly: GCA_032164185.1. Lineage (NCBI taxonomy): Eukaryota > Metazoa > Chordata > Actinopteri > Cypriniformes > Catostomidae > Moxostoma > Moxostoma hubbsi. The sequence continues at coordinate 13,225,791 of JAVLUX010000040.1, forward strand.
ATTATTAACTATTGTCAATGTATATAATCTTATTGTAAAAAGGCGATTCCTAGTCTGATGCATGTTATGTTCAGCTGAACGACATCTTTGCCTTGAAACTATACCTTGACGTCTTTATAAAGATGAACAGGTTCGTAGTCGATATTGTGCTTCATGAAGTAGTCAATAACGCAGCAGAGTAGTGTCATTTCTGGCAGGGAGAAGATATCCATGAACTGCTTCATGGTGTGACCGTGAGAACTCTGTATGCCAGAGAGAGGAAGAGACAAACAAACCCATTTCTCCTGACAAACTTAACTCTTTCTGAATCTACATTAAATGTCTGGGATTCAAAATCTAATTTAAACCTGGAAATAAAATGAAAGTTTGAGGATTTAAGAAATGTAAAACAAAGTAATGTTATGACATAAAATAAATAAGAAATGTTTAAGATTTTGCAATATTTCTGGGTCAATAAACTGAAATGACCATGTTAGCTTTCTTCGTTTCCGTTTCCTTAATTTTGTTAAAATTAAGGACAACATGATCATTAGGTTTTGCAGAAACCTACATAAACAGCTTGAGTGTATAGTGTAGTGTAATAGTCATTAAAGCAAAAACTGTCCATACCATTTACAAAGAAATTTTGAAATTCATGTCACATTTTCAATGCAACTTTTAACTCATATTGTTATGCTTAATAATAGCTTACAATTTGTAATAAAACAAGTATTCACAAGTGGTCTCAGATTGTGAAATAGAGGTAGAACGATATATTGCTTTTTAGAACTATCCGTTATCTGCAAAAATCTATGCAGATAGTTGTCGATGGTTTATTTTATTTCTTAAAATGATGTGGAACGCTGGAAGTGTGTACATTTAGAACAACTCGGTTCTACAGTACAACAGCGGCCTCTAGAGGTGAAATAAAAACATTCACTGACTATATTTATATTTTTATCCTCACTTCAATGCAAATTTGGTAATTTTGATTAGATAAATCAAGTGTTCTAAATTGAAGCAAGGGCTTAAAAAATTAAATGTGACAATATGGTACTGTGTATTTAAGTTATCGGCTATAAAAGAAAAAGCTTAATTTAGTGTATACTTAAATACATAGAGCTTTGTAAAGGAGCCAAGTCTAGTGCACAATAAACTGCATCTGTTATTTTTTTTTTGGACTTCTGTAGCCTCTATGTCTGAGTCCGTCACAGTAAGGAAAGGCTAAGGAAGTGTTTTAACACTCTATAAATTGATTTTAAAAACTATCGACCGATAAATCCACTATCGATCAACCTCTAGTTCTCTTTTCAAAGATCTGTTCAAATGTTTTTATGATACACCAGACTACAGACCTTGCCATAGAAGTCACTCATGATCTCAAGAGGTACATGGGAGCCCTCATACATAACAATGACCTCCTTATCTGGCACAGGATTAAGACCCCTATGGAAACATTCACGTGAACAGTGAGCAATGGAAATCTGACACTATTCCTTAACAAGACTCTTTAGAAATAGGTCGGAGCATCTGTATGGCTGGGCAAGGCTTAGCCTTCCCATGGCCATAAGCATGATGTTCGTATTAATGATTACTAGGTATTGATCGGAAATTATTGTTGCCGCTCCTGGATAACACAGCTCCTAGCTGCACCATTAAACTGTCTATGATCAGTTTCCCCACCTCATATACTTCCATTATTTGTGTAAAGGGAAAGCTGACTCTAGATCAGTGGCCGTGTCCAAATTCATCTTAAAACGTTAATCTCTTGAGTCACTGCGTGCATGACAGAATGTCTTTTTAAATTTTAAAACAGATATAAAATAACAGTGCAATTTTGTTTTTCTCCCCAATTTGGCATGCCCAATTCCCAATGTGCTCTATGTCCTCGTGGTGGTGTAGTAACTTGCCTCAATCCGGGTGGCGGAGGACGATTCTCAGTTGCCTCCTCATCTGAGACCGTCAATCCACACATCTTATCACATGGCTTGTTACCACATAGACTTGGCGCATTTGGAGGCTCACTCCAGAATAAGAACCACATTATAGTGACCACGAGGAGGTTACCCAATGTGACTCTACCCACCCTAGCAACCGGGCCAATTGGTTGCTTAGGATACTTGAATGGAGTCACTCAGCACGCCCTGGATTCGAACTTGCGACTCTAGGTATGGTAGTCAGAGTCTTTACTTGCTGAGCTAACCAGGCTCCCAGATAAATATAAATCAATAAGCATCCGATCATACTCTAAACGATCCAGCATGGAGATGACTGAAAATAAATTCATCATCGTTCCTTGAGCTTGAGAAGACTCTCTCCACTGGATTTTATCTTAACTTCCAAAACCTTAATTCAACTGCATGACACAGGTGCGGGACCACATTTGTGGCGTATGCAGGTCCAAACAGTTCCATTTTTAAATTTTTATTTTGCTGCGTTAGAGAAATTCCAACCAATTATTTAATTTACTGTTATGCTGATTAAACAAATCGAACATATTAGCTTGCTGTAGTCTAATATTGAGTTTCTAAAATAATTATTAATATGAATAGCCTACTGTGTAAATAACAATATTTAACCATTTTTTTTGTCTGGAAGGTTTTGTATGGAGTGTGAACATTAACAGTTGGTAGTAGATAATTGCAATTTCATAAACCATTTGTCTTGAATGCAGGGGCTGAATTGAGATTTTGAAGGTGGAAAACCTTAATCGTGTGATTGCTGTTATAACATACATTCAATTAAAAATATGTGTGTCTAAATATGTATATATTTATAGGCCTGTATGGTATTTCATAGAATATTTTTTTCTCTCAGATGAATCTCTTTGACTGGGACTCTGTTATATAATTTGTCTATCATTTAATTAAATAATTGTGAAAATAGTTATTTGAATTAGCACATTAAATGACAAAAAAAAAAGTTTAATAATGATATCAAATGTATTTTATGCATTTTATAATAATCAGATGATAGCCGGGACACGTTTATCTACTTGCTCGTGGTAAGGTAAGTAAAATTGCTAATGCATATTGATCTCAGAAGTGGGAGAGTAGTTGATTCCATACATTATTTAGCAATTTCTGTGAATTGGAATGGTAGCCTTACCCTGCAGTTCGTTCACCATCAGCCTATGTCTTTAGAGCAAAAAGGTGTGACCTAGGGTATATTAAAGATGTTATAGAAAATATGTGCACTACCTGTACACTGTACCCAGCTGGATATAATGAAAGGCATCGATCTTCATCAGTAAGGCCTGGGTCCACATGAGATTAGCAAAGTTTGTAAAGATTAGTCAAACCTCTGATAAAAATGGCATGACAAATGCATTAGAACCAGAAATGGACAAATACCTTTTGAACGTCATAGTGCAGACCACGAATCACAAAATTAGGGATGTACTCATACTCCCTCAATCCCTCAGGATACTGAAATGGGACAAAAAACAAAGAAGATATTGCTGTATAGACTGTATTTTTCAAACAGCCTTTGTTGCATATGCACTTATTATCTGTGTAATGACTATGTTAGAACATTAGTAAGAAAATACATGTACACATACATTAGTAAAGCAATTGAACAAGTTATTTGTGCAAGAGCAATGGAACAATGTGACTATACAGTATTCTGTATCTCAGATTTGTTCAGTTGCTTTAAAGCAGTTTATACACATGCATTTCTTGTTAATGTAATGTAATTACAACATCATAGATATTAAACACAACTGACCTTAATAATATGCACAATATTTATTTACATTTGATAATATTAGACATCATTTGTATGCAAAGTATGAAACTAACAATAAATCTCCAGTTCTCTTACTCTGTGTTCCTGGATGAGGATGTCCCGGGCGATGCTGAAAATTAGGGTGTGTAGGTGACTGGAGTAAAAAGCCAAGGTGTAGTCATAGTCAAAACCATAGATCTCTATGTCCTGAAGACTCATCTCATTATTTGCAAAGATGGTGTCAGGGTTCACAAAATTCTTTGATATGATAGGGATTAAATCTGTGGAAGAACAAATTTGGATGTAAATAAATGATTGACCTTTTTTTTTTTTTTTTGCAGAAAATAACCAAAACACTAAAAACGAAAGAAAAATGTATATATAATTTATAATTAATAACCTTTAATGACATATTCATTATAAAAATAGCTTCTCTTTATGCTTATGCTCTAATAACTGTATTATAATCATATAACAACATGATATCCAATCATGACCCTTTATAAAGTATACCTTGGGGAAAACAATATGTAAAAGTCATGATAGGTTAACATTTTAAGTTCAGTTACTTTACTTGAAGAGGATTAATTCTGCTTAAAACAGCTATGTGAACTTAATTTCTTTAACTTTTAAAATACATCTCTTTTTACAGTATTGATAATCAATAATAAATATAATAAAACGCAACAATGTTTAAAGAGCCACCTATAGACATTTTTTTTTAAATTTTACTATATTTAATACATTTTCATTTTATAGACCATGAGGAACTCTTCATTTCCAAGTATGCTCTAATTTGCTCAATATATTATACAATCAATAGATTCCAATTTTGAATATAGTTTTATTTACTTTTCATTTATTTATAATTTTTAGAGAGAGACATTTCTTTGAAGTACAATTCACTAAAGTTTTCAGTAAAAGTTAATTCTGAAATTCTTAATTTTGTTAAGTAAATACATAATGAGAAAAGTTTCATTTTTGGGTGAACTACTTTATTCCGTTGACCCTTGTACAACCTTTGGGACATTTTTGTCTATTTCATTTTTGTTTTTCTATCATTTTGGCTGTGTTAATGCCAACGTCATAACTTTTGCCAAAGGTTAGTATTTTTGGGGGGAATTTTGATATTTCAATCTATAATACATTATTATATATACATATATAATCAACAGCGGCATTAGGTAAACATGTAAATTGTTTACTGCTCTTAGATGGTTTAAACTGATCTACATTGGTCTAAGTGGTCTACCAGCCAAACCAGGTGAAAAGCTGCCTAAGACCCCTATAAAACCAGAAAATCATGCCAGACTGGAGCAAACCAGTTTTAAGCTGTTTTTTTTCTGCCCACGTTTTCAGCAAGAATCTCAATTCAATGACTGTAACCACAAAAACATTCTAAAATACTCAATAATACAAGCCAACTCTCCAAATGTATTTCGTATGCGTCTCATCTCTGTATTGTCATTTACAATATCCAAAAAGTTTTACTCTGTCACCTATAACAGATGACCAGGGTTTCAAGAGGAAATAGAAACTCATATAATATAACTAACCTTCTGTTTGCTTTTTGGTTTCATTGTAAACTGACCAGAGCCAGCTGGTCTTATCGTCGTCACTACGGGAACCGGTGCACATGTTCGCTGCTTTCAGTTGCCCCGTAGGGACCTGCCCCTGGGACATGGGACCACAATTCTGTCCCCTGGAAAGAATCGTCCAAGGCGTGCTGCCGTTTACCAACCATGTCCTGCTTCTAGTATGCAGATACTTAAAGTGTGTGATCAATCTCCAACAATTCTCCTTATTTCGGACAAGGTTTAAAAGGGGCAAGGACAGCATATTTCTGAACCATACCAGACCTGCCTTCAGAACGACAGGCAAGTGCGTTTAGAGGTGCATGGTCTATGTACTAAACAGCGTCCCAAATATGTACATATAGGCTTCCGTTTTCATATTGCATAGGTAATTTTCATAATAAAGGTCCCATCACTGAATGGATTATTAAAAATACAAAGCTAGAATCTTCAAATCTAGTTTAAAACATACAGTATATAAAGTTTTTCTTTATGCTCACATCGGCCATATACATTATTGAAAAATACATTTGTACAATTTTTAACAGAAAATATTTAATTAAAAATTTCCATGTGCTGTAACCATCACATACTTTCCTAGCACTATGAATATACATGAATGAACACAAGTTATTGAAAAAGTTTACAACCTTATTTCAAGGTTATCATTATTTATCATGTACTTGAAGTTTCCTTGGGGCTAACCATTTGACTGGAACATAATGTGCCTTTGAATTCAAATGTAAAAATAGCTGATATTTCTCTCTCTCACACACACACACACACACACACACACACACACACACACACACGGGTCTACTCTGTTTTTCAAAAATGTATATTTAAAAATAAAAAATTGTAATGCTTATTTTTTTTTTAAAGAAAAAATAATTTTCCAATTTATGACAATTAAATGTATGACATAATTAGGCTATAATAACATAAAACATAACAGTGATTTTCAACAGAAACATCTGCAATTATTTTTCTATTTTCTAAAATTTTCTAACTAACACAGTATCAAACTATAACGTTTATATGTCTATAATGTTTTATTTGACAAAGACAGTACAAGTACACATAACTTTATTCACAGAATAAAATAAGACATCAAACATTATGTATATTTATACATTAATCAGAATTGGGCTATTGGGTCATTGTTTCTCGGAGTCTATCTGTCTTGTTTTCAAACCAAGAAGTTCTGTTTGCAGTTCTCCAGGCTTTGGAGGGACGGCTGGAATTGTATAAAATGCAAGAGGAATAATAATAATAATAATAATAATAATAATAATAAATATAGCTGCAAGCAGTAATCAACAGCCCCCACAGTGAGCCCATTTCCTCCTGGCGGCTTTAGTAAAACAATGCGTCAAATATTTTGAAGCAATTTTTGTAAATGTAAATAGATTTTTTCCCAAGACTGTTGTAAGGGCCACACTTCCAGCTGCCAGATGGTGGCATTACCACCATGACCCATAGTAGATACATCAATGTGATCAGCCCTCAAGGCCAAACATACGGGTACATTTTGATGTAAATCACACAATGCACGCAGAAGATATGAGACAATTCTTTCTTCCCGTTTTTTGTTAATTTATAACGTCGCCACGGTGACACCGTTTGAGACATCGAAAAAATTGTTCGCAATTTGGCATCTTCAATGTTTTGGCATGATATTGCCTAAGTTTGGTGGTAGTCAGATGAATTCCCTATGAGGAGTATTTCAAAATCCAGAGCATGCCATTTTCGAACAATCCAAAATGGCCGACTTCCTGTTGAGCGAAGTTAATGTCTGTGGTGTGAAAGTTGTCTGCCTTGATGAGATCTACATACAGTATGTACAAAGTTTGTTGACTGTAGCTGAAAAGGAATGTGCTACAAAGTGCCCTGAACATGGCCATTTTCTATTTGCCATTACAGAGGCCCCTCTACACACCCATGAATGAACATTTGCATAGCCCTAATGGCCGAAAAATTCAAGTACCTCAAAAACACATGAATATACATAAAAAGGAATAATATTATTTAACCCTTGTGTGGTGTTCATATTTTTGTTATTCAGCCAGTGTTCGTGGGTCTGGTGGACCCGCTGCATTTTGGGGTTTTTAATTCAACACAATCAAACAATTTTATGTTAAAATACTCAACAGATATTTACTTCATCATAATTACAAGCAATATAAACAGCATATATGGTTAATATTTTCTCTTTACCTTTGTTAGATCACGTTTAAGAATTAAAGTGCTACTCGTTTTTTTGTTTATTTTTTTACTAAAATGACATAAAAAAAAGAAAATCAATTATAATCAAGATATGAGTGGAAAAATTCAACAAATTTTCAAATGAAGCAAGGTTTTTCATAACTATTGACTTTTATTTATTTGAACTTCATTAGAAATTTAACCCATTCAGGTCAGTTTACACAACACAAGCTGAACACATACAGTAGCCATGTCAGTCTAGATGACACATCAGCCCCATTGAACACATTGCCTTTACATACCAGTCTATACAACACATGAGGGGCAGAGTTTTACTGTGTGTGTGTTACATATGTACTTCTTGCACTTGATGCATGTATATTGTGTTTTTCTGTCCATCTTGGGTCCACACACTTCGCAGCACTACTTTTTGTTGCTGCTGGCCGCAACCTAGAATAATGAAAAGATCAGGAATTTTACTAACACCTCTCTCTCTCTCTCTCTCTCTCGCAAGGAGATACTATACTGCAACAGCATAACACAGGCTCTGCAAATGGTAGTTCTGTAGGTCGGGTGGATGGAGCACCACCATTCTCCTCCTGAATCCTTCTCATGATGGCTGCAGACGCTGGGGTTCTTGGAACATGTTGTCTTCTCTGGATTTGAGGTTGTACCAGTGCTTTTCCCAGTTCCTCGAGAAAGAGGCATCTCCTCTGGAGCTTCCCTCTGTTCCACTCTGGGTTCAGTCCCATCCAGATGACAAAGGCATTGTACGCTGAGATGTCCAATATGTCAAAGAATATAACAAGTGGCCAGCGTAGGGTCCTCCTTTTGCAGCTGTAGGAAGTCACCAGCTTGTCCATGTTATCCACCCCTCCTTTTGTGGCATTATAATCCATGATGATCTCTGGTTTTTGATGCTCCTGGCCACAGATTCTTCCATCCCTGTGCAGTGTACTCATGAGTACCACATTCTTCCCTTTCTTTGGCACATAGGATACCAGGGTTGTGTCAGCTGTGTACACAAACTTGGAAGACTTGACAGGTCTGTTTTTTGTAGTCAGCAGTTGGGGTGGGAGCTCTGTCTTGTTTTTCCGTATCGTTCCCAGCATGGTCAGCTTCCTCTTTAGGAGCTCCTGTCCCAGCTTGTGTGAGGTAAAAAAAATTGTCACATGTGATGTTGTGTCCACTGAGTCATGTCCAGGACAACTCTCATTCCTTGATTTTTCTCAGGGGGTCCTCCATCAGGTTTCCCTGTGTAGACTTGTAAGTTCCAAGCATACGAGGAAGTGGCATCACAGGCAGCCCAGATCTTTATACCATATTTGGCAGGTTTAGATGGTATATACTGCCTAAAGGGGCAGCGGCCCCTAAATGGCATCAGCTGCTCATCAATGGTGACATTAGGCCCAGGGTTGAAAAACAGGGGGAGGCGGTTCACCCACTTGTCCCACACTTTCCTGATGGCAGCTAGCTTGTCTCTCTGCCGTCGAGCTGGTCTGTCATCTCGGTTATCAAAGCGGATAATCCTGGAAATGATGTGGAATTTTTCTAGAGACATTGTTGCACGGAAAAGTTCTCTGCCAGTTTCTGCATCCCACAGGGATTCTGAGGATTCTCCTTTGGACCTGAAAACTCCAGCAAGGATAAGAACCCCAAAGTAGGCATGCAAATGGGTTTGATCCATCTCCTTCCACCTCTCTCCTAAAACACGCATTCCTTCTAAATTAGTGCAATCCAGAACGATTTTCTGTATGGAATCTGGGATGAAAAGCTCAAAAGAAGACTTGATGTCCTGCACATGAGTAACTGCCATCCGTGTTGGCCCTGGTTGCATCCTTATCACATTGGCAGCCATGCGGGGTGGCTCATTTCTTGGGCAAGAAGACCATTCAATTTCCCCATTTTTTGACATCCACATTTCATCAGTTGTGAGCTGCTGAACGGCTGGTCCTGGAGCTGGCTGTTGACGGGCTGGTCGTGGAGCTGGCTGCTGACGGGCTGGTCCTGGAGCTGGATGCTGACGGGCTGGTCCTGGAGCTGGATGCTGACAGGCTGGTCCTGTGGCTCGTCTTCGTTTTGGAACTAGGTGATGCTCAATCTCATCCTCTTCTTCAAAGTCACTGTCAGACTCTGAATTGTCAGAAACGTGATCTTCACATTCTGAAACCTCTTCTTGTACATCATCAAAATCTTCTGTCTCTTCCAAAATCAATTGCAAGGCCCTCTGAGCAGCGAATCTTTTGGCCATCTTGATCAGTTGTGATAAGAAACCACACTGTCAAAGCTATATTTATTGTGTCCCGCCCCCAATTTAGAGAAAATAAATATTGGTCCCCACCAGACAGAGGGTAAAATGTGCGGGAATGTGAGAGCAGACGGTGTTGGTGCTTAAATTTTGCAACAATGTTTCAACCTTGTTCGGGAACTCTTGCACTCACACTCTCTCACACTTACATACAATCTCTCTCACACGCACACACACACACGACACACACACATAGATATGTGGTTTATGGTGACTCTTCATATGCGTAATGGTTTTTCTAATGTACAAACTGTATAATCTACCCCCTACACTAACCCCACCCTAAACCTACCAATCACAGAAAGCGCTGGCATTTTTTGAATTACAAAAAACACCATGTCGTATGTTTTTTTAAGCTGTTTGTTTTATGAGGACACAGATGTCCTCATAAACCATGTTTATGTTGTAATACCCATTATACACACTTGTGTCCTCATAAACCATATAAAAGAACACACACACACACACACACACACACACACACACACACACACAATAACAGTAGGCCCGGACAGAGTGAAGGTACACAGAACCTACAATTTTCACCACACTGGCAAAGCTTATTATTTATTATTATTTATTGTGTCCCGTGCCCAATTCGCAGCTGGGATAGAGTATGAGAAAAGAAAGATTGGTTCCCGCAAGACAGAGGGTAAAATGAGCGGGAATGTGAGAGCAGACGGTGGCCGTGCTTGAATTTTGCAACAATGTTGTGACCTTGTGTGGGAACGGCAGGTGCAGAAACACAAAACTCACACTCCACACACACACACACACACACACACACACACACACACACACACACACTGACAGGAGGAGGACAGAGTAAAGGTACACAGGATCTAGTTTCCACACTTTTATTAGCCTCGGTCCAGTGGACCCGAACATCCTGTGTGTAATGTAAATGTGTAGGGGGGGTGTACAGTTGAAAATGTGTTCTGATATATATTCTTCACAGAAAATGAGCCAAGGCCAATGAGTCTGAGTTTGAAAAAATAATTAATCGTATCATTTTTCTTTTGATAAAAAATGAAAACGGGTCCAACAGACCCGAACACCATACAAGGGTTAATGCATTGCCATGGCAACAGTAGTTAAGATATCAAAAATCCCTTCATATAAAGCAGTTCATATAAAAATAAGAGTGCTATTCCAAAGTCTGTAAAAAGTGCCACACTTTCTGCTGCCAGTTGGTGGCACTATGACCGTGCCCCACAATAGTCATATCCATGTGATCAGCCCCCAATACCAAACAAAAATCAAATTTTTTTCTAAATCGCACAGTGCACGCCGAAGATATGAGCACTTCCTGTTTTTAATTTTTCAGCATTAATTTATCGCCTCACCATGGCAACACCGTTTGAAATATAAAAAATCTGTTTGCAATATAGCATCTTCAATGTCTTGGAATGATGTTGCCCACGTTTGGTGTCTGTCACATATATCACCTAGGAGTATTTCAAATTCCAGAGCATGCATTTTTCAAAAAATGCAAAATGGCAGAATTTCAGTTGGGCAAAGCCTATGACTATGAGGGTGAAAGTTGTCCAGCTTGATGAGATCTATAAGTGTACAAAGTTTGGTGACTGTAGGTGAAAAGGCCTGTTACAGAGCCTCACAAAAAAAAAGAAGAATGTTAACAGTAAGCCTTAGGAAAACAATAGGGCCTCCGCACTCATAGTGCTTGGGCCATAAGAATAAATTACCATGTTTAATGTTGTGGATTTGAAAAATAAGCACCTATGGGTGGAATGGAAATGTACAATACTTGAGCTGGACACTTACCAAATCTGGACGATAATACTGATGAACAACCTGTGCTCCAGCAAACATTGACAACACACTAGCAGCAAACATTCTTAGGTATCTTGGCCAAGATACACCAGCTGGCATCTCTGAAAGTCGGCTGGACAGATGTTCTGCCACTTACAATATTATATTTATCTATGGAATGAAAGCACATAAAATTGCCCTGATAACTTTGTTGATACTTTTACATAATTAAAATGTTAACTCACCACTGCTAGTCTGCACGTGGATAAATACAGTGGTTAGATGAAAGGCACATAATATACATGAAAGACAACCACTGCTTATAAAGAATTAAATAATGAACGTTTAATTTTAGTTTCATGCGCCACTGTCAAAGAGACTTATTTGACAAATCATGTGTTTTTGCTAGAATTACATGTAATCACTATATAGCCACAAGTGCTGCATATGTGCTATTAAATAGAAATGTTATTACAATTTACGCATTTAATCCAAGGGGAACGCATACTAACCAGTGTGATGTTTAGCCGATGTAAGATTATGACATTTACGATTATCTTCCAGCAACTGCAAAGGTTGCCCATAAGGGTATTTTTCACGACAGCTGTGGAGTCGCGCCGCGCATGTCCATCTCGCATTTCGACAATTGTAAATCGGTAATCACTAAAGGGAGGTATGTAATTTATTGTTAACCAAAGTAAAAATAACTAATCTATGATCGGCTGAAATCTTAATTACTACAAATATCTAAAAGTGTTTAAATACTTCAGACAATTTCATGCACGGTACAAAATGCGTTTTAGACAGAAAATATGTAAGAGAAAAATTACGCCCCCCCTACAAAAAAAAAAAGTCGAGGCTGATTGGCTAAAAATGAAGCCAGACATTATAAATGCCTTATATCATAGCACTCCGCATTAAGTTTTTCTTATATTATGTTCTTATAACATAACAGCATAGCAGTCGATCTTTGTATAAAATAAATAAATATAGAATGTGAGGCATTGCATTACATAAAAACGCGTAAATGTGTAGTTCAAAAATAAAAAAATTATAAATGAGTGAAAATTGGGACTTTTATTTTGAAATTTGCTTTTAGTTTTGTTGACATTTGTACGTTCGCCGGCTTCGTGCATTATATGTAGCATCAATCTAGACCATATATTCTGCTCTTAATACTGTTATGCACCAGAAAAGGTTTGAAGATTATATGTGGCAGGTAAGAATTGCTATTGTATTGCACATACATGTCTCTGTATTTAACGGAGTGATTTTATGTTTGAATAAGGTCAATAGCTCCTAGCTTATTGATTGCAACGAGCTATTAATTAGCTGGCAATAGTGTTAAATAGGTGCAAGAGGTTAAAAGGGCGTATGTTTCTAGTTAAAATGCATTGAAAATATTATTTTCTGCCGATTAATTTTAAAAGCTCCGAATGAAAATTAGGCAGATGTACCAGAACCAATTAAACAAAGGGAGGTGTGGTTTACCAGCTGGCATGTGAGTAACATAAACATGAATATTAATCTATTAAAGTAAGACCACCAATTAAGATGGAAGAAAGGCAGTATTCATCTCTGACGGCTCCTATGGATTATCTTCAGTACTGGTGAGTATGCATAGCCCCAAAAGTACCCAATAGAGTTTCAGCTCATTAAGTTTATAATCTGCTTTCTATTTATTGCTTTCTCTAATACGTTTTTTTATGCTGCCAATTAAATAAAAAATGTGCTCATCTGGAAACCTTTATGGGTATATGTTTATTAAATTCACTGAGAGACAATTTTGTAAAACACTGGTGAGGAAAATATAATTTTTTTCTTTTAGTCTCAATCGTCCAAGTTTTTTTTCTTAACTTATTCTTATGTCATCAATGTCTTTTTCATTGCAATTTTGTTTTTTCAGGTACCAAACCAATCAGGAGTTTCAACCACAGCAGGTGCCACAGTACCACCAGGTGGTTAACAATGCCCAGTACACTGAAAGACCCATGGAGGACAAAGTCATGACTGATTTAGCAGTACATCAAGATCCATATCCGGATCAAACTCAACAGCCCAATCAAGTCTTTGTCCAACCACCAGATATGGCCTTGCCACCAGGTACGACCCTACATCCTCCCAGCAAATGTAACTTAAACTGTTATTTCCGCAGCCCTGAAATGTGACTCATGAAATATCTGTTTTGTAGCACCTCCGACAATACCATCAAAAGGAAAGAAAAGAGGGCGGCCTCCAAAAGGTGAAGGAAAGGATCAGGCGCAGGCTGAAGACTCTCCAAAGAAAGCGAAGAGAACACTAGATAGATTCAATGGAATGTCAGTTGAAGAAGTCATGGCTAGAAAGCTGCCAGACGTTATCACCCATAATCTTGACATTCTGATTGTGAGTTTCCGTTATAAACACAAAAATGACATTTTCGGTGACTTTTACCTATATTTATTCCGCAATATTTGGCACTCCATACCAATTTTTTATAGATTGGAATCAATCCTGGACTGTTGTCAGCCTACAAGGGAAGGCACTACCCAAATCCTGGGAACCATTTTTGTATGTTCAGTTGAGCTGATCTTATTCTTTGTAAAGTAGGTTTATGCGTTTATGCATGCTTTTCAAATCTTCTGAATGTATATTTGATTGTTTCATAGGGAAGTGCTTGTTTCTTTCTGGGTTGACTGATGAACAGCTCAATCACATGCACGATCAGACTTTGCCTGATAGGTACAGCATTGGTTTCACCAATATGGTGGAGCGGACTACACCAGGAAGTAAAGACCTAACAAAGTAAGAATTTAACATCCTCACCTTGCTATGTGTAAGGAAAATAGCATGTTTGATAAAGTCGTCTTTCCAAAGACAAATTAAAATCAACAGTGAATGAAGAAGGTGGTTTATTTGAATAGAGCAGCAAATATTATAGCAAAATCTTCCAAAATGGTTCTTTCTTTGCAGCAAAGAGATCCGCGAAGGTGGACACCAACTTTTGGAAAAGCTTCAGAAGTACAGACCGTTAATTGCTGCCTTCAATGGCAAAGGTGAGGCTTTGATTATAAAGTTTTGATATTTCAAAGTTCATACCCCTTTTTAAGGTGGCGTTTTAGTGCCACATCAAAATATATATATATTTTTTTTAAATCTGCGATTTTCAGATTTAAGTCAAAACATTCTAAAAATAAAGTCAAGATGTTTTGAGAATAAGGTCAAAATTGACCTTAGTACAGGAGCTTTCAACCTGTGGGCACCTGTCAAGGGATGCGCGGTATACTTAACGCAAGTTAAGCGTTGTGGATGTGGATGGCTTTCTTTCTTCTGCTGAACTCAAACAAAGATTTTTAGAAAAATATTTAAAATATTTCAGCTCTGTTGGTCTATTCAAAGCAAGTGAATGCTGACCAGAAATTTAAAGCCTTAAAGGGAGACAAAGTCAGCATTAAAGTAATCCATCTGACTCCAGTGATTTAATCCATGTCTTCAGAAAAGATATTATAATTGTGCTTGAGAAACAATCCTTTTTTTATGTCCTTTTTTTACTTGAATTTCTCCTCCCTGCCCAGTAGGATGTAATATTTATGAAAAATGTGAATAACAAAAGAAGTGAAAGTGGAGATTAATACTAAAAAAGGACTTAAATATGCATCTGTTTCTACCCACATCTATCATATCGCTTCTGAAGATATTTAATCGTATGGATTACTTTTATGCTGACTTTATGTGATTTGGTCAACATTTTGATCAACATTCAATTGCATTGTATGGACCAAGAGAGCTGAAATATTCTTCTAAAAATGTTGCTTGTATTCAGCAGAAGTAAGTAAGTAAGTCATACACATCTGGGAAGGCATGAGGGTGAGTAAATGAAGAGAGAATTTTCATTTTTGGGTGAATTATTCCTTTAATCTTTTTTTTTTAATCAGTTGTATGAACATAAATAATCTTATGATATTTCAGGTATTTATGAAATATTTTGCAAGGAGATTTTTGGAGTGAAGGCCAAGAACTTAGAATTTGGATTGCAGCCTTACAAAGTACCAGACACCGAGACGGTATGAGTTTCTTACTTCATGGTATCAGAGTCCTGCATGAATACCACTTCCTACATATGAATTGATTTTATATGGCATTCTTTTGTCCAGGTTTGCTACCTGATGCCATCATCAAGCCCACGTTGTGCCCAGTTCCCTCGTGCTCAGGACAAAGTGCACTTCTACATTAAGCTAAAAGAAGTCAGGGATCAGATGAAGGGAATGGTCAAGACTCAGGAAGTCCAAGAGACAAAATATTCTTTTGATCTGGCTCTGGCCAAAGGTAAAGAGATCATAAAGAGTTTTGGATTGCCTTGATGCATTTAGAATTTCAAAGTCCCATTTTTAGATTAATCTTATATCTCCGTTTTATATATATGTAACCAGTCCTGCTCGACCTGCTCCAAGCAGGATTTGAACCGGTTTCTCCGGCATGAGAGGCAAGCACGCTAACAAGGAGGCTTCAGGCTACAGCCTATAGCGTCAGTCACTAGTGCACCTCTTTAGGCCAGGGGAGTGAGGTTTCCACTATGCACAACTACCTACCAGCTGGCTACCGTTACACTCACCCCCTAAACCTCACTCCCATCCGGTTCACAGCGCCACTGTAACCGGTCATGCTCGACCCGCTCCGAGCAGGATTCGAATTGACATTTCCTGCACGGGAGACAGGCGTGCTAACAAGGAGGCTAAAGGCTACATCCTCTAGTGTTAATCACTAATGCATCTCTTGAGGCCAGGGGAGTGGGGGTAACCTGCTGGTTACCATTTTTTTATCACTCCACAGATGTAACATTAGCAAACTAAGTTTTGGCAAGTAATTTAGGACATCTACTTTGTACATGACACAAGTCATTTTTGTTTACAGATAAATAGTTTCACTTTTAATTGATCATATCACAATTCCAGTGGGTCATAAGTTTGCATACACTGAGTTAACTGTGCCTTTAAGCAGCTTGGAAAATTCCAGAAAATGTTGAAAAGCCTTTGGGCTTTTTGAAGCCAATTGGCTTCTGACTGGAAAATCAAAAGAAATCAGCCAAGACCTCAGAAAAAAAATTGTGGACCTCCACAAGTCTGGTTCATCCTCGGGAGCAATTTCCAAACACCTGAAAAAGAGACCTACACCAGGCGGTGTGTGAGAAAAGCTTGGAAGAAAAAGGATGAGGCTTGCAAGCCGAAGAACACCATCCCAACCGTGAAGCATGCCCACGGGAGGGACAGGTGCACTTCACAAAAGAGATGGCATCATGAGGAAGGAAAATTATGTGCATATATTGTAGCTACATCTCAAGACATCAGCCAGGAAGTTAAAGCTTGGTCACAAATGGGTCTTCCAAATGGACAATGACCCCAAGCATACCTCCAAAGTTGTGGCAAAATGGCTTAAGAACAACAAAGTCAAGGTATTGGAGTGGCCATCACAAAGCCCTGACCTCAATCCGATAGAAAATTTGTGGGCAGAACTGAAAAAGCGTGTGCGAGCAAGGAGGCCTTCAAACCTGTCTCGGTTACACCAGTTCTGTCTGGAGGAATGGGCCAAAATTCCAGCAACTTATTATGAGAAGCTTGTGGGAAACTACCCAAAATATTTGATTCAAGTTAAAGGCAATGCTACAAAATACTAAAAAGGTCTATGTAAACTTCTGACCCACTAGGAATGTGATGAAAGAAATTAAAACTGAAATAAATCATTCTCTCTACTATTGTTCTGACATTTCACATTCTTAGAATATAGTAGTAATCCTAACTGACCCAAGACAGGGAATGTTTTGTACGATTAAAAATTGCATTTATATGTATATGGCTAAGGTGTATGTAAACTTGTGACTTTAATTGTGTGTGTGTGTGTGTGTGTGTGTGTGTGTGTGTGTGTGTGTATATATATATATATATATATATATATATATATATATATATATATATATATATATATAGCTATTATCAGGGATAATTAAATTATATCCAGATGCTAGATATGTCTATTCCAAATATTTTGTGCTTATTTTTAATTCTATATTTTATTTATTTGAAATGTGCTTTCATCAGATTAAGCAAGGTCTTTGTTGTCATTGTTTATTCTAGAGGATGCCAAAAGATTTGCAATCAAAGAGGAACAGCATGACCCTGGGTATGAGGAGACTTGTGGCCATAGATCATGGGGGGAACCACAGCAAGTGTTTGGTGTTCATTCTTCTAACGGTACAGGTACATACTCCCATGTTCATGGTAAACCTGAAAATGTGAGTGAAATTTAAAATGGTGAAATCTGGGTCTGGAAAAGTCATTGAAATAATAGTTCAAATTTGTTTAAATGTCATGGACATTTCTATAGTTAATACACTTATATGTATGTATGTTATGCTCTACTCTAGAATAATCGTTCCTAGATTCAGGACAAACATTAATAAATTAATGTTACTACTTTCATATCACAATTTTCCTGTTCTGTTTGCGTCATAAATATTTTTGACTCCTCTTAGAAAGAATATGAAAATTTGGATTTCAGGTGTCAAATGCTAGTAATAATGTACAGGTATCTGTAGAGCAGGTAACGGACAACCGATGGACAATGCAGCCATTTGCAGACTAAATTCCAGACATCAGATGTAGCAGCAACATTGGATCAACCTGAGAAAGAGGTTATTGGAGAAAGACTTATTTTATGCGCTTTTCTACACCGCATGTACTGAGGAGGACCAACAAGATCATTGATATTTGATATTTGATATTTTATGTTTGTTTGTTTATGTATTCTTTCAAATTTGTGTTTGGAGGAACAAAGTTGAGAACTTGAAAGCTGGATTGAACATGAATTGTCTGATTGACAGGGTTGTGAGGGTTACTTTTTAAATGTATTGCACTACAGATTACAGAATACATGCTGTAAAATGTAATTTTTAACATATTCTGTTAGATTACTCAAGGTCAGTAACATATTATAAATATTTTGGATTACTTCTTCGGCACTGGTAGATTTTTTTTTCACTTCAACTCTGTCAGTACAGTAAGACAAAATACACATGTTAAAAACACATTCTCTGAAAAACCTAAATATCTTATGCAGTGTTGTTTCTAAAACAACATAAATCAAACTGATCTAGTTTTAAGGATTTTTAGATATTTTTACAGGAAAACAATACAAAAATTTTCACAAATATGATTTTTGCCCTAATATCAAAGGTCTTACTAGAAAAAAATGAATTATGATACAATGTGAATTTTCTTGATAAAAAATATGATTGTGTCTGGTAACGTGTATGTAAAATCGCTTGCAATAGCATTTTAGCTTAGCGTAAAACTGACAATTTACACAAGGTTTATTTCTTGTGCTCCAAACTTGCTTCTCTGTCTGCTCATATGAATGTAACGCATCATAAGAAAGTGTTTCACCGCTGTTTAAATGGTCTTTGGATCGCATAATTTATATGTATAATTGTTTTCCATCTGAAAGGACTAAATATTAAATGAAACAAAAGACAATAAAATGCAAAGTAATCTATTCAGTAATCAAAATACTTTTTTTGAATGTAACTGTATTCTAATTACCATTGATTTAAACTGTAACTGTTGGGGAATACAGTTACTTATATTTCGTATTTTAAATACGTAATCCCGTTACATGTATTTTGTTACTCCCCAACCCTGCTGATTGAGACATTTCTTCATTTTGTGCCTCTCTGTCCTTTTACTTCAAACATTACAAGTTAAATTACCCTGTTTTATTTGACACAGTTCCACATTTACTAAATGTATACATTATGTCTATGGTACTGAAATTATTCTTGGATGGAAAGGATCTCCGAAAATGTGCACACAGCGACTGTCACTGTAACAAATCCCTAATGCAATCCACTGTTGGACTCTAGAAGTAGTCTTCTAGAGCTGTATCACTGTGCATGACCTCCATGCATGGTTTTGATGTAATATTGCAGATGGCATGCTCAGATCTTCATTATGGTGCTTATTTAACACTTAATCACTCAATTTACCTCAATTTGAATGGTATTTTTAGGCTTTTTAGAATTGTGTTTTATTGTAATTGACGTAACCACTGTGCATATCTGTTTATGTGTAATAATTGTGTTTTGTACCATTTGTACATGTGTCGTTATCACATAATAACAATCTGGCATTGTTGCTGTGAGAATGAATGGTGTATCATGTATGTCATTTTGTAAGTTGTGTGTGTGTGTGTGTGTGTGTGTGTGTGTGTGTGTGTTTTTTTTTTTTTTTTTTTTAAATACGTTGGTATTAGCCTACTGATGGATTGTTTTGGAAAATAAAAGCAATTGTTAAAAGCAAAAATGATGAAAATTTGCTATTTCTTTCTCACTTGTATATTTGTACATTTGTACATTTATAGTGCGGCAATTAAAAGCAAAACACAAACGTAATGTTCCACCAAAATAGGCCCCACTTTAGTTATTAGAGTTAGTATTACTATTATTAAAACCATGTTTATTTTTGTATGATAACAATAAATAATATAACGAGTACTCCATGGCATTTTATTTATTTAGAACGGTCCATGTCTGTTTCGGCTCAATCTAAAAGGACGAGATGATTTTAAGCTTTATTTTGACATTTGCTGAACGGGAAACGGGCGTTTCTTATTGATCTAAGCATAGCCAATGGTAGTTTGCTTTGCAACGTTTAAATGTCACAGGAGATGGCGTTTATACTAAAGCTTTAGGGGGGTTCGATTCTCCATTGTAATAAAGAAATTAGCACAAATAAATGTTAAATATGATACGCGTTGAAATTTTAAAGTAAAAGTATATAAAAAAATAAATAAAAAATCTTTAGTATCTTGACCCCTTTCGTACATATAACAGAAAAATTCGTGGCCACTGTTCTTGAACATCCCCTGTTTTCATACTTTGGTACGCTCCACTGTCAAATAGATTTCTCGCTGTTGGTCTTTGTTGCTTTCGCCGGTTTGTTCATAAAACACTAAAATCAACATTTCACTGGATTATCGTTCTAATCAAATCGCAACGGTATGTATTAATTTGACCAACGGTAGCTTTATTTGAATAATAACACTATGGAAAGGAATGTTTATGTCGATAGAAAGCGTTTTGCGCAGTTAGCTGCCGACAGTCATTCATTGTACTCACTGAACTGGCACACTAGGCCGGTGTTAGCCGAGCATGCTAATAAGTGTAAAATACACTGCATTTATTAACGAAAAAATAAAGGATAAATTTGTTGTTTACCAGTAGTCTTGATGCTGGATTGTAGTGTAACTGCTTAATGTAGTTTTATATCGCCATAAATTAGCAGTTAGTGGTAAATAGCCTAGCAGTATCAGAGATGTGTGATGTCCAGGATGACTACGTGGTGTCCAATACAACAAAACTGTTTTAGTAACTTGCTTATTGGGCACCTGGGGCTGGGAATTTTGTTATTTATTTATTTATTTATTTGAGATTATGAATGCTATATATAGTGATATAAATACTTAATATATGTAACTGTTTTTGCTGAAAGGTAACCTAATATGGGGTCATAAAAGTGCCACTTATATATATATATATATATATATATATATATATATATATATATATATATATAAAGGCTGGTTAGAAATGAGAATTCCCCTGTGAGAATACCACTGAAATTGCTCTTGAAATCAACACGAATATTGATTTATTTAAATCCCGTTAAGATGGATGAAAGGCTCTATGGATCTTTGCCCAATGCCCCTTCGGAATACCTCCAACAATGGTGAGTGAGTATCCCCCATTTGTCATCAATTGGCGCCAAGATTAAATACGATCCCGTTAATTATTATTATGCTATACACTGTTATAAAATAGTGATTTTCACGAAACATGTCAAGGAAGTGTCCTGGTAATAGTTAACCCCAGACAATTGCAAAAAAGAAAACAAGTCAAATAAATATCTAAAATAATAATAATTTAAAGTACTAATATGACCATTTGCATTGTGACATAATGACTTTTGTGACAAAAGTCCAGGCATTGTATTTCATTTATTTATTTTTAGTTTTTTTACTTTGTAGTTTGGAGTGAAATAGGACCAGGACATTTACTTGTCAATTTTTATGTTTGCCCAATAACATTCAGCATTTCCATCTGAATTTGAAGGCTACTAACCAGTCTGTGTCACATTCATGACACTTGCCCTGCTATTACCTTTTCACATAAGGAAACTGACTTTTGTTGCCAGTTGTTTTGAAAATGCTGGTTGCACCATTACTGATGTGCTGTGTTCCTGCCTAAACATAAAACGCTTATTAACATGAATTCATTTTGCAGCAAATATAGCCCAGGTTCCACTTAATGATTTGAATTCCTTAAAGTATCAAATATCCCCCTGTTTATATCAGTTACATACTGTATATGTAGGTAATAAATCCATGTAATTAATATGCTTGTAATGATTTACTGGATGTTTTATGCAACATTAATTTGGACTGATTACTTTAGGCCCTGTGCTACTTTTGAAATAGGGTTCAGTCAGCTCAGCAGCATCTGCAAGCCCTTCAGGCTCAGTATCCCCACATGGCTAATGGCAATGCTGCCTTTATGATGGAAGGACCCAGAGAAGAAGGGGGCATGCAGCAGATGCCCTTACACCCAGAAGATGCTGCCCAACAGGAGCCTTCTACTCCACAGCAAGGTAGTTTAATCAGTTTTGCATATGTCAATTTAGTTAAATTTGGCATACCAATATGTGATTGCATGTTGTCCCCCTTCAGCACCTGCTAAAGGTAAGAGAGGAAGGCCAGTGAGCAAAGAACCTAAAGTTAAAGCTAAACCTGGACCCAAACCCAAAAAAGCCAAGGAGGATAAGGAGGCCCCACCTGCTGAGGGACAGGAGAAGATAGATGGGACATTTAAGAAAGTGAGGAGGAAAGTTGATCGCTTTAAGGGCATGTCAGAAGAGGAAGTCATGAAGAAGACACTACCTGACATCCTTACCTACAACCTTGACTATGTAATTGTAAGTTTACATGTTTCTTTGTGTGGAATAGCTTTTTGATGTCAAATATTTACTAAGTTGAAATTGTGCCAAAAGAGACTTTAATGACACATTGCATATTTTATATGATACAGATTGGTATTAATCCAGGGTTGATGGCAGCCTTCATCGGAAGATGGTTCCCTGGACCAGGAAACCATTTTTGTAAGTTGGCTAGTATTTTACTCCTTGTTAGACTAACAAAAACTATGAATTGGCTGGAGCTCGATGATGTCTGTTACATGTAGGATCTAGATCAGGGTTTAATTTTATCAGTTTTGTCTATTTGACCAATAGATTCTGTATAATAACTTAAATTGTATTAATGAATGATGGGCACAATTAGAGGAGGAATGAATGGGACAGAGAGACTTTGACCATTCCTCATCTGATAAAATATAATTAATATCCAACTCCCAATTCATCTTTGTTTTAGAAAGAGGTGCAGGTGCTGACAATGCTATTATTGAAGAAATTATGTTGTAAATATGGGAGATAAACACTGTGATGGACACTTTAAATTCCAATCAATTTCTTGCTTAAATGGCGCTTGAGAGAAATAAGGAAATATAGTTTTTACAAATTCCTGAGCCTGAAGATAACGAAAGAAGTGAGTTTTAGGAAGGTTGTTAGGAAGGGTTCGGTTGTGGAAATGAGGAGACATCAACCAGCTTGATGAGCCACACCACTCCTCTCACACAAACAGACACACGAACATGCCCCCATCTCCACAGTTGTATTTTTCCGGAAAATATGAAAATTTAGCAAATGTATTATCATGATAGAGATCATTAATATTTGTAATATTATTATAATATTTCCATCCATCATAGTGGGTAAAAAGAAAGGATTTTTATAAATAGGAGACATGCCTAATGTCGCCTGAATGCCAAAATGCTTTCTTAATTGTGAACAATTTTTCAAAAAATGTAATACCAAAGGTTTAGAAGAATGGTGAGAAAATTTAAGTGGTAGAGGAGAACATACCAATGTATCCAGGGAGACATGCCTACAAGAGTCACATGCCATGTCAACCCATGCAGAAATCCATTGAGTTCATAATGTGACTGGCTCCAATCTAAAATACCATGAATATTGGCCACCCAGTAGGTGACCAAAAAGTCTGGAAGTGCAAAACCGCCTTATCTCAGGTTGCTGAAGAATTACTTCCCGAATTCTAACAGGGTCCTTGTTCCAAATGAAATCGGATACCAACTGATCTAAAATCTTAAAGAATGTTTTGGGTATATATACCGGAATACTTCAAAATAAAAATAGAAATTTGGGAAGGACGTTAATTTTTATGGCATTAATTCTGCTGGGTCCACCTGGTATGGTCTTGCTTAGTTTTATCTAAAAGGGGAATAAAATTATGCTTGAAGAGATTAACATGTCACAATAACTACAAGATATTGAAACCTGCTTGAGGTTAATTAGTCTAAAGTATTTCAAACCTAGGGAAGACGACAACCGGATCCGTGTTGAATAACAAAATATCATCAGTGTAAAGAGATATTTTCTGTTCCCTTCTCTAAAAATACACTTCACCCTATGATCAGTACAAAAATAAATTGCAAGAGGCTCAGTGGCTATGGCAAACTAAAGGGGGGACAAGGGACATCCCTGCCTGGTGCCACATTATAGAGGGAAATATATACAGAATATAACATTTTGATCCAAGACCAAATTTTTCACAGAACCCAAATTTTTTTAAAGTATAGAATAAATAGACCCACTCGAAGGCCTTTTCCACATCAAGTGGGACCAGGACATCTGGAGTATTTAAATGCGACGATGCATAAATAATGTTCATCAGCCTCTTGAGGTTAAAAAAAAAAACACATTCTATTTTTTTATAAAGACTGTTTGGTCTGATGAATAATGTCTTATATAACAGTTTCTAATCTAGACAGAATTTTTACATCTACGTTGAGGAGGGAAATTGGACAATAGAACCCACAGTCTGTAGGATCTTTATTACTTTTTAAAAGAAGAGACATCAAGGCCGGACACAGCATAGGTGGAAGAGTACCATTATTCAGTGATTCTTCAAAAAACAAGCAGTGGTGAGACCCAAGAAGAGAACATTTTTTTAAAAGAACTCTACAGGGAATCCATCTGGACCTGGGATTTTCCGCTCTGCATCTGGGATATAGTTTGCATAATTTTAATTGATAACATTGGAGGGACTAAACAAAATGTCTTTATTGTTCAAAATGTCTGTGCCTCTAGCTTTGAAACTACTGTCCCACTCATGAACTCAAACTTAGACTAGAGTTTTAAGATTAATTTTTGCAAAAAGCATATGTTGGCCATAAGATTATTTAAAGTAGAAAAAATCCTGACCCACTTTATTATTTAAGCCTATTCTGTTGAGTGGTTTCTTTCCAGTGCATAACTTGCATTTTAATTGTTATGTTCTATGTTTTGTAATGTATAAATGTTATAAATTCAAGTTGAGGTGCAAAACTATATCGCAAAACTGTTTGTCACAAGCGTGTCTCTGTTAAACTTCACTGAGCAAGTGAGCGCACATGCTTTGCCATCAGTTAAACCGAAAGATTAATCGATTATCATCATGACCATTAGTTATAGCCCTAGACTTAAACACTCATTAGGTTATTAACATCATTCAAAGTCTATTTTTGTGTGTCTTTTAGGGAAGTGTCTTTTCCTGTCAGGTTTCACAGAGAAGCTCCTAAATCACATGGATGATGAGAGTTTGCCTGAGAAATATGGCATTGGCTTCACAAATATGGTGGCAAGAGCGACGCCAGGAAGCAAAGATCTTTCAAGGTGTGGTACATATTTAGGAAACACGTGCTGCTTTTACTCATGACCTAGTAAAAATGGTGATATATTCCTCTAACCTGTTTTTTTGTTTTATTATTTGTTTTCCCACATCTGCAGTAAGGAGCTTCGAGAAGGAGGAAAAATCCTAGTGGAAAAAATTAAGAAATTCAAGCCACTCATAGCAGTTTTTAATGGGAAATGTAAGTACATGATCACAGATAGTGGTCGATATGGCCTTTTAAATGGTCAATGCTGATATATTACATTAATTACAACGTAATGTTAGCAAGTGAGACATACACAAAATTTATGAAATTAAACAATTATAACTCAAAATTCACAAAAACAAATTTTAAGAGGAAATGCACACACTATACAAAAGGCTGCTGTTAGAACTGACACTACACAAAATGAGCAATTCTGTCAGTCGGAAGATAGCGATAATCCTAACATGCCCAAATATTTTCAGATTAATCTGTCTGTCATTAACCTCCGATACAGATTGTGTAGTATAAACGTAAAGTGAAAAACAAATATTATTCTCTGGTTACTTTTGTTTCAGGTATTTATGAAATGTTCTGTAGAGAGCTATTTGGGAAAAAGCCCAAAACGCTTGAATTTGGCCTACAGCCTCACAAGATTCCAGACTCTGAGACAGTAAGAAACCATTTTCTTTGGTTCATTACATGAAAAGTTGACAATGGAGCAAAACTCTCCAATGATTTGCTTCTGTAAAGGAGGATATCACGGTTCAATCTTCTGCTTTTCTGTAGGCGTTGTACCTGATGCCTTCTTCCAGTGCCCGCTGTGCTCAGTTCCCACGTGCTCAGGACAAAGTGCATTTTTACATCAAGTTGCGAGAGCTCCGGGATCAGCTGAAGGGTGTGATCAGGAGCAAGGAGATTGAGGAAGTGAACTATAGCTTTGATCTCGGCATGGCCAAAGGTAAAAGCATCGCTCTATAGTCAGTTTTTTAATTGATTGCCATAATTGTATTAATCATAAAGTGAGAATCATGAGTCATATACATACAATTGTGGATTGTATTTGACCACTTTATCTAACTCTCTCTTACAGAGGATGCTAAGAGGATTGCCGTCAAGGAGGAGCAGTATGATCCTGGTTATGAGGCAGCTTTTGGGGGAACTTATGGAGAGCCCCCACCTGAAATGGGCCAAAGCAATGGATATTGTAACTTCTCCACATCGGAGGAGACAGGTTGGTTGCCTCGTACGATTCATGATTTTATATTTGTGAGTACTTCATTAACTCTATTAATTTTGTTATTTCTTTTTTCCACATTTCAAAGTAATATTAAACTCGCCACATATTTATTACATGTTCTAAAAAGTTGAAGTTGTTTTTAAAATTACACTGCATTTATAAAAATGTTGCGCATCTGTGCAAGACGCTAAAAATATTGCAGACAGAAAAAAATCCCTTTCAGGGCAAGTCAGTCCACTCTGTGGCCATCTTTGGAACACTCCTAGGTAGCTATCTTCTGTGGATACAAGCAGCATAAAAGTACAGCTCCTTTAGACCTTATTCACAGTACTGCCATCTTTGATTTTTAATTGGAATGACAACAAGGATGTGAGGGATAGGCTTACTGTCTCTTTAATGGCACAAATGGTAAAAAGCTGTATAAAGCTCCTAGGTCCCATCTGAGTTTTTTGTCTACCGAGTGTTATTGAAAATATATTTTTTAAATGTTTTGTCCACAGAAAAATCCAGTACAGCCTATTGCACATATATCCCTTACAGCCTTGTTGTCATTCGTCAAAAATTAAAGATGGTGCTGCTGTGAAAATGGTCTATCTACTTGAATGAGGAAAGACCGAAGTCTCAAAATATTGATCAAGATTACGATCAAACAGTAGAAACAGAAATTGTTTCTTTACCTCAGATCACACCAAAAAATATTTTCCCTGCTGGACTAGCTAATGCGCATGTGCCTTCTTGAGTTGATTGACAGGCGATGTCTGTATCTAAAAGGCGATTGGCTCTTTTACCTGTAAGGCAGGACTACCATTTCTGCATCAACCATATTGGGTGTTCCAATTTCTCCATTCATTTTAATACAAGTACACTGTCTCAGGCTAAATAGTATCTGTACAGACGTAAAATCATGTTGGGTGTAAATGGCCCCTTATATTTTAGCTTGTTTAACAACCAGTTTTTTATGTCTACCTGGGATGCTTTTTAAACAGCTTGCTGTACACTTCTTGGCTGCTTTTTCTTCACTATCCAGCCCAGCTCATCCATTAATAGTTATAAAATATTACTTTTGTAAAGAAATTGATACTTGGGCGGAATTTATTTTTGTTAGTTCAAGAGAAACAAATTCACTCAAATTTACCTGTAGACTAATTGTGTAGAGACTATCAGTTCTAAAAGATTTATAGCTGTAACTGAGCCATTGTGACAAAGTTTAATGTCTGTTAATATCTTTTAACCATCAGCACAAGCAGCTGAGAAGCCACCTACGAATCCAAAACCAGTCGCCCAAGAACATGATGGTCAGTGGATGATGCACTCTTTTGCTGATCAGATTCCAGACATCGGCAGCTCCTCTCAAGCCCAAACCTGGGGTGTATGAGGACGGGCCAGGGCGTGGGACTTCATATGAAGCCTGTTTGGGGGAGTTCATGTGCTCTTCCGATGATCCCATGCCTCTTATCAGCTCTTAGAACTTAATTCTGGATTCTTAAAGCACTGGTTTCTTTCCCATGCTATACTGTGACAGCCTGTTACATTTTATTTACGCAATCTGTGATCTGTGTGCTATGCCACATTGAATAGATGGAAGGGACTTCAGGATTCATTTGAACAATCGCAGTGAATCAACTTGCACAAGGAGAATCCAATGGCTGCTACGCTCAGACTTTACCTCAGAACTTCAATTGGAGGCCCTTAAGATCTTTGATATCTCTTTAACAAAGAAGAGAGTCTTTAAGAACTGTTTTTGAAATTAATTTCAATTAGAACTTTTAGGTAGTAGCATTTCTATGGAATTGGAATATATACTCATCATTAACATTAATTGTTTAGAGTAAACTTTTGGTAGTTTAGTGTACAAAGTTCTGAGCACTGGTTTATTACATTACTTGTGAAATCAGGGACTGATTCTTGATTTGTTAATACAGAGAGTATTTCATTTGATATTTTTAAATGGGACACACTATGTTTTATCCTTGTGGAGTAATATTTCAGATATCTCTACACAATCCTTTTAAGGCCTCAGTTTTAAAGACTGTTTACTTCATAATGTAAAACCCAGCTGAATAAGGTAAACAATGTTTTGTTTCAATTTAAAGTGTCATCATGTGTCAAATTAGGTGTTTTTACATGTTGGAAGATGCCATCTTGATGGTTTTAGATGGAAACGTTTGAAATGCCACTGTAAGTTAAAGTTAAGTACGATTGTTCATTTGGACGAACTCTGAACCATGTTCCATGTAAGGAAGCATGTTATCAAAGTTTATAAACCGTTCGCAACCACCTCTCCATCTTCTACAGTACTGTAAATCTCAATAGAGTGTGAAGATACAAGTGAAGATGGCTAAACTAATTTTGAATATGCCATAAATTGAGTTCTCCAAATGCTTTTAATTGGTGCTCTTTTTTTAAACTCACTGTAAACATGATTATCTTTTTTGGTTAATTAAAATACAATTGTCGTTATTTCTGCTTGTGCACATTTATTTATCTAAGATAATTCAGAATGCGACCCTTTTATTAGTGACCAGTGATTTCCCCAGTGCCTACAAATAAATAGCTTTTTATTACATATTTGTAATAAATTATGAATTGCTATTGACAACTCCAGAAGATCTTTCTGGCATCAATATTTTAAATAATTTTAGATTTCATTCAAATCTGTGAAATCAAGTGGCTGAGCCAAATGCAATGATAATGGGTTTGGAAGTGAAACATTGTGGTTGATCATATTAAAGTCAAGATTTTAAGAGAAATAAAATTAGTTTATTAAAAAAAAAAAGTCCAATGGGGTAGGTTCTGGTCAGTCAGTTGGATCAGAAGATGGAGCATTATGATGAAGAGAAGGAAACGTGTGTGCATGTAAATGACTGAGGGGGGAAAACAAAGATTTATTACACTGAGCAACATTTGAGACTCCTTTGTATTTGGAAAGATTGAGAGATAGGGAAATATGGTTTGGAACCTTCTTGAGAAAGCTTTTTCCCTACACCCGTCTAATAACTTCACTTGTCATCTGGCAGATCCACCTCAGACCACATCTCTGCAGACCAGTCAGCTAGCCTGAACAGTCACAAATGTCTAAAAATCTAACATAATTCAGCACACTTAATATTTATTTCATAGTTTTGAATGATCCATTTGCTTATAAACAGATTTACCTCAGCAGCATAATGTAATCCATCTCCACTGGCAGAATGCACCACATTACAAAGGAGACCAGCTTCCTTGAGAGAGGGCATCTTATTTAATAATTTTCCCTCTTGCTACTCTTACAAAACAGCTTTCAGCATAGATGTGGCAATTCTTGGATGTCTTGCCTTCTTTTAATGGACTCTGGATGTTATTTGAATGTTCATTCACTTTTTACCAACTAGTGATGTCATGCTTTTCATCTTTTGTCGGCTTGT
This sequence comes from Moxostoma hubbsi, assembly GCA_032164185.1. NCBI lineage: Eukaryota > Metazoa > Chordata > Actinopteri > Cypriniformes > Catostomidae > Moxostoma > Moxostoma hubbsi. The sequence continues at coordinate 13,255,795 of JAVLUX010000040.1, forward strand.
TTTCTCTAATATTTCACCCAGATTATGGAAAATTATCACATTCATTAGTTAAGCTAAACTCAGATAGCGGTGACTGGACCTTCTAAAGTTCTGGTAAGCAAAAGTATATTAGATATTAACAAAGCATCCACAAAATGACCCTCAAAATAATCTCTGCATTAGGAGAAATGTAGGGTTACTCACCATTTTTTTTTTTTAAATATGAAAGCTTCCTTATAGCCATTTTGACACATCTCAGCCAAAATCTTACAAAATGGCGCAACAAAATTAGATAAGCCTAAAGTTTTTTTTGGACATATCAAAACCAAACTTTTTTTCTCAGAACTATATTCACTTTTCTTGGTCATATTAGCAATTATTTTTAATCAGCTGCTCTAAAGGTCATTTTAGTATATGTATGATGTCTGTTCCCCTCAAGTTTACACAGTCCTTGCAGAGTAATTACAGTCAAGGTGCATTCAGTAATGTTTTCCTCATTAAAAATATTCCAAAAAACTGCTAAGGGCACCTTTATCTATGGACATGTCCAATAATGTCTGAAAACCAGAAAGTGTTCAAATACCTGGTCTTAATTTTGAACAATATAAATAAGTGTGCTTGTGCTATCTAAAATAAACCACCAGGTTTATATTTTTCATAGAGTTTTAAGAGTGGCTTAAGTGTCCCTTTTTGGGGTCACTGTACATCCAAAAACATACCTCTGGTTCTGGCGGGAAGAATGCAATGACCACTGATGTGAATGCTGACTTAATTGTAATGTATTTCATGGAAGTAAAAGGGATTACCGTAAGGACAGATTTCACTCTCCCCAGAAAACGTGGAGACAGTGATGGTGTTCCTCAGACTAGAATAAGGCATGTCATCAATTAATGCTCCATCTGCATACCTCTGAAAGCACACTAAAAATGTAACACAAATTACTTTCAAAATCATACGTACAATTCCATGGTATCTTGGAGGTATCATGCAGGGCTGGACTGGTACTGGCATACCGGGCATTTTCCTGGTGGGCCGACGCACTTTGGGGTTGATCAGGGGCAAACCAGCACCTGCAGACAGGGAACAAAGTGTGAATTATGAATCTGAAATGATACTGAATAACTTGTCTATTTATCAGAGAAATACAAATCTGAAAGTTGGCTATAGAAAGAAAGCTGGTTTACCTGAATGAGATCTTCTTTGTTGTCAAACTCAGAGACAAAAGTATTTGTTCTACCTGACACACGTGAGGGACACACACACACAGTCAGCCGTTGGCGAGTATGTGGGCGTTGTCGGGCAGATCTCTGGTCAGAAAGTTTCTTACTATCTTTAACAATTTGAAGGAGGGATATATGGCACTTAGTGTGTCATTCCGAGCCTCAAGCCCAAGTTTAGTTTAGGGTGTAAGGGTAACATAATTCAAACTCTTAAGAATAGTAAAAAAAAAAAACACAGAAATGAAGTAAGTAATTCATATGACTCCAGTGCATAAATCCATATTTTCAGAAATTATATGATAGGTGTGGGTGAGAATCAGATCAGACATCAATATTGATGTCATTTTTTGCCATAAATTCTCTTCCCTGCCCAGTAAGGGCGTATGCATGAAGAATTTGATGTCACTGTACTCCCGTGTGATGCCATGCATTTTGAATTCCATCAGATACAAAAACAAAAAATGAGACAAGCTTATACATTCTCAAAGGTCTGCACCTTTACCAGTATGGACCTTTAAAATAAGCATTTTATGCTTTGAGTTCAGCAGTGCCTTCCTGCGTGGATGACAACCATGCATTACACTTCTTTGCAGAGTGTGTCTTACTGTGTGAGATTAAACAGTCACTCCAGTTTGGCTTCCCACAGCTTTTGCCAGCTCTGAGGCACATGCTTGGTGATTCTTAGCAACAATCGCTCATCATGAGGTGAAAGTCTGAACATTTTAGGAATCTTGTCACAAGTCTTTTACTTTTGCTACTTTTTTGAGCCAATAACAGTTACTTGCTAATACTCTTGTACCATTGTTCCCTTTTGTGCAATTAAATCATTTTCTTTTTTAATTTACTTGACATTTCTCTCCCATTTGGTCCATTTGTTGTCAGCATTGAGTCTGAGAGTGATTCAATGGGATAAGTAACTTTTACGCTTTAACCAACTATATCTATTTGAGTATGGTGGCTCAAAAGAATAATCTTCTGATCAATGTCCCTCAAATAGCACCAGAAAATATTTAATTACATTTTATATTATATCTTTCAGGAGGGTGTACTAATTTTTACAACATGGCCTCTTATCATTTTGATAAGAAAGTATTTATTTTTTCCTGTTTAGTATTGACTTGTTTCAATAGTATCTGATAAACCAGAGTTGCTTAAACATTACATTATAAATGAACATGATCAGGCACAATATTAAAACGACCTGACTAATATTGTTTAGGCCCCCCCTCGTGCCAACAAAACAGCATCAACCCTCAAAAACAAGGCATTTCCTGTCTGGCTGGTTTGAGTAACTGCTGATCTCCTGGGATTTTCACAAACAACAGTCTCTAGAATTTACTCAGAATGGTGCCAAAAACAAAAAACATCCAGTGAGCGGCAGTTCTGTGGACGGAAATGTCTTGTTGATGAGAGAGGTCAACAGAGAATGGCCAGACTGTTTCGAACGGACAAAGTCTACATTAACTCAGATAACCGCTCTGTACAATTGTGCTGAGAAGAATATCATCTCAGAATGCTATTCTAAAATGTGGGTTGGCGCTGTTTTGGCAGCACGAGGGAGACCAACACAATATTAGGTAGGTGGATTTTAATGTTGTAGCTGATCAGTGTATTTATATACTGTATATATATACACAAGTGGCCAAACATTTGGAATAATGTAGATTTGCAGTTTCTGAAGGAAATTGGTACTTTAATTCATGAAAGTGGCATTCAACTGATCACAAGTATAGTCAGGATATTACTGATTACTGTAAACATCACATCACTATTTGAAAAAAAGTCATTTTGGATCAAATCTAGACAGGCCCCATTTCCAGCAGCCATCACTCCAGCACCTATTCCTTGAGTAATCATGCTAAATTACTAATTTTGTACTAGAAAATCACTTGCCATCATATCAAACACAGTTTAAAGCTATTTGGTTTGTTAAATTAAGCTTAATATTGTCTTTGTGTTTGTTTTTGAGTTGCCACAGTATGCAATAGACTGACATGTCAATGACAAGGTCAATATTAGGTCAAAAATGGCAAAAAATAAACAGCTTTCTCTAGAAACTCATCAGTCAATCATTGTTTTGAGGAATGAAGGCTATACAATGCTTGAAATTGCCAAAAAAACTGAAGATTTCATACAAAGGTGTACACTGCAGTCTTCAAAGACAAAGGACAACTGGCTCTACAAGGACAGAAAGAGATGTGGAAGGCCAGATGTACAATTAAACAAGAGAATAAGTACATCAGAGTCTCTAGTTTGAGAAATAGACACCTCACATGTCCTCAACTGACAGCTTCATTGAATTCTACCCACTCAACACCAGTTTCATGTACAACAGTAAAGAGAAGACTCAGGAGGCCTAATGGAAAGAATTGCAAAGAAAAAGCCACTTTTGAAACATAACAACAAAAAGAAAAGGTTAAAGTGGGCAAAGAAACACAGACATTGGACAACAGATAATTGGAAAAGAGTGTTATGGATCTTAACTCTATTGAGCTTTTGTGGGATCAGACAGATTGTACGGTGTGTGAGAATTGCCCAAAATGGCAAGTACCACAGGAAGTGTGGGGTGAAATGTCACCTGAGTATCTGGTCAAACTAACAGCTAGGATGCCAAGGATCTGCAAAGCTGTCATTGCTGCACGTGGGGGATTTGTATTTAACTCTTTTTTTTGTATTTAAAGTATTTTAAGAAATTCGGAACATTTTTTCAAATTGTAATAGTAATTTTTCATGTTATTAATATCCTGACTATACATTGTGATCAGCTGAATGCCACTTTGGTGAATAAAAGTACCAATTGCTTTCCATAAGAGCAAAATCAGCACATTATTTCAAACTTTAGGCCACCAGTGTATATATATATATATATCACTGTGGGATAAACTACAGAGAATGATAAAAAACTGCCATTTTTATTTTCACATTTACATTTCTTGAAAATTTTTGCTTTATTCTTCTGTTACTCACTACATACAAATAACATAATTTTTCTTTTATACTTTCTGAAGAAAGTGGTGCACAAAAAAGTGTTACACAGCAAAGTTTAATACTCTATGAGCACTATTAATAGTGATAAGCACCACCAATTACTTGCTAACGCAAATGATTTAGAAACAAACTTTGTTTTCCCTGTATGAATAAAAAACAAAATAAGTCATGAATCTAGAATAATCAGAGTTTATTTTGATACAAAAATATGTGATCAGTGTATCTGAATCAGAGCAATACCACACTCAAAAGTAGGAAACAAAGGAGTTGGCACTCATTTTAGGAACATACGTAGAAAATCGTTGTATGAAATCTTTCCTGAGATGTTCTTGTCAAAAAAAGATGTGAAATGAAAGAATTCTTCTTCTGACAGATTCACACTGTATTGCCTCAGAACCTGGCGAAGCAACACAGTTGCATGATCAAAGATAGGACATGAACTGAAAGTGTGATATACATTAAACAGAATTGTAACATGTACCTTTCTGAAGTCCTGAAGAGAGATCTTTCCAGTGTGCTCTTTGTCAAAGGAGACAAATCTTTGCCTCATTTGCTTCCAGAAGTGCTGGACGGGCCTGGAAATTCTCAGCATGGCTTCAACACACTGGCCACTAAGTGGTCCAGCACTCGTCTAAAGGAAAAAGCAGAGAATGAGAAAGATGTATCACTTGTGATGCAGAGTGAAAATATGCTAAATTAAAAGGAGTGTCCTGGGTTAAAACAAGTTAAGATTTTGTGACATAATGGCCACATGCACACTGCAACTAAATTTGGTTGTCAGTTCACCTTAGAGTGCTTAATCCTGTTCTGTACACACATAGTTCAGTAAGATACATGAGTGAAAACCACTTTCTACAACCAAATAAACTCTAAAAAATTCAGGTAGTGACAACCGCATTTTCAAAAATTCCACGAAGTGCATATGGAACCGAAATGAACAACTAATTGTTAATGACATGATTAATGGCACGTGCAAGATGTGTCTGTCTTCTCCTTAGTTCACCTAAAAATGGAAAATGTACTTTACTCACTCATTTACTCACCCTTATGTTGTTAAAAACCCATCTGCTGGGTTTTTCTTGGAACATAAAAATAGATATTTTAAACAGCTCTGTTCCATAGAATAACAGTTTATAGTGAGCAGGAGCGGTCAAGCTTCATAAAGGACAAATACTATAAAGCACTATTAAAGGTTCAGTATAAAGACATCATAACAGAAGTCCATATGACAAGTGCACTATATTCCAAGCTTTCTGGGGCCATACAAAAGCTATGTGTTGAATAGACTACTTTTATGGTATTGATATAAATATTTTATTTTTCTCTTTGGACCTTGACGCAGAGGTCAACATTATTGCATTCAGCACCTTATCTATATTAATGTCACGATTCCCCATTGTCTGCCTCATGTTTTTCCCTCACTGTCACCCCGAACTACATTTCCCACAATTCCCGGCCCTCATCACTGCCAGCTATCCCTAATTGTTTTCACCTGTCCATCGTTATCCCTGTTTATTTAAACCCTGTTGTTTTTCTCTGTTACGAAGAGGTGGCAGACGAGGAGTGGGGATCTAGATGCAGCTTTTATTGGAAATCAAAAGACGACAAGAACACTGGAACAAACAATAGGTCCGCGATGGGAAAACGAAAGTAAAAAGAGGAAAACATAAAACAACAAGAACAGGCTGGAACTCTGGTAACATGTACACAACAATCGACCCTGGGTAGAAAAACAACAGGGTTTAAATAAACAGGGATAACGATGGACAGGTGAAAACAATTAGGGATATCTGGCAGTGATGAGGGCCGGGAATTGTGGGAAATGTAGTTTGCGGTGATAGTGAGGGAAAAACATGAGGCAGACAATGGGGAATCGTGACAATTAAAGGACCAAAAAGGACCATTAATATTTATTACCTCAACACCAGTGACGCCCCAACCCCCAAAATGGTTTGGTCCTCCCCAATGTTCAAGACAATGTTACGGGCTTGACCTGTACTGAACTCGGAACATTCCTTTAATCTTCTATAATGGCAAATCCACCTTTTTACTATGTCCCGTGATGCTTGTCAATGGAAGTAATGCTCATATTTCTTGCTAAGTAAACACAGCTGCTGTCATGGCGTACGTCCGTCCATTCATTCTTTCGTTGTAGTGTTGGGATTTTGAAGAGGGACTTCAAAAAAGTCATAAAGACAAAAAGTGCAAACAAAACGGGTGAGCTGTTTCTCCCAGATGCAGTTGAAATTTAATCTAAGCACAAATGCAACGTTTTGAGTAAAATTATTGGTTGAGTACCCATGTTTGTTCAGCTTCAGATGTGTGTGCTTGTCATATTGTCACCCTGCATGTTCAAATAAGACAGACACACTGAGGAAGAGCAGTGAAGTTCTCATACTTGGGTATGTAATCGCTTTCTGATCGGACGGTTATTTCCTTTTAAATCCGCACGTAAGTTTAAACATTTGTTCGGCAGGTGATTGACTGGCGAGAGGTGGTGATTTGCTGCTATCCGGGATGCATCAGGATGCCGTTTTAAACTTCAAATGCGATGTGGTTTTTGACTACCTCTGTATGTGTTTTTTGTGATCCAATCACAAAACATTTTGCACCCTGTTTACAACTATATTTACCTTTGCGATCGGACCCTCCAAAAAACATCTTATTACAGCTTTACAGCTGTTTTAAGACTACAGCCACAGCTAGGGAATGCTGTAGAACAACTTCCGACAGAAGTCCCACCCACATTCGTTTCCCCAGTAAGATCCCTATGAAAAGTTCAAGATTAAAGCAGCCTGTAGGATAAGGAAGAGTAATTCCAGTTAACTCACTGGTGTCCTGGGTGGATGCAGTTTGAGTCTGTAAGTTGAGGTGTTGACCTGAGGCCTGAACATCAGCACAAAGTGCCTCAGGAAGTCCAGGTAGGAGAGACGGCCACTGTTTTTGATGTCATATTTAATAGCCAGTTGCTCAAACTCAGATGGACTTAGCTGAATATGGAGATCCTGGAGTATCTCTGAACAATTCAAATTGCACCAAAAGAAACAATGTAAGAGAAATGTTTTGATATGTTTCTTTAAGATATATGTATCTGGCCTATTTGGCCTCAAAAATGTATCTAACTCTCTCTTACAGAGGATGCTAAGACGATTGCCGTCAAGGAGGAGCAGTATGATCCTGGTTATGAGGCAGCTTTTGGGGGAACTTATGGAGAGCCCCCACCTGAAATGGGCCAAAGCAATGGATATTGTAACTTCTCCACATCGGAGGAGACAGGTTGGTTGCCTCGTACGATTCATGATTTTATATTTGTGAGTACTTCATTAACTCTATTAATTTTGTTATTTCTTTTTTCCACATTTCAAAGTAATATTAAACTCGCCACATATTTATTACATGTTCTAAAAAGTTGAAGTTGTTTTTAAAATTACACTGCATTTATAAAAATGTTGCGCATCTGTGCAAGACGCTAAAAATATTGCAGACAGAAAAAAATCCCTTTCAGGGCAAGTCAGTCCACTCTGTGGCCATCTTTGGAACACTCCTAGGTAGCTATTTTCTGTGGATACAAGCAGCATAAAAGTACAGCTCCTTTAGACCTTATTCACAGTACTGCCATCTTTGATTTTTAATTGGAATGACAACAAGGATGTGAGGGATAGACTTACTGTCTCTTTAATGGCACAAATGGTAAAAAGCTGTATAAAGCTCCTAGGTCCCATCTGAGTTTTTTGTCTACCGAGTGTTATTGAAAATATATTTTTTAAATGTTTTGTCCACAGAAAAATCCAGTACAGCCTATTGCACATATATCCCTTACAGCCTTGTTGTCATTCGTCAAAAATTAAAGATGGTGCTGCTGTGAAAATGGTCTATCTACTTGAATGAGGAAAGACCGAAGTCTCAAAATATTGATCAAGATTACGATCAAACAGTAGAAACAGAAATTGTTTCTTTACCTCAGATCACACCAAAAAATATTTTCCCTGCTGGACTAGCTAATGCGCATGTGCCTTCTTGAGTTGATTGACAGGCGATGTCTGTATCTAAAAGGCGATTGGCTCTTTTACCTGTAAGGCAGGACTACCATTTCTGCATCAACCATATTGGGTGTTCCAATTTCTCCATTCATTTTAATACAAGTACACTGTCTCAGGCTAAATAGTATCTGTACAGACGTAAAATCATGTTGGGTGTAAATGGCCCCTTATATTTTAGCTTGTTTAACAACCAGTTTTTTATGTCTACCTGGGATGCTTTTTAAACAGCTTGCTGTACACTTCTTGGCTGCTTTTTCTTCACTATCCAGCCCAGCTCATCCATTAATAGTTATAAAATATTACTTTTGTAAAGAAATTGATACTTGGGCGGAATTTATTTTTGTTAGTTCAAGAGAAACAAATTCACTCAAATTTACCTGTAGACTAATTGTGTAGAGACTATCAGTTCTAAAAGATTTATAGCTGTAACTGAGCCATTGTGACAAAGTTTAATGTCTGTTAATATCTTTTAACCATCAGCACAAGCAGCTGAGAAGCCACCTACGAATCCAAAACCAGTCGCCCAAGAACATGATGGTCAGTGGATGATGCACTCTTTTGCTGATCAGATTCCAGACATCGGCAGCTCCTCTCAAGCCCAAACCTGGGGTGTATGAGGACGGGCCAGGGCGTGGGACTTCATATGAAGCCTGTTTGGGGGAGTTCATGTGCTCTTCCGATGATCCCATGCCTCTTATCAGCTCTTAGAACTTAATTCTGGATTCTTAAAGCACTGGTTTCTTTCCCATGCTATACTGTGACAGCCTGTTACATTTTATTTACGCAATCTGTGATCTGTGTGCTATGCCACATTGAATAGATGGAAGGGACTTCAGGATTCATTTGAACAATCGCAGTGAATCAACTTGCACAAGGAGAATCCAATGGCTGCTACGCTCAGACTTTACCTCAGAACTTCAATTGGAGGCCCTTAAGATCTTTGATATCTCTTTAACAAAGAAGAGAGTCTTTAAGAACTGTTTTTGAAATTAATTTCAATTAGAACTTTTAGGTAGTAGCATTTCTATGGAATTGGAATATATACTCATCATTAACATTAATTGTTTAGAGTAAACTTTTGGTAGTTTAGTGTACAAAGTTCTGAGCACTGGTTTATTACATTACTTGTGAAATCAGGGACTGATTCTTGATTTGTTAATACAGAGAGTATTTCATTAGATATTTTTAAATGGGACACACTATGTTTTATCCTTGTGGAGTAATATTTCAGATATCTCTACACAATCCTTTTAAGGCCTCAGTTTTAAAGACAGTTTACTTCATATTGTAAAACCCAGCTGAATAAGGTAAACAATGTTTTGTTTCAATTTAAAGTGTCATCATGTGTCAAATTAGGTGTTTTTACATGTTGGAAGATGCCATCTTGATGGTTTTAGATGGAAACGTTTGAAATGCCACTAAGTTTCAGTTAAGTACGATTGTTCATTTGGACGAACTCTGAACCATGTTCCATGTAAGGAAGCATGTTATCAAAGTTTATAAACCGTTCGCAACCACCTCTCCATCTTCTACAGTACTGTAAATCTCAATAGAGTGTGAAGATACAAGTGAAGATGGCTAAACTAATTTTGAATATGCCATAAATTGAGTTCTCCAAATGCTTTTAATTGGTGCTCTTTTTTTAAACTCACTGTAAACATGATTATCTTTTTTGGTTAATTAAAATACAATTGTCGTTATTTCTGCTTGTGCACATTTATTTATCTAAGATAATTCAGAATGCGACCCTTTTATTAGTGACCAGTGATTTCCCCAGTGCCTACAAATAAATAGCTTTTTATTACATATTTGTAATAAATTATGAATTGCTATTGACAACTCCAGAAGATCTTTCTGGCATCAATATTTTAAATAATTTTAGATTTCATTCAAATCTGTGAAATCAAGTGGCTGAGCCAAATGCAATGATAATGGGTTTGGAAGTGAAACATTGTGGTTGATCATATTAAAGTCAAGATTTTAAGAGAAATAAAATTAGTTTATTAAAAAAAAAAAGTCCAATGGGGTAGGTTCTGGTCAGTCAGTTGGATCAGAAGATGGAGCATTATGATGAAGAGAAGGAAACGTGTGTGCATGTAAATGACTGAGGGGGGAAAACAAAGATTTATTACACTGAGCAACATTTGAGACTCCTTTGTATTTGGAAAGATTGAGAGATAGGGAAATATGGTTTGGAACCTTCTTGAGAAAGCTTTTTCCCTACACCCGTCTAATAACTTCACTTGTCATCTGGCAGATCCACCTCAGACCACATCTCTGCAGACCAGTCAGCTAGCCTGAACAGTCACAAATGTCTAAAAATCTAACATAATTCAGCACACTTAATATTTATTTCATAGTTTTGAATGATCCATTTGCTTATAAACAGATTTACCTCAGCAGCATAATGTAATCCATCTCCACTGGCAGAATGCACCACATTACAAAGGAGACCAGCTTCCTTGAGAGAGGGCATCTTATTTAATAATTTTCCCTCTTGCTACTCTTACAAAACAGCTTTCAGCATAGATGTGGCAATTCTTGGATGTCTTGCCTTCTTTTAATGGACTCTGGATGTTATTTGAATGTTCATTCACTTTTTACCAACTAGTGATGTCATGCTCTTCATCTTTTGTCGGCTTGTTTTCTCTAATATTTCACCCAGATTATGGAAAATTATCACATTCATTAGTTAAGCTAAACTCAGATAGCGGTGACTGGACCTTCTAAAGTTCTGGTAAGCAAAAGTATATTAGATATTAACAAAGCATCCACAAAATGACCCTCAAAATAATCTCTGCATTAGGAGAAATGTAGGGTTACTCACCATTTTTTTTTTTAAATATGAAAGCTTCCTTATAGCCATTTTGACACATCTCAGCCAAAATCTTACAAAATGGCGCAACAAAATTAGATAAGCCTAAAGTTTTTTTTGGACATATCAAAACCAAACTTTTTTTCTCAGAACTATATTCACTTTTCTTGGTCATATTAGCAATTATTTTTAATCAGCTGCTCTAAAGGTCATTTTAGTATATGTATGATGTCTGTTCCCCTCAAGTTTACACAGTCCTTGCAGAGTAATTACAGTCAAGGTGCATTCAGTAATGTTTTCCTCATTAAAAATATTCCAAAAAACTGCTAAGGGCACCTTTATCTATGGACATGTCCAATAATGTCTGAAAACCAGAAAGTGTTCAAATACCTGGTCTTAATTTTGAACAATATAAATAAGTGTGCTTGTGCTATCTAAAATAAACCACCAGGTTTATATTTTTCATAGAGTTTTAAGAGTGGCTTAAGTGTCCCTTTTTGGGGTCACTGTACATCCAAAAACATACCTCTGGTTCTGGCGGGAAGAATGCAATGACCACTGATGTGAATGCTGACTTAATTGTAATGTATTTCATGGAAGTAAAAGGGATTACCGTAAGGACAGATTTCACTCTCCCCAGAAAACGTGGAGACAGTGATGGTGTTCCTCAGACTAGAATAAGGCATGTCATCAATTAATGCTCCATCTGCATACCTCTGAAAGCACACTAAAAATGTAACACAAATTACTTTCAAAATCATACGTACAATTCCATGGTATCTTGGAGGTATCATGCAGGGCTGGACTGGTACTGGCATACCGGGCATTTTCCTGGTGGGCCGACGCACTTTGGGGTTGATCAGGGGCAAACCAGCACCTGCAGACAGGGAACAAAGTGTGAATTATGAATCTGAAATGATACTGAATAACTTGTCTATTTATCAGAGAAATACAAATCTGAAAGTTGGCTATAGAAAGAAAGCTGGTTTACCTGAATGAGATCTTCTTTGTTGTCAAACTCAGAGACAAAAGTATTTGTTCTACCTGACACACGTGAGGGACACACACACACAGTCAGCCGTTGGCGAGTATGTGGGCGTTGTCGGGCAGATCTCTGGTCAGAAAGTTTCTTACTATCTTTAACAATTTGAAGGAGGGATATATGGCACTTAGTGTGTCATTCCGAGCCTCAAGCCCAAGTTTAGTTTAGGGTGTAAGGGTAACATAATTCAAACTCTTAAGAATAGTAAAAAAAAAAAACACAGAAATGAAGTAAGTAATTCATATGACTCCAGTGCATAAATCCATATTTTCAGAAATTATATGATAGGTGTGGGTGAGAATCAGATCAGACATCAATATTGATGTCATTTTTTGCCATAAATTCTCTTCCCTGCCCAGTAAGGGCGTATGCATGAAGAATTTGATGTCACTGTACTCCCGTGTGATGCCATGCATTTTGAATTCCATCAGATACAAAAACAAAAAATGAGACAAGCTTATACATTCTCAAAGGTCTGCACCTTTACCAGTATGGACCTTTAAAATAAGCATTTTATGCTTTGAGTTCAGCAGTGCCTTCCTGCGTGGATGACAACCATGCATTACACTTCTTTGCAGAGTGTGTCTTACTGTGTGAGATTAAACAGTCACTCCAGTTTGGCTTCCCACAGCTTTTGCCAGCTCTGAGGCACATGCTTGGTGATTCTTAGCAACAATCGCTCATCATGAGGTGAAAGTCTGAACATTTTAGGAATCTTGTCACAAGTCTTTTACTTTTGCTACTTTTTTGAGCCAATAACAGTTACTTGCTAATACTCTTGTACCATTGTTCCCTTTTGTGCAATTAAATCATTTTCTTTTTTAATTTACTTGACATTTCTCTCCCATTTGGTCCATTTGTTGTCAGCATTGAGTCTGAGAGTGATTCAATGGGATAAGTAACTTTTACGCTTTAACCAACTATATCTATTTGAGTATGGTGGCTCAAAAGAATAATCTTCTGATCAATGTCCCTCAAATAGCACCAGAAAATATTTAATTACATTTTATATTATATCTTTCAGGAGGGTGTACTAATTTTTACAACATGGCCTCTTATCATTTTGATAAGAAAGTATTTATTTTTTCCTGTTTAGTATTGACTTGTTTCAATAGTATCTGATAAACCAGAGTTGCTTAAACATTACATTATAAATGAACATGATCAGGCACAATATTAAAACGACCTGACTAATATTGTTTAGGCCCCCCCTCGTGCCAACAAAACAGCATCAACCCTCAAAAACAAGGCATTTCCTGTCTGGCTGGTTTGAGTAACTGCTGATCTCCTGGGATTTTCACAAACAACAGTCTCTAGAATTTACTCAGAATGGTGCCAAAAACAAAAAACATCCAGTGAGCGGCAGTTCTGTGGACGGAAATGTCTTGTTGATGAGAGAGGTCAACAGAGAATGGCCAGACTGTTTCGAACGGACAAAGTCTACATTAACTCAGATAACCGCTCTGTACAATTGTGCTGAGAAGAATATCATCTCAGAATGCTATTCTAAAATGTGGGTTGGCGCTGTTTTGGCAGCACGAGGGAGACCAACACAATATTAGGTAGGTGGATTTTAATGTTGTAGCTGATCAGTGTATTTATATACTGTATATATATACACAAGTGGCCAAACATTTGGAATAATGTAGATTTGCAGTTTCTGAAGGAAATTGGTACTTTAATTCATGAAAGTGGCATTCAACTGATCACAAGTATAGTCAGGATATTACTGATTACTGTAAACATCACATCACTATTTGAAAAAAAGTCATTTTGGATCAAATCTAGACAGGCCCCATTTCCAGCAGCCATCACTCCAGCACCTATTCCTTGAGTAATCATGCTAAATTACTAATTTTGTACTAGAAAATCACTTGCCATCATATCAAACACAGTTTAAAGCTATTTGGTTTGTTAAATTAAGCTTAATATTGTCTTTGTGTTTGTTTTTGAGTTGCCACAGTATGCAATAGACTGACATGTCAATGACAAGGTCAATATTAGGTCAAAAATGGCAAAAAATAAACAGCTTTCTCTAGAAACTCATCAGTCAATCATTGTTTTGAGGAATGAAGGCTATACAATGCTTGAAATTGCCAAAAAAACTGAAGATTTCATACAAAGGTGTACACTGCAGTCTTCAAAGACAAAGGACAACTGGCTCTACAAGGACAGAAAGAGATGTGGAAGGCCAGATGTACAATTAAACAAGAGAATAAGTACATCAGAGTCTCTAGTTTGAGAAATAGACACCTCACATGTCCTCAACTGACAGCTTCATTGAATTCTACCCACTCAACACCAGTTTCATGTACAACAGTAAAGAGAAGACTCAGGAGGCCTAATGGAAAGAATTGCAAAGAAAAAGCCACTTTTGAAACATAACAACAAAAAGAAAAGGTTAAAGTGGGCAAAGAAACACAGACATTGGACAACAGATAATTGGAAAAGAGTGTTATGGATCTTAACTCTATTGAGCTTTTGTGGGATCAGACAGATTGTACGGTGTGTGAGAATTGCCCAAAATGGCAAGTACCACAGGAAGTGTGGGGTGAAATGTCACCTGAGTATCTGGTCAAACTAACAGCTAGGATGCCAAGGATCTGCAAAGCTGTCATTGCTGCACGTGGGGGATTTGTATTTAACTCTTTTTTTTGTATTTAAAGTATTTTAAGAAATTCGGAACATTTTTTCAAATTGTAATAGTAATTTTTCATGTTATTAATATCCTGACTATACATTGTGATCAGCTGAATGCCACTTTGGTGAATAAAAGTACCAATTGCTTTCCATAAGAGCAAAATCAGCACATTATTTCAAACTTTAGGCCACCAGTGTATATATATATATATATCACTGTGGGATAAACTACAGAGAATGATAAAAAACTGCCATTTTTATTTTCACATTTACATTTCTTGAAAATTTTTGCTTTATTCTTCTGTTACTCACTACATACAAATAACATAATTTTTCTTTTATACTTTCTGAAGAAAGTGGTGCACAAAAAAGTGTTACACAGCAAAGTTTAATACTCTATGAGCACTATTAATAGTGATAAGCACCACCAATTACTTGCTAACGCAAATGATTTAGAAACAAACTTTGTTTTCCCTGTATGAATAAAAAACAAAATAAGTCATGAATCTAGAATAATCAGAGTTTATTTTGATACAAAAATATGTGATCAGTGTATCTGAATCAGAGCAATACCACACTCAAAAGTAGGAAACAAAGGAGTTGGCACTCATTTTAGGAACATACGTAGAAAATCGTTGTATGAAATCTTTCCTGAGATGTTCTTGTCAAAAAAAGATGTGAAATGAAAGAATTCTTCTTCTGACAGATTCACACTGTATTGCCTCAGAACCTGGCGAAGCAACACAGTTGCATGATCAAAGATAGGACATGAACTGAAAGTGTGATATACATTAAACAGAATTGTAACATGTACCTTTCTGAAGTCCTGAAGAGAGATCTTTCCAGTGTGCTCTTTGTCAAAGGAGACAAATCTTTGCCTCATTTGCTTCCAGAAGTGCTGGACGGGCCTGGAAATTCTCAGCATGGCTTCAACACACTGGCCACTAAGTGGTCCAGCAC
This sequence comes from Moxostoma hubbsi, assembly GCA_032164185.1. Classification (NCBI taxonomy): domain Eukaryota; kingdom Metazoa; phylum Chordata; class Actinopteri; order Cypriniformes; family Catostomidae; genus Moxostoma; species Moxostoma hubbsi. Next base: position 13,271,479 of record JAVLUX010000040.1, read on the forward strand.
TCGTCTAAAGGAAAAAGCAGAGAATGAGAAAGATGTATCACTTGTGATGCAGAGTGAAAATATGCTAAATTAAAAGGAGTGTCCTGGGTTAAAACAAGTTAAGATTTTGTGACATAATGGCCACATGCACACTGCAACTAAATTTGGTTGTCAGTTCACCTTAGAGTGCTTAATCCTGTTCTGTACACACATAGTTCAGTAAGATACATGAGTGAAAACCACTTTCTACAACCAAATAAACTCTAAAAAATTCAGGTAGTGACAACCGCATTTTCAAAAATTCCACGAAGTGCATATGGAACCGAAATGAACAACTAATTGTTAATGACATGATTAATGGCACGTGCAAGATGTGTCTGTCTTCTCCTTAGTTCACCTAAAAATGGAAAATGTACTTTACTCACTCATTTACTCACCCTTATGTTGTTAAAAACCCATCTGCTGGGTTTTTCTTGGAACATAAAAATAGATATTTTAAACAGCTCTGTTCCATAGAATAACAGTTTATAGTGAGCAGGAGCGGTCAAGCTTCATAAAGGACAAATACTATAAAGCACTATTAAAGGTTCAGTATAAAGACATCATAACAGAAGTCCATATGACAAGTGCACTATATTCCAAGCTTTCTGGGGCCATACAAAAGCTATGTGTTGAATAGACTACTTTTATGGTATTGATATAAATATTTTATTTTTCTCTTTGGACCTTGACGCAGAGGTCAACATTATTGCATTCAGCACCTTATCTATATTAATGTCACGATTCCCCATTGTCTGCCTCATGTTTTTCCCTCACTGTCACCCCGAACTACATTTCCCACAATTCCCGGCCCTCATCACTGCCAGCTATCCCTAATTGTTTTCACCTGTCCATCGTTATCCCTGTTTATTTAAACCCTGTTGTTTTTCTCTGTTACGAAGAGGTGGCAGACGAGGAGTGGGGATCTAGATGCAGCTTTTATTGGAAATCAAAAGACGACAAGAACACTGGAACAAACAATAGGTCCGCGATGGGAAAACGAAAGTAAAAAGAGGAAAACATAAAACAACAAGAACAGGCTGGAACTCTGGTAACATGTACACAACAATCGACCCTGGGTAGAAAAACAACAGGGTTTAAATAAACAGGGATAACGATGGACAGGTGAAAACAATTAGGGATATCTGGCAGTGATGAGGGCCGGGAATTGTGGGAAATGTAGTTTGCGGTGATAGTGAGGGAAAAACATGAGGCAGACAATGGGGAATCGTGACAATTAAAGGACCAAAAAGGACCATTAATATTTATTACCTCAACACCAGTGACGCCCCAACCCCCAAAATGGTTTGGTCCTCCCCAATGTTCAAGACAATGTTACGGGCTTGACCTGTACTGAACTCGGAACATTCCTTTAATCTTCTATAATGGCAAATCCACCTTTTTACTATGTCCCGTGATGCTTGTCAATGGAAGTAATGCTCATATTTCTTGCTAAGTAAACACAGCTGCTGTCATGGCGTACGTCCGTCCATTCATTCTTTCGTTGTAGTGTTGGGATTTTGAAGAGGGACTTCAAAAAAGTCATAAAGACAAAAAGTGCAAACAAAACGGGTGAGCTGTTTCTCCCAGATGCAGTTGAAATTTAATCTAAGCACAAATGCAACGTTTTGAGTAAAATTATTGGTTGAGTACCCATGTTTGTTCAGCTTCAGATGTGTGTGCTTGTCATATTGTCACCCTGCATGTTCAAATAAGACAGACACACTGAGGAAGAGCAGTGAAGTTCTCATACTTGGGTATGTAATCGCTTTCTGATCGGACGGTTATTTCCTTTTAAATCCGCACGTAAGTTTAAACATTTGTTCGGCAGGTGATTGACTGGCGAGAGGTGGTGATTTGCTGCTATCCGGGATGCATCAGGATGCCGTTTTAAACTTCAAATGCGATGTGGTTTTTGACTACCTCTGTATGTGTTTTTTGTGATCCAATCACAAAACATTTTGCACCCTGTTTACAACTATATTTACCTTTGCGATCGGACCCTCCAAAAAACATCTTATTACAGCTTTACAGCTGTTTTAAGACTACAGCCACAGCTAGGGAATGCTGTAGAACAACTTCCGACAGAAGTCCCACCCACATTCGTTTCCCCAGTAAGATCCCTATGAAAAGTTCAAGATTAAAGCAGCCTGTAGGATAAGGAAGAGTAATTCCAGTTAACTCACTGGTGTCCTGGGTGGATGCAGTTTGAGTCTGTAAGTTGAGGTGTTGACCTGAGGCCTGAACATCAGCACAAAGTGCCTCAGGAAGTCCAGGTAGGAGAGACGGCCACTGTTTTTGATGTCATATTTAATAGCCAGTTGCTCAAACTCAGATGGACTTAGCTGAATATGGAGATCCTGGAGTATCTCTGAACAATTCAAATTGCACCAAAAGAAACAATGTAAGAGAAATGTTTTGATATGTTTCTTTAAGATATATGTATCTGGCCTATTTGGCCTCAAAAATGTATCTAACTCTCTCTTACAGAGGATGCTAAGACGATTGCCGTCAAGGAGGAGCAGTATGATCCTGGTTATGAGGCAGCTTTTGGGGGAACTTATGGAGAGCCCCCACCTGAAATGGGCCAAAGCAATGGATATTGTAACTTCTCCACATCGGAGGAGACAGGTTGGTTGCCTCGTACGATTCATGATTTTATATTTGTGAGTACTTCATTAACTCTATTAATTTTGTTATTTCTTTTTTCCACATTTCAAAGTAATATTAAACTCGCCACATATTTATTACATGTTCTAAAAAGTTGAAGTTGTTTTTAAAATTACACTGCATTTATAAAAATGTTGCGCATCTGTGCAAGACGCTAAAAATATTGCAGACAGAAAAAAATCCCTTTCAGGGCAAGTCAGTCCACTCTGTGGCCATCTTTGGAACACTCCTAGGTAGCTATTTTCTGTGGATACAAGCAGCATAAAAGTACAGCTCCTTTAGACCTTATTCACAGTACTGCCATCTTTGATTTTTAATTGGAATGACAACAAGGATGTGAGGGATAGACTTACTGTCTCTTTAATGGCACAAATGGTAAAAAGCTGTATAAAGCTCCTAGGTCCCATCTGAGTTTTTTGTCTACCGAGTGTTATTGAAAATATATTTTTTAAATGTTTTGTCCACAGAAAAATCCAGTACAGCCTATTGCACATATATCCCTTACAGCCTTGTTGTCATTCGTCAAAAATTAAAGATGGTGCTGCTGTGAAAATGGTCTATCTACTTGAATGAGGAAAGACCGAAGTCTCAAAATATTGATCAAGATTACGATCAAACAGTAGAAACAGAAATTGTTTCTTTACCTCAGATCACACCAAAAAATATTTTCCCTGCTGGACTAGCTAATGCGCATGTGCCTTCTTGAGTTGATTGACAGGCGATGTCTGTATCTAAAAGGCGATTGGCTCTTTTACCTGTAAGGCAGGACTACCATTTCTGCATCAACCATATTGGGTGTTCCAATTTCTCCATTCATTTTAATACAAGTACACTGTCTCAGGCTAAATAGTATCTGTACAGACGTAAAATCATGTTGGGTGTAAATGGCCCCTTATATTTTAGCTTGTTTAACAACCAGTTTTTTATGTCTACCTGGGATGCTTTTTAAACAGCTTGCTGTACACTTCTTGGCTGCTTTTTCTTCACTATCCAGCCCAGCTCATCCATTAATAGTTATAAAATATTACTTTTGTAAAGAAATTGATACTTGGGCGGAATTTATTTTTGTTAGTTCAAGAGAAACAAATTCACTCAAATTTACCTGTAGACTAATTGTGTAGAGACTATCAGTTCTAAAAGATTTATAGCTGTAACTGAGCCATTGTGACAAAGTTTAATGTCTGTTAATATCTTTTAACCATCAGCACAAGCAGCTGAGAAGCCACCTACGAATCCAAAACCAGTCGCCCAAGAACATGATGGTCAGTGGATGATGCACTCTTTTGCTGATCAGATTCCAGACATCGGCAGCTCCTCTCAAGCCCAAACCTGGGGTGTATGAGGACGGGCCAGGGCGTGGGACTTCATATGAAGCCTGTTTGGGGGAGTTCATGTGCTCTTCCGATGATCCCATGCCTCTTATCAGCTCTTAGAACTTAATTCTGGATTCTTAAAGCACTGGTTTCTTTCCCATGCTATACTGTGACAGCCTGTTACATTTTATTTACGCAATCTGTGATCTGTGTGCTATGCCACATTGAATAGATGGAAGGGACTTCAGGATTCATTTGAACAATCGCAGTGAATCAACTTGCACAAGGAGAATCCAATGGCTGCTACGCTCAGACTTTACCTCAGAACTTCAATTGGAGGCCCTTAAGATCTTTGATATCTCTTTAACAAAGAAGAGAGTCTTTAAGAACTGTTTTTGAAATTAATTTCAATTAGAACTTTTAGGTAGTAGCATTTCTATGGAATTGGAATATATACTCATCATTAACATTAATTGTTTAGAGTAAACTTTTGGTAGTTTAGTGTACAAAGTTCTGAGCACTGGTTTATTACATTACTTGTGAAATCAGGGACTGATTCTTGATTTGTTAATACAGAGAGTATTTCATTAGATATTTTTAAATGGGACACACTATGTTTTATCCTTGTGGAGTAATATTTCAGATATCTCTACACAATCCTTTTAAGGCCTCAGTTTTAAAGACTGTTTACTTCATATTGTAAAACCCAGCTGAATAAGGTAAACAATGTTTTGTTTCAATTTAAAGTGTCATCATGTGTCAAATTAGGTGTTTTTACATGTTGGAAGATGCCATCTTGATGGTTTTAGATGGAAACGTTTGAAATGCCACTAAGTTTCAGTTAAGTACGATTGTTCATTTGGACGAACTCTGAACCATGTTCCATGTAAGGAAGCATGTTATCAAAGTTTATAAACCGTTCGCAACCACCTCTCCATCTTCTACAGTACTGTAAATCTCAATAGAGTGTGAAGATACAAGTGAAGATGGCTAAACTAATTTTGAATATGCCATAAATTGAGTTCTCCAAATGCTTTTAATTGGTGCTCTTTTTTTAAACTCACTGTAAACATGATTATCTTTTTTGGTTAATTAAAATACAATTGTCGTTATTTCTGCTTGTGCACATTTATTTATCTAAGATAATTCAGAATGCGACCCTTTTATTAGTGACCAGTGATTTCCCCAGTGCCTACAAATAAATAGCTTTTTATTACATATTTGTAATAAATTATGAATTGCTATTGACAACTCCAGAAGATCTTTCTGGCATCAATATTTTAAATAATTTTAGATTTCATTCAAATCTGTGAAATCAAGTGGCTGAGCCAAATGCAATGATAATGGGTTTGGAAGTGAAACATTGTGGTTGATCATATTAAAGTCAAGATTTTAAGAGAAATAAAATTAGTTTATTAAAAAAAAAAAGTCCAATGGGGTAGGTTCTGGTCAGTCAGTTGGATCAGAAGATGGAGCATTATGATGAAGAGAAGGAAACGTGTGTGCATGTAAATGACTGAGGGGGGAAAACAAAGATTTATTACACTGAGCAACATTTGAGACTCCTTTGTATTTGGAAAGATTGAGAGATAGGGAAATATGGTTTGGAACCTTCTTGAGAAAGCTTTTTCCCTACACCCGTCTAATAACTTCACTTGTCATCTGGCAGATCCACCTCAGACCACATCTCTGCAGACCAGTCAGCTAGCCTGAACAGTCACAAATGTCTAAAAATCTAACATAATTCAGCACACTTAATATTTATTTCATAGTTTTGAATGATCCATTTGCTTATAAACAGATTTACCTCAGCAGCATAATGTAATCCATCTCCACTGGCAGAATGCACCACATTACAAAGGAGACCAGCTTCCTTGAGAGAGGGCATCTTATTTAATAATTTTCCCTCTTGCTACTCTTACAAAACAGCTTTCAGCATAGATGTGGCAATTCTTGGATGTCTTGCCTTCTTTTAATGGACTCTGGATGTTATTTGAATGTTCATTCACTTTTTACCAACTAGTGATGTCATGCTCTTCATCTTTTGTCGGCTTGTTTTCTCTAATATTTCACCCAGATTATGGAAAATTATCACATTCATTAGTTAAGCTAAACTCAGATAGCGGTGACTGGACCTTCTAAAGTTCTGGTAAGCAAAAGTATATTAGATATTAACAAAGCATCCACAAAATGACCCTCAAAATAATCTCTGCATTAGGAGAAATGTAGGGTTACTCACCATTTTTTTTTTTAAATATGAAAGCTTCCTTATAGCCATTTTGACACATCTCAGCCAAAATCTTACAAAATGGCGCAACAAAATTAGATAAGCCTAAAGTTTTTTTTGGACATATCAAAACCAAACTTTTTTTCTCAGAACTATATTCACTTTTCTTGGTCATATTAGCAATTATTTTTAATCAGCTGCTCTAAAGGTCATTTTAGTATATGTATGATGTCTGTTCCCCTCAAGTTTACACAGTCCTTGCAGAGTAATTACAGTCAAGGTGCATTCAGTAATGTTTTCCTCATTAAAAATATTCCAAAAAACTGCTAAGGGCACCTTTATCTATGGACATGTCCAATAATGTCTGAAAACCAGAAAGTGTTCAAATACCTGGTCTTAATTTTGAACAATATAAATAAGTGTGCTTGTGCTATCTAAAATAAACCACCAGGTTTATATTTTTCATAGAGTTTTAAGAGTGGCTTAAGTGTCCCTTTTTGGGGTCACTGTACATCCAAAAACATACCTCTGGTTCTGGCGGGAAGAATGCAATGACCACTGATGTGAATGCTGACTTAATTGTAATGTATTTCATGGAAGTAAAAGGGATTACCGTAAGGACAGATTTCACTCTCCCCAGAAAACGTGGAGACAGTGATGGTGTTCCTCAGACTAGAATAAGGCATGTCATCAATTAATGCTCCATCTGCATACCTCTGAAAGCACACTAAAAATGTAACACAAATTACTTTCAAAATCATACGTACAATTCCATGGTATCTTGGAGGTATCATGCAGGGCTGGACTGGTACTGGCATACCGGGCATTTTCCTGGTGGGCCGACGCACTTTGGGGTTGATCAGGGGCAAACCAGCACCTGCAGACAGGGAACAAAGTGTGAATTATGAATCTGAAATGATACTGAATAACTTGTCTATTTATCAGAGAAATACAAATCTGAAAGTTGGCTATAGAAAGAAAGCTGGTTTACCTGAATGAGATCTTCTTTGTTGTCAAACTCAGAGACAAAAGTATTTGTTCTACCTGACACACGTGAGGGACACACACACACAGTCAGCCGTTGGCGAGTATGTGGGCGTTGTCGGGCAGATCTCTGGTCAGAAAGTTTCTTACTATCTTTAACAATTTGAAGGAGGGATATATGGCACTTAGTGTGTCATTCCGAGCCTCAAGCCCAAGTTTAGTTTAGGGTGTAAGGGTAACATAATTCAAACTCTTAAGAATAGTAAAAAAAAAAAACACAGAAATGAAGTAAGTAATTCATATGACTCCAGTGCATAAATCCATATTTTCAGAAATTATATGATAGGTGTGGGTGAGAATCAGATCAGACATCAATATTGATGTCATTTTTTGCCATAAATTCTCTTCCCTGCCCAGTAAGGGCGTATGCATGAAGAATTTGATGTCACTGTACTCCCGTGTGATGCCATGCATTTTGAATTCCATCAGATACAAAAACAAAAAATGAGACAAGCTTATACATTCTCAAAGGTCTGCACCTTTACCAGTATGGACCTTTAAAATAAGCATTTTATGCTTTGAGTTCAGCAGTGCCTTCCTGCGTGGATGACAACCATGCATTACACTTCTTTGCAGAGTGTGTCTTACTGTGTGAGATTAAACAGTCACTCCAGTTTGGCTTCCCACAGCTTTTGCCAGCTCTGAGGCACATGCTTGGTGATTCTTAGCAACAATCGCTCATCATGAGGTGAAAGTCTGAACATTTTAGGAATCTTGTCACAAGTCTTTTACTTTTGCTACTTTTTTGAGCCAATAACAGTTACTTGCTAATACTCTTGTACCATTGTTCCCTTTTGTGCAATTAAATCATTTTCTTTTTTAATTTACTTGACATTTCTCTCCCATTTGGTCCATTTGTTGTCAGCATTGAGTCTGAGAGTGATTCAATGGGATAAGTAACTTTTACGCTTTAACCAACTATATCTATTTGAGTATGGTGGCTCAAAAGAATAATCTTCTGATCAATGTCCCTCAAATAGCACCAGAAAATATTTAATTACATTTTATATTATATCTTTCAGGAGGGTGTACTAATTTTTACAACATGGCCTCTTATCATTTTGATAAGAAAGTATTTATTTTTTCCTGTTTAGTATTGACTTGTTTCAATAGTATCTGATAAACCAGAGTTGCTTAAACATTACATTATAAATGAACATGATCAGGCACAATATTAAAACGACCTGACTAATATTGTTTAGGCCCCCCCTCGTGCCAACAAAACAGCATCAACCCTCAAAAACAAGGCATTTCCTGTCTGGCTGGTTTGAGTATTTCTGTAACTGCTGATCTCCTGGGATTTTCACAAACAACAGTCTCTAGAATTTACTCAGAATGGTGCCAAAAACAAAAAACATCCAGTGAGCGGCAGTTCTGTGGACGGAAATGTCTTGTTGATGAGAGAGGTCAACAGAGAATGGCCAGACTGGTTTGAACTGACAAAGTCTACATTAACTCAGATAACCGCTCTGTACAATTGTGCTGAGAAGAATATCATCTCAGAATGCTATTCTAAAATGTGGGTTGGCGCTGTTTTGGCAGCACGAGGGAGACCAACACAATATTAGGTAGGTGGATTTTAATGTTGTAGCTGATCAGTGTATTTATATACTGTATATATATACACAAGTGGCCAAACATTTGGAATAATGTAGATTTGCAGTTTCTGAAGGAAATTGGTACTTTAATTCATGAAAGTGGCATTCAACTGATCACAAGTATAGTCAGGATATTACTGATTACTGAAAACATCACATCGCTATTTGAAAAAAAGTCATTTTGGATCAAATCTAGACAGGCCCCATTTCCAGCAGCCATCACTCCAGCACCTATTCCTTGAGTAATCATGCTAAATTGCTAATTTTGTACTAGAAAATCACTTGCCATCATATCAAACACAGTTTAAAGCTATTTGGTTTGTTAAATTAAGCTTAATATTGTCTTTGTGTTTGTTTTTGAGTTGCCACAGTATGCAATAGACTGACATGTCAATGACAAGGTCAATATTAGGTCAAAAATGGCAAAAAATAAACAGCTTTCTCTAGAAACTCATCAGTCAATCATTGTTTTGAGGAATGAAGGCTATACAATGCTTGAAATTGCCAAAAAACTGAAGATTTCATACAAAGGTGTACACTACAGTCTTTCAAAGACAAAGGACAACTGGCTCTAACAAGGACAGAAAGAGATGTGGAAGGCCAGATGTACAATTAAACAAGAGGATAAGTACATCAGAGTCTCTAGTTTGAGAAATAGACACCTCACATGTCCTCAACTGACAGCTTCATTGAATTCTACCCACTCAACACCAGTTTCATGTACAACAGTAAAGAGAAGACTCAGGAGGCCTAATGGAAAGAATTGCAAAGAAAAAGCCACTTTTGAAACATAACAACAAAAAGAAAAGGTTAAAGTGGGCAAAGAAACACAGACATTGGACAACAGATAATTGGAAAAGAGTGTTATGGATCTTAACTCTATTGAGCTTTTGTGGGATCAGACAGATTGTACGGTGTGTGAGAATTGCCCAAAATGGCAAGTACCACAGGAAGTGTGGGGTGAAATGTCACCTGAGTATCTGGTCAAACTAACAGCTAGGATGCCAAGGATCTGCAAAGCTGTCATTGCTGCACGTGGGGGATTTGTATTTAACTCTTTTTTTTGTATTTAAAGTATTTTAAGAAATTCGGAACATTTTTTCAAATTGTAATAGTAATTTTTCATGTTATTAATATCCTGACTATACATTGTGATCAGCTGAATGCCACTTTGGTGAATAAAAGTACCAATTGCTTTCCATAAGAGCAAAATCAGCACATTATTTAAAACTTTAGGCCACAGTGATATATATATATATCACTGTGGGATAAACTACAGAGAATGATAAAAAACTGCCATTTTTATTTTCACATTTACATTTCTTGAAAATTTTTGCTTTATTCTTCTGTTACTCACTACATACAAATAACATAATTTTTCTTTTATACTTTCTGAAGAAAGTGGTGCACAAAAAAGTGTTACACAGCAAAGTTTAATACTCTATGAGCACTATTAATAGTGATAAGCACCACCAATTACTTGCTAACGCAAATGATTTAGAAACAAACTTTGTTTTCCCTGTATGAATAAAAAACAAAATAAGTCATGAATCTAGAATAATCAGAGTTTATTTTGATACAAAAATATGTGATCAGTGTATCTGAATCAGAGCAATACCACACTCAAAAGTAGGAAACAAAGGAGTTGGCACTCATTTTAGGAACATACGTAGAAAATCGTTGTATGAAATCTTTCCTGAGATGTTCTTGTCAAAAAAAGATGTGAAATGAAAGAATTCTTCTTCTGACAGATTCACACTGTATTGCCTCAGAACCTGGCGAAGCAACACAGTTGCATGATCAAAGATAGGACATGAACTGAAAGTGTGATTTACATTAAACAGAATTGTAACATGTACCTTTCTGAAGTCCTGAAGAGAGATCTTTCCAGTGTGCTCTTTGTCAAAGGAGACAAATCTTTGCCTCATTTGCTTCCAGAAGTGCTGGACGGGCCTGGAAATTCTCAGCATGGCTTCAACACACTGGCCACTAAGTGGTCCAGCACTCGTCTAAAGGAAAAAGCAGAGAATGAGAAAGATGTATCACTTGTGATGCAGAGTGAAAATATGCTAAATTAAAAGGAGTGTCCTGGGTTAAAACAAGTTAAGATTTTGTGACATAATGGCCACATGCACACTGCAACTAAATTTGGTTGTCAGTTCACCTTAGAGTGCTTAATCCTGTTCTGTACACACATAGTTCAGTAAGATACATGAGTGAAAACCACTTTCTACAACCAAATAAACTCTAAAAAATTCAGGTAGTGACAACCGCATTTTCAAAAATTCCACGAAGTGCATATGGAACCGAAATGAACAACTAATTGTTAATGACATGATTAATGGCACGTGCAAGATGTGTCTGTCTTCTCCTTAGTTCACCTAAAAATGGAAAATGTACTTTACTCACTCATTTACTCACCCTTATGTTGTTAAAAACCCATCTGCTGGGTTTTTCTTGGAACATAAAAATAGATATTTTAAACAGCTCTGTTCCATAGAATAACAGTTTATAGTGAGCAGGAGCGGTCAAGCTTCATAAAGGACAAATACTATAAAGCACTATTAAAGGTTCAGTATAAAGACATCATAACAGAAGTCCATATGACAAGTGCACTATATTCCAAGCTTTCTGGGGCCATACAAAAGCTATGTGTTGAATAGACTACTTTTATGGTATTGATATAAATATTTTATTTTTCTCTTTGGACCTTGACGCAGAGGTCAACATTATTGCATTCAGCACCTTATCTATATTAATGTCACGATTCCCCATTGTCTGCCTCATGTTTTTCCCTCACTGTCACCCCGAACTACATTTCCCACAATTCCCGGCCCTCATCACTGCCAGCTATCCCTCATTGTTTTCACCTGTCCATCGTTATCCCTGTTTATTTAAACCCTGTTGTTTTTCTCTGTTACGAAGAGGTGGCAGACGAGGAGTGGGGATCTAGATGCAGCTTTTATTGGAAATCAAAAGACGACAAGAACACTGGAACAAACAATAGGTCCGCGATGGGAAAACGAAAGTAAAAAGAGGAAAACATAAAACAACAAGAACAGGCTGGAACTCTGGTAACATGTACACAACAATCGACCCTGGGTAGAAAAACAACAGGGTTTAAATAAACAGGGATAACGATGGACAGGTGAAAACAATTAGGGATATCTGGCAGTGATGAGGGCCGGGAATTGTGGGAAATGTAGTTTGCGGTGATAGTGAGGGAAAAACATGAGGCAGACAATGGGGAATCGTGACAATTAAAGGACCAAAAAGGACCATTAATATTTATTACCTCAACACCAGTGACGCCCCAACCCCCAAAATGGTTTGGTCCTCCCCAATGTTCAAGACAATGTTACGGGCTTGACCTGTACTGAACTCGGAACATTCCTTTAATCTTCTATAATGGCAAATCCACCTTTTTACTATGTCCCGTGATGCTTGTCAATGGAAGTAATGCTCATATTTCTTGCTAAGTAAACACAGCTGCTGTCATGGCGTACGTCCGTCCATTCATTCTTTCGTTGTAGTGTTGGGATTTTGAAGAGGGACTTCAAAAAAGTCATAAAGACAAAAAGTGCAAACAAAACGGGTGAGCTGTTTCTCCCAGATGCAGTTGAAATTTAATCTAAGCACAAATGCAACGTTTTGAGTAAAATTATTGGTTGAGTACCCATGTTTGTTCAGCTTCAGATGTGTGTGCTTGTCATATTGTCACCCTGCATGTTCAAATAAGACAGACACACTGAGGAAGAGCAGTGAAGTTCTCATACTTGGGTATGTAATCGCTTTCTGATCGGACGGTTATTTCCTTTTAAATCCGCACGTAAGTTTAAACATTTGTTCGGCAGGTGATTGACTGGCGAGAGGTGGTGATTTGCTGCTATCCGGGATGCATCAGGATGCCGTTTTAAACTTCAAATGCGATGTGGTTTTTGACTACCTCTGTATGTGTTTTTTGTGATCCAATCACAAAACATTTTGCACCCTGTTTACAACTATATTTACCTTTGCGATCGGACCCTCCAAAAAACATCTTATTACAGCTTTACAGCTGTTTTAAGACTACAGCCACAGCTAGGGAATGCTGTAGAACAACTTCCGACAGAAGTCCCACCCACATTCGTTTCCCCAGTAAGACCCCTATGAAAAGTTCAAGATTAAAGCAGCCTGTAGGATAAGGAAGAGTAATTCCAGTTAACTCACTGGTGTCCTGGGTGGATGCAGTTTGAGTCTGTAAGTTGAGGTGTTGACCTGAGGCCTGAACATCAGCACAAAGTGCCTCAGGAAGTCCAGGTAGGAGAGACGGCCACTGTTTTTGATGTCATATTTAATAGCCAGTTGCTCAAACTCAGATGGACTTAGCTGAATATGGAGATCCTGGAGTATCTCTGAACAATTCAAATTGCACCAAAAGAAACAATGTAAGAGAAATGTTTTGATATGTTTCTTTAAGATATATGTATCTGGCCTATTTGGCCTCAAAAATGTACCTAAAAAGGTATCCACATCAATCTCCCCAGTCCTCTCAGTGTCTGCCTCCCTGCACTTCCTATGAATGTGCCTCCAACAGTTCTGGATCTTGTGGCGCACCTTCATCTCCACATCCTCACAGTTCAACAGTGGTGTTTGGACCTTGCTTGATGTGGAAGGCCTCTTGATCTTCTCTGAGCCTAATGGCTGGGTAAAGGACCATTGGTGTGATACAAACTACATTGCACTAGCTGTGTAAAGGGAACAAATAACCAAAATGGGAGGAAATAACCAATACTAGCAAATTAAGCAATACACTGTACCGAAGAGCATCCAAATGTGCAGGGTGCTGTTTTGGGCCGTAGGAGGGAAGTTGGCCTACATGATGTGGGTCTTGCAGAACCTGGTAAAGATCTACCAACTTTATCCAAGCTACTTTGTTCCCCACTGAACTTCTTCAGGAATTCTCGATACTCCAGATTTCCAAAGGTGTTAACTGGTAGCATCTTCCACAGATTTTGAAACTAGAAGAGATTATCGTGTTTCAAATGGTAAAACATTGAAGGAACTAGTAAGGAGATGTAGTTTGAAATTTGCTGGTGATAAATTGAGCTTACAGCATAAGCAGTCTTTTACTTTTTATTTACCTGATTGTATGTAAGTCTCATGAAGTGTCGATCACAAACGGTCTTAAAATCCTCCTTGGAGATTACATTTATGTTGGCATAGTCGAGGTCCACCATCTCCTTTGTGATGGTGTAAAGATGGGCCATCACTACTTCCTGTATCCGCCTCAGGATGTCGCTGATCAATAAGGGGCGAGTCTGATTGGGAAAGCGCATCTTATGGACTTTCTCCAGCCATTCTTCTGCTGTCTGTTAAAGTTATGGAAAATAATCTCAACACACATTTAATTTATACACATAGCACATCAACATATTTTGCAAACAGGTATGACCATAGGGTCTATAATATAACAGAGGTTTAAAATGATTAATAAAACTATAACCATCAATATTTTTAACCTCCTGTTTCTGAAGGTTGAAGACTTGCAGGAATTCCTTCCAGTCAACCATAATGTCCTCCCCTTCACTCAGACTCAATTTGGACAGCAGCTTCTTGAACTGCACATCTGAGAGACGGACGCAGAAATGGTCCAGCACTTGACGAAACTCTACTTTTTGTATCATACCATCTCCAGTATTATCAAAAGCAGAGAATGCCTAGAAAAGAAAAAGCTGACTATTTTTCTCATTTAAAAAAAGTTACATGTATCTTTCATACTACAGTATTTATTTTTGTTTTTCTCATGCAATGCATCTTTATGAGGAACAACTTTGAAGCTGCTTTGTATAGTGCTAAATGCATTGTCCTAAAGTCAAGCTGAAAGCCTACTGGTGAACAAAGCACTTAATTTACATTTATATTTTAGGATGTTTCTCAATTTACATCCTAGCTCCTTATAATGTGAATTGGTGAGTCAAGAACACAAATTCATGCATTAGCATGGGCCTTGATCCATTAAACTCTGGAACACGGATGACTCAATTGCCTACATTTTTAAATGGCCAATTTTCTAAAAAAAGAAAGAATATGGAATATTTTCAGAAATCTCTGTAAATGCAGCATATTATACTTAAAACACCAATGTACTAATACTACTTAATTTTAATAAACAGAGTGACTATTTGCACTAGGTGTAAATAGCACCTGGGATGCAGCACAGATGTTTGCACTATAATAGTCTGGTGGAAACAGACAAACTGCACCCTTAGTTTCGATGCAGTGGCTTGGGGTGTGTCAGTTGTAATGATGTGCTCTTTTCGTGCGGATGACCTGGGTTGCAATCCACCTTTTCCACTCCTGTACCCTGTTTCCAATCTTAATATTTACTTTAATACTACTTCATAAAAATATTCATATAAAGGTTGATTTTTCTCACAGTGAATGTCGGTGAGAGAGAAAGGTTTTATCCGGGTAAGATTAACCATAATTTTACTAGATAGTAATATTGTTGTAACCATGCTTTTTGGCCAAAGCCATAGTTTTAATGCAATTAACTATGATGTTACTACAGTTATGTTGTGTTAATGTAGTAGCCATGCTTAATTTTGTGGTAACTATGATTTTACTACAAAATACCATTGCCATACTATGGTTACTGTAATAAAACATGGTGCATTTTTGTAAGAGAAGGTTTAGGGGTAGGGGTCGGTGTAGGGTCTCTTTGTGACACAATAAACATGCTGCTGTGATGCCTCCATACTATATGTTAGCTTTTTAATTAGCATCTAACACTATTTGCAAAGAAGATTCTTGTTGTTGCTATTTACACTTAGTCTAAATGGCATCTATAGCTATTTGCACTTAGTGCCTCTGCCTTTTATAAATGGTCTTTACCTTGTGGAGAGTTTCTGAGGAAGCAGTCACCAGCTCCCTGATCTTCTGTATGGCTCTTTCTGGGCTTAGCTCCTCAACACTCTCCACTGGTTCTGGAGAACCCTCAGATGGACATTCATCTGCAGAACCACTGGAGACTGGAGGTCCAGCAAGCTGCTTCAGAAAATCAAGGTATGGCAGCTTCTTATGACAGGCGTCAATTCCAAGGCTGAAAAAATAAAGAGAAAGGTCCTGAAATATTGTTGCTACAGTATGGTTATTTAATGTTTAAAACATTTGATTTATGTGTCTTGTGATTGAAAGTTACAGGTTGAGTAGACGTGTGAGCTGTGTTTCCGTTAACTGAAAACCATGTCTGTGCAGAAGAGACTGCAGGTCCATCATGGTCAAATGGCCATCTCTGTTTGTATCCAGAACTAAAAGGCTTCCACTCACGCTCTCAAAATCACTCCTGATCCACTTCCTATAAACAAAAATAATTATGTAACATTACGTGTTTGACTATGATGGCCCAATTAATGATCCTCGAATCAATGTGAAGGTATGTGTGACTGGCCTATTTATTCCAATCATCTCTCACAATAAACATTGAGTCAGTTCTCACCTGAGTTTCTGTAGTGTAGCCTGTATATCAGGTGTTGTTGTGCAAACTGCCTTATCTGTGGACTGTTCTTGCAAAGTGTCTGACTGACTGTCTTCATCTGGTGTGATTTTAAGCTTTTTTAGAAACTCTGTCTGTGTGAGGAAGCCCTTCCCCTCCTCATCATATCTGTATAATAAAATTGTGAATTCTAGTGTTATTCACAACATAGATCAGACATTGGGAATCTTTGAACGCTTGCCAGTAATGAATACAGTAGTAGTTAACTAGACTGCAAGTCAAAAGTTTGGAAACATGTGACTGAATGAACGTTTCTCATGAAATTAAAACCTTTCGAGATTCAGGCTTATGACTAAATGCTTATGTAGACAAATATAAATATTGTGTGTATGTAAATTACATTTTTAATCAGTTTGTTAAATGGATGTTTAAAATTTTTGGTCATAATTCCTATACTTCCATTGGATTTGTTTTATCGTTTTGATGACTTGTGTAAAATAGTAAAAATAATACAGAATAAGTAGATTTTTTCAAACTTTTGACAGGTAGTGTGTATAAGAATATTCAGTTCCTTACCTGCCCCACAGTTTTTCAAACTCATTTGGTGTGATAGGCAAGTAGTATGTAAATAGAAGCTGCCTTAGAGCATTCTTAGTCATGATGCTTTTACAATCATCACCCAACTGACAAAAGGCCTGTCAATACAAGTGTGTGAAGTCAAAATATTTTAAAATAAATTTTGAAAAGGTATTTATTTTCTTCCAAAGAGTAAGAATGGATCAAGATTACCTTGTAGAACTCTGAGGATCCTTTGTGTGCGATAGCTGTTAGGTGATCATGAATCTGGAGAAGCCAATCATCACCTCTGTGCAACAAAAATCCATGCATAATCAAAATGCTGAGCTGATGCCTTCACACAAAGAGCTAAGAGCAGAATGCAAACTAATTCCAAAGACTAAGTAAACGATTCTTACAAGACATTTTCAAATTGATGTGGTCTCGTCTTGCCACTAGATTGGACCTTGTTGTAGAAGTCTGCGTAGTTAAGTGTGGCGCCAGGTGTCAGTCCCAACAGGTCCAGCAATCTCTGAAACTCTCTGTCTTTGGTCACAAACATCAGGCTGTCAAACAGAGACCTAAAGTCAATCCGATTCACTATGCCATCTCGGTTCTTGTCCATGAGGCGAAAAGCAGTCAGAACATCCTGCAATCAAGAGGAAAGGATACTTCAGAAAGTCGTAAAGTGTTTACTTTGAATTAATAGGCGCAGTTTAGCAATATTTGTGCAACCAGAATTTATCTGCAAGACTAAATATTAGTATGCCATACAATTACTGTAAAAATTGCATTGATACCCCATGATATTCCTGGATCCTCTTTTTAAGTTGACTCAAGCAGTCCTCTGCAGTCAATAAGGTTTTATCTTGTACATTTCTGGTCCTTCTGTCTGGCTCTTCATTTTTTTCTTTAGCTGTGGCTTCTGTGTTGAAGAGTGCACAAATGAATTTCGGTTTCTTGCTTGTGACAATTTTTTTAAAGGGGTTATATCATACACTCTCTTTTCTAACGAAAGCTATTTTTTCAGGTTAGATCAAGTGTTCAGGGGGGGGGGTGGGGGGTGGGGGGTTGCTGCTGTGCCTTTAGCAAATGCCCCCTTCACATACTGTTTGAAATGAAAAACAATTACAAGACACAGGATGTTGGTTTGTTGTCGGGCCAGTTTTGTATCTGCCCTATCCTTCAATAACTGCCTCTTTGCAAAACCAGAAAGCTGAAAAAGTTCAGAATGAATCATTTTTGCAACTACGTTTCAATAAATTACATTCCAAACTTAAATTCAGGATGAGCTTGTGCATCTAGGTCAGCCAATCATATCCCAAGGATATACAAGCGGCAACTTCCTTTGCACTAGTGTCAAAACCTCCAGCATCCCTCCACCTCCACCCAATCTTGTGATCGAGCCCTTCCATTTTGGATAGTATGCCAGATTTGTTTACCATAATGAACTCTAGGACTATATGAAATATAAAACTTATGAAATGCTCTTTTCAGACTGGGGAGGTAGTTTCGAGTTTTAAAATGTTACATAGTGCATTGAAAACTTTAATCTGAAATGATCAAGGACAGTTTGATTTCACAATATGACACCTTTAAGATTCAACTTTATTGTGCAGAGTACAGAGCCAATGAAATGCAGTTTTTCGCATATCCCAACTAAGCTGGGGATAGAGCGCAGGGTCAGCCATGAAACAGCACGCCTGGAGCAGATAGGGTCAAGGGACTTGCTCAAGGGCCCAACAGTGGTATCTTGACAGTACTGGGGCTTGAACCCCCGACCTTTCAGTCAGTAACCCAGAGCCTTAACCGCTGAGCTACCACTGGCCCTGCAGATTGTATGTTCTGTATCTGACCTTCATATTTAGCCACCAAATCAGTAAGAGGAATCTGTCCACAGCGAAAACCAAGGGACTCGATGAGCATCTGAAACTGGGGTCCTTCCAAGAAAATACCACAGTCATCCAGAACCTTAAAAAAGCATGTAAAAAATGACCCCAAAATATTTAAATGCAAAGATATTTCAGACAAATAGAGCTTTTCACAATCCGGTCTCAGACCATACCTTACAGAAATCTCTGACTGTAAGCACTGCTTTTGAAGCTTTCCTGGTGGACATCAGACAATCGTGAAGAGTCATCCCTCGCCTCTGAAGCCTGTCCCTGAGCTTCTTCAGAACAAAGTCATCTACTGCTTGTGCTTTTATGTTCAAAATGTGAGCCTCTTGTGCCTTCTCCTCTCTGTACATAGCATACCAAAATCATTTATCACATAATAATCATTGGGTCATTTATCTTGAAAGCTAAATAAATGGTTCTTAGCAGGTATTAGGTATTATAAGTTCACAAATATCAATTGAATAACAGACCTCTCGATGATACACTTTGTACCATCAGTCTTTTCTGGGACACCCAAGCTCTTTAAAAGCAGCTTGTAATTCACACCTCCTTCCTCCAAAAATGGTTCACAGAGCCTTTGAGAGCAAACAGAGAGAATTTAGCCAGTATGAGTATTCTGAAGACGGACTGAAAGCAGAGATGTGAGACTCACTTGCTGAAGTGGTGTTCAGTCAGCGTTAGTCCATACTGTTGGATCAGTCTCCTCAGGTCTTCTAGAGGGATGGTGTCATGCTGATTTTGGGTTGTGTTGGTGATAGATTCTATCAGCATGTCATAGTTCTCAGTTAGCTTCTCCTTCAGAATACTTTCCAACTATAGAGAGACAAAATCATGTATGTAATATAGAACTAAGACTGATTATAGATATATCAATGGTGAATTAGATATGTAAGAACTGTAATACATATTTATGGATTAATGTAGATGTAAATGATCAATTATCAAAAAAATGGATGCAGAAACTATAAAATCCTGTATGAGTAACATAAGTACAATTACACTTGAGTTAAAACACAAACAAGCAGAGAAAATTGGTTACACCTTATAGTGATTACTATGCAGGACACTTACTGCATTCTGTGTAGTCGTTGCTGTGGAAGGCAACTTTTTATTAAGCTTTAGTGTCTGTTGGATTTTAAGCATAGTCTTCACTCATATTGCAAGTATAAATACTAGTAAATTCATTTTATACAAAATTGTGCACTCCAATATGGTGGCCCAACCCTGTAGTTATGCACCTGTGTAGATGATGTTCAAAATCTGTTAATTTAGGTATTACAGTCAAGTACTGTTGCAATGCAATGCTACAAATGTTATACCACAAATGGCCTTTGTTGATGGAGGAGGTCGAGAAACTGTTGGTAACTGATGGCATCCTTATGCTCTGCATCCAGAAGATCAGCAAGAACCCTGAACTGCTCATCTGTGAGACAGAAGCTGACATTTTCCAAACCCCTACGCAGTCCATCTCTACTGATGAAACCTGTTCTGTTCTGCAGGAATAAAACAAAACAAAAGCTGAATAGTTATGATATGAGCAGCTTTGATTTAAAGTTTTAATTATTTTTATTCCAAGGTAACATACTTTGTCAAGTTCCAGAAAAACTTCCATCAGAAGAGACTGATTATTAAGTATTTGCTGACGCAGTCTTGGTAAAATTGCTTCAAGACTGTTCATGTCTGGAGTTGCTGGTGCAGAATCTCTCCTGATTGAGACAGTAAGTAAATTTGTCTCACCATAATCAAAGCAAAAATATAAGTAATTTAACATGACAAAATACAATAGTCCTTGTTATGCAACTTGTTTATTGTTTTTATTTAGAGACAAACAACCTACACCAACCCCTAAACTTAACCCTAACCTTCCCTTACAAAAATGAACCATACTTTCAGCATGAAGTAAAAGGGGTCATGAGATGAGAAATACAATTTTCCTTGATTTTTTCACATATATGAGGTCGTTCTATAAAAACATACAATAAGTTTCAGAACTCAAAACTTCCTTCTCACTGCAAAGAGCATTTACTGAATCCAAGCTGCCAAAATGACTCTTTCTCTACTTCCTCCATTGTGATGACACACTGTGGTATATATTTGCATCTGACGGTCTCCACAACAACACATCAATGCCTACTTTACCTTCCTCCTTAGCCCCACCCAGTAGTGGTGAACAATGAGATGACAAGGAGAGAGCAGGTTAGTCAAGAGCAAAGAGCCAATCATAACAGAGGGCATTTACTTCCAAGTCTTAAAGGTGAAGCAGCAAAAAAATCGACCATTTGTGACAGAGTGTCAGAATAAGGGTGAAAAACCATCATGTTTTACAAATATATGACTGTTTTTTGTGCAAAAACCTTTACTAATATTATAAGTGAACCTTAAGGAACATATTGAAATAATAAAAAAAAACATGTAATGACCCCTTTAAGGTATTGTGTTAAAAAGTAATTGTGATTCATTGGACCCAAACAAACACTTTATTTCTGACTTACTGTATTTCTATAGTTTGCTTTTCATCTTTAAACAACCTGAGAAACATTCTCCATTTCACAGGCTCTGTGGTGCTCACTCCAAATCTGAGAAAAAGAATTAACACTAGATGAATTTCAAAACTGCATTTTTGTACACTGAAAAAAAACATACCAAAAAATCTGCTGCATGTGACTAAATAAAGTGGTTTTATCCCTGAATCAGCCTGAATTCATTAGGTTACACAAACATACGTAACTTTATAAGGCTACATCAGGTTGAAACAGTTCCTTAAAGAGTTATCACTTTTTACAGTGTAGGTTCTTAAAAGTATGTTGAGATCGCAGTACCTGTTTAATAAGCCTCTGAACATGCTGCCATCCATGGGGAATAGGAAATTACTGAGGACAGATCTGAGATTCTCTTCTGTGACAAATCCACTCTCTGTGATGTCAAATGCTTGCAACGCTTTTTCAACAAGGTTATGATTTTTCTTCATCTGAAAAATTGCCAGTCAAGCCAGAAAAATTATTTTAAAAAGAAACAAACTGATTTTAAAGAGATGCACATACATGAGATTAGAGAAAAGGTACTCACTTTGCTCAAAAACTTAGACTGAACTTCATCCAAGGTGTCCCTGGACTTGCCTGTAAATGCCCTTACACTTGTTTTACTTTTAGGCCTTGCTGTAGCTCGACTGACAGCCTCCCAGTTCAGTGCTGAAAACATGGGGATCAGACATATCAGACAAAACATTCACATACACCATTATGATAGCTCAATAAGCCATAATTAAAGGAATATTCCAGGTTCAAAACAAGTTAAGCTCAATCAACAGCATTTGTGGCATAATGTTGATTACAACAAAAATGTATTTCGACTCGTCCCACTTTTCTAAAAAATAAAAATAAAAATAAAACATCGAGTTACAGTGAGGCACTTATAATGAAAGTAAATGTGGCCAATTTTTGGAGGGTTTAAAGGCAGAAATTTTAAGCTTATAATTTTATAAAAGCACTTCCATTAATTATTCTGTTAACACTCATGTATTATTTGAGCTCTACAGTTGTTTAAATGGTCATTTTTACAGTCGTTTTATAGGTTGTTGACATTACATTGTCATGGCAATAAAGATGTAAAATTGGCTATAACTTTAACCAGAAAATGTTAGTTAGTGATTTTATCATGCTAAAATCATGTTTACATGCATATTGTTTATGTCTTGTAGCCACATACTTTTAAAATAGTGAGTATTTTAAAGTTCAAAAATTGGCCCCCATTGACTTCCATGGTATGTCCCTCACTGTAACCCAGATTTGTCCTTTTTTAAGTCAAAAGTAATTTTTGTGATAATCAATATTATGCCACAAATGCTGTCGATTGAGCTTAAATTGTGTTGATCCCGGAATATTCC
Organism: Moxostoma hubbsi; assembly: GCA_032164185.1. NCBI lineage: Eukaryota > Metazoa > Chordata > Actinopteri > Cypriniformes > Catostomidae > Moxostoma > Moxostoma hubbsi. Next base: position 13,294,162 of record JAVLUX010000040.1, read on the forward strand.
TTTAAAGTGATGCAAATATTTATTATTATCTTATTATAAAGTGTCATGCCACACAATTCATTTTGCATAACCTTACCTAGTTTTACAGAATCTGGCACAATCTTCCTATAGTTTTCACAATCAACGCCAAGTTTCTCAAGAAACTCCTTGTAAGATATTGTGTCAGCATTATTCAGGTTGTGGTGTGACCACAGTCTACAAAATAAATGAAAAAACAAAACTCTTTCTATAGCCATAAATACATCTAAAAGCCATAATATGTCAGAAGTGTCCTGATCAAAGGGTAAAATAAAGGAATATAGATTAAATACGGTTCAATGAAACATTTAAATGATAAAATAGTTTCACAAGCATTGAGAATGAAAGTATTTGTTCGATTAGAATCAGAACACAGCCTTTATGATAAATGGAAACACTGGAACCTGTGGAATTCCTGCTGGCTCATGGGAAAGCAGTAGCCCTCTAGCACTTTACGTAGCTCATGTTGCTGTATTTGCCCATCACTGTTGTAGTCAAAGAGCCGAAAAGCCCTGGTGATGTTTTTCAAATTGCCTCCGATCTGACGAGCACAAGCATTGCAAAGTCACCATATGCATCTGCGAGTAAATTGAACATTAATATTTATAAAATAATTAAACTATTATTCTGAACGTGTCACACACCTTGTCTTTTAGATGACATTGTAGTTCTCCAAGGGACCAGTTTCTGTAACGTCCACTCATGTTTGCATTTCTGTTAAGAGATGTATCACCAAATTTCTCTAAACAGGTCTACCATCTTTATGCCATTTTAATTTCATAAATATAAAGAATATTTATATTTATAAATATATAGAATATTTAAGGAAACATCTACAATAGCATTACATACCTGCAAACAGCAGAAGAAACCTTGCAGTATTTTCGGAGAAAATCCATATAGGGAATTGTTCCATTTTCTATTATTTTAACCTAATATAAATATTTGTATTAAGTTGAAATTATTTATAGAACAAGTGAGCATGTAAAATTTCTGTTAATGCAACATAATACACTAGTTGCTGTGTTTGTTGTAGTCATAACACACCTTAGTCAACAAGTTGTAGTCATAACACACCTTAGTCAACAGACCCTCAAACTGAGACTCTGTGAGAGGTACAAGAAAGCCCTCAATTACACGTCTGAACTCTCCTTTGGTGACAGTCTTGTTGCCTTCCTGGTCAAAAGCTTCAAAAGCAGCCTTCAAGTCATCCTTCTTGTCCTCAACGCTCTCCAAGAGTAGATTCTCGATCTCCACCAAAGAAAGATTCTCATCTGCCACTGACTGCACAGAGGAGGCTGTAAACAAAAAAGTAAAAAAAGAGTATTTCCTCCTCAACACAACACTATACTATCTACTAAAACATAGCACAGTCCATACCAGAGTCAGATTTGAGAGTGTTTCTTCTTGAGAAATCTCCAGTGGGCGTCCGAGATGCACTCTTAGGTCTAGGTTTGATGGAAAGCCCTTGTGTTGTAGGCTTCAGATCCAAATGGCCCGAGTTTAGAGACACCTGTGCTGCTGACATCACTGACGATGGCCCCTAAAGACCATTTTTCAATATGATTTTATTTTAAATAGCTTTTTAATTTTTGTATTTTTTTAATTTTGTCATTACTTTGTTATATCAGTCTATAATGTACTATCCTTTTGGATCATTTCAAAAATGTACTTGTTAAAATTTGACAAAGGACCATAAGTTATAAGATAAACGATCTCTTTCTATGGCAGTACGATTTAGGCAACTAATTTTTCGCTCAAACATTATTTTGGTGTAACGTCTGTACTTACTTACCCAACTCTCCACAGCTGACCGTGGACGCATTTGTTTCTTAAATTCCTGTTTCCACTTTGTGTTCTGTTTCTAACTAACTAAAGTAACCAACTAGAAGCGACAAGTTTACCATAATACTGAATACAGCCAAGCATGGACGCTCCGCTGTTTCCATGGAGCTGGTCTGGGACTTGTCTGTCAATCAAGAGATGATCCCGCCTACTGGAATGTTTACGATGCGCGCATGTGTAATTTGTTTGCGGTTAGTACAACAAAAACAGCGCTAAACCGGCTCGAATAGGAATTTTAAGCATTTTACTCATTATTATTATTATTATTATTAATCGTTTTCAGGTGTCAAAACCTTTGGCTCTTAGATAAGCCCAAGTTCTGCAGCCCTCAATGAAAATTACTACTAAACAGAACACATTGATGATGCGATGATAAGGTCTTTTCTTTTTTATATTATGTTATATTTGAAATATCTGGCTTTGTACTTTATTTATGTGCCTGTACTGTTTTCAAATTCTAAATAAAGTCATAAAAACGACCAGAGATTTTTTTTATATATTTATAGCTACCTCCGTGTTTTAACCACAGGAGAGATCGTAACAGTCAAACAGCGTGTTACGACAGTAAGACACAGTTTGCGGATACCATGCAAATGAATAGAGAGAGCCGTACACTGACAACTACTTGTCGCAAATCAATTCAAGGGATCCTTGTTCTGGATAGGAAATGCACCAATCACTTTATTAGATATTGTTTTACTGAATACCTTTACCCTGAAAGGCAAACTAAAAATAACATCTTACAAAAATTTGATAAAGATTCAATTACTAAACTAAGAACAATATATTTAACACTTCCTATACCCCCAAAAGTGAAAGAAACACACTTCAAAGTTATGAACAACATTTACCCCTCTAAAGAATTACTTAGACTTCGCTTTGGTATAGATGATAATAATTGTACATTCTGTGAAGCTGATGTTGAAACTACGGACCATGTATTTTTCTCATGTAATGTGATACAGACATTTTGGTGTGATTTACATGGATGGGTAAAGCAACAGATGTCATCACTTCCATCCTCTATCTCCAGAGACGATATAACATTTGGTTTATTATTGCAAAGCAAGGGTGAGGAGCTCTGTATTAATACAATTGTTTGTCTAGCTAAATTTTTCATTCATAAATGTAGAATTTTGAAATCATCTCCCAAATTTATTGTTTTTTTAAATGATTTTAAATTGTATGTAAAAACCTTAAAAACTCTGAAAGGCCCTAAAGAACAAAAAATATATGATACCCTAAAACTCTTCCCAACTGATGTAAATTGTTGAACAAATACTGACTTCTCTCCTTATCCTTATGTTATAATTTTCTACTGTTTATTTTATTTGAATTTATTTAATTGAATGTCTCTCTTGGTAAAATTATTTTTATAAATTTTTTAATTTTTATTATTTTATTTTTTATTTTTTTTAATTTATTTATTTTTTTTTTATTTTTTTATTTTTTTTTTATTTAATTACTAAGAATATATATTTAATTTATATGCCTGTATTAAGAGCTGCTCCCTCTGGCTATATTTTCCTATATTTCATTGTAAGAAGCGAATGTTATGTAGCCATGTTTGTTTGTAAATGCTGTTATTTTCAATAAAAAAAAAAAAAAAAAAAAACTACTTGTCGCAAAGTTGTCCGCGTCTTCTCTTATAAAACAGCAATTTTATCATAGCAAACTCACACATAGTTCTCTAGAAAATATTTTTTTCTCAAATTCATTAATTGACGAGCTGTTTCCTCACAAAGAAATTATTCAGCGAACTCAAACATCTCCTCCATAGACATCAATTCAAAAAGAACGGCCCTGATATCCACACCAGTGTACCTCTGCGTTATGCTTTGTTTTGCTAATGTGGGTTGGAGACTTCACAGTAGAAAGGCTCTGAAACTACTACCGTAAAGTGAACGCGACGTAAAGTTGTTCGTTCGTCCTAAGCCAATCAATATGTGTGTGGGCGTGGCTAGCTAGTGTCATGGCGTCTGCCGGGAGGCTGTTGTAGGTGTAGTGTGCCAGAGAGAAGCCTTGGATATTTTCTCTTGTACATTGATTTGTATTTATTGTCACACTGAGGACATTTGAATGTAAAAAGACTTTTAAACATGGGGACCGTGCATGCCAGGGTAGGTACATTTTTTCAAAGTTGTCGGAGAACCCTGGGCAATGACCTCTGAACAGCCCTAATAGTGTTTATGACTGACAGGCCGAGATCAAAAGCTTTACACATGAATCCAGCTGTTAATAGATTTATGATCAATTGGGTAATACATCGAATTTAAATATATACATTACTGTGCAAAAGTTTTAGGCACTTGGGAAAAATGTTGCATAGAGAGGATGTCTTCAAAAATAATGCCAGAAATAGTTTAAATTAATCTATTAACGTCATACAAAGTCCACCTTTGCCTTTAAAACAGCACCAATTCTCCTATGTACACCTGGACGCAGTTTTTCTTGGTTGTTGACAGATAGGATGTTCCAAGTTTCTTGGAGAATTCACCACAGTTCTTCTATTTATTTGTCTCAATTGCTTCTGTCTATTTATGTAATCTCAGACTGACACAATGTTCAGTGGGAGACTTTGTGGGGGCCATGACATCTGTTGCAGGGCTCCCTGTTCTTCTATTCTAAACTTTTCTATTAGCAAAAGTAATGTTTGGGAGTCTAAAATGTATATTTCCTATTGACACTAAAGCTGAAGATATAAATAATCTTAAGACAAATGTTTTTGTGATGCAAAAAACAGTACTTTTGCACAGTACTGTATATATATATGTTAAAATGGGCTTGGACAGTCTTGTTGCTTCAAAATACATATATCTTTACAGTCTTTGTATATTATGTTTCATCATAATATATTTTTAGGAGGAATCAGAGTCTCTGAGCATGCTTTGTATAGTAATGTAATTGTTCTAATAACACGGTAGCTCATTCACTTTTACATATCTGTTTACCAGAGTCTGGATCCCCTTCCTATGCAAGGACCTGAACTGGGGGTTCAAGCCGATGACATGGACTTGGGGGAACCAGAGCATGAGGAGAAACAAGAGATTCTAGAGAATAAAGATGTAAGTTAGTTTTTTTGTAATTGGTATATTAATGCTTGTACATGCATAAATGTGTTTGCAGTCGATTTTGAGGGCAGACTTGTGTTTTCAAACGTTTAGGTTGTAGTACAACATGTGCACATTGATGGCCTTGGAAGAACAAAGGAAGACGTTTTAACATATGAAATTGCAGATGTTTTCCGAGCCAAAAACTTGATTGATGTGAGTATTCCAAGTTAGTATTTTCTATGTATGCACTCTGTCATTCATTACAAACATTTTAATAGTTTAATTTATATTAAAATATATAATATATAAAAGTTGCTTGGGATCATTTAGTGTAATATTTGTTATTATTGGCAATGTTATGATACTTTCTCCTAATTGTAAGTAAGACATTTGAAGGTTGAATGCAAACATTGCTCCTTAAATTTGAGTATAACAATATAACCATTGGCATGAGTTTAGGGCATGGCTATCTGTTTCCAACCATGTTTATATTTACAATTATGCTATAGGTAATGAAGAAATCCCATGAGGCCAGACAGAGACTGCTGCGTATGGGAATATTTAGAAATGTGGAAGTTGTCATTGATACAGCTGAAGGTACAGTTATTTCTAATCCCTGACTGATAATCACATTGATGCATTAAAGTCTGAATTTCTCAAAATGTGCATCACATTAGGTGCTGATGCACTGCCCAATGGACTAGATGTGACGTTTGAGGTGAAGGAGCTGAGAAGGTTGACAGGAAGTTACAACACCATGGTTGGGAACAATGAGGGTAGCATGGTGAGCTACGGATGACTACATTGTTGCATCCAGAAACATATTCTAAGGGATAGTTCACCCAAGAATGCTCTAGAACTTTAGTGATTCTTTTCTCAGGTACTGGGGCTGAAATTGCCCAATGTTTTTGGTCGTGCTGAGAAGCTGACTTTCCAGTTCTCTTATGGCACTAAGGAAACATCATATGGCCTGTCTTTCTTCAAGCCCCAGCCTGGACACTTTGAGCGGAAGTAGGTTTCTTGGCATGGAAGCAGAAATTGCTAACAATTTATAATCCACTTTCATTTCGTTCCACTTTTCATTTGTTTAAAGAGTATTTGTAAGTAGTGAAATATGTCAAATTCACCATTAAGTTCACAAAAAATCCCACTGGTAAACATTTACTATAAAATATTTGCAATTTATATGTTACTTATATGCCACTTTTGAATGACCGTCCATGGAGAAAGATGCTTTTAACTTGCAGTTACATGTCTACCTGCAATTCTGGCCGTTTATACATTCCACTATCGGAATACCTAAAACACATTCCTATGTTTTCTGACATTCACATTACTCTTTTCAGCTTCTCCATTAACTTGTATAAAGTCACGGGACAGTTCCCATGGAGCTCACTCAGAGAGACAGACAGAGGAGTTTCAACAGAGCTTAGTGTAAGGACTTTCTGTGTGATTATTTTTTACAATGCTCTTATTTTCTCCACTAAACAAATTATATAATACAAACAATGCTAAAAACGTTATTTAGAGACATCTTACAGTTGTATTTGTCCATTGTTTGATCTGGGACCACTAGTTCCCCATCTGGAGGACTAACCACACTCTGAAGTGGGAGGGTGTATGGAGAGAGTTGGGTTGTCTGGCCCGTACAGCCTCCTTCGCTGTCAGGGAAGAGAGTGGTCACTCTCTAAAGTCTTCACTCTCTGTATGTATCTTCTCTACTCATTTCTCACCATCATTGAAATCTTGAAAACATCATGGAATTTTTAAGTTGTCATTTGTTATGCCTAGAAAGTAATGGAAATGTATTTAGTAAATAATATTAAAAAAATAATGTACTTTATTTGGTACACCTGTACAACTACTACTTCATGTGATTATCTAATCAGCCAATCATGTGGCAGCAGTGTAATGTATAAAATCATGCAGCTATGAATCAGGAGCTTAAGTTAATGTTCACATCAACCATCATAATAGGGAAAAATGTGATCTCATTGATTTCAACCATGGCATGATTGTTGGTGCCAGTTGGGCTGGAATGAGTATTTCTGTAACTGCTGATCTCCTGGGATTTTGACTCGCAACAGTCTCTAGAGTGTAAAGAGAATGGTGTGAAAAACAAAAAACATCCAGCAAGTGGCAGTTCTGTGGGCATAAATGGCTTGTTAATGACAGAGTTCAGAGGAGAATGGCCAGACTGGTCCAAGCTTGACAGGAAGGTGACAGTAACCCAAATAACCACACATTATAACAGTTCTATGCAGAAAACCTTTTCTAAACATTCAACATGTCTAACCTTGAGGCGGATGGGCTACAGCAGCAGAAGACCCCTCCAGTTACCATTACTGTCAGATAAGATCATGAAACTGAAAGTCTGCAGTGGGCACATGCTCACCAAAACCGGGCAGTAGATATTGGAAAAACAATCTAGATTTCTGCTGAGGTACACAAATGGAGGCTCACTGCAGACTCCGTTTTCTGGACTTGGCTGACAGAAGTGGAACCCAACGTGGTATTAAGCTGTTGTAGCCCATCCGCCTCAAGGTTCGATATGTTGTGCATTCTGAGATGCTATTCTGCTCACTACAATTGTACAGAGTGGTTATCCGAGTTACCGTAGCCTTTCTGTCAGCTCAAACCAGTCTGGCCATTCTCCGTTGAACTCTGTCATCAACAAGGCATTTTTGTCTGCAGAACTGACGCTCATTGGATGTTTTTTTTGTTTTTTCACACCATTTTAGAAAATGTTGCACGTGAAAATCCCAGGAGATCAGCAGTTACAGAAATACTCAAACCAGCCAATCTGGCACCAATAATCATGCCACGGTTGAAATCACTGAGTGTCATTATACACATTTTTTCCCCCATTCTGGTGGTTGATGCGAACATTAACTGAAGCTCCTGACCCATAGCTGCATGATTGTGTATATATATAACACTGCTGCTTCATGATTGGCTGATGTGATAATCGCATGAATAAGAAGATATACAGGTGTACCTAATAAAGTGGCCGGTGAGAGTATGTGTAGATTAAAACTTGCTCACAAGCCTATGTAATTACATTAGTCTGTCTATTGACACCATGTTTTAAGTATACCAAGTGAGGGGCAATTGGTCTGTTAACACTGAACACGGAAATGCTGCATGATATGGCACAATTTAAAGCTAATCAGAACATATTTGATGTTGATTGTATGAGATCATGGAAATGTATTGGCCAAGAACTCTGGGAACCCTGTCTCAATCATTTTCTGTTTGATTATCTGCATATCTTATTGTTTAGTCTCTATTGTGAAACAACTTTGAATACAATGTTTTTCTGGCAGCATGCAATGGTCATCGACTCACGCAATTCTACCATCCTTCCAAGGAAAGGTGCCTTACTGAAGATCAACCAGGTTTGTTTGGATCAAAAAACTCGAGGCATTTTTGATGTTTGAAATCATAATATTCCTTGTAAAAGAACTGAATTGTTATGGTCCGCCAGGAACTGGCAGGTTACACTGGAGGAGATGTCAGTTTCTTGAAGGAAGACTTTGAAATTCAGCTCAACAAGACTCTCTTCTGGGACTCGGTGAGATGCACATTCCGAAGAAACTTTGTAATGTTTGTCTGTTTGCTCAGTAGATCGTGCTATTACTGAAGAGACCTACTTGGATATACTTAAAAATCTAGAAAGTAGAACGAAAAAGCATAATACATTTATTTTTATTGTGCAATAAGTATTCTGAGTTGCAGTTTATTTTCTTCTCCCTTTTAGGTGCTCTCTGCCTCTCTATGGGGTGGTATGTTGCTGCCCCTTGGAGATAAGCCCTCCTGCATTGCTGACAGGTAAGGCCCTGTTACCAAGTATGCAGATATGTTTAGGGTGATCCGATCACAAGTGGACAGGCGGGACACATCGCTTTTTACACATGGTCATGTAATGTGGTCACATGTATTTTTGAGTACGTACTGTATGTGGTCTCCTCAGAAATGTTTTGGACTTTGTTTACACCTGTATTCAGCACTGTCCATTTGTGAGTGGATCATCTGAAACTCAACTTAATACCAGGGTCATTTGTTAAAATGACCCACAAGAATGCAACAATGCAACAAGACAAAGTTGACAAAAATAATTGGTTAAACTTTAAAGTAATGGTGTTTTTTGTTTTTAAATGTCTATGTAGGTTCTATTTGGGAGGCCCAACCAGTGTGAGGGGCTTCAGCATGTACAGCATTGGTCCTCAAAGTGAAGGTATTATCATTATGACTTGTTCATTAAATGGATTGTTCACCCATAAATGAAAAACCTCTAATCATTTATTCACCCTCATGCCACCCCAGATAAGATTTTTAGAAGAAAATGTCATACATATTTGGGATGGCATGAGGAGGTAAATTATGAGAGAATTTACATTTTTGGGTGAACTATCCCTTTAACTGCTAGAATGTATGGAAAATATGAATGTTTAGTTGATTGGGTTAAAATCTCTGTGACTAAGGTTTGTTTTCTCATCTTGGTGACAGGTGATTACCTTGGTGGGGAAGCGTACTGGGCTGGGGGCCTTCATCTGTACACCCCTCTCCCATTCAGGCCAGGTAGAGGCGGCTTTGGAGACCTTTTCCGAACACATTTCTTCCTCAATGCCGGAAACCTGTGCAACCTCAACTATGGTGAGATCCACAGAACTACACAGGGGATCATTTGTGCCCGTTCTTTTCATATATCCGCTTTATTTCACTTGTTATATCACATGGTTCCCATTCTCTCCTGTTTTGTTTTATGAATCATGAATTTGCTATCAACTTTTGTTGCTATACTTTCCATGGTCTAATAGGTGAAGGGCCAAGAGCACACCTGAGCAAGCTGGCCGAGTGTATCCGATGGTCTTATGGAGCAGGCATTGTGTTGCGTCTGGGGAACATCGCTCGTCTGGAGCTCAACTATTGCATTCCCATGGGCGTCCAGAGAGGAGACAGGTATACACTTTCTCACACATACAATCAATCACAAATACACATTGTCACAGCTGAACTTATTTTGTAATGAATTAGCATTTCTGTTTTATTGTCATTTATAGTTATTGCGATATGTCTTGTATCTCAGGATATGTGATGGAGTGCAGTTTGGGGCTGGAATCCGGTTCCTGTAATATCCCGATTCCTGTCACATGTCGATTTTGGAACAAAGAAGGATTTCTGTCACTTTGTACTTGTAATAAAGGATACATGTAAGATCACACTTCGAGTTGAATTGGATGACACAATGAGTGTTACCTAATTATTTGATGTTGACAAATACATTGGAGGGGAAACTGTCTAATCCAAAAGCAAAACCATTGTTGGAAAAAAGTTGCCCTTTTTAAAGTTATTGGTACTTCAGTGGGGAATCTATTGGACCTCAATGCTCTTATCACTTGTCATATTTATTTGTCTGAAATGTCAGTGGTCAATAAATAATGTCTCCGCCCTTTACTGTTGTCTTAATGTGTGTTTGTCACTTTTTTTTAAATTATTTTTATGGAACTTTATTATTTAGAAAATTATATACACAGTGGCCATTTTTGGGGCAAAACCATTATGACACTTACAGTATCTCACAAAATTGAGTACACCCCTCACATTTCTGTAAATATTTGATTATATATTTTCATGTGACAACACTGAAGAAATTACACTTTGCTAATATGTAGTGAGTGTACAGCTTGTATAACTGTAAATTTGCTATCCCCTCAAAATAACTCAACACACAGCCATTAATGTCTAAACCGCTGGCAACAAAAGTGAGTACACCCCTAAGTGAAAATGTCCAAATTTGGCCCAATTAGCTATTTTTCCTCCCCGGTGTCATGTGACTCGTTAGTGTTACAAGGTCTCAGGTGTGACTGGGGAGCAGGTGTGTTAAATTTGGTATCATCGCTCTCACACTCCCTCAACTGGTCACTGGAAGTTCAACATGGCACCTCATGGCAAAGAACTCTCTGAGGATCTGAAAAAAAGAATTGTTGCTCTACATAAAGATGGCCTAGGCTATAAGAAGATTGCCAAGACCATACAGTGGTTTAACAGGACCGGTTCCACTCAGAACCGGCTCGCCATGGTTGACCAAAGAAGTTGAGTGCACATGCTCAGCATCATATCCAGAGGTTGTCTTTGGGAAATAGACGTATGAGTGCTGCCAGTATTTCTGTAGAGGTTGATGGGGGGGGGGTCAGCCTGTCAGTGCTCAGACCATACGCCACACACTGCATCAAATTGGTCTGCATGGCTGTCGTCCCAGAAGGAAGCCTCTTCTAAAGATGATGCACAAGAATGCCTGCAAACAGTTTGCTGAAGACAAGCAGACTAGGGACATGGATTACTGGAACCATGTCCTCTGGTCTGATGAGACCAAGATAAACTTATTTGGTTCAGATGGCGTCAAGCGTGTGTGGCGGAGGAGTACAAAGACAAGTGTGTCTTGCCTACAGTCAAGCATGGTGGTGGGAGTGTCATGGTCTGGGGCTGCATGAGTGCTGCCAGCACTGGGGAGCTACAGTTCATTGAGGGAACCATGAATGCCAACATGTACTATGACATACTGAAGCAGAGCATGATTCCCTCCCTTCGGCGACTGGGCCGCAGGGCAGTATTCCAGCATGATAACGACCCCAAATACCCCTCCAAGATGACCACTGCCTTGCTAAAGAAACTGAGGGTGAAGGTGATGGGCTGGCCAAGCATGTCTCCAGACCTAAACCCTATTGAGCATCTGTGGGGTATCCTCAAATGGAAGGTGGAGGAGCACAATGTCTCTAACATCCACCAGCTCCGTGATGTCATCATGGAGGAGTGGAAGAGGACTCCAGTGGCAACCTCTGGAAGTGAAGCTCTGGTGATCTCCATGCCCAAGAGGGTTAAAACAGTGCTGGAAATAAATGGTGGCCACACAAAATATTGACACTTTGGGCCCAATATGGACATTTTCACTTAGGGGTGTACTCACTTTTGTTGCCAGCGGTTTAGACATTAATGGCTGTGTGTTGAGTTATTTTGAAGGGACAGCAAATTTACACTGTTATACAAGTTGTACACTCACTACTTTACATTGTAGAAAAGTGTCATTTCTTCAGTGTTGTCACATGAAAAGATATAAATGTGAGGGTTGTACTCACTTTTGTGAGATACTGTAAAAGTCAGTGAGAAGATCTTGTGGACTTTCTGGGCTGAAACCGATTACCAAGAACTGTCAGCTTGTGACACATGCTGATAGTTTTCCTTTTAATCCTTTCAATCGGAACAGCTAGTTGAGAAATAAAAACTACTAACTTGAGACAAAATATATGTTGCTTATTAGCTTAGAATTTGGACTTAGGACCTTTTAAATGTTGCGATGCAGTGTTTTTAATTGTCTTTTTATGTAAACTTGCACTAGGCAGCCGTCTTTAACCATTGAGCTGCGTTTTTTTTAGATGCTGTGTCAGGTTAAAAATAACACAAACTTTTAGAAACGTGTCTCAAACCACCTGAATTATTTGTGCTGTGTCCTCTAAATATATTTGTATACTGAATGGTGATTGGTCTTTTTTGCTTTCATCTATTTATCCATGTAAATGGAATACTATCATCATCATCTCCTTATATTTTGCCTAAAACTATAATACTTTTTTTGCTGCCTTTAAAGCACCTTTAGAAAATGCAAGTCTAGTTGAAACAACTGTAGCTTTCTCTGATTTTACATTGTGGGATGAGTGAAGTATAAATAAATAAACTGAGAATTGGTTTATACTTGCTCCACTTTTTAATCAAACAAACAAACTAAACCCACCATATCTGTAATCCCATATATATATATATATATATATATATATATTCTTTTATATATATTGAATCATTCTTTTACTGTCAAGGTATGCTTAAAGACTACAGGTCATATTTTAACAACATTCGAATTAAACTGTATCCGTCATACAAAATATATGAAATAAGGGTAACGTTTTAAAATAAGATACCATTTGTTAACATTAGTTAACAAACTAACTATGAACAATACTTTTACAGCTTTTATTAATCTTAATTTTAATTTCAGCATGTACTAATATATTTTTACAATCGAAAGTTACATTAGTTAATGCACTATGAACTAACAATGAACAAATATATTTTTAACTAACATTAACAAAGATTAACAAATGCTGTAAAAGATAGATTGTTAACTGTCTCTTCATGACACCTAATGATTTAACAAATGTTAACGAATGAAATCTTATTGTAAAGGGTTACCAAAATAAGTTTTGAAAAACATTAAGCAGCTGCTCTACATTTGCTGCATCTTGGATATTTTCACCATAATCTTGAACATACTATAAACAATTAAAGAATACCAGATTTATGATGTATAACATCAAGTCACAAGAGAAATTCTCAATTGCTCCCATTGAGAACTGACAAATATAATCAGTGATGTGCTGTGTAGTGTCACACACGGAGTCCAGTAGGAGACCGTATGAAGCATGTTTGGCCTGGCTGTATTTGGCTACAAACACTGTTTAGTGTAAACTGTATCTTGTTTTTTTTGTTTGAACTTGTCACCGGTTTGGTTGTCCTTGGGACTACTGTAGAACAGCAGTCATGGCAGAAGGAAGAGGTTTGCTTTTTGCTTTTTTATCAGCGTAGGGCCAATGAGGTGACCATACAAATGAAGAACAGTTTAAGAGATATGGCGATTTCACATGCTCCACCACAGTCCTTGGCATTTTCCTGTAAAAAAATAAATAAATATAACGGTTTTACCTCTGATTTGTTTCACTATATCACAAAACTACTAGTGAATTTTCTGCTACATTGTACAGAACATTATTTTACGTGTGTAAAAAACATTTATTCTAGGGATGGGCATTACTACTTTTCTTTCAGACCCGATACCTAGTACTAGCACAGCCAATCTGCTGATACCAATGCAAATACCAGTACCTCTATTAAATGGAAAAATGTGATTTCTGAGTTTAAATGGATAATTGTAGCCATCTAACAGTTTATGTTTAAGCCATGAATTTAACATTTTATATCGGCCAAAACGGCAAATATCAGTCATTTGTATTGTTTTTCATTCATTAATAACATCATTAATTAAACATTCTGCTTCTGTTCAAATACAAACTCCCTACAGAGTTCTTTGTACTTTATATATTGTCATGATAAATACATAATAAAATCCCTAATTCTGACTCATTTATGCACTCTATGGGCATGGGAGGCTTACATGAGGATGGTAAGCATGACAAGATTCTGGTCGTCTGCGAATCTTCTGAGATTTCATCCGATTGCACTTAACTGTGGCGTTATGTTCACAGGAGTTAAGAAAATGTCCATTCTCAGTTTCAAAGAAAATGACCAAAAGCACATTTTAAAGACAAGCAAGTCATGAGCTTTTTTTATGTATGTGTTGGCTCTTTTTCTGATCATGGAAGGATATATTTGACCTCCTTGGGCATGAGAGTGATGGGGGCGTATTGTCGAGAGCAATCACAATCGGCCTGGACAACTAGCATGACAAGGTTACTGTTAGGAATCTGCTTTAGGACAAACATCCTGAAACATGAAAGGGAGAGAGAGAGAGAGAGAGAGAGAGAGAAAGAGAAAGTGAGAAATGGCAGCATTATCACCTGCCAACCAGAGGACAATTTGATCGATGAACTTACTTCTGACAACGGCCACATTTAATGATGCTGTTAGTCTCTCTGATAGAAGTGTCATACATGAAGCCGGGATACTCTGTGTTACAAGGCTGCACTAGTTCCTGCTTCTTCTGTTTGTGTGCTGAAGGGGAAAAGATGGAATGTTTCATTAGATACATCCTTTTATCTCTGATTAATTTGTAACACTTTACAATAAGGTTGTATATGGTAACGTTCATTTACATAATAGTTAATTGACTAACAATGAACAGTGCTTTTGGAGTATTTATTCATCTTGTTTAATGGTAATTTCTACATATACTAGAACATCAAAAGTTGTATACTGGCAAAATAAACACAAAAAAGTTCTATAAGTACATAGAAACCCTCAGAAATTCTAATGGTTTTAATGGTTATTATTGGAATTATATTGGTTTTAATGGAAACTATAATGGTCCCTGTGGGTCTCTACTGATAATGTGTTGACTTCTTTTGATTGCGTCTTATGTCTCTACAGATATGTATTGGTCCTTAATGGTATCAACTAAAGGAAACCAGTACAAACCATTAGATACTAATGGAATATGGTCCAAAACATTCAAAACTTGTAATGGTATTTGTAGTGGAAACCATTACAAATTCTATTGTTTTCTATGTTGACATAAACATTATGAGCGCACACACACTAACGATGAACAACAGAGTATTAATTAACATTAACCAAATAATGCTGTAAAAAATGTCAGTTGAAAGTTCATGATACCTAATGCATTAACTTAATGTACAGAACCTTATTGTAAAGTGTTACATATTATTTAAATAATATGCACAATTGGTCTGTTCAAAAACCAAGTGAGCTGCCTCACTGTCTACATAGGCAACTGCCTTCTAAAGGCTGTAACCTAACAGAAATGGAACCTCGATTGAATCGACTGAATTCACGACTGAAGCTAATGATCAGTCTGCGAGGCACAAAGCTTGGCACCTTTCAGGAATCAGCCCGAAAATACATAGCACCCACAAATATTGTGTAAAATGGTCCTGATGTTAATATTAAACATTTCTCTTGCTTCGCATCATCTGTCATTAGTTCTTTGATTTCTCACTGAGCTTGTGATTAAAGTTCTGCCTCTGTAGGCAGCGCTCACTAGGATTTGGAACAGAGCTCCTGTGCTGGATAAAACAATTTAAAGTGTTTACTTCCCCATTCTCAGAACAAATCAGGATCTGCTAAACCTCATCTAGACTAAATGCTTTAAAAGTTTCATTAGCAACAAATTACAATCTTGGGAATTAAGCTGGCATTCTAACCAAGACTTTTAGCGAGCCAATCCAAGCTAAAGATAGGCAAAACAAACTAACATGATAAACAACAAGGACATGCTCATGTACACACACCAGGGATTGAGGATACTTACTTGCATGATACACAGCCTTAGCTTAGCGTCAATGAAAGACAATTACAGCACAGTGGAAGTGGAGACAATGGAAGAGATGACAATGAATGAGAGAGACAGATACTACAAAGATGGCACAAAAACATTATGAAGATTGAAGATGGTTTCACAGAGCGATGATGATTATATGTTGACAGTGTAGACACAATGTTACTGTTGCATACTTTATTATTTCTTAACCTACCATCCACTACATAGTCATTATGCCAAAGTCCACAGATGTTGAACTCCAGTAAAAACCTGAAAGTTTAGAAGTGAGAATAGTTTTTTTTAACTGGAAAATCAATTGATATTTAGAAATCAATTGATACAATCTCAAATAACACTTACATCATGAAATTTGAGAAGAACCACTTTAGTAGCGCCACTAGACCATAGAATGGCTGTGAAGTAAACAGATATAGATTATCAAATGATCTGTGGCGTCACAACAGCAGTACCAACACAAAAAAGACATCATTATTTATCTTTGTTGCTTGTGAAATAACATATGCAAAGGTATACATACACTAAACAGTGGTCGAGCTCCGCTGGCGTGATGGTGAGTATTTTTACACATTGCCTGATAGTCATACAATGTCACCCTGTGCAACAAATCGCAATACAGAAGAGAATTTTCTATAGTCTCTATAAACTATTAGAGGAATATTTTACCCTAAAATGAAAATTATGTCATCAATTAGCCCCAAAACATACTCTACACAAGAATGTGAACACAGGCACTTCTAGCTATGGAAGCATCTTCATGCGTCGTTGTATAAAGAAATGTGTCAAACCCACTGATCTATATATATATATATATATATATATATATATATATATATATATATATATATATATATATATATATATATATAGATCAGTGGTCAAACCACATTTCATAACTCAATGCAAGCATGCATTGCATTCTTGGCGTTCCCACAAGGGGTGCTATATCATGATTCACATTGGTGTGAACTGTCCAATTCTACGGTGAGTTTTCTCTTTCAAATCAACTACTATAATCGTAGTGCAACAGATGAATATTGAGAGAATATTGCTGAGCAAGCAAATGAAAGTCAATATATTTATATCAAATCACCTCCTCAGAGGTTTTTAACCACCACAATAATACAAGAACGCACATTAGTATGTCAACCGGGCTGCGCATTGGCAAAGTGCACATGTCTGCATTCGTATTCTTGTGTAAATTACGTTTCTGGCCTAACTCATCTTCATGTCGTTCCAAATCTGTGTGACTTTCTTTCTTCTATGGAACACAGATGGTGAGTTTTTAAATAATATCCTATATATATATATATATATATATATATAATATATATAAGTGAATGGGGATGGTGCTTCTTCTCATTTTGGAGCTTGAAAGAACCCATCACTAAATACTTTGATTATATGGCAAAGAGTGGTCAGGATATTATTAAAAATGTTACCTTTGTGTTCAGTTAATAAAAGAAAGTCACGTGAGTTTGAAACAACATGAGGATGAATACATTTTGACAAAATGTACATTTTTGGGTCAGCTTTTTCTTTAAGTGCACTTTTGTACACAGCTAAGACACACAAACTAATCTTGTAGCTTGTGAGGTCTAGTTACCTTTTATACATGCCTGATTTGAGTAACTGAGCCATGACCGATCCATCTACTTCCCCAAAGAATTTACCAACCTGTGTGAAAAAAGATGCAAACCCACAGCTACTGTAAACAGCAATTATGTGAAATTACTCAAGTTAGAAATAGTTAAACACCTGTATCTAGAACAAACAACACAGTATGAAATTGTTTCCAAATTCCAAAACACATAAATACACACAACTTCACACTCATAGACAGACTGATGTGCAGTGACACAGATGTGCTAACTGATGCCTGAAACTCCCCTGCCTGCCTGGTCAGCTCACAGCAATCTGGGATTAGACTTCATAAACATTAACATACTAGCTACTCCTCAAAGTACAGTGCACATGTTTTTATAAACAGCTGGGGTTATGGTATGAAACCAATGTCGTCGCATATACACTGATCAGCCACAACACCTGCCTAGTATTGTGTAGGTCCCCCTCGTGCTGCCAAAACAGCGCCAACCAGCATTTTAGAATAGCATTCTGAGATGATATTCTTCTCAACACAATTATACAGAGCAGTTATCTGAGTTACCATAGACTTTGTCAGTTCGAACCAGTCTGGCCATTCTCTGTTGACCTCTCTCAGTCATATTTGTGAACTAGTTGGATCGGTTAATTGCAAAGAAGAGTTGGCAAACGCAGATATCACTAGTTCTAGGATCATATTAGTCCCGGTTATCGGCTTATTTTGATTCGGAGTGTCAGGCACTTCCGAGAGACAGTTTAAGATCAGTGTTGACTCGAGACGCAAACTGTTTTAAATGATTCAGTCCGAATTGGTGAACTAGTTCAACTCATTTACTAAAAAGAACTGGTTCAAAAGAATGATTCATTCACAAACTGGACCAAAACAATTCGTTTTTAAATGAAAATGTACAGTATAAACCTTTTAAGACGAACCTACCATGAGGACCTAGGTTGTTAATCGATGGTACATGCTTCTGTTGAAGCCATTGCATTATTTCATTTATTTTGATTGTGTATTTATTGTGTATAATATCGGAATTCCTGGTGCAGAACTAAACAACCCATGATCCTGAAGAAAACAATCAACCAATTAGAGAATCAAGGCCAACAAAATGCACGTTTACATCATAATTCTTTTACGTTATTCGCAATGTGTGTACCTTCAGAATCATAGGTAGTGAAGCTCTTCATAATTTCATAATCTAACAAATTTTTTTAACAATGCAGTTGAAATATCCTGGACTGAGGGCTTCAACAGAAGCATATACCATTGAGAAACAACACCAGAGCTCATGGTGGATCTGTCTTTAAATGTTTATAAGTTATCGTTAAAAATAAATTCACCTATAGAGAAAATGAATAGGATTTTTACTTTCAGAAACCAGACTGAAAACAGCTGTATTTGGATGGTCATATAATCTTAATATCTCTGCACCACAAGGCGACCCAGTCCATAAATTATAACAGCTTTTATTAGGCTACTGATATGGGGTTTACATCTTGTTTGAGTGTATATGTTTTGAAACCAATATTTTAAGGACTATTCATTTCTTTATAAGTAAAGCTTTTTTTTTTATGAAAATAAATAAATACTGAGGCACCTTTAGCCACATGAGTAAATACAACCTTTTCAATCAATTTACATTTTACACGGCTGTCACTGAGTCCACTCTCACTCTCTCAATCATTGTCTGGTTTGGGACCCCCTGAACATGCAGCTAGACACATTATCACCTGACACACCCACATGTCATCATCTCCCATCTTCATGTTATGCTCTCAAGGGTTCAATTCATTCATGAAAAGTTATTTTTGTTCTACGGTGGGCCTCTTTGACAATAACTGCTTTCCACAGTTTATCATGTTTATCATGAGAAATATCATGTATTTCTCATAACTTGAGAGACTGTTCTTAGTTACCCCCTCCGCTTGTTTTTTCAGGACCTATATTTTACCATTTTAAAATAAATGTTCTTTATCAGCATATTTGGTTCTTTGAAGAACCTTTAACATCCATGTAACCTTCCCAATGCACACAAGATTCTTTGTAGAGTTAAAAAGGTTCATTAGACTTCAAAAATAAGAACATTTACCCGAAAGGTTCTTTGAGGAAACAATAATAGTTCTTCAATGACACCGCTGTGAAACCCCCTTTGTAGAAACTTTATTTTAAAATACAGTGTCATGATAAAATTGAAGTAGTAAGATCTACTCACATCTCCTCTTTCCTTTGAGATGAGTATGAAGCCATTATTGTCAACAATGTAACAGTTGACATCCTGTATAAAAAGAGTTCATTAATTAGAAATTATGATCGATCACCCTTTTTAAATTTTCACAATACTGTAGTTTTTAAAGGAGTCATGACTATGTTGTACAATATAATTACAGTCAGTAGTGAGTAGTGTCGGTGTTAGGCCCGCAACATACTCCACACAATCACATGACAGGAAATGCTTCTAGTTCCATACGCTTGACTATGTGATTCATTACATTCCGAAATGTGGCAGACCGCAAATTATAATTTAATGCAAGTATGAGTTGCATTCTCAGCATTGCCACAAGGGGCGCTATATTGTGCATTACTGTCTAATTCTCTTGCATGTCAAAAATTGTCATGAAGAACAACAGTTTGAAGAGGAAGTTAAAGGCGACATGCTTATTGTTAGCTCCTTTTAAAATAACAGTTCCGGTTTAAAGGCACAGACTTTTGAACGCGCTAGCATTCAAATCTGTGTTTACATACAGTACTTACGTTAAGTATGTTTCTGGCCTAATACATAGAAATACATGTTCAATTTTATCAATAATACAAATGAATGCGGTTTATGACATCAGTAAGGAGCATGTCTTATCAGAGTTATGCAGTGTAAAATGTGCAGCGACTCACAAGAGTGTGGATGCAAAAGAGAATTACTTACAATGCCCTCACAGCTGAGAGGACAAATACCTTCCACATCACTGCACTGCAAAAAACACAAAAACAACCGCAAGGGCTTTAACAGACAGACACAAATCTCAAGATATTTTATCAGAGGCACTTTACGAAGCATGCACTACAACAATGAAAAATGACAAAATTGGCTGTATGGACATTACATAATATACATGCAATTTGATTTCTATGTATAAAGAGCTCAAGCAATGACCAAAATGTAATACTTACATCTGTGTCATTTGGCTGAAAGGAGGAAGAGAGAAAATAGGGACAGAGAAAAAGGTTAAGTGATTCGGAAAGTGCTTTTGTGTAAGTTTATGTGAGTTGCGCCAGCACACAAAGCACAAGAAAAGAGCCCTTGTTTGAAACAGGGTGGTGTTTGAAAGGTCCTTGGGGCAAAAAGTAATATGGTAAGTTGCATTGGACAAAAAAAGTGTTTGCAAAGTAGCAAGCATCTAGATAAATTGCTTGGAGGCATGAGGATGTGAGGATGTACACGTGTAGTGCACGTGCTATATACTTGTACTATTCAGCAATTAATTTTCTATTGATAAATAATCTTTACTCAATTTATTAAAGTAAATATTTCACGATGCAATACATCATGATGCAAATTTATCATCACATAATATATAATATTATATATATATATATATATATATTATAATGAGCTAACAAGTCAATAACATTATGTTATACCCAGTGTTAAAGACAAACTTGACTTGAATGTGAACACATGTTCATTATATAAACAAGTACAGTATATTCAAATGTTAAACAACTATAACCATCTGTGATTGAATTTAAGGAACAGATTTCAGGATTTGGTTTAACATCTTATGTCCTTCAACCTCACAAGATGTTTAACAAATTGTGATTAAACAGATAGCTCTACTTCAATGAGAAAATCTCCCCTGTCATATCATTTCATTAGTGTTTTTGTGAAAAATGTTAACTTTTTACTTTTAAATACTTTATTACATTTAATACTTTTTAAAGCATTAATATTTCTGACGTCTATGTTCTAAACTCACTTGTTTGGCAATAGACAGTAACAGTCTCTCCAGCAGGTCCAGGGATGCTTGCATTCCAATAGCTGCACATTAAACAAACAAATAATAACACTTACAGTTTCAGGTTTTTCCATGACTGTGAGAACCCTGTGATTATGTTTTGCCACATGCAGAAGAACAGTGCATTACTATTATATTATTATATTATATTATATATTAAGAAGCTGCAATTTTCTAAGCTATATAAGCTGACCCCCTGCCCCCAATATATACACACACACAAAAATACATCTAGCTATAGCCAAGTGGGAAGGCACATACTGTTGTAACGTTAGTCATACTCACTGATGTGACCCATGCTCCCATACACACGCTGGACTTTGCAAGCCATGGAGAACAACTGCCAATTCCTTTTGTTTCTTTCCTATTCTGTTAATTTATTTAAAATGATCTTAATGGAGTAATTACAAGAGCCCTTAGATGAGGACCAAAGGAAGGTATGTTTCACATCTGATAAGCGCACTTAATATTTGAGTTCTATGTCCTTTGGGTTTTTATTTTTCTTCCACATGTAAAGAAACATATTTTGTTCAGATATAAAAATACTTGTTTTTCAGATTGTATAAATATTGCATGTATAACGAAAAGTGCCCATTCCAGCATCTATTTGAGCCTCTATTGACTGTTAAAGCCGATGTTGTTCTCAGCTCTGATTTATTATCTAATGGTGTGGACAGTTTAATCCTTGATAAGAGGCATAGGAGAGAGAGGATGCCATGGTCTGTATGACATAGAAATCACTAACCTATTTTGTTGTTGTTGTTGTGTTTAATTTTTGAGAATTAAAATGTTTTCAAATCTGTGCTAGGAAAAACTGGTGAAAACATTTTTGTTAAAGGGATAGTTCACCCAGAAATGAACATTCTCTCATCATTTACTCACCCTCCTGGCATCCCAGATGTGTATGACTTTCTCTCTTCAGCAGAACCAAATGAAGATTTTTAAATGAATATTTTAGCTCTGTTGGTCCATACAATGCAAGTGAAGTAATCCATATGATTCCAGTGGTTAAATCCATGATTCAATGTGAGTGTGGGTGTGGGTGTGAAACAGATCAGTATTTAAGTCATTTTTGTTAATAAATTCTCCTCCTTGCCCAGTAGGGGGTGATATGCATGAAGAAAGTAAATCACCAAAAACAGAAGGACAAATTGAAAGTGAAGGAAAAAGACTTACATATTTATCTCTTTCTCACACACACCTATCACATCACTTCAGAAAATATGGACTAATCCTCCAGAGTCGTCTGAAGTACTTTTATGTTGCCCTTATGTGGATTTTGGAGTTTAAAAATTTTGGAACCCATTGACTTGCATTGTATGGACCTACAGAGCTGAAATATTCTTCAAAAAATCTTTATGTTCAGCAGATGAATGAAAGTCATACACCTCTGGGATGGCATTAGGGTGAGTAAATTAAGAGAGAATTTTCATTTGTGGGTGAACTATTTCTTTAAGAAACCTCATAAGATCTCTAGTTAGTTCTAGGCTTTATGTGCCTATGACAAACAAAAGGCCTCTGGGCAGCTTTTATCCAAAGCGCTCTCTTGCACTATGTACACACTCCTGCTCCAAAGGTTTTAAACACTTGACTGAAATGTTTCTCATGATCTTAAAAATCTTTTGATCTGAAGGCATATGCTTAAATGTTTGAAATTATTTTTTGTAGACAAAAAACTTAATTGTGCCAACATAGTAATTTATTTCATTATAAAACTAAAATTTAATAATAAAAAAAAAGTTTTTGAAATGGATAACTTAGAACTAATAATAAAGAAAAGCAGCAAATAGGTGCCCAACATAAATGGAAACTCCTTCAATACTGTTGTGAAACCTCAAGAAGTTGGTTGAGAAAATGTCAAGAGTACATGTCTGCAAATTCTAGGCAAAGGGTGACTACTTTTAAGATGCTAAAATATAACACAGTTTTGATTTATTTTGGATTTTGTTTAGTCACAACATAATTCCCATAGTTCCATTTATGTTATTTCATAGTTTTGATGACTTTACTATTATTCTAAAATGTGAAAAACTTTTGACCGGTAATACGTATATCTGAATGTATTTAACCACTGGAGTCATATGTATTACTTTTATGCTCCCTTTATGCAGATTTTGGAGCTTAAAATTTTGGCACCCATTCACTTCCATTCTGAGGACCTACAGAGCTGAAATATTCTTTTAAAAATCTTAATTTGTGTTCTGCAGAAGAAAGAAAGTCATACACATCTGGGATGCCAGAAGTGTAACTAAATCACGAGAGAATTTTCATTTTTGGGAGAACTATTCCTTTAACACTGGAATCTTCGCAGTTCTAAAGGTTTCCTAACCTCCTCCGTTTTCCAGCAGTTTCCACAAGCTTGCTGACCCTTTTGAGCCTAAGCAGAATATCTACTAGCTGTCCATCTGTCTGTTCCTGCATTGAGAACCACACAGACAGCAGTGACCTTAACCAACTGGCCTCTATGGACTCCATCCTGGACCAGCTTCCCACCAACGCAACCCTCCGCAACCTCTCAAAAAACAACATCACTGCCATTGAACCTGGAAACTTTTCCAATCTCAGCATCCTGCTTCAACTTGACCTCTCCAGGAACTTACTCTCCACCCTTCATCCTTTAAGCTTCTCTCAACTAAATAGCCTTGTCTTCCTGGATCTCTTAGAAAACCTTCTGGTGAAACTCCCTGTTAACGTGTTCTCTGATCTCAGTAGCCTAACATAACTCGTTCTAAAAGACAACAGACTTAAGGAACTGAACCCAGATCAGTTCAAAGGCCTGAAGGAGCTTAGGCATTTGGACCTTTCATCAAACAGTCTCAGCTCTCTGCCCATATCTTTACTGGATGGGCTTCAGAACCTAGTGTGGCTCTCGGTAGTGGGCAACAAGCTGAGAACTCTTCAGTGGACTTCTCTTGAGCCAGCTACTGCTCTACAGCACCTTCTGCTGGAGGGAAACCCCTTGAAATGCAGCTGCAAACTAATCACACTGGCTAGTATGGATCTTGTATAGAGGTGAGTGGGATCAGTTTCCACTGCTGGGAATATGTGTACTTGGATCCTTCATTATTTAGTCCAGTTGCAGTTCTTTAAAATCTGTGGTGCTGTGGTATAGTGGTTAAGGATTTGGGTTGGTCAGTAAAAGTTGCCCTTGATTTAAGGAATAGTTCACCCAAAATAATTTATATTTTGTCATAGTTTGATCACACCAACGTATAATTATTATTTTATTTTATTTTTAATTTAAAATTTTTTTGCGTACCACACAAAACAAACCATTTTAAATGTATATCCCATTCCATCTTTTCAATGCAATGGCACCTGATAGTGACTCATTTTCAATCTTAAAAAATAACCAAAAATGAACATAAAGTAGCCAATGTGGCTTGTGGGTCATGTTCAAAGTCTTCTGAAGACATATGAAAGTTTAAGTAATTATTCAGTGAAAACCTTGATGTCCGTTGTGTTTTCACAAGTGTTATTTACAGTCATTTTAGTAATACATGCAGCAAATTTGTTTAAATTATTTAATCTTCAGGTTGCAATATTTGTTTAAATTTTTCCATTTTGTGTTCCGAATAAAAAAAAGAAAGTCATACAGTTTGGAACAACATAAGGGTGAAATTTTTATTTTATATTTTGGGTGAATTATTCTTTTAACCCTAGGTTGCTCCAGGGGTTTTGTGCCTGTAATTCATGTACAGTAGATTTACATCAAAGCATCTTCTAAATTAATACTAAAAACCAAACCTAAAGCCACTGGATTGAAAGTTTTGTGTTCTTGTGATTTGTTATTCTCTAGGTGGCCATGTGGACTCTGTCAACTGCTCTTTCCCCACAAATTTGCATGGAAAGGATCTATGCAATATCCCTATAGAGATGTTTGGAAACTGTTACCCTCTCTATCTTGAGACAAGAAGCTCATATTTCGCTGAGGGTCACCCAGTCCCTGCTGGGTCACAGGGGGCCTGCATACGCCAGTGCTACCGCCCAGTTAGCGTGTGTCAAGCGGCTGCCACAGTTGTGGTAGCAGAGGTGGTTTGCGGTGTGGTGTGTGTGTTGATGGTGGTAACAGCCACCTACAGCTGCATATATGCAATGCTGGCCGCTCACAAACAGCAGCTGCTGATGCTGGGAAACAGCCAGCAGCAGCAGTCGCTGATAGTGGTGAAGTAACCAGAGCAGGATGAAAAGACGGATTTGATGGCAACTATTGGAAAAAAAGAGGAAGCCCCGGAGTGCGCAGGGTGGATTGCATTTCCTCCAGAAGTGTGTGTTTAACATACACAAGTCAAGAACCTCTGGGTTTTTTGTTGGGACATTCAGTTTATCAACGGATCGACTTCATCAGTCATTGATGAAGTCCATTGATGTGCCTAGATTTATGGATATTCAGTTTTGGATGAAGGGAAACAGATCTAATGACCCAATGTAGGTCAGAATCAATTATAATAATTATATAACACCTTAAAAACAGACTGTTTTGGAGCTCATTTAGAGCGATATAAAACTACAAAACAGATCTTAAATGGTAATCACTAAAGGTAGAATTTCCAAAGAACATTTTCCAAGCAATATTGAATGATTATATGACTATATAGTACATTGAATATGACTCAATATGATACAAGTTATCTTGTATATTTTCCTGCAAATTCTCCTAACAAATCAACTCTGCATTAAATTTTTGTTTAAGTAAATCAGTTGTTAAATAGGTAAATTGCCTGTTGCAAAATAAATGGGATATATAGTACATATACTTTATATTATGGCTGTCTATTTAACACATAAAAAAATAGTAATTAAGTATATCCCTGGACCATAATAATGGAATATTAATCTTCAAATGTTTGTAGAGTAATAATAAGTGTTGAACGATCATAACTTCACACGTAAATTTAAATCTTCTATTTCTAAGTCAGCCTTGTCTACTCAAAATAATATGCTGATAGCGCTGATCTAAAATCAGCTTTCTGTAAACAAACAATGACAGACAGATATCTTACCTCCGGCAAGTGCTGTTCTTTTTCCCTCAGTCACTGT
Source organism: Moxostoma hubbsi (assembly GCA_032164185.1). Classification (NCBI taxonomy): domain Eukaryota; kingdom Metazoa; phylum Chordata; class Actinopteri; order Cypriniformes; family Catostomidae; genus Moxostoma; species Moxostoma hubbsi. The sequence goes on from JAVLUX010000040.1 coordinate 13,320,814, forward strand.
CACAGATGTTACTGCTACAAAAGTGTTCCTGCCTGTTGAACAGAGGTCAAAATGCTGTAGGTCATACAATAAATGTCAATTGTGACATTGTTAAAAGTATATCAAATTAACAATGCAATAAGCACTAAATGAAAAGAGATGATGCTATAAATACACAATGATAAGTTGAAGCATCCAGTTATCTGCTTTATAACATCCATATGATCTATAATTAATATGGCACAAAGCTAATGACAAAATTAGAGTATTTAAGTACCTTTGTTTACATCATCTTGTGGGACATAAAAAAAGAATTGTCCTGGTTTGTTCTCAGCTGCCAGACGATACCAGATGGGAAAGTGGTCGAGAGTGAACAGGTTCTCTTTGTCCACACTGGTCAAGAACTTTCTGTGTAATCAAAGGAGATGTATAAGGTTTGTCGAGAGTGTTATTTTTATAGGGGCAGGTAGACATCATAAGGGGAGGGTAAAAAGCTACACCATTAATAATTATAATATTAATAACAACTACTATTACAATTTTTGCTATCGATTAATATTAAAGTAATTTCTGAAAAACATATTATTTTCATTGTATTTATTTATTACTCTGTACTAAAAAAACGCCAGCTGTCGATGCCAGAACATTATAGTACAAAACACAGTGACAAAGTATCAGGCATTAGAGGATGTCATTTTGGTGTCTGTATATACAGTTCATTATATATATACTCTGTATATGTAATGAACTGTTTTAGATCGTGAAGTGAATTAACGTGTTTAGACAAAATGAAATAGGTATTTCCACCATAAACTAAAATAACATGTTTAAATAGCTTCAAATATCATGTTGAAATGACATGACATGTTTAAAATGTATTTGAAAGAACATGTTTCAACTATAAATTGAACTAAAAAATTTTGACTGTTAACCTGGTATTCTAAAGAACTGTGCTTCCAACATTTTGGTAACAGTTTGGAGAGAGCCCTTTTTCATTCCAGCATTACAATGTCCCTGTGCACAAAGAAAGGTCTATAAAGAAATAATGCACAGAGTCTTGTGTGGAAGAACTTGACAGGCTTGCATCAAGCCCAAATCTGAACCCCACTAAACACCTTTTGAATGAATAGGGTCCATCGCCCATCATGTGTCTGATTGGGAGAAAATGTATGCAGCTCTATTCCAGCAAAAGAAATTAAATGTTCAACAAGCACATATGAATGTTGGTGCTTTTTGTCCACAAATGTTTGTCCATATAGTGTATTCACTTCAAAAATTCCCATGACTTTATATGTCATATTAAGATTTGATTAATTTCCATGACATTTCCAGGCCTAGAAATCACAATTTTCCCAGATTTTGTCAGATTTTTCTCAAATGTTTTACAGTGAATAGATTTAAAGTGTTACATTCTCAATAGCTCACTCACTTTCCCACTCGTTTCTCACTTCCTGCATATCTGATGACACGCATGAGCCCAGAGCGGGTTCCAAGGAAAGCCGTCTCCATGCCTTCATCTACACTACAGAGAGATAAAAGCAAACAGAGAAAGACAATAAACATACAACACTAATCCTTTTCCCCAAAAATGTTCTTCAGAAGGAGGGATTTCACAGGACAGTATATTGAACAAAATCTTTGTGTTGATGCTTAATGGACAACATACAAACAGTAATAATGGACAAGTAAAGACCCTTACCCGGGGCTGTTTAGCACTAGCGTTGTCCAGTAGGCCTCCAGTGGAGCTGTAACCACTGCATCAAAAAGAACTTGCTGTAGCAGGATCTCATCACCTGTCGCAACAATATCACAATCACCTTTCCACAATTCAACAACTGAATAGATAATATGATAGCATAAATAATGGAAAACACATTTAAATTAAACTCACACTCCAAGTCTGGCTCTTTGCCAGTCAGGTATCGGACCATGGCCTGGAGCTGAGTGAGCTTACGGTGGTGTGGGTCAATATCTGTTTCGCAATACGTCCTGAGTGAGTACAACAAAGATCATAGGTCTAACTTAGCAAGAGGTTTACCTTGAGGTTTTTAAGGACCTGTTGCCCTGAAGGTGTTCAGAACAAAATACACAAAATGCTAGCCATTTCAGTGTTGATATTATCAGTTCAAAACAACAATACTTGCCATTCAGCAGCTATCGAGAGATCGGGCTGCTGGAGGTCATGAAGACCTAAAAATCATCAAATGTTTAGATGCTACATCAACAAGTCATGCAGCAGCTTAATATCGGTTTTATAACTTAAAGAGCTGTTTTCTTTTTACTATGTGGTGTTTTGAAAATTCATTTCTTATATATCAATTTTAAGAATATATCTAATTTCTAATTTAAATCATCAATCATACAGTGAACTCACCCTCTTCCACAGAAACATTCCCAAAGAACACGTACTGCCCGTGGCCTCTTGTAAGCACCATACCAAAACTAAAAGACGCATTAAAGACAGTATACAGTATTAAAGTATTGTTATTGAAAATATCTAAAGGGGCTGAGAATCCAATAAACAAATGCCAGACAAAATGTGTTTTCCAATAAGCTTTTCAAATATGGAAGATGAAAGGTAATGTTTGAGAATGTAAGAAAGCATAACAAACCTAAACGGAGTCTCATTGATGGTTGTGTAGAAATAATAATTTTTCAGGAACAAGGGTCTTTTCTGGATGATACAAAGAAAAATACCATCACAAAGGCTATCAGACAAATTTCGTATATGGGTAATTATCCAAATCAATACCCACCAAAAAACACAAACACCTCATGTTATGTGTGTTATTGACATGTTATTACTAATAGAGTTTCATAAAACCTGTCAATAACATGTCCAGATCATATTCTACCCTAAAATCAAAAGAAAAAATTAATTTATTTGTATTACTATTGTTGGTTTATAGTATCATTAATATAATTACTATGATTCTAAATTTAATTAATTGTTGAAAATAAATTATTATATAACTGATCATATATATTTTTCTTACATTTTGTATAAAAAAAATAAAGGTTATTTTAGAACTATTCCATTTTTTTCTGGATTTTTATCAAATAAAAAAAAAAAGAAAAGAAAATTTACCCCCCAAATTTACCTTAAAGTATTATATATACGTGTATATATATATATATATATATATATATATATATATATATACGTATATATAATACTTTAAGGTAATAATAGTAATAATAATAGTGTATACATATATATATATATATATATATATATATATATATATATATATATATATATATATATATATATATATATATATATATATATATATACGTATATATAATACTTTAAGGTAATAATAGTAATAATAATAGTGTATACATATATATATATATATATATATATATATATATATATATACACACTATTATTATTACTATTATTTTTAGACTATCATTAGAGTAAGTAATATATACAGTATATATATATATATATATATATATATATATATATATATATATATATATATATATATTTTATATAATATATTTTATTTCGATATGATTTTTGAGATTCAACAAAAATTGATTTTTCATTTAAAAATGGATGTAAAAACACTCACCCCTTTATCCACAGCTGCCCTTACATCTAAATCCAAAGTACCTGTCTCTCCTTTCACCATGGCTGTTCTCAACTGTGCAGATATAACAGAAAGACTTAACTGAGCTTTAAACCAGTGGAAATACTTCCAGAAAGAGAGAGAGAGAGAGAGAGAGAGAGAGAGAGAGAGAGAGAGAGAGAGAGTGTGTGTGTGTGTGTGTGTGTGTGTGTGTGTGTGTGTGTGTACATGTGTGTGTGTGCACAACTCACACTGTCCTCAGTATCCTCCCACTCGACCTCTGACAGATCCACACTGTTGTAATTGGGCTTCGGTTTCAACTTCTTCCCATCGTTGTACTGACACACAAAAAGATTAAAAGCAGCAAGAGCGATGACACACCAATATAATGTCACTTCATGGCATTTAGGTCTATATCTAGAGGGCAGTGGAGCAGATGTTTGAGTGATTGAGACTGTAAGAGGATTCAGATGGACTCACCAGAGGTCTCAGATCAGGATGGGCCAGGATGTATCCATTGTTTGTGATGAGGAAGGCGTACCCATGAGTTCCAAGCTAAAAGACACACACTTCATAAGCACCATTGGTAATTACACATTTATACTGTAATGGACATGTAACGGGAGTCAGCTGGTATGTGATAGCTGTACGGTATGTGTAAACCTCACTCCCCTGGCCTCAAGAGGCCCACTAGCGACAGACGCTAGAGGCTGTATCCTTTAACTTCCTAGTAAATGTGCACGCCTCCCATGCTGGAGATGCCGGGTCGAATCCCGTTCGAGCGAGTCAAGCTTTACTGGTTACAGACACACACCAGGCGTGTCATGGAGATGACATACAGCATCCTAAATTTCTAGGCCATTGTTTTCTTTGAATGTACGCACACATCCACTCCTGCTCATTATCCATTGATGCTGCCCAACTACGACTTTGGGGGCTGCTCAATATTTATTTGTGCCTCTCAGCGCCACTCACAGAGTTTTCCATTAAATTCGACCCAAATTGTTTTCATGGGACATGCATTATTGACTTTAGCCAGGGATAAATGCACTGTGTAGGCATTTTTTCTGTACAAGTGGAACAAGTTTGTCTTTTTGTAGTTTAACAGCTTGAATAAAGCATAGGCCACATACTATGAAATCGCATAATAAACATTGCCCTTTCTAATCTTTCACTTTTCACAGTTGCTCCTGCTTTTCATATACCAACATGCAAACTCGGATATCCTTTTGCTTATTCTTAAAGAAGTGAAACTTTTGTTTGTAACTTCTATCTGTAGAGTGAACCAACTATGTTGGTTCTCTTGTACCTTATATCTAGGGGCTAGTTTCATCACTTCCAACAGGGGGATGTCAGTTCCAACCACTCCAAGCAGGATGCCATGAGAAAGTGTCTCTTTCTTCTTACTGAACACTGGCATGGCCACTGAGGTCATGAGCAGCAGACTGTGAGCCATACTTTTGAACAGCTATGGGAAAGATTTTTAGAAATGTCAAATACATATCTCACACTCAAGCATTCAGACTGTTCTCCCATGTTGTTCCAAACCCATATGACATTCTTCAGTGGATGGTGACTGAGGATAAAATTATGCCTTACATTTTTAAAGTCAACATGAAATCAAAAAGTACCCTCTTTACACTCCAAATGCACATTCCTGGTAATATTGTGATTCACTGGCCTATTATAATATCTAACAATTACTGTGATAAATGATAATAAACACAAGGGGGCGTCTTAAAACTACATTGTAGAAGTTCAGGTTTGCTGACTAGGTTGTATAACTAAGTTATACACTGACCACAGGCTAAATATCTCAAATCTTCAACTGTATAAAGGTATTCTAAAGTACAATGGCATAAAACGTCAATGCAGACCAACAGGCTATTGTAGCTACAGGTTCTTCATTCTCTAAGGGCTGTTACCTCTTTAGTGTTAGGAAACTGTGTCATAGATAAGATGAAGGGGATGAAGGGGATGAATGGGAGAGAATCACATTAGAACAATAGCACAGAAACAGTAATATAGGAACATAACAATGAGTCAAAATCAGTTAGCACATTATAAGGTCACACAACAACAACAACATCACCATCACATGTTTAAAATGTTTTTAAATTAGCAATAAAAGTGTTGGAAATTAGTGGGATTTTGTGACTTGTATTGTAATCACATTAATCTGAAATGTAGATTTTAGCTTGTAGACTTCTGATCTGATACAATATATTTTTGATTCAGTAAATAACCAAGCCGTTATGTTGTTCTGACGTATTTTTTAAAAGTCAGAGTGCTTTTATTATGTACTCACCACACTGTCCATATACGCCTCAGTCCAGATTATGTCATGATCATGGTTGATGACCATTGGTCGACTAAGAACATGAAGATACTCCATAACATTCTCTTGTACGTCAGCAAGTGTTGAGACGTGAGTGTAATAACCTGCAAAAATCAAACACAGCAAAAGATTTCAAAGGAAATAACCTTATGTAATGTCTGATCTGCTGTTGAATGTAATTTGAAATCTGCTGAATGTGCAGCATTACAACTTAATTCTAGAGGTGCTTAATCAATAGCTGAATAAAGTTGAATAGGAAATAGATACCCTTATTGTTACAGGCAATCCATTTGACATTTTCTGAGAAGGTCATATCTCTGCCAATAAGGTAAGTGAAAACCCGTACCTGCAAGATACCACAACCATTTAATGTTATGTTATTATAATTTGAGCATTGTTCAAAAGGAAATACAAAATTTCTGAGACCATACTGAACAACTGGGATTCAAATTTGTGACATTTACCATGTAAACCACGTTAACAAAGTCTTAACAATGTTAACTAAAGGTCAGATTTCATTGCTTCCATTAAAGCATACTAGATGCTCTTTGGAACATTCACAAATCATTCTGGGATATCATGGATCATCAGGTTTTGCACAAACTTGTGGATTCCATGCCAGATCGAGTGCAAACAAAAGTGGGAAATTCATGTCAATATTTCAATTCAACTATTCACTTAAATTCTTAAGCTGATAATATAATTTGTAATGAAAATAATGGTATTAAATAAAAAAACTAATGTGAAAGAGAAGCATTTTCAACAGTGGTCTCTTTATGACCCCACTGTACAATTTAGCTGCATATTTATTCCTTAAAGGAATGTTCTGGGTTCAATACAAGTTAAGCTCAAATCGACAGCATTTGTGGCATAATTTTGATTACCACAAAATGTTTATTTTAATTACCTCCAATTAAAATAAAAATTTTGTGGTAATCAAAATTATGCCACAAATGCAGAAATGTGGCAGAAAAGGCAGAATTGTGAAGCTTATAATTTTCTAAAAGCACTTACATTTATTCTTCTGTTAAATATAATTTAGTATAATTAAAGTATAATTTGAGCAGTCAAAAATTTTTATAGTCATTTTAGGGTTTCAGTGTTTGTTGACATTACATCGTCATGGCAATAAAGTTATAACTTCACACAGAAAAGGATAATAATAGATTTTATTATACTAAAACATCTTAACATGCATATTATGATTTGTGGCTAACTAAAAAAAATTATAAAAAGCATATAAAAAATTGGCCCCCATTCACTTCCTTTGTAAGTGCCTCACTGTAACCCAAATTTTTGCTTTTTTTAAAGAAAAGGAGGTCAAAAATACATTTTTGTGGTAATCAATATTATGCCACAAATGCTGTTGATTGAGCTTAACTTGTATTGAACCCGGAATATTATTTTAAAACAAGTCTCATTGTCTAGTTGTTTATATGTTCTTTTTCCAGTCTTCAACATTGTTGGGGGTAATGCACATTATGTAATCAGATTACTTTTATGAGTAACAAGTAAAGTAACGCAATATTTTATATTTTAGACCATAATATCGGAGTTACTTTTTAAATTATGTAACGCGTTGCTTTTGTACACTGTATTGCGAGAAATCTGGAGTAAAATATGCAAACTTCGGTCAGGAGACATCAATCAACTTGCAAACGTGCTTGCACATTAGCTATACAAGCCTGGAAAATTGCGTGTTTTAGCGTAATATGAGATAAACGTTCAGCCGAGTGAAACGCGATTGATTCATGTGTTAATACACACTGTATTCAAAAAAAAATCAGTAAACGCTTTATGCAGAGGGATAATAAGACTACTCTTCCACTGGCGACGATATGATACACAGAGTGAAATACTCACTCAATTCACTGACTTGTGCAGCCAAACTGCTCCGTTTTACATCTACCTGTATCTGAGAGAATGGGATGAGAAAAGCTGACTCTGGATCAGTGGCTCCGAGCAACATTCTACATCGATTGTGTATGCAGAGAAAATGTCTGCCTTTCTAAAAGGATTCTACATTTTTGTTTTATAATAAAAAAGTAATTTGATTTATGAAACAAATAATTTTTATGGTTTTGGTAACATTAAAATGTATTCCATTCAAGTTGTATCAACATGCGTCTTTGAAGTTGTATGCGATCAACCAGTGGCATCTTTACACAACGTGGATCAACTCAAAACAGGTGTGCACTGAGATGACTTAAGTGAAAAATATTATTTTATTATCAGACACATTCCTTGAACATGTTAGGCTGGTGTTGTGAATTCTTCACATTGTAGATTTAATAGGACAGTTCTACATCCACAGATGTTGAACGTCAGTGACTAGCACACACTGTGCTGCTACGTTAATGGTTTATTCACAATGCGAGTTATGCAATGGAACTTGCGTAACAGTTAAGCAGTTAACTTTGTTCAAGCTCATTCACAGATTCACATGGTCATCTGCTTAACTGCTCTGGAATCAGACTCTCCCCTTCCTGATGCCACCCAGTTCAGTACCTGGAAGGGACTAGAAGAATCGACTATACAAGCCTGTCCAGGTGTGGCAGAGGAACCTTTCAAACAGCTGGCATTCCCCACTGAATTTTATCCTGACTGTCGAAAAACATCTTAAGTTGACTCTGACATTGTCGATGGGCACAGCAGATGATGACATGTATAATGCAGATTCAAGTGTTGGACTTTGCTGCTTTAGGTAAAATAGTGGTTATCCTTCATTATTCATATTGGCTGCCATGTTGATGGAAAAACAAATCATGCATATTTGTGTTATTTATTCTTTATTATAAATATGATGTTTGAAGGACCTACTTTCTAAATATCTGTTTGTTTGCTATATTGTTTTGACATGAGTGTTGTTCAGAAGCTAGCATAACCTGTAATGTCTCTTGAATGCAATGCATGGCTTATTTGTATGGAATGCATAGCATAGCAGAAGAGAAAGTGGCTGTAAAAAAAAGTAACGCAAAATACCGCAAAAAATAATTACTTTTTAATTAATTAAGTTACATTAAGGAGTTGCGCAATACTACCAAATTACTTTCAAAAGTAACATTACCCAACACTGAAATTCAAATATTTTAAAAGAGCAGTATGCAAATATTATTGATGTCACATGTTACACCCTCTGTTCCCTGTAGAGTGAGAAGATTGTGTGTTACCTTCTTGTCGGGCCAGTTGAACTCTTCAAACACTGATTGAAAGTCTTCCATGGCTCCATCTGTGATCAACATTATTGCTTGGTTACACAGGCTGCCCTGACCATTTGCTCTGGCCTAGGAGACAGAAAGAGATACAAGGAGGACATGCTGAGTGTTGGCACTCTATGGAGAGGTTTGTATATGTGTGTGTTTGCATGAAATATTGTACTGATGTTGTGAATGATACTGATACTGATACTGATACTAACGTCAGCTAGGATGCGGAAAGACTCCTTCATTGCTTTTTTAACTTTAGCCTCCCCCTTCACATGGATTTCTTCCACAAGCAGCTTGAAATGCTGAAATGAGAGTTGGGTGGGGAAAGAGAGGCTTGAGATGGAAACTTTATTGGTTCAGGCTTCCTTTATGAAAGAAAATGTACAATTAAGCTCTATTGATCTCAATGATCAGCGCTATATGCAATGACCGTGCGCTACACGTTATCTAATTTTAGTGAGGGCACAAATTCTAAGTTAAATTTTCATGCTAGAGCAAGGTGCAAGTGAGCATGGGTGGGAGTATTTGTGATAACTGTGGGTGTATGAATATAAACTGTAGGCGTATTGGGTGTATGTAAATGAAGTGACGCAAAGCGCAATTTGCTATTTTACTGAGAAATAAGTCATTGTGCAAAGACATTACAAAAGCAGGTCTGTTTTCAAGACAAAATGTGACTGGGCCAACTCATCACCATAATCATATGCTAGATTTAATTCTGTCATATGGAGTAGACAAAATAGCAATTCTGCTGCAGAGTGATGACATCTTAGATCATCGCCTCATCTCTTGTATGCTTCGCTTAACTAAGGTTACACAATCTACACAGCGTTATCAATCAGGTAGAACTATTCTTTCAATCACTAAAGATAGCTTCACTAATAATCTTCCAGATTTGTCTAAATTGCTCAGTAAGCCAAAAAAGTTCAGAAGAACTTAACATAGTCACAGAAAATATAGAGACAATATAGATAGATAGTGTCATCCCCCTTCGATTGAAGAAAGTTAAAGATAAAAGCCCTTCATTAAACACTATCAAAGTGTGACGAGACTCACGCCAAGCCATTCGCGCATCAGAAGCCGATCAAATATTCAGCCATTTTCAGTGAATCACACCTGCAAAATCCTAAAACTTTATTTCCAGATTTAATGTCACATTTGTTGCAGAGATGAGGACCCAAACGCAGAGATTAAGAACCAAAATACTTTATTTACAAAACAAACTCCCACAAGGGGAAAACATAAACAACCCCGAAGGGGAACGAAAGGGTAATTCAGGCTTGGGCAGAAGAGAACAAGGAATCTGGACAAGCCAGATCAGGAACAGGGATCAGGAATAACAGGACAACTGGCAATGGACAGCACACACAAGGAGACAAAAATAGGGAGAGAAATCAAGATGGTTATTAAGTTGGAAAAAACAACAAAGCCACGTGTTCTCACAAGAAGACAAAACATCCGACTGGGATGGGCACAATACAATCATGCCAATGGGTTGGAAATCTTAAGGATTAATAGTGGTGCTTTCTTTATTAAACGAAAGTGAATCGCTGCCGGCTCGTGATGCACGAATGGCCTGCGTGCACTGTAGGGTCTGTTGGGTATACTGCAGTCTCGTCACACTTTAACTTTTTGTTTAGCCTCCTATTCAGCTCATGAAAACACGCTGCGTGATTTCACCAAACACACTTGCACCTAGACTTAGCGCAAGCTTCCACGAAAATACAAAAATTTCATGGCCATGCCCACTGACATTGCTTTTTTTTTTTTTTTTTTTTTTTTTTAAACAGTGGCTTCAATATTCACTTTTGAGGTAAGACTGTAGGTAAGTACAACTTGCTATAAAACAAAATGTGGAAGTCAAACGTGTAAGTAATTTTAAACACAGACCTTAATTTACTCATAAATCCAAAACTGCCATTCTAAAAAAACCCATAGGAAATTCCCAAGGGAACCCATGTCAGGGTTTTAGGACTACCACATAAACAGCTCTATTAATAGATGGTGACAAATGGGACAGAACTATAGGATCCAGTATTAGCACCTCAAGCAGATGCTGACTGACTTAGACCTGCAATATCATTACCAGCTCTGCTGACCCATCGACCTACATTAAACCATGACTGAGCAGGCCTGACCAACTGTCCTACATGTGTTACATCTTGACAGTCAGAGACATACAATTGTATAGTTGCTTTACAAAACAGACAAACAATGGGTAACTTTCTTGCGGCTATCCTATTTATAATCTATGAATCATGCTTTATGATGTAAGTGTACTAGATAAGTCAAGACCATAATTTGCATAGGGTGTAAATAGAACAGAGAAAACACAAAAATGCAATTTGGATGTTGGATTTTTATATGTAACATATATACTGCATACATACATATATATATAAATACACTCACTAACAGACACACACTCATATGTATTGTATATTATTTTGACACACACTTTCAAATGAGTAATTCATGAGTGATACGCATGCTACCTATGAAGGCTTCACTATCAGATCACTCTGTAATTCCGTATCTGATAATTCCACAGATTAGAGTACATCCCTACTTGCTCTCTGAAATATATCAAGCAAAGAGCAGCACATCAGATCAAATTCCCACTCACTACTGTATGCTATCACTGGCTAAAAGCAACAACAGAATGAGGATGCTACAGCTATAGCATAGTGGCCCCATAATGCAAGCAATTTATCTACACCAAAAGGTAAAAAGCAAACAAACAAGAAATAACTTAAATTAGATAGACTAGACATGTGAGGTAAACATTTTAATACAGTAAGTAAACAATTTAAGACAGAAGTTCTAAACTGCTTTTGCTTCAGGATCCAGATTTTACATTAGTCAAGTGGCGACCCAAAATAGCCAAAATAGTTGAATGGAATAATATTAAACAAAAATATCCTTAAAATTAAACCATGAAATATATTAACACATCCACTAATTTATTAATTAAAAACTTGAAACTAAACAGTTTTGTTTTTATAGTTTCTAAATGTCTCTTAATCTGAATGGTTTCAAGCTCTTTGTAGCAATTTGTAACATTGTAATTATTTGTAACAATAACTTTCTGCAAAACCAAACTGAGAGGTTGACAAACCATGTTTATACTCATTTCAACAATATCTTGGTTAACTTGTATTGTTCATTGTTTGAGGATTTAGGCATGTCACACCTAATCTACCTAATCTGGCTATAGCCTCTACCAAGTGACAGATACATTTTGCAGCAAAATGCCATAGACCTCATTCCACATACGCATGACCTTTGCTGTCAACAATTTTAGACATTTTGATCAAGACATTGGAGGTGTTTTTTCCTCACTTTTAAAAGTTGAAAAGCTTAATTTTCCCATTCTAACCATGCATGATTATATGGTTAGTTGCAATTTATTTCTCGTGTTTAGCATTGTTTTTTCCCTGCTGTCCGTGACCCAATCGGCACAGGCCTGAGACCCAATTTTGGGTTGTGACACACCAGTTGAAAACAACTAATTTAAGATCTATTCATTCTGAATCATGAATAAAATGACAAAATTCCTAAATGATACGTTCACTGCATTTTAATTCAATGAGATACCCACAGTAAGTAACCCATACACCAAAAAGACAAACAAACAATGTATAGATTTGTGTACGAGGTGTACGTGAGTGCATATGAGGGAATGTGAGCAGGTATCTTGCTTTGGCATGGAGTCATTGACTTTGTTCCTCAGGCTCAAGAGAAGTTGTTAATCGACTTACCTCTCGATTGTCCAAGTCTGCCTGAACCAATGTCCCCTTAAAACAGGGCTCCACGTAGCGGACATAATCAGAGTACTGAGGGAGGATGATGACAAAATCATATTTTATGATTAAAAGAGTTTTCTATGTCTGCAATAGAAAAAATGTGTGTCTGCAATAGAACTGTTGAAATGGAAACCAAAGGGTGTGCTTACTGCAATAACATTGACAAAGTCATTTTCCCCAAGCGTGTCCAGGATAGTGTTGATGGTGTGCTTGGCAATGGTTATTTTTAAACCTTTCATGCTGCCACTGACATCAACCAAAATGATGATGTCCTTAGGAGATGTGGCAGCCTGGATATACCTGACAGAAAGAGAGGATTTTCTTAGAAGTGTGCTCAAGAGATCTGGTCTGTCTAGGGGGACTATGCTCAGAACTGTTATGCCCTTTCAAAGAAAAGTGGGCATGTGCTACACATTGTTACCAATTAGATTTTTTATTAAAGGGACAGCATTTAAATATTTGGGTGTTCTGTCATAATTTACTCTTGTGTTGTTACAAAACCATTTTTGGGTGTACAGTACATTCATAATTTACTCTCATGTTGTTGTTGTATTTTTTCAATGGAACACAAAAATAAATCAGTCCCTTTCACTTTTTGTATGGAAAAAAGATACAATGATAGTGAATGGTGACTGAGACTAACATACTGTCTAACATCTCCGTGTATTCTGTGGAAGAAAAAAAGTCATACAGGTTTGGAACTACAGAAGTGTGAGTAAAAGATTTTTACATTTTGTGTGAACTGAAACTTTAAGGGGCGACGTTTGATTTTCAGTGGCATTTATATCTTTTAAGAGTTCCTTTTTTTTTTTTTTTTTACATGTTATTAATTCATAGCAAATACATCACCACTACGGGGTCTAAACGCATGATCTAGAAATGAAATAGATCAAATACAGATAGTTTTATACAACAGATGAAAAGAGGAACCCCTGCAGTTGCATTTTTGCCCAAATATCAGAGGCATTCTCGCACTAAATCCTGGTTAGTTTTTTGAGCTGAGTGGATTTTGAATACAACATATATATATATATATATATATATATATTTCTATTTTTTTTATCATTTTTTTTTACTATTGTGTTACTATTGTTGTAAGCAAAATAGTGTTTGGTTAAAATTAGGTTACAGAAATTATTAATTCATATGTCTAAATTTGGTAAGTCCAACTAAGCATCTTCCACAGATCATTTGCTTAAAAATGACAATTCTGTTATCCACCCACCCTCATTTCACTTGAAACTCTTGCATGACTTTCTCTCATGTAACACAAAAGGAATTCGAATCAAAATGCCAAAGCTGCTCTTTTCCATGTCGCCTTTCACACTAAACAAAACATATACTGTACATACCAAACTCCTCTAACCCTAACCTTCCCATAAAAAATATATATATATATATATATATATATATATATATATATATATATATATATATATATATATATATATATAATAAATGACGCCCTGTCTATACTAAATGCAATTAAAGTAATATTGATTGCTAGTTTAAAATAGAAACACCCAATTTACGGTAGGTATATGGGGATGGGGGCTACCATGAGGCTAACACGCTCCTTAATTAAAGTTTAATAAGTGTAATTTTTCAAGGATGATACAAATCTAATCATCTAATACTTGTTTATTCCAAAACGTTAGTATCTTTCTTTGTACTGTACTGGAGTTATACAGATTCATAGTGTAAAGGGATTAATGGAAAGGAGGAGGCGAGAACCGGCTTGAGAATCTAAATAATATTGGAATACGAAAACTTAAACAAAAAGACAAACACACAAAGGTGTCGGACAGCTGTCTGTAAATCTCTCTCTCTTCCCACTGCAGTCTCCATTCGGTCTTTATCCCTCTCTGAGGCTTGATTAGCCTGATTAGGGGCCGGGAGGGTGGAATCACGACCCGGTCTCACCCTCCGCCCTGCCACACATAGCAATCATTTACTTCAGTGTAAACAATCACATATGGAGCCTAAGTCAGTCCTACTAACCTGGCGGTTGAGCTGCTAACATTTACGAATAAGATTAAAGTCTTTTAGTGGGATCAGTGCCTAACTGGGTGTGCTACCGTAGCCACAAGCAGACATTTAGGTGGCATCCACACAGATAATCCTGCACTGCACACTGTGTCAGGAAAAGACCTTGCCCAACATGCCATTATGCAAAAATGCAATGCAAAGATGCTGTAGCATCGAAGGTCATAACATATTTCTCAATTCATGCTATTTTAAAGGTGAAATGTGTATTTTTTTATGCACAAATACAGTACTTATCCCAGTCTCCTATCCTAGTTTAATGTGCTGAAACATCAATAATTGCCATTCATAGGTTACATTTCCAAAGAGTGTAAATACTGTGGCTCTGTGGCGCTATTGCAACCTTGCTCAGTTTATTTGAGCAGCCAGACATGTCAAACTCTGGCTTAACCAGTGGTGTGAGTTTGAGGCTGGACTATCTGTTTGTTGAACAATTACTTGATATGCAGAACAACACATTTTGTTTAGATTTTCAGTCAAATGCTTCTCACCAGTTTCTGTTTCTGCAGTCGAAAGCAACAACACCGTTAGAATCGGGGGTCCATTTGATCCCTGAGTGTTAAAAAGACAAACAAACTGGATCAGAAGATTGGACACTCCAACTGTAGTCATGAATTTCAAAGTTGCAAGATTTGACAGTAAACCATAATTCAAAAAGTTATCATACCTGGATAAAGTCTGAAGAAGCCTGATGAGCTGCCAAAATATTGCCATGTAAGCGTTGGGTCCTTTTGGAAGTTACTAATGAAAACATCGTTCAAGGCCTCAGACATGTACACGCCGTTAAGAATGTCTGGATCTGGATTCGGCAGAAGTGTGATAAGTGACATTAGCTGTCTAGAATTCCTGGGATGTGAGTTCATGGTTGTGATCTGATCAAGAGTCAAGATAACATAAAATGGTGGTTTTATCATGTTGTCATACCTTTGTTGTAGACGTTGGTTGGAACTTGAATGTCGCTCATTAAAGTGTTGACTGCAAGTTTGTTGAAATGCTCATTCTCCTCCAATGGAAATTCACCTCCAAGCTCGATGAAATTTCCCTCTTCGTCCATAGTGTTCACCAATAATGCATTGAAATAGTCGAACTGATAGAAAAATATAGCAAGACAAAAATGGTTTTATTATGGGTAAGGGGTGTTCTTAGGGAAAACACTTGCTTTTAACAATATGATATAAACTAAAATGTTAATAAATAGGTAGTTTATTCATATTAATACTCAGAATTAAACATTTTACCACCTTGTAATATACAATAGTTTATTATTCTAACTATTTGTGGTTGCCAAGTAACACAGAAACAGCACATTAATACAGAAAGTATGGTCATAAGTGTGTATTTATCAACATTTTGCAATGGCGTTTAACATGGCTCATCAGAATCTAAGGTCCATTTTATAATAAATGATTTTATATGGTTTTACTGACAGATTCAAATGCATGTTCAAGTCATTAACTGTTACCTGTAAAGATGCATTAAACTCATGATATAAATCAGCATCCTCAGCAATGTCTGCCAGTCTCTGAGCACAAAGAGCACATTATGTTTGATTCTATAAGTTAAAACCAATGACAGTCATCAAATGAAATTTACAGAAAAGTCTTAAATTTAACAAATGTGAATAAATGTAATACTGACCTTCACAGACTTCATCTTGCTTCCAAGCATTCTCTCGATTTCGTCAGAAAAGTCTTGAACTAAGCGCGCTCCATCCACCTCCTCTATTCTAATGATGGGCTCAACATCTTTAAGTTTCTAGACATACCAAGAGAATTGTCTCAGAATTTTTATCTACAATAACAATTTTTTATCAAAAGCATTTATCTGTTATTAAAGGAATAGTTCAGTCAAAAATGATAATTCTGTTATAATTCACCAACCCTCATGTTGTCGGATGACTTTCATTCTTATGCGGAATACAAAAGGAATAATTGTTTTCATAAATATCTCTATTCATCCTTTTCGATTTTCACTGAAAAATTATTAAAAGGGATTGTTCACCCCAAAATTACATTTCTCTCATCCCTCACTTTCTTTCTTCTGCTGAACACAAATTAAGATTTGCAGAAGAATATTTCAGCTCTGTAGGTCCATACAATGCAAGCCAAAATTTTGAAGCTTAAAAAGCATATGCAAGCAGCATAAAAGTAATCCAAACAACTCCAGTGGTTAAATCCATATGTACAATTTATATGATTATCAGATCAATACTACAGTCCTTTTTTAATATAAATTCTCCACTCTGCCCAGTAGGTGGCGATATGTGCGAAGAATGCGAATCGGGAAAAAAAAGTGGAGATTGATAATAAAAAAATTACTTAAATATTGATCTGTTTCTCAACCAAACAAATCTTCTTGCATTTTAAGATATGGAATTATCCCCTGGAGTCATATGGATTACTTTTATGCTGCCTTTGTGATTTTGGAGCTTCAGAGTTTTGGTCACCATTCACTTGCATTGTATGAACCTACAGATTTATACACTTCTGGGATGGCATGAGGGTGAGTAACTGATGAGAGAATTTTCATTTTTGGGTGAACTATTCTCATCTAAAATGTCTAAAATCTTCTTTGTGTTGCAAGGAAGGAAGAAAGAAAATCATTCTGATTTTAAACAGCATCTGAATGAGTAAATGATGACAGTGTTTTAATTTTTGGGTGAACCATCCCTTAAAGCTTTACATATTTTTATATATGACAAATGCAGACTGAAACAGAAACCCCCATCTAAATTTCTCATTTCCAGATTACATTTACATTTATGTATTTTTCAGACGCTTTTATCCAAAGCGACTTACAGAGCACATATTACAGGGAGAAGCCCCCCGGAGCAACCTGGAGTTAAGTGCCTTGCTCAAGGGGTTCGAACCAGCAACCTTCTGATTAGCAGCCCTGTGCTCTAGCCACTACGCCACCACCCCTCCATAGATTACGGAGCATTTTGTAAACTCTTGTGAAAATAGGGGTGTTCCGTTTTTAAACTACCCACACAGACTATGCTGTTTTTCAAAATGATCAAAAAATGGACTGGCACATTTTTATTTTAATTGATACTGACCTTTTGTAACAGAGCAGCTCCTGAATATTTTGATGCAAAGGCATTTATTTTCTCTGAAAGGGTATTGGCCCATTTTTGAACCCTAGAGACACAAAGAAACAGCACAAATTGTGTGAAATGTATCACTATTGAATTGAATTTAATGTTTAAGTGCAAAAAAAAAAACTATCTACTTGAATGTTTGAATTGTTACTCCAACTGAAATTAAAAACAGTTGTTTCACATGATTTTGCATGTCTATAAATATACATACAGTAGTGGTGTTGGATTTGTAGGTGGCCTATAATCACTTGATAGGATTCCAAGTAATCTTTTGATCTCTTAACATTAACAGTGAATGCAAACTTCACAGTTTGAAACCCAGTCCAAACACAGACAATCCTATACATTAAAATGCTTAAATGTAAGCCTAGGACATGAGGTCCCTGTAAATGATGTGAAGAAAACCACATACATTATCTGTAGTAAAACATCCCTTAATGTATGATGCACAAAATGGAAATAAAGTATTGTATTTAGTCTTTTAAAGAAAAGAAGAGAGACCTGTCAGCACTTTGTCATATGAAAAGGGGACTTCTGGGTCATGCTGGATTAACACTGAACTTAACAGGTCATCAGTCTTATGTGGAGGCATCTCTGTTGACCTGAAATAGTCCGGGATCCTTAGGGTGCCTGGGGAATTGTGTTAATAGCTTGGCTACGTTGTGGATTGTGACACTATTAACGCAAGGAAAATCCATGTGGAGTCAACCACAACATGTCCAATCTGTCAGATAAAGCTGCAAACATATCGCTATCCAAAAAACTTCAGAGAGACTTAAAAGGGATATTTTCCTTAAGAATTTTAATTCTGTCATCATTTACACACACTTATGTTGTTCCAAACCCATCTGACATTCTTCCTTCCATGGTAAACACAAAAGGAACTGTTAAGCTGAATGTTTGGAATTGACAGCCTCATTCACCATTCACTTTCATTTTATGGGAAAAAAGCAACTCCTCTAGTGTTCCACGGAATGTAAGTCATATCGGTTTGGAACACAAAGAGGTGAGTATATGATGACAGAGTTTACATTTTTAAGTGAACTATCTCTTTAATGGAAAACACACAAGTAGACATTTGGATGGCAAAATATCTCTCCTAAAAATAATTAAATTACATGTAAAAAATGTAATACACCCTTGCCCTTGTGTGCTGCAAGAAACCTACACAATTGTCATGTGATTTCCTAGAACTGAAGTTCTATAAAATCTATATACTGTATCTCCACACAAATACAGGGTATTAAGATAAAAATAAAATGTGTTTTTATAGCAATAAATCCCTAAAAACAGATATATAATCCCACCCTTGATATAGGCTTTGTGTTGTATACTGAACTGGTCCAGAAGGCTACATAATACAACTTTAAAATGATGATGCATAGGAATAATATTGACGGTAATCTAGGGAAGGGTCAACGCCTCTGATATGAAATTCCTGTGTGCACACGGCACCCTGTGTGACCATCTGTGAGCTAGCTTGTATCTCTGGCTGTTATCCAGAAAGCAGTATCAAAGGTACGAGTGTATCTGCTAAAACAGTGGCACTTCAAGCCAGGACATTAACCTTCTATTTAAAAACGTTAGAACATGATCAGAGAAGTCTCCTGAGGCAGATTTGTCACTATTTTAGGAGGTTATTTTTGTAAGTCAGAAACCACCAACAGTAATTATGGCTCGCACATTTCACAAAAGCGTTCTATCCAAGACTAGCTTTAATAGTTTTTATTAATAAGAGAGTTATGCATGTTTCTCTTCACTATAATATATTACTGTCTATGCAAGATAATGAACTATAATCCCACAAAACTACTATCTTGCCTCGCCACCTTAAAATATATTTATTGCCGCTTATGTCGAAGAGTGTCTGCCATCTGCTAATAACGACTTCCTAGTCCCATGAGGACTGAATTTTTACACCACGACAAACACTGTTGATCAGGGAATTACTAAAAATGATCACAAGCAATTTCTCTTCCTGTCTCATTTGAAATTCTAATGTGCATGGAACTTGAGAAAGCACAGAGCAAATTATAGCCCAAAATAGCCTATCTGGTCTTAAAGAGAAGCTATCAAACAGTTACACAATGGAAGGAGCTAAATATTAATCAGATATTTACTATAATTTTCACCCATAGCACAACAAATTAAATAAAAAATATCATTGATTTGCTCTCAATATACACAGTCACTTATGTGGCACATAAAATCATAGACAAGTCAAATCAGAGATGCCTATGCAAGAAAGCAAAACTTTAAGTTTGTGCAAACATTCACTTTAATGTGGAGACATCATCATAAATAAATTCTGGAATGGAAAAGTGTTGAATGTTCTCTTTCAGTGATATTTTTGTTTACAATTAATTTAAATGTAATTTGAATGGGATCTGTTATTGGTATTTATAATCTGATCATGTTTTCTGCTCATGTGAAGAAAATCATGAATAAATTATGGAAATGATGGAAGAAATATGTCAAATATTTGTGTTTATTATTTTAAATGTTATCTGTTATTAGTATTATAAATGTATAATGGTATCCGTTTATGTGGGGGAAAAACCCAAAACACATTATTGAAAAGAAAGGGGGCAAATTCAATGTGGAATTAAAATGCAGAAATTCTAAAGTGAATCTTACGTTTCAGGTGGAATCTTCATTTGAGCATGTGTGAAGACACAAAGCATGCCTGTGTAGACTATGAAGAACGTGACCCAAGAAGACCCTCTTCTGTGACACATGATGCTCACATCCATCCTTAAAGGACACATCTTTACGGTGAACAGTCATGAGAAACAGACGCC